>CM061044.1:86356974-86956974 GCA_030762985.1 Adelphocoris suturalis
TCCAGGGTCACTTCATCTTTGTTGATCCTAAAGATCTTTTTCATGCAGTGGATTATCGCCAACCTATAACACCACGTATTTTCTTTTTTCAAGTTAAGCCCTATTGTTATAAACAATCTGATATTATTATAGTAACGTTTCTTTGCATGGTATCGTGTTATACCATGACTATGAAAACAAGAAAGGAACGTACAGCGGTCCGAGTGGCTTCATTCGATTCTTCGGGACGAATTCCATAAATCCCATCAAAATAATGTAGATTTATAATCGACCAAGAAAAATCCCCCCTCCCCCACCCACCGCTGCGGATGTTATGTTATAAACAGATCAAGTTCCATGCCTACAAAAAATGCCCAAATATTACTACCAAGACTACGCTTGCTCGGTTCGTGTTCCTGCAAATACCTGGATGAGTGGTTCAACCTGGTTAAGTGATTTAACCGGAATAAATGGTTCAACCTGGGTAAGTGGTTCTACCTGGATAATTAGTTCTACCTGGATAAGTGGTTCGAACAGGATAATTAGTTCTACCTGGATGAGTTGTTCGACCTGAATAAGTAGTTCAACCTGATTAAGTTGTAAAACGACGTGTTGAAATGCCCCGTTAATTATACTGATGTAGCGGGTAGGTTTTTTGAACACTCCCTGAAACTGTTGTTTTACGTTTGAATTTGCGTGGAATACGAATCTGCAACCCACAACTCAATCCAAAAGTCCGTACTTTTTCACAAGGGATCAATCTTTGGTAAAATTGTGGAAATCTACGTCGGCGACGTAAATACTGGTATGTACAGGTACAATCAAAAGCGAATTACTGGCTCATTAACATTATTAATATGACCTTCTTACGGCCTATTCATCTAGGGTATCACTCAACCAAAAGCTAAATATACCTGCGATAATCCGTGGATTCTTTTCTACTTTCAACTTCTAAATGCGTCAATTTCATTTGATATAGTAGGTATGCTGTATCTATACTCCTATTCTATCCGATGCAGGTTTCCTTTTGTTCTTTTTCATTGTTGGGGTTTTTCATTTATGTTATTCGTGAAAAAGCAAGATTGAATTTACGGCGTTTTTGATTGGTATTCCTTGTAAAACGATAGGCCCCACACGTACCGATTCAATTCTTGAGAGCGCTCGTTCTCGAACGGATTCCCCTTGCAGATGAGATATTTGAGCCTTGGAAGCACCGTCAGTTTTCGGAATTGCTTGACATTTGATATTTTGTTGTCCCGGACGTTGAGGTATTGCAGGTTTTTCATCTTCTCGCCGAAGCCTTTCAACTTTTTGATTCTGTTCAACCAAAGAAAAATAAAACACTATATCTCAACTGCATTTTCGCTCCACAAATAAAAGGGAAAAAAAAAGAATACAATATCAATATTTTATTGTGATATTAAGTGGGCATCGTGAAATTTATTGATTTTGATTTACCACATCGATTCAGGAGTAAAATTAAATATTTCACAAAATAGGTTAGTAGGGATATATATATATATATATATATATATATATATATATATATATATATATTTAGAAACGATTTCAGTTTTCTAAACCGAAAGTCCATCAAAACCAGACCACCTTATTTTTTGTTCTTGACATTACCGGAATTATTTGTGAATTCGTACAAGTAATTTCTAACCTGCGCAGTAGTTTCGTTACAACGCGCATGTAATCCATTCCCATATTTTAATATTTGATTCAAATCGGTCTAAACATAATTAGGATAGATACGACTATTTGGAGGTCATCAAACTTTCATTCGTGACTATTAAAGACTGGCAAACTAAATAGTTAACTCAGTTAATATATCATATAACTATTAGCAGTTAACCATTAAATAGTTAACTTTCATGTTCTATAGTTCGTCGATAGTAAATTTCTTTTGAGAACTATTCTGCTAAAAATATAACTTGTCTGATTCTTAGTCGTTTGTGGTCAATTTTAGTAATTTTGCTAGCATATTTTTCTAAGTGTGACCAATTTATTGTGCTCACAAAAGTGCCGCCCAACGATCTCATTCTTTCTTTTAGAATGCTTGATTTTTTTCTCTCTCCGGTGACAAAACGGATTTCGATCAAGTATTTTTATTTCAATCCTATGAAAAGTTATCGTCTTTAATGAAACACACACACCACGCCGCACGTGATATATATATAAGCACATAGCAACGTTTTGGGTGCTTACGATCCTCCAGGCCTCAACATAAGACGATGATTCCAAATCCAAAGTTACCAAAATTCCTTGTCAACGTTGTACACAAATTTCCCACAGTTATTCAATTTCTTTGTTAGTTTGAAAAAGGCAAAAAGCCGAAATATAAAAATAGTTTTGTGACGTTTTTTCTGTTATCTTTTCTAATTTTTTGAATATATATATATATATATATATATATATATTCACATTTATTTATTTATTAATATATTTATGAGATAAAAATGAGACTCACTATATGAGACGCGTTGAATCAGGAATAATCTCGAAATGCTTCAAAGCGAATTTCCATGAAGAAAAATTTGAGAATATTTCATTTGAAAGGTTTTAGACTCATTGAGACAAATTTAGTTCCTTTAAAAACAAAAGTAGCTAAAAACTATGTACTCAATTATTTTCGAAAACTGTTTGAAAAAGTAACAGTTATATTGATATAATGTTTCGTGTATATCAGTATTTGAGCAAATTTCGGGCTTAGGTATGCTGCCTAATATGTTCTAAGGACAGTTTATACCTTGATGAGTCCACTCGTTGAATTCAGTAACTTCTTAATATCAGAAAAAATTTATGATAGGTATTATGTCAATTTGTCAATTACTTAAAAATGTATAGGTTTAACACTGTTACTTATAAAATTCTGTAAAACAATAACGATTGAGTTTATTGAACTGTGGTAGATTTAGGAGGGTTCTCATATATTTACCTGTTAGACCTAACGTGGAGTCTTGTGAGGTTGACTAAGCGATCCAGTCCTTCGATTTTCCGAATTTTGTTGTTCGCTAAGTACAAGTTCGTTAAGGTTGACGCCCAATCAGACATAGTTGTCTTCAAACGGCAGTGCGTGCAGATGAACACCTATGAATAGGAAGACATTCCTGCATTAATGCAAAAAAACGTTCGTCAAGCTGGATGTGCTTTTTCACATGAAGGTACGGAATGAGTCGAAGAACAAAGTACGAATCGAAATGACGGAATGCAAGATAGAACAGTGATATGTTTGTAGACATACTAACGTAGCAAATAGGGCTCTAATTTATGTTTCCACAAACTCGTACCGAACCATCAGTCCATAGAATTAACCGTCAAAATTGCATATAAGGCGATGTAATCGTTAGGATATTTTCTAGGGGTTAACCCGCATAATCCATGAAAATATCAACAGAATTGGTCCATTGGTACCGGAATGTCAATGTTAGTTTAGCGCATGCCCGATAGATATTGCAGAACCAAACACATCTTGCTGGAACGTATCCCGAATATCTCTCCAGTTTGAACAAAATCTGACTGGAAGATCATGAGAAATCGACGTTATGTGAAATTCACGTTTACGCATGCGCAAAGGCTTGTATAGGCCGAATGCAATGAAATTTGTAGGACATTATAAAAGAGCTAACCCGCATACAATCCCTGAATACTTGTCTTGAAGATTTACTTGAGTCAATCGATTTTAGTTTTGCGCTTGCGCAATAGTTGATATCAACCAATGGCAATATCATTCATGGGGCATCTTTCTGGAACATGTACCCGATCACGCTCTGAACCAGTACATACATGATGGGAAATCGACGTTATAAGGCCTGATGCACATGAGCTGCAAAGTAATCGGATCGCTGAGATCGTTTTCTATCCTATCTCGTTGATACCCATCTGAGTTCTGTGCACATGAAAAATAGAACGCGGCGTCCTATCTCTTTGGTACCTAGGAAAATTACAGCTGGGTGGGGATTCTTTTAGCGAATTTTTGAAGAAAATTAAGCTATTGCTCTAGCCTCAAAATTTGTAGAATGTGAATTTTTGAAAAAAAATTATGCAGAAATCCGTTTCAGGCTATTCTGAATCATATTCTGAAGTTTAACGCATTTTTTTATGTATGTATATATGTATGTATGTATGTATGTATATATGTATGTATATATGTATGTATGTATGTATGTGTCATTCCAGACGATAACTGTCCGTAGAATTGTGCTAGAAACTTCAAACAAATTTTAAAATGTTAAGGGCACAAAACGAAAGTTCAAGTTCGTTGGCCAGCTTGATCGGATTACATCTTCGGGTTGAAATTTTCAAAAATGTAGTCAAAAATTTCAAAATAGCCTGTTTTTTGCGATTTGTCGTGCGAAATAATTTTTTCAGCATACTAACATGTGGTATATTCGGAATCAGCGTAAAATTTCCTATAAGAATATGTATCAAGTTTTCAAAAATTTCAAAGTTGAAAAATCAGTCAAAAATCGAAATAATGCCGTTCGCTGGTTGTAAAAATCGGTAATATTCTTCAAAAATTCGCTCATAGGGTCATGCTGCATGACTGGACTTTTCTTCTTCAGTTTTGTGTCTTGTTTCTCCCGAGATGGATCGAGCGCAAGTTGAAATTTATAAAAAGCAGGTTTTATTTTCGTACTTTGTGTACTAATACATTTATGAAAGTGACCATAAAAGAAAATATGTGGTTGGGATTTAACGATGCGAGATATTTAAAAGGCGCTTTCAACACTATTTTCATAGGATTGAGGGAAGATGAACAAAAATTCTTAAATTATTTTCGAATGTCTATTCGTTCATTTGATGAATTGGCTGCAAGAATCAGCGATGCATTGAAAGGGCCAGAAAATGCAGGGAGAGTTCCCGTACCACCTTTGGAAATAATACTGAAAAATGCTGAAAAAGCACCAGATAGAACGGATTCAGAGATGTCTTGTGCACTGTCCTGATGCCACGTGTGTACTAGTGAAACGCGATGGATAGAAAATGACGCAGATAGGGGTAGAGACCAGCGGCAGCCCCGATACCTGTCAAGATAGGCCGAGGGCATCGGATAGCTATCGGCGTCCCTTGTGCATTGGTCCGTTCCTCCCAACGTCTTTCGGACTATCCGATTGAAAACAATCTCAGCGTCCCGATTACTTTGCAGCTCATGAGCATCAGGCCTAAGAAACCCATGTTTGCGCATGCGCACAGACTACTATTGATCTGCTGGCACTGTAATTTACAGGGGAATGTCTATAACTAACCCACACAATCCTTGAAAATTTCATCAAAATTGGACTAAAACTTGTCATAGTTTTGGGCGTGACTAGGATTTTCCACATACAGACACGGAACTTGAATTGATTAGCAAGCCCTGAAAAGCAAAAAGCAAGTAGAAATTTTGATTTTGGAGGTCACAATTTTTTTCGACTCTGCCTTTCTCATATAATTTTTATTAAGTAACAAGTTTTACCCTTAAGAAACTCATAAAATTGAGCATAACACATTAACTAAAAAGTAGTTTTACCATTCGGTTCAGCGTGAAAAAATACATAGAAACCGACTCCAAACTAGTTTATTCTTAGAGGTCATTTTTCACAAAAACCGTCGATTCCATAGAGGAAAAAAAAAAAAAAAAAAAAAAACACGGTTTTCGGCATACAATCCTACTTTTTTCCCCCAATTAACAAAGTAAAAGAAACATTGACTACACCGTTAGAAAGCCGAAAATGTGATGCAACTTTTAGGGTGTTACAGCGTGAAAGTTTCCATCCAGGATGTTCCGAGAGACATAACATCGAAAAAAGTGAAATTTTTTGGAACTTTACAAAATTTTCACTTACGGATTATTTTTCTATGTAAAAATGTTTAAAAAGTCATTAGAGAGATTGGAAATCTTACGCTCTTTCTAATGTTATATTTAGATTTGAGTTTTGACTGAAAATTTAGTTAGTTATGCCAGTTCTGGTGACACACAGTCAAAAAAAATCTTAGAAGTAAAAAAAAATATGGTCTTTAGCGTGAATTAAAAAATGTATGTTGTAGGACAAAAAATGTCACAAATTTGTAGTAGAATCGAACCCTAGCCGGTGGTGCGCCCGAAACTGCGACACCCTTTTATACATATGTGAGTTTTATAATATACGACTTACGTACATATAAATATAAACCACCTTGAGCTTAGGAGTGTTGGCGTCGTTGAAGAGATTTGGAAGTTGTTTTTTCAGACGGTTCCTGGAAAGCACGAGTTTCACCAGGTTCGGCAAGCTGAACGGCTCTATTGTCATCAACCTAAGGCGCCGTGAAATAAATAAGTGCGTAAGCGAATCGAAATGGAAAAATGCCTTGTGGACGGTCCAGCAGATCATTCTTGAAATATGAACACATATGCAGTCGAACAGGAAAGCTGAATTATTTAGTACAACAATGTAAATTGCGAATAAAATTTTGATTTTGATGGACTTGTATCACCTGCCGAAAGTGCCCACTACACTTTCCATTCCTTCGGTAGTTTGGAAGCAGGAGGAGAACCAACCCTCCAATAAGGATTTGAATCCAATCATTTTATGGATGAAGAAATAGTTCCAATCATGCAACATGATCGTATGCGCGAATTTTCGTAAAATATTGTATTACCTATGTACATTTTTTTGAAATTTGTGCACTTTGAGTGCAAAAAATTGTTTAACTGCCAATGTTATGGCGAAAAAACTCATTCTAAATGATATTCTGTAATTCAAATTAGATTTTGGAGTTTAACCTTTTTTGCGTTTTTTATAGGTTTTTCAGCAAAAATTAATCAGGAAATCAACTACATTTTTCAGCATAATTTTGTTTATACATTTTTCAATGGTCTAGTTAATCGTTGGTTAACATTTTCTGACTAAAATTCTGCTTAAAAATATACATTTAAAGATTTTTAGCCGTTTTTAGCCTTCTTTGGTGATTTTTTTAGCATATCTCTTGAAATTTGAGCAATTTGAAGTGCTCAAAAAGATTCACCCAACAAACACATATTTTCATTTAAAATGCTTGTTTTTCTGGCGGAATAACGAATTCTTTATCTCAATCCCAAGGAGAGTTATCGTCAAGAACGACAAATACATATATACCTAATATAAATATTTTGTTATATGTATATATATACTTATATATATGTGTGTGTGTTAAAATTTAGGAATCGTATCAAAACGTCACAAAACGGATTTCAATAAAGGAAATTTTCGTAAATTTTTATTTTAAAACTTTTGGAGCCACTGCAATAGCTCAATTTTTAACGAAAACTCTATAAAAACTTTCAAAATATAGTATTCCGTAATACACTGTTTTAAAAACACCACTTCCGGACTTTGTGTGTATTATGCGTATTAGCTACGCTAACATTAATAGGAATAACCGTGACAGCTTCACACACATTGGTGAGATCCATCATTATGACAGCAGATACCAAAAGATGCTAACATAATATTTCGAGAACGTACTTGGTTAGATATATTACATGGAACGACTGGTGAAGGAAATTAGCCTTCATATGTGAAGAGTCTCTCATCCTTTTAAATACACCAAATTAGTCTACTAATCTCAACTCACCTGTTGTTTTCCATGTGCAGTTCTTTTAGAGTAGGAGCAGGAACGTTAATTTCATTGAGACGGTTGTTGTTAAAAATCAGTACATCCAGTTTGGGGAAGTTTTCCAGCACTCTGAGTGAGTCCATCTTCATCCGGTTGTTCGATAGGTTTAGCCACCTAACAATGTATTTACTCATCTATATCAATTCATTGGATATAAGCAATTTGCCAGTTTGATGTGTTACAGTAGGGGTTCGGAAATGATTTCATCAGAGTAGCATAATCAGAGATGTTTTAGCGTTACAATGATGATATGCAATTGGAGATTGATAAAATCTATATTACAAGCTAGTTCTATTCTATCTATCTATCTATATATCTATACAACAAGGTGATGTTCTCACAATCAACAAACTGGACATTTTCTTCTGTATGATAGTTGATGAGGTCTTGATTCTGAGAGTGTCACGTCCAGAAGGAGGGAACGCAGGAATTTTGGCAAATTTTGATATACGGTGGAGCTTTGTCCGTCAGCTCAGGGATGAACATGTCTGGAAGGAAGGTTATCCACGGGTTGTTTTATCTCTCGGATGATCTCAGTAAATATTTATTCCTCTAACATGTCGATAATATTTTACTTCATCATACAATCCCTATACTGTGCTATGGGTGATGAAGTCTTTAGCAACTCAGGAATATAATTGTACCTCACTCATTATATTGAAATGATTACACGAAAAATTGGTGCAAGAGCTTATTCGTGCGCATTATGGGTATTTTGGAAGATATTTTAAGAAATGCGAAACAGGTCTACCTGAGATGTTTGACACTGCCGATGATGGACACATCCTGGACATCTAGTTTGGCCAAGTTAAGTCCATAAGCGAAGACGAGGTTGCTCCGTGGGTTATCGATATCAAACGTGAACATGCACCACGCGCTCGGCGGGATGCCTCCTAAAATCCTCATACCAGGTCGCATCGTTGTCTCAGCTTTCCGGGACTCGACTGATTTCTGGTATTCCTATGAGAATTACACGATAAATTTAATGTAATTAACCCAGTTTAAGCATAGAAACAACGTGATATGGAAATAACCAAAAGTGCGAAAATTATCTCACTCATTTTCATGAACTTATGTGGTCCCGTCGCATTGGAACTATTTTTTTCTGTTTTTATAAGTTAAATGGATTTTTTAAGCAGATCCTATGAAACCCAAACATTCCCCTGTAGCATTCTCCATTATCTGTAACTATAGCGTTACATAATGTCAGTTGTGTATTGCAATTCAGAAGCCTTTAATTGAAACCACTTTTCTGCAGGCTGCTGAATCTGAGGTGTGCCGATTCTGTTCCCTACCTAACTGTTCTCAATGCTCACTTTTTCCTTTTGATTTCTACATTCTCGCTTGTATATCTCCCCACGTCTATTAAATACCGGTGTATTTTACCTGGCGGTACGTGAGCGTCAAGATGTTCCAAAACAGATCCTTCTTATGTCTCGGTCCATCCTCGTCGCGATCGTATGCGATCTTGTAGTGTCTGAAAACTTTAGGGGCTGCTTTGTGTAGGTCTTTTTCCTCTTCTTCTCCCACATATTCCCCCACCACCTCTTCACCCTCCACCTCTTGGTAATCTGTATAAAACCAAAATACATATAATGATGCCAAAATACATTATGCATTGTAAAATCTTGCTTTATAATTTTGGAAATCTCCGAATTCCGCCAATCATGGTCATATTCTATCGATTCCGTATGTTGCGAGAATACGATTTTAATAAGAACAGGATTCAAGTTTCATTAGTTACCATCGCCATTCGGATGAAAACTAATATCATAGCTATACTTTTTGCTTTTGGATTACGATAGCTATGAACCTATGAAATGTAACCTATCACATATTCACTAACAGATAAGAAGTAAATTGTTCCCCAACCTTAAGTACGAAGTTTTTAACTTGTATTAGTTACGGCTATGAACACAATCTTACAATACAACGAGGCATCCTGATTTTAGCGAATTTTCGTACAAAATGAAGATATTGCAATGGCTCGGAAAATTTCAAAATAAATTTTTGTTTTACTGTGAAACTAAACATGACGAATTCCCCGAACACCTATATGTGGTCACTTTCCCTAAAACTCCTATGCATTATAGATACTTTTTAAACTGCACAAAACCAGTTTGTTCTTTTCTAATTGTGATGCGGAAAATGAAAAGGGAGCTCTTTTCGCACGAGTGAAATTTTCAGTACTGGTGAAATGAGTTGGCAGGGTGTAATGAACTTAGGCCCCCCCCCAGAGGTGCAATGGGGGGCCTAAATCCACACTCATAGATAGAGAGGGGTGTGACAGTACCATAAGAGGTACAACTCGGACTGATATCATATATGCTACATTCGGAGAAGATAATTTTCCGGTTCCCGGATCATCATCTATCGCCAACCATAGCCTTTCAAGAATGTGAGAATTAACGCCTGTCCGCCAAAGTGACGGACACACAGCGCATTCTCTCGGATCTCGCGGAAACTGTCACAAGGGTCGAAAATATACATTTTTGAGTTTTAATCGATTATTGTTCTTCAACTCCTTATTTATAAGCTAGTATCGATGGTAATGTAGTTTCAAACCGAGAAACAGTCAATAAAAAGGTTCTTAGCAACCGATGTCATGTATGAGACCCTACTCTACAGCACCCTACAAAAGTTACAAAGAAGCGAAAACGCTTAGTAGTTAGTATATCTAGCAAAATTAAACAATTTATAACTATTATTATGATTATAATCGTAATTAGTATTTTTATTTTATTTGTTTCAGGTATATACGTCATCGAGTTTAATTTCAGTAATTCTATGGTGCTCCGATATGCATGATTGTAAGTAAAAATACATCCTATCGTAGTGGGCCCGTTTCGTCGTTCTTATATTTCAAAATGAGTTTTATCACATAAAGCAGAAATTAATAAATGCTGTTCTAATATTGCTTTTACTCTTTCGATGATGTTTATTTTTTGTTTCAACATTCTTATCGGAACTTGTCCAGTTTTCATCCAATTCAATGAAAAACGAGGTTCTCTCCTTTACTTGTTAAGACGATTTTATCCCCCCCCCTCCCCTACAAATCACGTTAATATAGGAACTATAATCGTAAGCGTACTAGAGACTATCTCAGTTTCATCATCCATGGCCAAATTTTTGCATATATACATATTTATCTTTTTTCTGTAATCTTACCTACTAAGTATTTAAAATTATTATTACTTAGTTGAATTTTGTCTTGTAATAATATGAGTTTGCTATTTTTATTGTTATTTCTCTCAGTTTTGTTTTGGCTATTAAATGTTGCTATATGTTCAGAGACATTCCTTCGTACTTTTCAAGCAAATAAGTGTTATAGCGACATGCCTTGGGTGTCTAGCCAAATAGCTCATACGATGAGATATGCCTTTATATGGATGATAGCAACATACAAACAGCTACAACGAATTTGGTACGTAGGGGAGACCCACATAACCAAATTCTACCAAGTCAACAGGTAAAGGAGTTTCAGCTCCGCTTAATGGTAATTAAAGCTATAAGGGTTGTTCGAAGTCAGGATATCCTCAAATACCGCAATTAAAAGGATCGTGAATGGATTTTGTGAATGGATACAATTACATATTGTGAGTAGTTGACATTTGAGTGTATTCGCGAGCCAGCGCAACTGTGGCGATATCTACCCTAGAACCCTTCAATTAACTCACGTACAACGTTAAACGCTGAGAAATGATTAGAAGCCATCAACCCTGATCACCTGCCCAATTATCTGCGTAGATCCCAATGATCACATACCTTCACCTTCGATTTCTGCGGTCATTTCTGAAGCATAAGGCGGAACGTTTGGTATTTCGGCGATTTCCGCCTCCTCTTTCATAGGACTCACCGACATACTATAATTTAGCTGCACAAAACAGTATAAATATCTATACAAGCTAGTTTGAAATTTGGCAACTAACAATCATCACTCGTACGAATCCCTCACTTTAAAATGTCGAGGTGGGTAACACATCAACATTTCAAAATTAGATGTGGTACGTTGCTGGGGTGATCCATTGACCTTGCTTTTATGTAAATTGTTCATTAATTTGAAGGTATGTTAGTATAATATAGTTATTATCATACTACTAGCAATGTCCGCTCTCATCGTTTGCCAATCCTTGTGATGCGCATATGGGATATCACGATAAATTGTTGAAATTGGTGAAAATTTCCTTCTATAAGCTTCCTTTCATTTTCCTTCTAAGCTTCTTCCATTATGATTATGTCGTTTGTTCAGAATGTGAACCCTGTATTCTGTCAGCTAAGTTATTTACATACGTAGGTTATTCGAGAGGTAAGTTTTCGTCTCAAATCTAAAAGGGGAGGGGAGGGGAGGGGGGGAGGGGGGGTTAGAGAAAAGTACCTCCCTGAAGAGCAGAAAAGAAGCATTGTGAAATCAGATGATAGCAAAGGAGACTTGAAGGATGTGATGTGAGTTTTTTATTTGTTTTTTTTTTTTTTTTTCCAAGGGGCTTCGATGGGTTTTTGTCGAAGCGGCGATTCATCACGGCTTGGCACGCGCCTCCCCTCTCCTATGCCCTACTCAATCACTTTTTTTTTTTTTTTTTTTTTCAACCAGGGGCTACCTCCTTGACGGTTTTTTATGTCCCCCGACATGAAGCGGGATGGGAGGTGGAACGAATTGCTGAGACTACGTCTTTTCGGACCGGAAAGAAAAATGCCAATGCCACTTGTACCGGTCGCAGACCAACAGAAATATCTGGGCCATTCCACAGATAATGGTTATTTTCTGTAGTATATTGAACCGTAGGAGGTTTTATGGTTGTTTATTGTTTCATTGTTCTGTTCATACATACGTTCTTATGCCTAATCGCACAAATAAAAAGATAATATTGCACGATGGCATCCCATTTTGAGTAAGAGTTGGCGGGATTGTTTTATTGATTTAATTCACACTGGCCAACTAACTTAACTATTATTTAAATTATATTTCAAATAAAATAATTATCAAGTATACAAATAATTAACAGTAATACGAAGAATATATCGTCGGTCCCACGCCAAACTCACCCAATATGCATTTTTTGGTGATTTCACAGGGAGGCATAATTTGAGTTGTTTTTAGCTACTTCACGTTATACTAAAAGTTAAATACATTATTCTAGCCCAAACAGGTGTTTCAAAACTGTTATTTCAGCCCAAGTTGAAATATTGCATTTCTAACATTGCTGACTAGCCAAATTCTCTCCTATTCACGCTACAACTTTGAAATTTGATGGTAAGCCTCTCTGAGACATTGAGAATTGCATAAAATGAGGGTCTCTTTCTATGAATCACCACCTACAGCGTCCGAAAGGTTGGGCAATACATCAACAGAAATTAATTGAAATAGTCCGATTCTAAGTGACATAATACCGTCTGTTAAGAGGGAACGGGAAGCAACTGAAAACCAAGAGGGTTTAGAGGTATCGTTTACAAAACGAATTGCACCATTATGAATCAAAATTATAATCTCTTACATACCTATTCACCTTGTATACGTACCTTGTACTTTGTTATTTATTGTCAACGTTTTCTCAATTGAATAATACATTTTAATAAATAAATTATTGATATTTTTTTACCATGACAGTACGAATAATATGTTAGGCGGGACAAAGTCTGCTGGGTCAGCTATTTTAGCTATATATTTCAGTTTCTTTGCGCATATGCTTGAAAAAAGTCCCAGTGGTCCTGAAAAGGGTTGGGAGTATTTTTATATGGGCACTTTTTCCTCGCCAGTTGGAGTGACTAAGAACCATTCATGTTTTTCGTCCAAACACATTGAAGTACTTTACTGGCAACATTTCACCCCTTACTATTGAATCTCGCAATGTTTCAGCCCCTGTAGGGAAACAAATTTTTAAAAAAGCCGATTGAGAGCTAGGAAATCGCAGATTTTTATGCTTTCAACTCTTAATTGAACTATTAAATCAAAACTTTCAGGCAAAACCTGTTAAATTGCTGAAATGGTTGCATAAATAAGAGATAATGTTCTCAGAAGAAACTAGTGTTTGTTACAAGGTGACCGGTTACCTGGTTGGTGCGAGTAGTGTTTGTCAAAGGTATAATTGACTATTATGCTAAAGGTATGATTTTGTGTGAGGTTTCAAAATTTCAAATTGATTAGCGAATTTTCAAAGCAAAAATTAATGAGCAATTTAGATGGTTTCGAAATTTGATAAGTGGGTAGGAAGGGTCGGGGGCCCCCTAAAAATCCATTTCAAACATCAAAGAACACAATTCTAGATTTTAACGTCGTATATATATGTGTGTGTGTGGGTGTGTATGTATGTTTGTATAGTTATTTTCAGACGATAACTCCTTTCAAAAGCTGTGTAAAAATTCGTTTCAATGCCGAAAAATCCGTCTTGGCTAAAGGCAGGCCAAGTTCGTTTGGATCGCTCCAAATTTTCAGCCTCAAATTAACAATTTTTAATGGGCCAAAAAATGCTTAAAAAATAGGTTTATTGACAAAAGGGCATGTGGGGTGTCATAATGGAAGTATTTTTCAGTGCTGAGTCGATTGCACCCACCCCCAGATCTCTAATGTTAATAAAAAAGTGAGAAAAATCGATTTTTAGGTAGAAAATTCCCACAATTGACCAAATGTTTTAGTTCGGCTGCGTGTTCTAAATATTTATTTGCGATACCGTCACAAGGCTGTCCCCTCAGTTTTATTCAAGACATAGTCGTCCTCAATGTTCAGAATTTGAGTGTCTAATTTAGTGTTATCTACAATTTTTCTTTGAAAATTCGCTCTACTAGTCATTTATTTATTTTTATTTATTTATATATTTACGGGCTAGTTAGCCCAATATACAATAAGGAAACTATAAATGGAAAATACAGACAACGAATGAAAATAGAGATATATAAAGAGGTTAAATTTAGTAACAAAAATTGATCCAATATACAAAAGATAATAATAGTACCATTTACTAGGTTAGACATTTATAACAATATGAAATGATGTGGTTTTTAAAAACAGAAAAACTATTGAAAAATAAATGAAGGCAATTATTCTCAGCTGCTATTAAATTATATTGTCTAGCCATGCGATAAAGGGGGTTATTTAACAAATAATTAAATGGGAAAAAAGGGACGGAAAATAAATCATTACTTCTTGTGGGATGGATCGGCGTACGAAAATCAAAATGAAAGGATAACTGGGGGCTATCACTTTTGCAGTTGTGTAGTTTGAACAAAAATAAAATCAATTGTCATGCTGCATGACTTGAGTACTTTTTTTGTGTTCTTGAAACAGGACATTTCTTATGTCAATGATGACAATCATCGAAAGATGACCTCTGACCCAGGTAGTGTGCTGGTGCCATCTAGGGGGCTACGGGGGCGGCGCGGTGCTGGCGGTGGCGGCTTGAATAGATCGACGGTGCTGTGGAAGGGCATCAGGTGGCGGAGAGGCGTCGGCGGGGGCGGGAGGCGCGAGAGGGCTAACGGGTCAAAACGCCGGGGCGCCCTATCCCAACAAAGAGTACAAGAGCTTCCAACAATAGCCCACCTAGTGTAACATTTAACAGGTGAGAAGAGT
The DNA here is from genome assembly GCA_030762985.1 of Adelphocoris suturalis. Taxonomy (NCBI): domain Eukaryota; kingdom Metazoa; phylum Arthropoda; class Insecta; order Hemiptera; family Miridae; genus Adelphocoris; species Adelphocoris suturalis. The sequence continues at coordinate 86,372,141 of CM061044.1, forward strand.
GGCGGAGGCGGGGTGGGGCGGCGCCGGCGGGGGAGATCGGCGACATCATGAGAAGCGACCATCGGAGGAGGGTGGGGGTCGTGGAGAGGTGGCGCCGCAGCGGCATGAAGAGTGACGGTGGCGGGTTAATAGGTCAAAGTTTAACTTCATTCACCGCCGCCGGCGTTCTGGATTGAGGTCCGAATGTCACGGAACTGGCAGACCGTCGTTACAGAAAAGCGCTGAGTGGGACAATGGAAATGTACACCTAATATTTTGTTTATTCCATCATTGATACATCTCATTGAGTGCTTTTCGGGAATGTGCAATATGACAGGTGCCGGTTGATACGTTGTAGCCAAAACAGCCGTCTGAGGGTAAAAACAAAGTGAAGCCTGGATGGTAGCCTAGCTTACTCGCATAGCGTTATAAAGAATTAAAGCATTGATCCTTACCACCACGCACACAGTGGTACCTGAATGGTAGCCTGGATGGTAGCAGTGTTCTACGCTCAAAGCGGATATAATTTTATAACTACTGCTATGTAGTAGGTTGTTCACATAGCTGTAAAGCAGGGAGGGTTCATCTCGCGTATGCGCGGTACTAATTGTTCACCCAGACCTTCGCGGATTTAATTTGGGGTAGTGGCTAGCTCCCCAACGATTTTTAGTTTTCAAAACTTCCGCTTCAGTCGGTCCAACTAATCTGAATTTTCACTTAGGGATTGACTACTTGATGTTATGTATTTTTGAGATGCGAGCTTGCGAGGATCCAGACCACCAAACTACACAAACCATTCTGATCCATTTGTTCCACTAATCTATATTTTAGCAGCGGACATAGATTAAAATAAAATTGAGGAGCCGCTGTAGCGGAAGTTTCGAAAACTAAAAATCGTTGGGGAACCAGTCACTGCGGAGGACCCTTCACTCCGGCTCCGACAAGGCACCATGCCACTGTGTGTATGCACAGCGCATATGCACAAGGCGCAGAGGTATGAGCTCCTTTTTGATTCTACTTCCTTTGAATAATACCATTTTTAAACTCATCCGGCTGTAGTACAACTGTCTGAAAAACTTTGACCCTGACTTGGTTGGCACTAGGTGAACGCAAAAGTCTCGAAAACGCTCAGTCGATATTTTCATGTGGTACAGTACATATGTATGTCATTTTTATCCACGTGGGAAATACGTAGTATATTTCTGCGCCTTTTCGGCCTTATACCAGCTTGTCTTTAAGCGAGTGAGCGCGTAAGTAAGCGACCAGTCCTGCTACCATCCAGGCTCCACTGTGTTTTTACCCTTAACTATAGCCGACCTAATTCATACGGAACGACCTCACCCCTGCGTCCGATTGAAACCACCTTTGCAGTGAATTCAATTTCTTCCGACTGTTGTTTGGTCCAAATCATTAAGAGTTTCGAGCTGAAAATCAGCAGTAATGGTATTTTAAATAGGCGAAATTCTTATTAAAAAATTAAAGGTTTTATTATCATTTAATGAGGAAAAGGTATTCATAAATGATCTCAATTTGGAATTGTCATCAGAGGTCCACTTACTAAATCTTACTAATATTTTCATGATAATTAAAGTTAATTTAATGAGCCTAATGGTAGTATCGTGACTTTCAATGGATCCAAGTTTTCTTAACTTATTAAATTGAAATATATATATATATATATATATATATATATATATATATATATATATATATTTTATGTACCTAAATCCCTGTGCACGGAAATGTCTTGTTATAATCCATGATATACAAGCTTTTTCAAAATAATATTTATTTTTCCTCGCTTGATGAAGAATGTGCGATTATTATCTCAGTTTGTCAGTCGATCTAGAGGGGCGAATAATTATGATTGGAAAGAAGGTGTAGCTCTGATATTCAGAGATCGGCTGTGAGTGATCCAAAATTGATTTTATTGGAAACTGTTCCGAATCCTAAACACCAGAAATAAAGGCGCAATAATAGCTTAATTTAAAATTTTAAAAAAATCAACAAATCATTAGTAGAGGAGCAAAACTCTGTTAAAAACAAGCATGAGTTAAACGAGTAAACCCCCAATTTTCCACATGTTTTTTGGGTTATGTGGGTCAGTTTATAGATGGGCTTCATTAATATCATTACAATTGCACACAGTAGTGTTGATTTGAGGGAAGCAGTCATATTGAGTTGAGCAGTTTAATTCAAAAAGTTTCCTTCTTATTAACTCTTCTCTTCCAAAATACTGAAGCATATTTTTTGTGTCCTTTCTGAACGATCACTGTCCTTTCCAAATGAAATCTGGTCACCCTAATTATAATCAAATATCGCTTAACGTCAAAACAACTCTTTTTACAACTGAGGAAACTTTGGGGTAGCTATAGTAAGAAGTAGTTCAATCCATTACGCCCTCCCTCCTCTCCGATTATTCGTTTCCTCTTTCCGAACGATTTACCGTCCGCAGACGGCAAAAACATCGTAAAAGGCTCGAGACCCCAAGGAATCAGAGCTTCAACATCTCAGATGCGAGCCCTCCAAATGAGTTTATGGAGCTTTTGGTATACGATATCTCCAAAGGATAGAAAACCCTCAACACCTCATTCCTCTTATGATCTTATGATCTTATGATCTGCTAATAATCTAGTCATTGCTTCCATATTTAAGCATTGAAACTGTTCATGAAAGTTAACGGCAATCTCCAGAAATATCAGATAGCCCCCTCTCTAATTAAACAAAGTCTATTATTCATTATCTAGATATATCTGTTGAGGCATAGACGCCTGCCGAGGAGAAATTAAATTAAAAACACCTACATTTTACCAATCTTTTGAATTTAACACAAGCTGACCCATCAACTGAAAATTAATGATATAAAATAAATCAGCTACCTACGCTTCACATCTGAATTTTTTCATAGTTAATTTGGTCACTTGTAGTGTTTCACCTGTTGCGATTCATCCCATGTTGATTTTTTCCCTGTTAAAGTTCTAGCCCTTAGGGGGGAGAGGAAACCAATGACGTTCAGCTACTCGTACCTTTTGTTTCTTTGAGATGTTATCTATGAATTATTATTAAACCACGAATATAGTAAATCTGTATTACTATTACTATTGTTACAAAATTACATTATTGTAAAAAAAAAAAAAAAATAAATAAAAAAAACGAAAACAACACAAAGATACCTAATGGGAGTTTTTTTGCCCTTTAGCGGTCTACGAAGGATTAGGTACATTTTTCAACGTTGATTTTGTGCATAAATTTAGAGATTAGCTCTCTAGAGCTCTAGTTTAAAAATACCCTGTTGACTCTATCTGATATTCGACTCATCATTGAATTTAAGATGTGAGCAGCAGTTCGCTTTCCATTCCTTGAGGCGGTAGAACCCCGGTGAGGGTTGCCAGTTGCCAGGTGGTATAGCAATTTAAAAAAGGAAAAAAATGAAAGTATGAGTCAAGAAGGTAGATCCAAAAACCTATTTACAGTACCTAAAAAGTTCGATGAATGCATCACAATAATTTATATGCGAATTATTAATAATATAGATGAAACTTATCTATCTGGTATGCATTTTCTATTATTTTCCAATAAAACCATTTATTTTCCTTAAATTTAAGTCATTTTTGTGCAAATTCGATGTTGTGTTTTAAATATTTTGTGCATCGATAATTCTAACCTGCAACCAGCACTTGCTTACGTATTTATCCAACCTTATTACGTAATACCCGTATTGTAGTAATACTCATATCACATGCAGTCAGAAGATTGAAGAATAACGGACAATATAATAATTGCAATCATAATCTAGAAACACTAAAGCACACAAATTTAACGAATTTAACCTTCTTGCTAAATTGAGAAAGAAGAAATTACATAGGTTGAAATTTATGCTCGTTCTGTGTGTTTGTACCTTGTTAAACGATAAACAGCTGGATATGATTTATTTTATTTTATTTATTGGTTCATTAAGACTCACAGTCAGGAAGAGATCAGTGAGAGTAAATACAGCGACAGATAAAGTAAAATCTATATATATAAAAATCAATTGCTGTTCGTTAGTCTAGCTAAAACTCGAGAACGGCTGGACCGATTTAGCTAATTTTGGTTTTAAATTATTTTTGAAAGTACAGAGAAGGTTAAAAGGTTTACAATTTCAAATCTGCCCCATAGGGGGTGTTTTAGGGGAGGAGGGGGGAATGGGGTATCTTTGTCATCACTGAACAAATTGGGGATTTGATTGTCGAGTATGTTTGGATTACTCCATTTCAACTCAAAGACTACTTTTTTCTAATTTTTCGAATCTGACCCAAAATGGGGGGGGGGGGGGGGGGGGGGGGGGTTAAAGCGTTTCGAACGTCACTGAACGAACTGGGGATCTGAGTTGTCGAATATATTTGGAGTATTCTAACATGAATCACAGACTACTTGAAAAATTTCAAATCTAACCCATAGAAGGGGGTGTTTTTTGTGAAGGGGGGAGGGATGGGGTATCTGTCATCACTGAACGACCTGGGGATTTGATTGTCGAATATGTTTGGATTACTCCGATTCAAGTCAAAGACTACTTTTTTCAAATTTTTGAAATCTGACCCAGTGGTGAGGGGAGGGGGGGGGGGATGTTAAAGCGTTTTGAACGTCACTGAACCAACTGGGGATCTCAGTGGGTGATTCTATCAGAATTACTTAAACTTGGGTCTCAGGCTATTTGATAATGTTCAAGTCAACCTGTGCAACGCACGGGTGAACCAGCTAGTAAACAATAATAATTTGTGTGTGAATTTCAAGAACTTTTATAACATTCTATTTATGTAGATAGGTAACATTTTAGGTTGGCAGGAAACATTTGAATGTATACTGTAACCTACAAAAGTTAGGCGGACCTACAAAACCAGGACATTTGTGCTCTTCCTGGGAAAACCTGACATTTGGCCTCCAGAGCTATTTTCACCCGGACAGCTTAGTGAAAAACCGGACTGTCCGGGAAGAAACCGGACACCTGGCAACTCTGTGCTGACCCTATCTACATTTGAATCACGATGGAATTTATGATGTGAATAGCAGTTCGCGTTCCGTTCCTCGAGGCAGAACCCCGGTGAGGCCCCTTCGAGGAACCACGTGTCCGATCCAGGCCCCCCGCGGCCCCTCTCAAAGGGCCCCCATTGTCATCTTGACAAAAGACGTCATCTACTTTATAATTACCTTTCGGCAGTCTTTTTAGGGACCAGATCCTATTATTTGGGAGGTAAACAAAGTCGATCATCATCCCATGAGATTATATCGGTCGACTGTAACTGCTCTTCATCTTCTACGCGGTCCCGCTACGCACTTGTGTTGCGAGGAACTAAGCGGGTTTTCTCGGAGGTAACATCCTATAATTTACATTATCCATGTACTTGATTCAATACGGATGAGAACTATAAGTAAAACAGCTTGACTTCCAGGTAGTCCGTAAAGCCTGGTATAGCGAAACTTTGACTAGCACTCACGACTTAAGAGCTCGAATTTATAGGTATTTGAATTACAATAGATGTGCTGATACCCTCGGATCAGGAATGCGTAACCCGATCCCACGGTTGAAATCGTTTTAGCATTGTAACTTTTTATTTTTTCGTGGAAATAGACACAGTTTTTCACTAACTTCCCTTATTAAATGGGTTTTCCACAACGTTGTCGCAATTGATTCGTACCGATGCAGTGGTATCACTCTTTTGATAAGCCCGCTTTGTCACTCACAACTCCATATTTCCGATTAGTTACGATCCCGATCCGTTTCGGGTTAGAGTTGGTACCCCTTCTCAATTTCGTTCCTACCATCAGAATATACCACTACGCAAACCAAGAATAAGAGATAAAGTCGACGTTGAAAGATTATTGGTACCTACTTGCTGCAAATGATGATGGGAGAGTTATCACGAGAACTGATGGGGGGGGGGGGAAGGGAGGTGGACGCGAAGGAAAGAGGGGGATTCGAGGAAAAGCGCGAATGCAGGACCGATGAACCATAGAGTATAGGACCCTTTATAGCTCTGCTCGGATCTTGAAGCGGAACGCGATTGATGATTTGGAACTATCCCACGAGCAAAACTGGAGCTAGGACTTGATGGAATGGAGTGTTACTCTTTTATAAAGTTGAAGGGATTATCTTGCAACACCCAGAGGGTATCTGGAAGCAAAAATACTCAAGGTATAACCTCGGGAGTGGGAGTTTCAAGAAACGGGAACTATATATACATGACAAAGATGCGCCATGATAGCTTTTCCAGCGAGCGACAGCAGCCCCCATGTGGGTCTAAGTAACCCAGTGGTCTAAGCCAGATCGAGTCTGGACGGGTGTTAGATTCCAAGCGTCCTTGATGGTGCTGAACTGCATGCCACACGATCAACCGGTCGCTCCGCTCTTAGGTATGCAAATCGTAACACTGATGTACTAGATACGCTTTCTCGGGGTCTGTCAGGTGCTATCGGAGTTTAGGGTTCAGTTTTTCGGTCTATAATGACTTACCGATCACGGTAATTATTTACGAAGAATTCGCTAAACAACCGGGATCGGTATGCTCTGGGAAATACAGTAGATAGTGTTGCCAGTCGAGGCTATTCATTAAGAAGAAGTAAGTAGTAAAGTGAACAATCATTCCAGGTTGAAGCTTTACGTCCGATTATCACAACCCTCTTGGGCGACATCTGCTGTCCCCCAATGATAGAATCAGGATTCATTATGATGATTTAGATACTCATTGCCTCGCTCCTGTGAGTGTAAAGGGGTTCGCCGTACAGAAACGTGAAAAATACTTGGACGGGGTACCTTTACCTGCGCGGTCGACGGTGCTCAACTTCGTCTAGCGCATGAGAAACAGTTTATCGTAACCCTCATCCACCTTGTAGTAGTTATATCGCTAATAGTTTGCTGCCATTTAACAAGAAGAAATACCTAATTCAATTTAACAAGTTTATTTCTGTTGGCATCATAATCAACTTGAGTGAAAGAGCGCCATAATCGCGATTCGTAGAAGCCCGATTTAAATTCTATCAAGTCCAGCATTACCATTATAGCAGATGAGTCCAAGTTTGGAACAGTGTAAATTCCCACTACTGCTGCATGATGAACGTGAGACCATTTTTGTATCTGTTGAAGAATATTTGGTTTTTAACATATATAGATTTTAATTTGAAAATGTTATCGAATAGCTAAGTACTCACAAAATAGTGGTGTAGGCACAATTTTGGATTATTAGGGCATTGATATAAGGCCCTTTTAACAAATTCGAGCTATTACCAGTTTAATAAATTATTTATGCAACATATGATTTTGTATTGAAAATTTGATAATATTTGATGATGCTTTTAATTCGTTTTTACCAAGTCAGTCTTGTGTGACCGCTGTAGCTGTAGGATTGTAACCAGCTGGCTAATGTAGTTATTATCTAATATAATTCGTGAGTTGTCAACGGGAACTTCCCTCCATTTCCTTTGCCAGTAGTAAAATTCGATCTGAGGGTTCTTACCGGGAAATTAGGAAGAACCCGGCGCCCGTATAAATTGGAGCTCCCATTCAGGGGAAAACCACAACAGAAACACCCCTTTAGTAGTCTGAGCGCCCCCTTTTGGAAATGCCCTAACCTATAAGGGGTCTACAGTACATCACCAGACGTTGCAACCGCGCAGGAAGAAGTCGTAATGAAGCAATAAAGATTCCAGGGTGTAGCCTCGTAAATGGGGTTTCGGTTTAGAGGTCCTCGACAAGGAAACATTCCCTACGATTTGTGGGACTGTTCCGTGATTATCCCTAAAAGTCTAACACATCCATTTGAAGTAGAAAAAAGTCAACCTTGGCTATATAAGAAGAAAAAAAAAAGTTCCAATCATGCAGCATCATCGAATGAGCAAATTTTCGTAAAAATTTCTTTCTATATTACGTTACATTGTATTGAAATTGAGGATTTTGAGTGAAAATAAATTGTTAACTATCAATTTTATGGCAAAAAACTCGTTTTGAATAGTATTCTGCGATTCAATAAAAGATTTAGGATTTTGTTACAAGATTTTTAGCAGATTTTATCCAGTTTTCGACAAATATTAGGGAAATTGAGGTACATTTATCAACATAATTTTGACCATAAACTTTGTAACGCTGTGTTTGTAATGTTGTTGACATCTTCATTTGACTAAAATTCTGTTATAATATACAACGTTAATGATTTTTATCTATGTTTAGTGATTTTTATCAACACTTTTTTATATTTGACTAATTTAATGTCCTCAAAAATGCTGGCCTACAAACTCATCCTTTCGTTAAGAGTTATCGTCTGGAAAGACAAATATATATTATAGTGATGTTGTATTTTTAACTCATACGAAAAGTTGTGTGACAGTTTTTTGTGACATAATACGTGACACTTTTGATCAGTTAGGTGATAGCTAAAGCATGTTCCATACTAAAAGCGTTAAACTCTAGGATTCGTTTCAGAATGTCTTAAAATGAATTTCAATCAAGAGAATATTGATTTTAACTGTCATGGAGCCATTGCGATAGCTTCATTTTCCACGAAAATTTGTCTAATCCAGTCCAAATTGGATTGACGTCAGGGAGATTTTATTTTTAGTTTATCTCTATTTAAGTTTTAGTTTATTTTAACACAGAATGTGTTTTAGCTATGGACTAACTAGCCAAAAAAGCTAACGAAATTTCGTAACAAAATCTGGGACGACAACATGGATACTGATGATACGGAACTAAGGATCGTGTAACCTGGTGTAACCTATGCGATATTTTGTTATGACGCGGTGATTATATAAGATTCTTATTTAGTGGGAGGATAGTTGCGAAATTCTGATTTAGTGGGATGAAGTTAACCAATGACACCGTCGGAATCACCTCTAAACCGAGAAGAAAAGCCAACAGCCTCATATATAAACTCTTCCAAAATCCCCATTTTCAGAACATTTCCATCAATTTAGAATACCTTAAAATTACTGGAACTTTATACTTTTCCCAAAATATATATTACAGATGACACCTTTGATCATATGTTTTGATGATACTGAACTAAGGATCGTGTAACCTGGTGTTACCTATGCGATATTTTGTTACATGTATATCACTTTTGATTAGTAAATCATCACCGGTATTAGTGAATCATTACTCGACCTTGAACGCCTGGTTTTCACATTTGTACAATTTTTACATTTTTTACAATTTCAATTTTCAATTTTTACAATTTTACATTTTAACAATTTTTACATTTTACAATCTTTAACCGAAGATTGAAGACGGGTTTATGTGAAACGCGTGAGCTAAAACACATTCTGTGTTTCAATAATTTCGTCCGTAGTATGTAAATAGAGGTAACCGGGGGTCTAGGGAGCGCCGAGTTTTAGTGAGAGTTTATTTCTCAATAATATTTACCCTCATTTGAACTAATCCAATATAAATTGTTTACCATTTTCGGATTCTGCGCCTTAGAGAAGAGGCAAAAGGCAAAAGCAATCCCACACTTGTGGAACAGTTTGTTAGTAGATCAGTTTTAACGATATATGTTTTCAGAATCGAAAGGATGACATTTTTTTCCACTCAGCCAAAATAATTAAATAACGCAAACTTTTTATTGATATGTAGTTCGATGATAAGATTGGTTTTGAAAGGTATGTGGTATATTATTTGAATTGAAAGAAAGCTCCAATATCATCTACCTTAGCTCAATAGCTCATATTATAATCCTTCGTGCTCGCGGGTTGGTTTTTGAAACTTCCGTCGCTCGTTGAGCTTTTGATCGCTCATCCCAACTTCCCCCCGGTTCCTATTTGCTCGGCATATGGAGATGTGGCACAATATTAATATGACGCTCGAGCAGAAAATATCCCAGACGCCAGAAGGAAACGAGGAGTTTCTCTCCTCCTCGAAAAAGGATGGTCTCATAAATTGCTAAACTCCAGACCTTCTCAACAGTCAATGGCAAAAGGTAGGTATAGGTACACTCCGTCAAAAAACTTTCCGGCAAACAAACTGGCGGATGTTCTATTTGTTTTTCCGTCCACTGAGTCCGATGTGACGTTTGACTGAAATTCGTATTTCCAATGCTAAGAGAAGTAGGTATAACTTGTATGATTCATACTGCATTATGGAAAAATAGTCCTTGCTCTGTCTGTTGGCAGTTTCGCCTGTATATTTCAGAGGCTTCAAGCCAGAAATTTGTTTTACTGGCGAATTAATATGGTCAGGCTTTTGAAATATGAGTGATCCACCATTTCCCTCAGCCTTGGATCCTCGATTCGCTTTAATATGGAAATATTCCGTGGCGGAGGCTCTTCCTTGAATCCTACCACCGAAAACCATCTCGTCTTCATGAATGTTTAGTCTGTCATTTGAAGGACGTTATAAATTGACTATTACGTTCGAACCTTAGATGGAGTTTATAACCTCGTTCACAAACTGAATTTCATTACAGAAGTCTCTAATGGATATATCCAAGAAAAAGTCTGTCAAGTTGGTTATGGCATGATATATATAGATCAATGTTTCAAATACCATATCTCAAATGATGAACTGTTTAATCTCTGAAAATTAGATCGAAATTAGATTAAGTCATGCTTGTTACAAGAATTGAAGGTTTGCGAATGCCCAGCAGCTGCTAATGTTACGATCGTGATGAAAGTCCTGAGGATCAATTCGTCATTTTCCAACCACCTTCTGAGTTTGAGTGATCGGACAGATAGGCTATGAGAACATTACGCTCGATGGTTGATACGTTTGAGCATGCGCAGTAGAATCTATTCATTTTTGAGCGATGAATGCGATAAGAGACCATTGTCATGTTAATCTACACATTCTCAGAAAAGTTTTATAAAAAACAAATGAAAATTGTTGAAATAATGGTTGTTACTAGGGTTAAATAGGCGTATGGGTAGAAGCTAGTTATGATAGAAACATGTTGATATTGATTCGGGGTGATTAAAACGCCTTTTCCCGACCACCCTCCCAATTCGAGGGAGATCGAGACAACTCGACAGTAGGGCTGAGAAGAAGATACTATGTGGAGCATGCGCTGAGTGATGTATTTTGTTGCAAGCACTAAAGCTGATAGGAGACCATCTGCACTCAATCTCTCACATTTCCGGAAAATATCGTCAGCGTCAGGTGGAAACTACTCATTACTGGGATTTGCAAAATGGTCTAAAATATGAAGTCCGAGTTGAAATTTTGATTCCGGCAAAGCTTTGGGCACCTGGACTCGGAAGGAACTTGAGCGATTCAACATAAAAGCGTTGCTGTTCAATTATTGTCAGTTTTTTTTTTTTCTTTTTTGGAGAAACTTTTGGAGAAACGGATTTGAAAGGTTTTAGATTTTACTCAATATGTTTTGGTCTTGGATTTTCGCATTTATCATAAAGTCACTTCAGAATCGAGCCCTATGTTCCTATGTTAAGGTGACTCGTTCGTCAACGCTCATCGTAGTGTGGGTATTGGATTAGTATTTCTGATAATTACTCTTTGTATTCGGCCGAGTAAAATGCTGCGTTTATACTATTGTAATTTTAAATATTTTTTAAATAATACGAAACATAGGTCTTTCCGTCCTTGGGTTTTATTTTTCTCCCTAACGTTTCTTCCCTGAAACTGGGGTCTCTTTCAGGGAACACCCTAAATAGCGATCAGAATTGTACTTATCTAACTCATTTCCACACAGCACAAAGAATACTAAAATGTAGTTAATTCGGTGTTTTCCCGAATCGGTGTTGCAAATATCAATAAATGAACATCATCACGAAGTTCAGCAGAATAAATACCCCAATATCATGTATTACATGTGGCAGTTGAATATTTTCAATAATTCTGTATTTCACAATTTTCGCACTTTTAGAGTGGAATTTTGCACTTTTATAGCGGCATTGAGCCCATTTTTGCGCACTTAAAAAATCGAGTGATGGGTCATCTATTTATTTTATTTTATATTTATTTATTTTGGGAGTTAGTGCAATTGCAATAGCTTAATTTTTCTATGAAAATTCGCCAAAAGACGACCTTTTTAGATATTAACGCTTCAGTAATGTTTAACAACATAAAGATCCTCATTACGTGAATGTTTAAGCCCGTTAAATGCTACATTCAGTGATTGAAAAAAAAAAAAAAAAAAAAAAAAAAGAATCAGCTTGGATAGGAAGAAAGTACGATGCAGGTTGAGCTACATAAAACAAACAGTTTCGAATCAATTTGGTTCCATGAACGATAAAATAACATAAGGTAACTAAATTCAAATTGTAATTATCTTCGTTCGATTTTGAGTCCTGGCTGTTAGTTATTTATTATGCAGTGGCTACGCGTAATTAGCCAACTTTGACCCGTTGTGGACTGATTTGCAATTACCCCAAAACATAAACACAATTAAATTACGGGCGATCTATCGAAAGTTGACGACCCCTCTCGCTATAACTTCACTCTTCCTAACGAAATCCTCTCAGCACGAACTAATGGATGGGGTCTACTGCGTAATTAATTATAAACACGAAGCGTGTTTATATCGTGTAACTAAATGTACGGGTCTGCTCGTCCTCTGTTGGTCCTGTTTCCGTTGTAAACAAGGAGCGGGTCATATTTATGTATTTTGACTTACGAAGTTGACATCAATTAAATTGAAGCGGGCGGCAGAGTTGGGGAGTTGATTCAGTAATAACCGATTCTGGAAATTACGTGCTTCAATATAACGGTGTTTGGTCGCGGTCACTACATTAAGCAGGTTGACGATATCAATTTTTGTTTGTGTTCCTAATTGGATTGGTGAATTTCACGATGGCCAACTAAACTTTCTGAAGAAGCTCATAATGATCATAAACGTAAATTATAATAATAAGCTTTATGTGAATTATGATTATTATTATTATTATATTGTAATATTATATTATATATAATATTTTGGATAATAATAATAATTAATATGATTATACATGATTAGCAGTTATGAATTATGATTATGTGATTTATATCTAAAGTGTGTGTTCTTATATACAAATAGTAATTAACGTTTGTTCATACGCATATCGTACCGGTAATCCAATGGCATTCACCACCAGAAGTATATTATAAACGCGATGGAATTCGTTGGATATGGTCTCGAGTTTAACTCTCAGAGACCTTGAAAATTCAACAAAAATCGGTCCATTAGTCTCAGGGTGTTTAACGAATTAAGTTTTGCACACGCGCAATAGGTATTACTCAACTAATAGCGATACAGTTCATAGAGCATCTTTCTGGAACATTATGTGCAGCTACCCTGTGCTTCGAATTAGAACGAAATAGGGTTTAAGACTTATAGATCATGATAATATAGTAGATATAATGAGGAGATCACGTTTGCTCGTGCGCTCAGGCTACTATTGATCTGACAGCGATGAGAGTTATATGGGACCCTCTAGGAGATAATCAGCACAAGCTCTGAAAGTATCCAAATCAGACCAAAACTTGGTATAGTTACGGGGTGACAAGATTTCCCAGAGATTGACAGACAGACCCGAACTGAAATTGTTGATCTAGCTCTGAAACGCAGAAAGAAAGTGGAAATTTCGATTTTGGAAGACCAACACTTTTTTGAAGTCTCTCACGAACACAAAGCTCCTCGTTCGGTACTGAAGAAACGAAAAAAGTTGGGAGGGCAGTATAGCTTCCTCACACATTGTAACATGGAGATATAGAATTAGTTGAAGAACAAAGTACGACTCGAAATGATTAATAAGTCGACATTATAAGAAATTAACGTATGCGTACAGACTACTATTACTCCAACGGCAATGAAATTTATAGGGGACCGTCTAGAACCTCTCTCCCAAATTTTCAGCAAAATCGTTCAATTAGACTGGGAGTTTCGGCTGTGTCAATCGATATTAGTCTCGCGCATGCGCAATGGTTATTTCTCTACCAATTGCAATATAATTTATAGCGCATTTTGCTAGATCATATGCCCAATTATCAACCGAGTTTGAACGAAATCGGACCAACAGACTATCTAGGAGCTAACTCGCAGAATTCCAGAAAATTTTGCCAAAATCGGACTAAAAGTTGGTATAGTTTTGGGCGGGACAATTCACCACAGACGTCAGACACGCAGACAGACACGGAACCAACATTGATCAGCAAGCTCTTAAAACAAAGTAAGTGGGCATTTTTAATCCTGGAGGAACACAAAGCTTCCTTCCCTTTGGAAGTGAGGAAGCAAAATTGAACCAGCTCTGTCGATTCATAGTTTACCCCTCTCCAAACTATCACTGTGTTTACTTGAATTGTCTTATAATGTGATAATAAGGTTTGAGCCTGAGCTGTGGAGTCCGTTGAAACCCGTCTATTGGGCTCTGCAGCCTTAGTTGTTCGGCTCCCGACATTAATGCCCGATCGTTGCTCAAGAGCGCTTCCGAACACTGGCATTGTCCTGCATTTAATTACACGCCCCTCATACAGCCGGATCACAGTCAATCGACGGGGGTATCAATGATGCGACCCCAATTAAATCGACCTACCGCATTGTTATACGATTGCATTAGCCTTCTTCTGCTATTGGATCAAATTTCGTACGTACGCTGCACAATTATAGAACAATTTGTGATTCCAAGCGAAAACATCTTTTGTTGGCTGTTTTTATAGGAAATTCGATATACCTAAAATGGTATCTTTCAACTCATCCTCCCGTAAAACCTCAAAAATATATATTTTAGCGAATTTCCTTAGAAAATGAGACTGTTGCGGAAGGTTAAAAAAGTTAAAATTGAATTTCATGGAAATCTGTTTTGAGGCATTCTAAAACGATTCCTGAAGTTTGAGTTTTTTCATATGTTTATATATATATATATATATATATATATATATATATATATATATATATATATATATATGTATATATATACTTTGTTTTGTAAGAATAATAGGTAAACGAAGAAAGAAGAAAGATGTTTTTGATATTTCGAAAAATTATCTTGCTCACAAGTTAGAAGTTGAAAATGAAAATTTAACTTGTGATCAAGATAATTTTTCGAAATATCAAAAACATCTTTCTCCTTTCTTCGTTATCTATTATTCTTAAAAAACAAAGTAAATAGTTCAGTAGAACAGTTTATTTAATTTATCAAGAAGTATATATATATATGAACCCAGTCAGCTGCACTGAGTGCGAAAAGTTGAGTCCTTACTTTTGTCCAAGTAATTTGCAACACCTATCTCTTTCTTATAGGTAAGTAGTGTACTTGGCAGTACCTCGTACGACGGTCTGATAATAAAGGAGTTGATACTTACAACAGTATTGAATAACAAAAAATAATTGTTTTTTCATAAAAATCTCCAAAGACAGATTGACGAAGGTTAGGGCATTCCGGTACTGCTAAATCCAGCTGACAAATAATTATCAATGAAAATTCGACAAATCTTCTTCGGACGATCCTTGGCAAAGTTCATGAGGTTTGAATATAAACTTTAAAAAAGACTCTTTAGGGAAAGGTAAACAGTAAAAATTGAAGTTTACGAGGCGAAAAAGATAGGATGAGCATCTAACGGGAAAATATCCTTCTCTGAAGCATCCAAGATCTTAAAATCCCGAGGTGCCGACTGATTTTCAGGAGTACGGCTGGCTAGCCTGTTGTGGTTTCTACAAATGATAATAAAATATTATGAATTCTGAATCTAAAATAATTTAAATAATTAATTTTAAGAAATGAAGTGAAGTGTGGATCAGCTAGAACGCCTGAGGTGGTCGTCAGTTCCCCTCACAGACGTTGCACAACAGACGTGATTCGGCCTATGGCTACGCCCAGACCGCGACAATTAAAATAATTCGCGCGACAATATTACAGTCTTCGACATAGTTCGTAACAATCCTCGGATCGTGCAGATCCGATCATTTAAGTGTGCAACCTTGACCGCGTCGCAGAGCTAAAAACTCTTTGCGCTTGCGGTAGGGATCCGCGATACTTCAAGGCCGCTAGTGTGGTCAGGGAAAGAAAAACGCATCCTCGTGGCCCGACGTTCGCGGAAGGCTATCTGACGAGATTTCGTAATGTGCGGGTGATGTCACCAATGCACCAACTCATCGCCAACGGAACCGAAGGCCTTCCTCTCGTACCTGCTTCAAAACGCCTTGAGCCTAGAACGTTCGCAGATACGAGTAAAAGCATTAGGGGTTTAAACATTGGAGTCAAAGCGCTTTAAATGAAGTGCTTTTTTTAGGCAATGGGTAGAATCAAATGTTAGAACCCTGTCATTGCGGATACGTCTTAGCTCTAGGGGTCATTCCAAATCGTGGTCCGGCAAAACATCAATCGTCACGCTTTTCTATACCTAATAGTCCAGTTTCAAGCAATCATTGCTGGGGAAAATATAACTTCCTAATTTTCAATCCCACAAAAATCGTTCACCTTTCGTTTGAATGATGTGAATATCTTACACATGACTCCACATTTCAATGAGCCTTTTTCGTCCTCCGTAACAATCCTGATATGCCTCAAGTACACGTTCCTAACATATACAAAATAAGTGGGGAATCATCATGAAATCCACTACATCTATGTTTCACAAATGTTGAAGTGGCACTTACGATCGTGTTCGTCGCCCCCCTTAACTGCGAAAGAAGTCTAATTCATAGTTATAAACCTGTATCCCTTCCAGAGTGCACCACATGACCGACAAAGATCGTGGGAAGTATGGAAGTCCGACTTATCCCGCCTCCACTGTCTACTGAGCAAACCTCGAATAAGTGTTAAGAGGATTCACATCATTTGTCTCATTTATTGGTGAGGAATGTAACAAATTTTAAGGTGGTTAGGAAAATAACGTTTCTCATATATGGGGAGATACGAAATGTTATGGTTTGATGGTGAAGAAAGGAACTCGTTAGTGGTTCGAAAAGTTGTCTAATTGCAACTTCTACCCTAATTTATGGTTAAGAATATTCACCTTAATCATTGCTGATGAAAGTAGATAACGGTTGCCTTTCATGGTGTGCAAATTAATAAACTTACTCATTTCGGAAAGTAGGTAACGGTTGTGTTCGTTGCGGAAAATTATTTGTTTTCTCCAGCTGAAAAAAACAAAAACAAAAAACTGCAAATTTTTACACAAAAGTTCATTATTTCTGTACTGTCTACTTCAGAACACCTAACTCAGAGTCTATAATTATTAAATGAAGTCTATTATAAATTATCTAAATATAACTGCATAGGCGTAGACGCTTACTGAGTAGAAATTAAGTAAATTAAATGAAACACCTACACTTTACCATTGCTTCTGTATTTTAACAGAGCTGATCCACCTACTGAAAACTAATAAGATAAAATGAATCACCTACGTGCGTTTCACTAGTCCATTTATTTGTGTCAAAAGTTCTAATGCATTCGATTTCGGGAAAAGAAAATTTCATTGGAATTACAACAGCAGATAAGATAGTCGTAGTTTATAAGGCATAGTTTATATGAAGTTCTACCAGTTTTGATTTGCTCCCATGTTGATGATAATTTTTCCCATCAATGTTCTAGCCCCTTGAGATTGTACGGATGAACGTACTGCGATCCTTGGTTTCATTCGATTCTTTGGGATCATATTATCTACAATTGACAGACGATAAACTACTGTTACACCGGGAATTTTCGAATTCATGATTTTTAAATATTTCAGCGCTTAAATTATAACCTTTAGGGTTGATCGAAATCGATAGGTATCGAGTTTTTTTCCGAAATTTTATAAACTTTGGTCAAGTAGTTTTGGAGATAAGCCCTGAACGGCGCAAGAAGAAAAGCAAGAAAAGAAAATAATGTAAATAGTAAATAGATAATTCTACTGACGAAGCTGAAGATGCTGATTCAAAGCAAGCTTAAGTATAATTTAAAACCGTAAATATATTCAAAACGTTACTATTGGCAAAGCTACACTTTTGCTGATTTTGAATAAGCCTAATTATACTGATAAGGCTGTAAATATGTTTTAAAAGTTAACATTGACAAAGCTATACTCATGTTGATTTTCAACAAGCCTAACTGATTAAAAACTATTTAGTATTTGATCATTTAGCCAGCCCAAAGCCTGGATAAAGTGTAATGGGAACCAGAAACTAATTAATTCAACTTTTATTTTCTCTGTGCGTTACATTCCTTTTTTTAAAGATAGGGGCTGGATTCCTTTTGTAACATAACTCGTTACGTCAGACCGATCGAACTTCAGGCCTGTACATCATCACTCGCTGCATTCTGAGTGTCCGTATCGCTTCACCTTGGGCCGCAGGCCATTCAGCGTCCTTCCACGCTTCGCTAGATGAATGCACGAGTCCTTAGAGACAAGAAAATGAAAAAAAAAAAAGACAAAATAACGCTGAACGGACAAAAACACGAATTGCAGTGCATTAAAAAGGAATAACAGAGTATTAGGAACGTGTGCGACCTCCGACGGCAGTGCTATTAATCCTGCTTCCTGAACATCGTTCGCCTATTACTGCTAATGCAACAAGCGAATTGGTTCCGTGTTAATGGAACCTTTATAGAATCCTTGTCGCATTATAGAGCAGAGGAGTATTGGGTCAGATCACGAGGCTAAGCTTATGCTATTTTCCTTGGCCTCAATATACACCAAGTTTACGAAAACTGAAATTAGCACGAAGAATTCTATCAACCCTACCGAAAATTGCATTTTGCGTCCCCACTACGAAAGTTATCTTGTGAGTGAGGAAGAACTTCAAGCAATTTTCGCCTTCCAAAATCAAAATCGATGTTTGCGTTGCTGAGCTTCCTTAACAAAACTGATTCCGTCCACAAACGCTTAACATCGTACACAATTAATGCCCGATCTACCGAAGAGGATCACGAATTAATCCGGAGTTAACTCGGTTATCTCACTGCTGATTTTTAAGGTATAACTTCCGATCGGAATTAACTCCCCTTCATTCCTCTGTGGTACTAAACTGTACTGTGGTACTGAACTGTAACGGAGTTTTCCTTGGATTAAACCAGGACCATGAGTTTTCTCGTCTCACCGGCAAAATGACGGTTCCACCAACGCTTCACTCAGGATTTTCTTGTGATAACACCCGGATCTGCGCTGATCCGCAACTTTCTCACTCCCCGCGATCTTGAAAAGTTGTTTACCTAACCCTGCTTTTCCGTTTGATTCTTCATAACACAACCCCGCCGTATTTTCGTGATTATTTATTTCTTATTCCGACGTGAAAATGAAGGAACATTGGATTTGTCTTCGGAAGACGATATTCTCGTGGAATGGGGCTCCGAACATGAGAAGCTCAAGGTAGAGTGCAGCACGTAAGCAAGGGCCTTACCGATTCGCTTTTCCTTAGTTGCGTAAAAGGGCAGTCGTGACCGACACAAGTTTTGTTTTTTAAATTTATTTTTTATTATTTAATGCGGGTTTTTTTTTTGTTTGTGTTTGTTTCAGATTGATGGTGCAGGGAACGAATCGTTGAGCGAAAAGGGGTGACGCAAGGTGTCAACAAGGGAAAAGTCATGTAAACCACCATGTTCCTTAGGTCCTTTGCCCCCTAGTGCTCCTAGCAGCAGACTTAGTTATTTCGGAGCCCCATTAGACTGTGACAATACCTCGAATGAAAATATGTAAGGAAAGAGGGACCACTTCATGTGTTTTTCAGGTTTTCATGTTTTTTACTTTGGCACACAACGGGAAATATCTACAGTTTTAACAGCTTTACTTACTAAAATTTCTTTCCGATGATTTTCACTTACAATGGAGCCGTTCCTGTGGAAATGTAGCTCCGTCAGTTCTTATCTGTAGGGAACTGTTCAGCGCTCGTAGGGAACATATCAATTTATGCTAAAATCTTACGTAGCCTACATACATCGCTCCGAAAATAAAAGTAGCTGAGCTACACGCTGATAAGTTATTGATGAACTATAAGTTATATGAACAATCCTCGTGGAACGATTTGATAAGTAACCAGGCTGGCTTACTACTTGTGTACCTATTTCATTAACAAAAACAAAAAAAAAGTCAAATGTTATTGATCGTTATCTAAGGGGTCTAATGATTTCTCGTACAATTAAAAGTTTTTTACATGCAATAGAAAAAAGTCAACAGGAAAAAAACCGCAATCTTCAACTTTCAAGAAGTGTTCAGTCTAAAATGGTAACGATAACATACCAAAACATATTATGCATTGCCGCCAAATAGTAATTTTCACCGTCAAACTCTACTCGGCATCTTTCATTTTGATGTCGGAATGGCGATTTCATTTCATTTCATTTCATTTCGTTTATTTGTCGTCACAATAAATTGATTGACAATTGTCAGCACTAACAATTAAATAAGAAAATTGGTTATAATAATTTCAAAAAACTAAGCTAAAACATAAAATTGAGACCACCAAGCAAAGATGCTGGCCACAGGCATCCATCCGCCCAAAACGGCAGCCCGGCCGGGGCGTCCCGGCCGAGCCCGGACCCGACCCACCATGGCGGCCTCCCGAGGGTGCTCATCCATTTCTGAAAGAGCACCCCTTAAACACGATCAACAGGCGAATCGCATCAGGAAGGGTGTACCAGGCGAGACCGCCCCCGGGCCAGACCGAGAGCCCCCCACCGAACCACCAAGCGAACAAAACAGATACACGCAGCCAAGCACACTATAAATTACAAACATACCTAACAATCATTCATTCCGTTAAAATATTTATGAATTAACAAAGATGTATAAAAAAATATCAATAATAATTATCACGTACACTACATCTAAGTTAAAAGGAGGAAAAAAACAACAACAATGCTCAACAAATTATCACAGTGTGGTCATAACTAGGATCTAGCTCGAGTACTTTTATCAAAATTCCTCGGCTGCTGACATAAAGAACAACTAATGGCTATAATAAATACTGAAACAAGAAAAATCAAGCGTAAGGGGTACAATGTCCTATCGTCAAAATTCAACAGAAAAAAAATCAGAGACTCTATAGAGTTCCGCAGTAATCAATAATTTTTTCGTAGCTCTCTTGAAGGCCGACGGAGTCAATTTTGATATTGAGTCAGGTAGGTGATTATATATTGAAGTCGTGGACCAACTTGTAGTGGGTTCCCAGTCATGGATGCGGAGAGTCTTACGGGAGGAGGACACAATAATTCTCTACTCCTTGTATTATACGTATGCACGTCAGATCCCTTGGTGAAACTTGATAAACTTTTTTTGACGTATAACAAACATTGGTGCACGTAGAGGGCAGGCATAGTCAAAGAACCGAGTCGGCGAAAGAAACCTCTACAGCTCTCACGGCCTCCGAGTCCGGAAATAACACGAATTGCTCGTTTCTGCTGTTTGAAAACTGCCTCACTCTGAGAGGAGTTGCCCCATAAGAGAATACAATAATTAAGCCTGCTCAAGAAGCTGGCAAAGTATACAGTTCTAATAATATCAAAAGAAACTGAGCACTTCAATCGACGTAACATAAAGTTACAAGACGCCAACTCAGCTAATAAATGCTCAACATGAGCTGCCCAAGAAAGTCGGTTGTCAATAGTCAACCCCAGAAAACCAACTCTCTGATGAAAACCACCACCAAGACCGAAAGTCAGCTCCTGCGTTTTTTCATGGTTGAGAACCAAAGCATTTGACTCACACCATCGTTTAATAATGAGTGTAGATCTATCAGAATTTACGTCAGCCTGGTCGGGATCAGAGCCAGTGATAAGTGAGGTGATATCGTCCGCGAAAAGAAATAGTTCAGCGCCATGTACAGATTGAAAAGCCAAATCATTAATGAAAATAATGAACAAACAAGGACCCAAAACCGAGCCTTGTTTCACTCCACATGGAATAGGGACAGCCTCTGATGAGGAGCCGTTATGAACAGTGACCTGGTGCCACCCCTCCAAATAGGATTTGAAGAAATTACAGGAAGTCGCGTCCAAGCCATAGTGCTTCAGTTTCCTCAACAGAATGTCATGCGGTACTAGATCAAAAGCCTTGGTTAACTCATACAATTTCAGCATAGCTAAGTCTCTCCTTTTAATAGCTTCAAAAACGTTGACAATCAGAGAAGATGCCGCAGATGAAGTGCTCATACCACTACGAAATCCAAACTGTCTGGGATGAAGCAGTGACGAACTCTCAAAATAAACCTTAAGCCTTCTCAGAACCAGATGTTCAATAATCTTCACAAATAGTGGAAGTTTGGATATTGGTCTAAAGTCATCATAATTTGCGCATTTGCCCTTTTTTGGTATTGGTGTAATGAGCGACCACTTCAGAGAATTAGGAAAAGTCCCGGATGAAAAACATAGATTTATCAGATAGGTAATAGGTTCTATCAAGAATACCGAAACCCTCTTAATAACTTCGGTGTTAAGACCAAAAAAGTCAGTAGACTTGCTGGATTTCAACGAACAGATCACTTCGTAAACCTCTTCAACCATAGCATGGCGGAGAGCAAACCTATCGGTGCAACCAGGTGCCGACTCTAGAAAACGGGAGACCTCAGGAATAGATATCGAGGATTCTTCTGTATATTTTTTAAACACTGCTGAAAATGTATCACTGAAACCCCAAGAAGTCAAACTTGAATTAGGAGAAACAGTAGACCGAGCCCTCAAGGCTAGCTCCCTTCTGACAATATCCCACGAAGCCTTAGTTTTATTTGCAGCGGAGTTTATATAGGCATCATTTTCACTACATCTGAAACGATTCAGTGCTGATCTGTAAGCGATACGGCATAATCTTATGATCTCGGCATAATCGATGTGTGGCGAACTAAAAATACTAGGTATGGCTCCACCTTTTATCAGATGTTTTCACTAATTTTTGTCCCGAGGACAGTAACTCGGATGCTAACTAATTGATCTGCGGATCAGCTAATATAGGATAACAAATTGATGGCGGAGCAGTGAAAACACTAACTAGCGGTTGTTATCCAGATCCTGTGTTACTAAACTCGAGAGTAAACTCTCGTCGGTGGAACTGCCCATAGACAATCTGATCAATAGGAGAGTATAAGCCGTGAATTTCTCGGAGTAGATTCACGAGTTTTTCGTTCAAATAGCCCTTATTCATTCAAAATTGAAGATTTGAAGGAGAATTGAATTGAGATTTGAATGAGGTTCTAAAAATGAATTTTCATGTTTTGAATTAATTTTCCGTCAATTTGGCTGTAGTTTCTGCTCATGAGTTGGCAATATTACACTTCAGATTAGAGATGAGATTACTTTTATCCTTGTACTATTATAAGCCTGAACACATGCGCAAACGTTTATTTCGTAAATTCATGTTTCACTTATAGCGCGAATTCGCTCAAAACTCTGTGGTTAATGGAAAGGGGTTATCGAGGTAGTTTTATAGCGAATGGATCTGTTTATACATTTCAAGAAAATTTCAGAGAAACATTGCCAAAACTGTTTATTTCTTTTGGATTTTCAACATTTTAGTGGATTACTTCGTGAACGGTTTTATATCAATTTCATTGCTGCGAGTTGCTCCTAGGGCGAAGAATACAGTGATTGATTATTAGCAAAGATTAGTCCTAAAAAATTTTTTTCTAATGTAGGTATAGATTTGTATTCCTACTTTATTGTGATTTTCTTAAAAACGAAAATAAAATGAAAACAGGAACTAAAGCAGGTTATAATTCGCATCTAAAAGTTTTAAAACTGTTATTGAAAATTAGAGTGTAAATTTGTCTTCCTCTTACCGCCATTTTGATTTTCGCATTTGTTAATGTACTCGGTGGTTGACTTCGGTCAAATAACTTAGACGCTAAACCGATGTTAACTTGGTCGTGTAGATTCATGTTTGCTCGATGTAGAGCGTTTCTCTGAAGAGTATAACAGTTTGCTTTAGAACTGGCGAAATTGAACGGTGAAAATCGACAGACGCGAGGGAATTGTGTAGTGTAAATAGTCTCGTCTGAAGTGGGTATAAGATAAAACACGAAGGGTTTCATTAGAAACCGCGGGAGACAGCAGGGATTGCAGTGGAACTAATTGTAAGTATGGAGAGCGGTGGGAGATGCACGTTGGAGTACAGTTTTCAGGGTACAGAGAAGGAGGGAGGTTATGGGAGGACGAGGTTTCCCATGACAAGGGAGGAGAACGAGGAAACTCCAGCAAAACAGCCCTCCTCTATTTGCCTGCATTTGTAATGTAAATAGGAAAAAGGGACTGATCCCAAGGACCCCCTTCTCTGTCCCTGCTATACTAGTCCCCACAACTACCCCTCAGGACCCTTATCATTGTCTTTCAACTCCTCCCGGTCCCCTGGCGTCGCCCTGGAAACTTCAAACGCGCCCCGCGCTGATAGGGTCGTGGAAGTTGTCGGTAAGGACACGTGGGGTCCACGTGTTGAGGAATTACCATGGAAGGGCGTTCGCCCTCGTATGGCCCTTGCATGATACATGAGATATCCCTCCCCTTCCCCTTACCGTCACAAACTCACCTTCGAAAGGACTTATTTTGACTCCTCCACATGGTGATGCATCTTATCCTGAGCCAGTAACCAGATGTGTCCATTAATAATTTAACCCCAATACCCCGAGCCACCATCTTTTCCTCAATAAATTCTTGCCTTTGATAAATATTAGATATCGTTGATATGACAGTATTTGAGAAACAGAATAATTTATTGATTTTAAAATTGAAAACTCACTCAGGACTCGTAAAACTCCTGTTCAAAGTTTCCAAACCGTTCTAAATGTGCCCAAATTCTGATTCGATCTCTGTGTTTATAGTTGCTTCTCGAACCGAATTCAAAGTAAAATTGAAATATTCCGATTAAGTTCTCAAAAATTTCCAGAATTCATAATTCGTGATGCTGCTTTGCTTGCAATAACGTTAATTTCTTACATCTAACGCTTGTATTATGCTGTAACTTGTTTTATCGGCACTTAAATTTAAATTTATTTTTGCGATCTTTCGTGTCACGCCTAATGAACTTTAGGTTCAGTTACCAGCAGTGGTAAGTTGGGTGAAGAATTGAAGGTTTGTTCAACGATTTCGAATTGTTGATTATTATGAGACGTCATGTGACACATGTGAGTCTAGAGGATATCGGATAGTAACATCTTAATAGACTCTAGTGGTTCGATTTTTCTCCCTACCTATTTCATTTTTGTTGATTTATTTTGGAAAATAAATGCATTCTAAGTTAAAGTTACTTGTGAAAAACCCTCTGTGATTCTACTTCTTCAAAGTGAGCCCACGTCACAGTAGGAAGATTTTTTGTTAGGATTCTTAGGCAACTAACTTACCTCATTAGGGGTCCTCATTAGGATTGAATGCATTGAGAGCATGCATGTATAAACTGTACGCCTTAATTACTCATACTCATGAAAATAATATTTGATTTGTTAAAATTACTATTTACTTTTCCATTTAAATTTCATAATTTTGTTTCAGGTGAGTTTCACAGACCACTTCCGAACTTGGGGACACTGGAATCAGTAGCGTAAAACGAACAATTTTTGAACCATTTATTATACGGCATGCATGGCTATGACCGATATACACATTCCTTAACGGTATGCATACAGTTTGACTATATTCAATAAAAATGCATTTATTCCTCGCCTTAATAGCAATCCTTTTCATTTTATTTAGAGACCTGCAAATAAATTTTACACGCTCAGCTTATGATATTTTTACAGAACTTGATCGGAGATGTTTTTTTGTTCAATTCAACATTCACGTTTGAATTCAACTAAGTATCTTTGTGAACGTAGCATGTTATCACTGTCTGTGCCTCTAGGTCTTTAAGTTACATAAGTAAATGTGATGGTTTGGATTTCAAATTTCAAATTGATAAAACTAAACCATGAGCCTACGCTTAACGATTTCGCTTCTTTACATAATCATGATTTAGCTATGTGAAGAAGAGATACTATACACGAAGCATACGTTTTTGGGACGTTAATTTAGTTATCTAACAACGTTTTAATGCAAACAGAACAGGAAGGTCACGCAAATCTTCTCGCGTGACATTTACCTTACCATACCAAGTGTACTCTTAGTAACTAAATATGTTTGTACAGATATTAAAATCTCGTGTTTTCATTATTCTTCTTGCTTACGGCGATAACTCAATCATCACTATAAGGATATATGAATATAATGTTATCTGAAGTTTTGGTTCGACAAGGCTGTAATTAAAATTCATACGCGAGCGCATCACAGCAAATAAGGCTAATTATGTTCGTGACAGCAGTTATTTGCTGATAAACTTTGGTGCCAATCTTGTATTTAGCATTGGTAGCACCAGGCTTGGCTTGTGTTTGTGCGTATCAGGTTAGATATTATAGAGGTCATACTATACTGGTAGAGCATGGGAAGAGGAGCATAGATAGCCTTTGCTTCACCAGGTTTGGCTAGTATTTATAGGTGTCAGATACTTTTTATAGAGATTTCAATATAATGGTAAAGCATGGAAAGGGAAGCATTAATAGCTGCTGAAAAGACTGAGAAAAAGAGTGTATTTTTAGCAGCTATTAATCCTTCCCTTCCCTTGCTCTACCAGTAAAGTAAAACCTCAATAATCTCTAACCTGATACCAACGAATACACAAAGCCAAGCCTGGTGCTACCAAAGCTAAATACAAATATAATACTGTATATATATATATATATATATATATATATATATATATATATATATATATATATATATATATATATATATATATATATATATATATATATATATATATATATGTACCCAGCAACATGTACCTACCTGAACTGGCTTGTACCTAACAGTATCCTGCTGAAACAATGATGACGAAGACTAGTCCCCACAAATACACAAATATAACTGAACATGAAACTAGAAATTGCTGACTCAATGATTATGATGGCCAGCCTATATAGCTACATAAATGAAACTAAACATGATTCTGCTGAGCAATCTTATAACGACGACTAGACTATACAAATTTACACAACTAAACAAGAATATAGTAATTATCTCTGATGATGTCGGAAGGCGAAAGCGCTCAGATGATATTAAACTGACATAAGAAAAGCTTATAAATTTCCTCCCCTGGACCTACGCTACCAGTAAACCTGAAAGGTACTACCACATGCATCGATTAAGACGAATAAAAAAATCGAGACAAAGTTGGGAAATCCATTTCAATGAAGAAAACGGATGGTTATGAAGAACGTCGTCTATTCTTACGAAAAACTAAAACGTTACAATGTTGAATCGATTTCAAAGGTTACGACGTGACTGATGAAAATTTAACCCTCGAAATAGATTTAACAATGTAACTCTGTATATTTTATGGAAATAGACAACACTCTCTTCATTAGTTCCATTTTCTTTAAATGATAAGTTAATCCACTACGAGAAGTTATGAATCTAATGCTATCCTTATAGTTGGTATGACATAACTGTATTAGTAAGTACATTAATTAAGAATTGCTATCAAGCAAATTATGATC
The DNA here is from genome assembly GCA_030762985.1 of Adelphocoris suturalis. NCBI lineage: Eukaryota > Metazoa > Arthropoda > Insecta > Hemiptera > Miridae > Adelphocoris > Adelphocoris suturalis. The sequence goes on from CM061044.1 coordinate 86,399,500, forward strand.
TTTACGTGTATTTACTAATCAACTTTGAACAGGAGATCTGAAAATCGGTTACATCTTGGGCAATAAAAAAAAAAAAAAAACTTAACGCTAAACGTTCGAAATGGTTGAGTTAGTTCAGTACAAGAGTTGACCTGATTAAATGTAGTGGATTTAAGTGTGGTTATAGTGGATCTTAGTATGGCAGGACTGGTTACGAATTACTTCAATTACGAATTTCACCAAGCAAATTAGGTTGGTGACAGTCTGTATTTACTAATCAGCTAGTTGATGCCAAATACATTGAATTTGAAGAGTTAATCATGTGTCCCATCTTACAAGTGTATGACATGCCCCTCATCGAATGTCAACAGATCTAAACATCGGTTACATCTTGGGCAAACAAAACTTAACGCAAAATGGTCAAATGCCACAAGCCGAACACATATTTGTGAGTAAACACATGGAGAGACGTCTTGGGGGTCCCCTTGATTTGATCGGTTGCTCGAGAGATGATGACGATCCAGTATTGACCTTCCATAACTACAGCGGTGGGGAGGGTCGCGAGTGGTTTGGAGCGGACCGCACCGCGTATATACGTCCGATACGTGTCGAACGGATACACGAAACAGTTGAAACAATCACCGGTACGCTCTCGTGTCCTCATCAATCAATCAGTTTGGGACAGCTGCGGAAGATTAGTCGGAGCCGTTTCGGCCAGAGGCCCCCTTTCCGAATCTATAGAGCTCTGTTCTACCTAGTGCGCCAAGTGGACGTTTACATTAATAGGAACGACGCCTATAACATAGCGCTCGTACAGTGATTTATAGCAGCGTCGGGTACTCACCTACAACTACCAACAATATGGTTTTACTGTTAGGTGGTCTGCTAAATAAGCCGACATGAGCCTCATGATCATCTGGTCATGCTCGCCATGCTTATTGGTGAGATTTTTCCAATCACAGTGATGCGGTTCTACTAGCTGTTTAGATTTTACAAAACCTAACAAGAATAGACATTATAGAATTAGTGGATGACGAATTTCGACGAAATTGTTGCAAACGATGTTCTGATAGCTCAATAAAATGTATTGTATGCAGATTTAGGGGAGTGCATTTTCGTTACATATGTGACGACATGATTAGGGTAAAGGTTTAATAAACAAATACACTTTTCAAGATGATTCAACAGTATTAATAAACATTTCTAGATTCCTTTCTAATGTAGAGATCAACCTATAATTCGATAACGAATTTCTTTATCAATTACAGGGGGCTATATTTGAAAATATTCCCAATACATGTCAACCTAGGCAAAGATGAAAATTAACAATAACTAATTTCGTATTGGATCCAGAAGAAAAAAAATCAATATCATATGCGTCACATAGTCGGTTCGTTATGTTCCGAGCAAAATTTTACTGGTGGATGGAAGTTTTAATTGATGAGCAGATTAAGTTACTACCCGCCCCATTTATTTTCACTACAATAGTTGAAAATCTGTAATTTTACGTTGAGGTGAACAATTATTTGAGTGATATTGGCAACCAAATAGTGTGATCCATTACGTACAGTACATACCTACCTACTTAAAGGTTGTGAAGACTCCAGCTAATTGGCACAGTTGTCATGCAATCCTCACCTGACTACGAAAAGACTATTGTGATGATTGATTTTCCACAGTTGTGTAGGTAATTATGATAAATATTATAAGCACTATAATGTTCACTTAAATAATAAAATACTAAGAGTTATCAATAGTGATTTGGACGATACTTCATTACTTATTATTATAATTAATTTTTACGACACTGTGATGTTTTAACTTGTAACAATGAGAACAACAATGTATTGCTGTGTGGATCAATCTAAAGCGGAATAAAGGGAGAATAACTAAATTTCGAGCTCGCCCTCCGAATGAGTTTGTTTGATTAAACAAAGCTCGCGAGAAAATACGGAAAGCCAGTCCAATTTCTGTGTGCTTTTAATCTATGTCAATATCTACATAAGGAGCTTCTATATTCTTCTATAGTGTTTTGGAATCATGTGCGATGGCAATTCGTGCGTCGTGTGTATGTAACTGCTGAGATAAATACTCCTTCAGTCGAATGTAGTCGACACTTCCTCTTGAATGAATGTGACTAAACATTCGATTCCGATACTGAAAAAAACCTGTCTGGAAAAGGTTTACCTGTGGATTGAAGGTTGACCTGGTTGAGACCGTGAAGGAAGACAGACAGGCATTTTCAACTCTTAGAAGTTGAGGTCTAATCCGAGCAAACAATCAATATAAGAACTTACGTCCCTCAGCAGGGGGCTAAGTTTCTTTGATCAAACATAGAAATCTCTGGATAGTACAACAAGCAAAAAGGGTTCCGTGCTTGGGGCCCAGGTATTCCTTTCTTGAGAATTCGTAATTAATATCTACTTCTTCATTTCTTGTTTGTACATTGTTTTGGTATATCCTATGCTCGTCCCTTACCGATAATAATAATAATGGACGGTTTTAGTGAAGCTTCGATTCAGTCACTGAAAAACATGAGAAATACGGAGATATATAGGTTAATATTTAACTTTCCGTAATGTAAATCTACCGTTCGTTAGTAATGAATTTTAAAATGAATCAAGGAACTGAAGAGCCTTATGTCGGCAATTTTTCATTAAAAGTTATGTACTTATTGTTTTATTGAAGTATTTGGGAGCCCGTAAAACTCTGACTGGGAAACGTTATAATAAGTGAATAATTAGTTCGAAGACAAACGAATCTGAACCACACAGTAAGGTACTCTGCAGTGTCGCATGTTTAAACGTAATGAGGCACAAAACTTAATGAGGTCTGATTCCGAGCAAACTCATAGGATCTCATTCTTCATCAGGAGACTGAGACTCGTTGATCGAACGCAAAACTTCTAGAATATGAAGCAGGCATTTGATGTATAGCAGGCATCTGAAATTGGGGTCCGAAAATCCTCCAATCCTACAATTTGACCTCTTTGAGGCATTTAATTCAATATGGTATTTATTCCAAGCGAACTCAAGAGACTCTCATTCCTCATCAGGGGGCAGGGACTCGTTTATTTAACGCAAAACCTCTGGGAATGTACCTGCAATAAGCAAGCAGGAATCTGACCCTGGTTTCCGAAAATTATCCATATGTATTTTTAATCTTTGTCAATATCTATAAGATAATTCTTTATCGATTAGGCAGATCTTATGCGACGCTAAAAGTCAAAGATCCGTGACCGAAAACGCACTTGTCAGGAAAAAGTTCTTATTCGGACTTTTTCTTAATTTTCTAAATTGTGACTAACTGCAAATAAACAAGCGTCATAAACAACAGAAAACCGGATGAGTAACCTAACAACACAGAAACACTAAACCACCATAAATCATTCTGTAGTCTTGTATTGTTACTAACAAATAGTCGGGGAAACACAACATTTGATTTCTTTCCAAATAAATAAAATTGCTCAATAAATTAATTCAAATGTTAACCCAATTTTAACTACATATTGGTAGTAGTAGGCAGTTGAGCGGTATGGTTTGGGGAAATAGGTTTGGAATGGTGTCGTTTTCGAAACAAGGGAAAGTCTCTGAAAAGTAGTAATGGGTTTGGAGAAATTGAAGGAATTCGTGGATTATTCCGGCTCATGCCATCAGAGGCACATTTAGCATTAGAGGTGCGTTGTAAAAGTGCTGTAGACGTGTTAGGGAGGAACATGTGTGAGACCCATAAGTGTGCAGTACGACATGCCTCTTTCGGTTTTTCTCACATTTCTCTCCACAGTTTCTTAATTGCTGTTAATCAACGCAACCGAGCTTGATGCAGGTGTAACGTGCAACCATAGATTCTGCAATCTGGTAATGTTGATTTGGTGATCTTATCGCATTGTGGACCACTATTTAAATTTCTTCCATCAACGCCAATCCAAACTCCAACCAGAATCATTCATCTCAGTCATCACAATGCCCCCAGAGCTTGGCTGGACACTTATCGCCATCGGACTATAATCCGAGTATATAGTTGGACGCTTATAGCATACGGATTAACACCGATTAACACCAAACCACCTTTCATTGTCTCCCGAGCGTCCGTTTCGAGTGTAATACGTGTTCCTAAAACCATCGCCCTCTACTTTTCATATCCCCTCTCCTCCACCATTTCCCCAAATCTAATACGCTCTGACGGTTGTAGTGAAGCTTCAATTCAGACTTTGGATCTCATAAGGAATAAATAGATAGTTCGAAACCCCTTTCATGGTTTCTATTGCATGAAACACTGTTTTTTAGAGATAGAAATTGTTACCGTTAAGGAAACCTGCCTTCCCTCCAAAACGGATATTAGAAGGAATTAAGAAACCGAGGAGCCATACTCCGGCCATTTCAAGAAGAAATAGGACCGAGGAAGAATGAAGTTCAGAGTAATGCGCCCACATTATTCAGCAATGCCGGGACCGGAGTTCAGTTGGGAGTGGGGGCTTTATACCGAGGAATGGAACTGTCTGTGCTAGGGGGCTCTAAGTAGACGGTCGCGGCCTTATCTAAACGTTCTTCTTTCTCGGCGGATCCTCTTTAGAGATTCAATTACCGGGGTGGGGTTAAGATAACTGGGGAAGATGGAGCGAACGGGAGGGGGGGGGGGGGGGGGGGTTGTTAACATCGCCATAACTGCCGTTTGGTTTGCTTTTGCTGCGACCTCGCAAAAAAGACGGTTAGAGACAGCGAAATGTAAGAGTCCGTTTGATGATATCGGGAGGGAGGGGGGGGGGGTGGATTTCCTTTTTTTCCGTACAACAGTGAGGGAAAGTTGTAAAAATAAGATATTCGTGCATTTGAATTGTACTGGGATTTGTCTGAATTTCACCGTTAACCGTGAAACCAGAAAATTAGTTCTGGATAATATTTTGCTCATCCTGATTGCATTTACCTTGAACCTTTTGTCTTTACCTGTGTGAAATTAACTTTATTTACTTGATATGAGGTTGAACGTTCAAACAGACTGATGTAGTTCAAGTTTTGGTAGAAATTGGAGGGTGAGTAAGGTAGGAGTTTAAGGTAGGATCAGCCCGGCGGAAGTGTCAATCACCATATACCAAGATGTAATAGTAGAATAGTACTGCCTTTCACTGTAAGTACCAAATAGAAATAGACTAGGTTCACCAACCATTATCAATCACTATGCGCCAGAAAAGGCGATACAGACTTCCGCGACTACCAACCATCACCATACGGTCTGTATGAAAGATTTCTCTATGTTCGCCAACAACTGATGATCACCGTACACTTAGAGCAAGGAAAGAAGGCTGAAATGATAGGGAGCTCGGTAAAAGAAGTATAAGAGTTTGATGCGAATTGAATGATTTGAATCGGCTTGACAGCCGGGACCATAGGAAGGCTGGTAAGAGTCTGCTTAGTTCTTACACACCTGTCTCCCTTCCTGTACGCCGTGCCTTGCAATTTTTTTCTGGATGACCCATTGGGGCTCCGTTCCAAATTTAAGCACCTTAGGCATATTAGGACAAAAATTAGTCTTAGGGGATCTTGAATGTTTGTTCAGTAGGTAATTTAATCTCGCAAATTCGTTACTTTTTTGACAGTTAGAAATGACTAGATAAACTTAATATATGTATTTAAGATTTATCTAGACTTTTCTTTGAAGGAATCAACACAATATCTATGATACTAACATGTCTTACGTTTCGGATGGATTTTATGTGACACCTCACATTTACATCACCATGCGTTGAGCAGCTCGAATAGCACCAGAATAACACATTTGCTACCTGATGCACGATTCGTTCTACCATCAAGGAACATCATCGTGGAACAACGATACATAATCGATCTACCATCATTCGTTCTACTATGTTTGGATTCGTCAATGAAAATCAAACAATCAGTTTATCTCTTGATTGTGAACCCGCTTTCTCGCAATCCATTCTCTCATACTAGACAATTAATATATTATAGATCTGAATATGAGCTCTAGATTCATTTCAAATATAATAATTTCGTTAACATGCAGTGGTTAATTTATGCTTTTGAAAGATTGCTTCTATTTGCAATATGAATTTCGAAACTTCTATTGGAGCGGGAAAAATAAAGTAAAGTTACTCCAGAACACCACGTCAGAACACAATTACCGTTGAAGGATGTCGGTAAAAACCAATATTGATGTTATTCTGATGGCAGTTTCATTTTTCCTCCGCCGATGCCGGCAAACACCGAAGTAATTGAAGATTGGAACAAACACTGGTCGACTTTAACAAACACCATTGGTCCGTGTCATTTTTTTCGGTCATTTGACGCTACAATATTTTCTCAATATAAAACTAATAAATTGGAAATCTTGCGTCGAACTTGTAATGCACATTTGCGACATGTAGGTACATGTACAAACATATGCTTGGTTGGATGTACCTCTGGTATTATACCTGTTTTGTACCTACCTACAGAGAAAGATGTACATTTTTCATGTTCGAGAATGTCAGGTTATGATTCTTTGTGTATTTCTCCCGTATTCAAGATTTTTTTGAACTAATGATGTTTCCATCGTTAGAACGTTTTGTACAAAACGTTACTCTAACAATACTGTATCAAAATCAACAGATCACTTATAACATGCTTCTCAACTTGGTGATATAACGTGTATCCTACTTGTTCATAGAGAAAATTTGATTTGTTTTGAACTGGAGCTCCTATTATATTATGTAATTTTAATATCAGAATGTAGAAAAACGTTTTGTAAACTGGGCAAGGACGTTCACTGCGTTGTCACGACCTTCACGTCCCTCTGTTTCGTTCTGCTTCACGCTCAAAACTTCACGAACCATCTCACGCTGGTGATGGGTTGGTGGGAGGGAAGGAGGGGGTGTCAGAGAAAAAACTTTTTTAATTTTCCACGAGAGGGATCGGGGGATTTGTGTTACGATGCAAAGGTACGAAAAGTTTGTATGTAAGGCTGATGATATTCTGAACTTTTCAAATGTGATACTTTTATCTCACTGTAGGAGACCTGTGCGGGTTATTCATCGTTGAAATCAATATGAAAGGTTTTGGTGAAGCTCATATAATTCCACCATTTTTTGGAGCTAGGGGTATCCACGAGTTAGGTAGGTACCTTTTGTAGTATATTCTCTCAAGTTAGCAACGCCCTGACTCCTAAATGTAGGTTCAATCGTCATTTTCAAAAGAACACCTAACTCTTGATCCTATCATATATATAGGGCTGCATACAAACTAAATTGTTTATACATATTTCGGCTAATTTTCCTATTTCAAATATAGAGCTAACTAGAGATTCTCTACAATTGAAAATGGCATATTAACCGAAAAATAAACAATTTAGTTTGTGAAGTCCTTTCTGTTTCACTTATTGTTTCTAAATTTCGCGTCAGTGTAAACCGCTCTCGTTGGGCCATTTAAACCACATTATATATATATATACCAAAAGGGTCATTAGCGGCACAGCACAACTTGTTAATAGCAACGTATTTATAGCCCCCCATTGCAGTGGCACGATTCAAATGGCTACATATATATTTATGTTGACCCTACTTCATTAACGTATTGCCATCATTCAGTCCACTGGCTGTTATGATTGTTTTATGATATTGAGAGAAACTTCAGATGACGACTCTCTTTAGGATTTTTAATGGTTTTTAAGATTTTAAAAAATCGGGTCTTTTGATGTTAAAAGAATGATTTCTTTGAACTGCATTTTTTTAGCTCAATAAATTGCTCAAAATTTGATCTATTTTACCTAAATCCCCAATAGGAGTTTAAGAAATAAACCATGAAAATTACCATAGAATTTTATTTATCATTTTTAATTTGTAAATTTTGTTCTCGCATTTATAGCATTTCTAAAGGACAGATGTTTCTACTGATCTACTGGCGTTTATGCATATGAGATGAGAAGGTGATGTAGCGATGTAGGTGGCGACCTACGCTATGCTCGATTAAATATTCTGGATCAAGCATATCATAATCTGATGTCGTTTATTAAGACTGACAAGTCAATACTTTCTTGTGAATGCTTTTTTATCAATATATTCATTGCACAATTATATAGAGTTAGGCAAAACCTGCATCACACATCGGTCTTGCGGTATGGGACTACTCTTCGCCGTTGTCAGGTGCCGTGTATAGTGAACCGCATAGCAGATCCGTGTCGAAGGTGAGGTATATCTTTTGCGCCGATTTCACTGTACAGATGTTGGAAATATTAAATACTAGCCGCTCAGGCTCGCTTCGCTCGCCTCCACGTCCAGCCGCGAGGGGAGGGGGGGCAAGCCCCCCGGACCCCCCCGGATGTTGCTCACTCAGCTGTTTTGCCGTACATAGACACGACAAACAGACAAACAGACGGAGTTTCATTCATATAAATAATAGAGATAGAGATGACGCTTCATTTATTGAGATGACGTATGCCATTGCACTTATAGCAACACAAATTGATGGTGGAGAACCATAAAATCCAAGAAAGTATTGATTTGATTTGGACCATTATGCTAGAGAGGGTTGTTATTTTTGTTCTCTTTCACAGTTTATCTCATCTGTGCACTCGTGGATGGCTATGAAGGTATGAGTGCATTCCTTCCCACTTAACTCGTGCTCCGGCTCATAAGTTACGGGTTTATATAATCGGACCAAGATAATATATTTTGATAAATAATAGGTTGTTTTAATGTTGTTATATTATCTAGTCGGAGTTGAAGTGTTGCGGCTGCATAAACCGCCCTCAGCTATTGCTATTTGCCTTGATATGATCCATAAAAATGAATATTGTATTGAAGACTACAGACATTATACTCGTATTTTTGCAGTCAAATAGTTATTCAACTATTATTTAAAAATTTTCTCCTAATAACTAGGTATTAAACATATGCACAGGATGTTTAGTTATAATTATTACGGATGAATCAATTGAGTAGTATTGACGTGGGTACGAGCGAACATATTCATCTATGTATCCGTATAGATAGATACGGATAGATAATATGTATTGGCGAGGTGAAGGTGTGGTCCATCTAAACCTTCAGCGATCGCAGCGCCTATTGACATAAATATTCAATTGAGAACAATAAATTATTCTACTTGACGTTACAGCCCAATCTCATTCTCAATATTAATTTATTAGGAAAGCCTGAAGATTGTGCTTTGTGTATCATCTCGATTAAATCATTCCTACTAAAGTTTAATATATTTATCCCCAGTATCTTGCTTTGATGGTGTAGATCGTGTTTCAGAGTGTTACACAGAAAGTGGTGACGTGTCGGAGGGTGAGACGAGAGCTATCGCAACATAAATCCAGACTGGAATAGTGGGGTGCCATGGGGTCCTGGAGTGGTGGAAGGTAGCATCCATTATCAGGGATCTCGAGTTTCCCTTGTTAAAAGTGAAACTCGGGAAAGGCTTAGGGGTTTCCCAAGGAGGAGGAAGAAGAAGATGAAGAAGTAGGAGATGGAGGTGGAAACAGAAGAAAACTGTGGGGGGGGGGGGGGCTGTTTTCCGCGAGTTTTCAACTTTTCGAGAAGAAGGGAGTCGGCACGAGGCCACCTCACCCCACCTTCCCACCCGTAAAGCTCATTACAGCGAGAAGGGCTCACTGACGAAAAAAGACGGCTCTGAACTGTTGTGGAAGAGATGGAGGTGGTGGGGGTATTCGATCGTCCTCTCGGATCTTCTACGGTTCTTCAACTTTCTTCGGTCACAAGACATCCCTCCCCCCTCTCCATCATCTTTAAGGGTGAGGATATTGCTGCGAGATTTCTAACAGAATGTTTTCGACATCGTTTCTCGTGGATTCAAATTTATTTGTTCTTTAAGCTTGTTTAAGACAAAGTAGAAAATTGTTAACTACTAATGAATAATTTTCATATATGCCATGTGTACTACATTAAGGTTCTGAATATTGACAGTTAAAGTTACATAAAGTTTCTTAGTTATTACTCCTGATTTTCATTTCTTCGAAACTTCTTTAATAGTTTAGCTTAAAAAACAGAAACAGCACATCGTTACACCCCTGGGCAATAGACCTGTGTACTTTACTCGGGCGTCAATACTCGTATGTAGCAGCTGATGCTAATTCATTGAAATATGAGAGAGGGGGCTATACAGCAAACACTAGAAACAATGTCAATTACAAAAAATATCGATTAAGAAAGTTGAAGCCAAAACTTGACCAATTTAAAAAGTTGTACCTACATTTAAGAATTAATTAATTGGTAAGTAAAATACGATTAAGAGTTTGTAACATTTTATTAGTAAATTACTGCTCCATTTTGAAGGCAATTGTGTCTGCGATCCATTTACCTGAGCTTTTAATACAGAGGAACCTTTTTTTCCGGCCGATTATACGACCATTGTTGTAGCTATACGATACTTCGGATTCAAGTTCTTGAATACGTGTATTCGGTACTACTTAAATATGGGAATTTAATTCGAATTTCATTTCCTCAAATTTCAATACCTACAATTTAACATATTATAAAACGATAAATAAATCAAGAAAATTCGTTCATACGGTCATGCTGCATGGTTGGAACTTTTTAAAATCCATACTGCGTTGAACAAGAAGGCAAAACATTCTCTTACGATCTCAAAGATGTAGCCTGATTCGATCTCCTCTAGGTTAAGTGCCTGGAGATGGCTGTCCCACTACCCATATATTAAGGTTAGCATTGGCAGGGAGAAGTGAGCAATAATCCAAATTTACAAAAAACGGCCGATCTGTCGTTAAATTGGTTTTTTATTAATATTCAACGTTTATCTCCTGGAAAAGGGGCTTCTTCAAGAGACAAAATTCAAATATCAATTCCGAAATTTGCAAAATGAATTTATTTTAAAAATTTAGATATTTAAATTCTGTCTCTTGAAGAAGCCCCTTTTCCAGGGGGGGAACGTTGGAGATTAATGAAAAATCAATTTAAGGACAGAAAGGCTTTTTTTCTAAGTCTTGTTATATTTTGCACTGTCTAAATGAAAAAACGCTGCAAATAATCCAACTGACCTCCCCTCCACCCTAACGTCATTTGCTTCCGAACTGCATACCTTCTTCACCTATCACCTGCCACTCAGTTATTGGTCCTTGGAGGTAGCGGCTAGCGGAGTTACGACTTTTCAAATTCGACATGAAATAGGTGAAAGTGGGACAGCTCCTTTATCCTTAGTAATGCACTATGGCACTATGCACTATGGATAGCAACGCATCTTCGAAAATTCAAGATAGGGGTCTCCAAAATTACCGTTAGTAAGGCAAGGGAAGGAGGCATTTGACAGCCTTTCGAGTTGAAGACTAAATTGCTTAATGAAGGTCCGAAGAATTATACCTATACGATGTTAGTTAAACTTGGATTGGAGTGTCTATAGCACACCAGCTCCCTGTGTTAAATATCCAGTGGATCTACCTATATTTGTACCATTGGTATACTTGTAGTTTTGAAGTGTGGTTTTTTTTTAAACAAGTATTACTAGTAATAATATTTATTTTTTCCGTTCTTTGTCCTTTTGGGTAGAGTAATTTCTAGTTGATAAATGTGAAAAATTATTATATTTCATTGTAATGTAGTCCCGCTTTAACGTGGGATTTTCGCTTATATTCGGGATAATTCCCGTGTTACTATATGTTTTTATGTGAAATATTTATGTTTTTTCCTTCTGGAATTATAGAAATAATACACACCGTGCTCTTGAAACGTAACTTCGGGGTCACATTTTCGTTCTCAAATACTGACAAGATTTCGTTTCATCCCAATGTAACATCTTCGGGAAGTTATGTCCTGGCTAAAGCATATTCAATGCTTACAAAAAAGTTGTTGACGACAAACAGCAATATTTACTTGGCTATACTTCATCGTGAAGGCTCACGATCTTTTGTGAATGAAATGCATAAATAATGTAATGGACATTCCTGAGAAGACGAGAGTAAACATCTCTCCAGCGCGTTCCTCTTTTTATTTCCGCCTATTTTCCAAGGTGTTTTTCGCCGGTGGCTCTGGCCACAGTTTTTTTGTCAGGTGCGAGCCGTCGTAAATATACCAGGTCGTGTTATTCTTCGGCCGGAGTTTCCCCTTTGGGACGGATCTAGGAAAAATGGGCGAATGGAGTGGAAATTGTATTTGACGTAATACGAGTAAGAACGATGTATGTCTGCCGTCTGGGGGGAACGGGCTGAGAAACTCAGTCCTGTCGCGAGTAATGGATGCGCAAGTTTACGACATCATGCGTAACAACATGCGTTGCTCAACGACGTAACTTAAAATTATGTTTCGAAATACATACACCATGTACCTACTATCTTAAAACAAGTTGGGGCGAATAGGATTTTACATATAATTCATATACCTGCCGTACCCCGTACCAAAATAACAACGAATAATCAATGAAAATAAATTATTGCAATGATGGCACCAAACAAAAAAAAACAAAAAAAATTTAATGCAATTCTCCCAAAATATTCTTCATGAAAATATGTTTCGAGGCGTTCTGAAAAGGTTCCTGAACTCACCGCTTTTTCAAAGCTTTCAGATAGTCTGTACTATCTATAGGAATGAAACTCTGTCTGTGATCTGCGAGTGAGTCTGTCTGTGTCGTTTTCACGGCCGAACGGACGAAGGGATCCGAACGGGGTTTTTTTAAATATCGTGACCGGGAATCTCCCGGTCAGACTATAGGCTATGTTTTATTCGTTTCCCCCCACTCTTTCGACCTTAAAATGCCGTTTTTTACCTAAATTTTGACATTTTTGGGCGCTTTTTCCCGTTCTTTTCGACTTCCCCGCTTCCCCTACCCCTCTAAACGGTTCCAAAAGTAACCCATCTTTCCAAGTTTTTTCGAGAGCGTTGTTTTTGGGGTGCCTGATACTAATTTTTAAGTAAATAAATATCAGGAAAATATTCCTAAAGATTTTGGACTACCCAAAACCCCTCGGTTTTTTTGGGGGTTGGGGTGATTGTCTTTTTTTTTTTTTTTTTTTTTTTTTTTTTCGAGTGACGCCTGTTTGACGTTGTATGTATTTACTTTGGCACATAGAATCGAAAAATTTTTCGTTACGTTACGTCACCAAAAAGTGTTACCTACTTCTGATTTTCTGATGATTATCGCTTACAACCAAATCATTGCTACAGAACTGTATCTTAGGCATTCATCATCGTACAAAAATGGTTCGCTAGTCATCATGCTGAAAAATGTTCTTTATTTCATTTAAAATCTCCAAGTTCATTATATTCGAATTTCCTAGTTCTATAGCATGGAACATCAGGAGTTTTTGCTATGATCATTACAATACCTACCTATTTAATTAACTTTTTCGATTGGCATTGGCATATATAGTTTAGCAATAGTTATTGTTTCTATTAAGAAAACATACCGACATGAATAAATTTACAAATCTTACGTTATTCTGTGCCAATATTCGGGAATTTCTTCCCTTTAAGTTTCTATAGAGAAGTCTAATGCACGTATAGCCCAAAGACCATTTGAAAAGGAATACAGAATAATCGGATGTGAGAATTCTCCACATATGATCTACTTCTATGTGCCATCCTTCGAAACCCTCAATTTTATAGGGCACTTAATGACCTCAGAGGTTTATTTGAATGGGGGAAAAAAGGGGCAATTTGAGGTGGTAGCGGAGTTGGAAAAGGGGAAAATAGAACGGGGGTAATGCAATAGGGAAAAGGTTCGGCAAGGGCTGATTGAGTGTCGGTAACGTTGCGGGTGGAAAAAGGGGATCCCGCTTCCAAATGGGCGGCATTTCGGGGAGAAAATAGGGGAAGGGGGGATCATTGGGCCAAAAGGATGGGGGGAGGGGTCACCACCACTTGGTATAATTCGGCAATTACACACAAGCCCCTCAGAAGCCTCCCGAACTCCCCTTTGCCTGCTGCGAATCCCTCTCCTGGTCCCGTGCCTGCTGGTAGTCCGCCCTCTCGTCGATCCCCCTCACCTTTACCTGTTTCCGGGGGAATGATATATCCGGGGAGCCTGTCCCTGTCACGCGGTCCTCTCGAGCGTCCCCTCTGATTTGCATCCCCCGTTACCGTAACCCCGTGGAAGGGACGCCCTTGTAACCCGCAGATTTGAAGGGCCACGTTTAAGCCTGGTGTTGCCTAGAAACTTCGCACTAGCCGTCGAGAGCTTTCGAGTTGACTAGGGCAAATGGAACTAAACACGACCACTACACTGTAGTAGGTAAGCACAAGAATAATTTATCTCTATGTAATCTTGATGGAATTCAGCATTCACTAGCAATATGCACGTGACTTGAAAGATTATTGTTGGGTTACTTGGTACTGGAAACTTTGAATTTCAACCGTTACTTCGAACCGCGTACAGCGAAATATGCGAACATGAGGAAACAGCAGTTATTAACGAGGGTAAGTATAAAACTCGTCCAACGAACCTAAATTTTTCCCTAACGGAATGGACTTATTGATGGTACCTACCTATATGTATTTTTGAGATGCAAGCTTGCAAGCATCCAGATCACCAAAAAATTGTTTTGACGTCATAGCTTACCCTCAACATCGTCAAAACTTGATCCCGTACGCATCTTTTGCAAAATTCCTGATATACGCTTATTTCACTGGGCGTATCTTCCGTGGATTCATCTCTTACACCTATTAAAATCACTACATAATTGAATTTCTCATAGTGGTTTCACCCTTCATAGGGTAGAAAGAAAGGGTCAACTGTCAAAAAAGGGTGTAGCGGTTATCTTTCCTTTAGCAGAGAGTACTCGTAATAATAAAAATTGAATGGTTGTCTGGAAGAAAGGCGGTTGTTATTTTTCGCAATTTTTCAGGAGGACGAAAAAACTATCACACTGCTCTTTCCTCAGTTTTATTCACGACCTTTCTTTAAAACTTCGCTCTATTAGCTATGCTACAAGACTGAGTAATTTCGTTCTTGTGCTATTGGTTATCGGTAGTAGAATTTTATACAAGAGTATTATGAAATGAAAGAATATTTATTTGAAGAATATGAAGATGACGCAGAGAGTCCAAGTATAAATTAAGACCACATTGGCTTCCGAAGAGCTCGAGGAAGGCGAAAGAGCTCGAGCAGAATAAAAAAAAAACATAAAGCGACAGGGGAGGCATCTTAATACCCCCACCATCAACTGTCAGTGCCCAATTTAGAACTAAGGTGGGAATTCAGGGAAGATTTGATATTGAACAAAGAGAGTGATAATTTTCCTTCCTTTATTAGTACAATCGTTTTAAAACCTAATTCACCCTAAAGTCTCTCCTCGTCGTTCCTTGGCTTTCGGTAGAGGCTAGAAGATCTGGAAGGTCTAGGTGTCTTCGAGCAGCAGAAAGGCACTGAGAAAATGGCTTCCAAGAGGGCATTGTCGTTGACGAGACGGTAGCTATTCGTCCCGGATCCAACTCACAGTGCAAAGTAACAACTAGCCAATCGTTACTGTGCGTTGACTGTCCAGTGTCGAAAGATGCCGGATTTCGGCGATCGCGGGTCTTATAAATCCTCGGTCGGTAGCGCGTCGAGGTGGGGTCACTGCTGAGACCGGTTTCCTCACAGCGGATTCGACACAACCTCACAAGTAAAAGTGAGCGTTGGTGTTTTCTTGCCTACAGAAGGAAGTGTTTGCTCTTACTTGTAGCAGTTCCCCACTCCAAAAGTTGGTTTAGAACAGAATTGTGTATATCGTGTAGATATTACGATTAGCTTCTCAAAAATTTATATGTATTGTAAATTATTCTGTTTAAACTCATTCATAGTTTTATAGACAATTCTTCCGTTCCAGGTATCCGTCAAATATGCCTCTACATCGATCATAAATTATTCTGATAGGGTTGTGGTTACTATGATTACACTTTCTTAGCGAAGTAATGGTTGTAAGTTGAAAGCATTGTATATGTCCCATTACTATTTTGTACCTCTTACGATTTCAAATGCTTTTTTTGAACGTAAGGCTTAAACTACAACATTTTAATACCCATGAGAGATATGTAAATGTTTCATATTTTTGCGGACAAAATGTAACTAGGATTTTGATAAATCAAGCTGGCTTATGTGGATTTACTTTTGTCAATTTGGAGAATACGATAAAGTCCACGTTTTTTTGGCCCCGGATGAGCAATACATCAGCTTTCGTTGATAACGTTTTTGTGATAAGGTAGAAAATACACGTAGGTGTTCTTCTTGTGGCTGGGATTATTCTGGCCCTTCAGTAGAAACACTGAGATACAGTAGGGTGGTCGCGGGCACAATGGGAGGACGAGAAGAACTTGAGACAGCAAAAACGTTTGGGACAGACGGCGTTTATTAATCTGTGGGAGGACGATGGGCTGGCTCTGTAGCTCGATGAGCTCACAATAATACTTTAGCAAAAGAAACCAAACTGAATGATTTGTTGATAGTTATACAATTTTGAAGACAGTTCATTCAGCGATGTAAATTTAACCTGGTCAGGGAATTGATAATGGTTATCCTTTATTCATGTTCCTTATTCATGTAATTAATATTTTAGGTTTTTGTGTTCTGTGGTAGAATTTGACGGTTTGTCACGCTCATTCGAGAGATGAGTGCTGAAATTGTCAAGAACTCCAAATTCTTATTAAAAAAACATGACGGGATAATCCAGCTTGAATGCAAGAATATGACGGAGCAGATGCGAGGGATGTTCGAACATCAAATTTTCAATTTATGAGCCCCAATTTCTTCTTTTTATGACTTTTCGGTTTAGTTCCAAATCTAAGTACCGTTACATCTTTGAAAACTAGCCGTGTGCTCCGCAGATCCCTCTCCGCTTTGGTTTGGATTTTGCCGTTATCACAATGTTTGTGCTACCTTGTTCCGGAACCCTATCGTTAAGCGTTGTATAATTGTTTACGTATTTCGTAGGTTATTTTAAAAATAAGTAACTTGTAACGTATTTTGGGCTTAGAATTTCAGAGTGCCCATCACTCCTCCCATTTCTCAGGCGGGTTGATTTGTTGGGGCAGCGCCGGCGTAACCTGCAGAGCGTAACCGCAGTACTTCCGCGGTCAGTTCCAGTAGCAACCGTCAGACCCCTCGGACAAGTTACGCCCTCATGCTCTCTCCGTCTGTCCCTTTTATCACCCCCATCACTCTGTCTCTCTCTTCCCTCGTCCCGCCGCTTTAGAAATCTTCCATAAATGTCGCTATACGTCACGATGGAAGGGGCGATACGGCGCCGTTATACTGCGGGAAGGTTATCGTCCGGTCCAAATGGACAGTCCCATCAGGGTGACCCACTCGAGGATCTTCTCCCTTCCACGCGACGTACGACATTGCCTGGGCTTACACTCAAGAGCTGCTTAGCATATGCACGGTGTTCGTTTCCATCAAAATGAACACTCTCAACGGTGGCAGGTTAATTCATATATAAAATGCTCATGTGTACACCAAATGGCAGTGTTTAACATATTAGAGTTTGGACATTATTTACGACAGGGTCTCCTTTATAAAAATAGCTACTGGGGTTTAATGTCGAATCTCCTTTTAAAACATGAAGCTTTTACAATGGGTCCAAACGGGAATATTTGGTTATTTTCTAAAATTCGATTAAGAAAAACCGCAAAAAAAATCTAAAATCATTTGATTAAAAAAAATCTTTTTGAACCTAATTTACAAAGATTTGTTTGCCTTAAAATTGGTAGGTAGTTAACTATTCCTTTGCACTCAGTGCTTAAATTTCAAAACAAAGTAACATAATATATTACAATAATTCAAGAAGATTCGCTCCTACGCTCATGCTGCATCCCTGGAACTTTAATTTTAAAAAGTGTAGTTTTATGTACAGAATCATTCGTAATGGGGAGAAAAATAACTCAAATTTGAAAAGTTTTTCAGTAAAAACATTCCCAAATAAGTCTGAAACAGGGCCGAAATATTGTTGTAAAACCTTTGTATTCCCATAAAACTCAATAATACATTGACGTTGTATTTCATATTTTAATTTTAAAAACTCTCCGATAAGAAAACAACAGTACAGGCAAAATTCAAGATAATAATTCTTATGCTCACATATCTTGGAATAATGTGTGTACCTATAACATACCTTGCTTAGCGCTATTCCGAAAAAAATATTATGAAAATGGCTCATAAAAAACATGTTTTAGCCAAATAATACATGCGAATCTAAGAAAAAGACACGGAAGGATAGGGGATACTGTTATCTGCCGAACGTGTTATTGGTAACTAAGGAAGTTTGAAAATGGAAGAAAAAATTGCAGGTTTGGAATATTTGAAAAATGATACCATGATGTAGTTGACAACAAATAACAATATTAAATGAGTGTAATTGTCGACTCATAATTTTATTCCTCAGGGTTCTAAGGAGCTTTGACTTCAGTATGATGAGACTTCTTTATGGAAACATACTTCATTGTCACGAATCACATCTCATTGTCGTGGACTTACTATGGTATGCCCCTCTAACCACGCCTTCATTAAATCATAGCTCCGAGCGCTCCGTCCTTTATAACTGGGGTCGCCGAACCTCGAAAGACAGTATTGTCACTGAACCAAGAAAGAAAGCCTTCACCCCTTTCCTTAGTCCACATCTTCTGGCACCATTTGACGAATCGCTGTTCAAAAAGAGAACTCTGGCTTCCTAACGTTCCCCACGATGGCATGGAGGATTTTTGTGGTGTATTTGCCTTCCAACTTTTATCCAAGGTTTTCTTTGTACTCTTAACAGCTGGTCTAAATAATAAGTCAATAATAATAAAACTGCATAGTGAGAGGCTTCATATTATTTTTCTAAAATTTATCAAACCTACGTGGAATTCTTGTATATAACATGATTATGGAGTAATATAGTCCCCACAACTACTCAATGAGTTGGAGCTATCAACCCATTCGAGTTTCAACAAACTCGTTGGTATTGTTAGGTGATGAATTCCACCTAAAAGCAACGTGTTTAAGGATTCTGATTCGTTTCCTCCTTAAATTACGAATATTGATAGATGAGTTTTCGGACGAGACTCTAAACCCTGACTTGCTCTTTAGTTCGGCTACCCACCTCGTAGCGTTCCCAGCGCGCCAATCGCCTTGAGATTTTACACAGATCAGTTTTTTGCTTAGATCAGTGGTGTGGATGTTCGCTAAGCTTGCATCTCAATAAGATCAAGTAGCCAATTCCTTAGTAAAAATTCAGATTATTTGGACAAATAGATTAGTATCAAGGTGGTGGAACGATAACAGTGGGGGGCCTGGCGGAAGATAACAACGATAACACAGCGACTGGAGCGCTGGAAATGTCATGCGGTGGGTAGTCGAACAAAGGAACAAGACAGGGTCTAGAGCCTCGTAGTTTTTGGCATTCCATTGTTCGCGAGTTACGAAACCATATTCGAAAACAGCCAGAATGATTCACGCACACATAACTTTCCCAATTGTTTTGCTTATAATAAAAATTGCAATAATCCATTCAACGTTCAAAAAATGTGGATAATCTCGTAATATTTTAATGAATGAATACTGTTTTCCATTATTCTTGTTTTTCCACTTATTTTACTACAAATTCAATGTTGTGGGAGGGAATTACAGAGCATGGGAGAGGTTGCATACAATATATTCATTCTCCCAGCTATTGTTTGTATTATTTTCATATTGATCAACTTGTTTGATATTTTATGTATTGAATGTTGGATTTTTGTTTCAGGTATGCTTTTTTTTTATTGATTGATGAAGACAACTGTTACGTCCAGTTACGTGAGTAGAACAAGTTCGTAACGATTAGAAATTTGGAAAACTCGGCGCTCCGCGCCTCGCCAGGGGGCAAGCCCCCTGAGAAGACCCTCTCGAACGAGCAAGTTTGTCCCCCACCCCGGCAACTACTTGGAACCGTTCCCTACAAGAAGAACTATGAGTTCTTCAATTCCGTTCAACGCGGAGCAGCTCATGAGTCACAAATGAAAAGTCACATTTACGTTTCTAAACTGTTATGTGATCGTGTTATGAGACCACGAAACTATACACTTCATTCTGATCTACACATCCAACTAATCTGCATTTTTACTAAAGGATTGACTACTTGATGTTATGTATTTTTGAGATGCGAGCTTGCGAGCATCCAGACCACCAAACTATACACTTCATTCTAACCTACATGTCCACTAAACAGGTTGAACGGAATTGAAGAACTCACAGTTCTTCTTGTAGGGAACGGTTCCAAGTAGTTGCCGGGGTGGGGGACAAACTTGCTCGTTCGAGAGGGTCTCGTAGCCCCCTGGACCCCCGGTTACCTCTATTTACATACTTCGGACGAAGTTATTGAAACACAGAATGTGTTTGCGTTGTCGCGCAACCAAGTGACAACCAAACAAGCGTCATTGTTTACTATTCATTTATAACATCAATTTATATAGTTATAGTATGAAACTACGAAAATTGCGTTGTCGCGCAACCAAGTGACAATCAAACAAGCGTCATTGTTTACTATTCATTTATAACATCAATTTATATAGTTATAGTATGAAACTACGAAAAAAAAAAAACGAAATAAATTCGTGATAAATCAAGAGCTTTCCAACGAATGGTGAACGATTTCTGTGCGATTAAAATGGCGGAAATTCCATTTCCCTACCAACGGCTCGGTTGTACGTGAAAATCATCCGTCACACATTTCGTTCCCATCCCGCGTTCCATTTTCGGCTAGTTAGTCCATGGCTAAAACACATTCTGTGTTAAAACAATCCTCAAAATCATTGTGGAAAAAACTAAGGCAATAGTATTTGGAAAGCATACTGAAAGAAGAAAGCTGGACATCGTATATGCAGGGGGAAAGGTGGATTTTTTAGGGTAATTCCATCACCTGGGTTTGCCCTTTTTGAGCTCACGCGTTTAGCAGGTGACCACTTTGTATCAAGAGCGAGAGCGGCCCAGTGGACTGCGCTTGATCTCCTTCGTTGAGAGGCTGTGTACAGTTGGGATTCAAAGATGACTATATTCTAGTCAATGGTCGAGACATTTCTATTTTATGGTGTTGAGGTTTGGGGTGGACGCTATTTGGAAGACATAGAAGTTGAACAGAGTCGGTTCCTGAAACGCCTTATCCCCTTGCCATTCTCAAAACTGGGGCACTATCTACGGCTGGGAACAGAAAGACCGAAGCTGAAAATCACTGTCATGAAGAGGATTTTACTCGTAAAATATTGGATCTGCATACTGGGGATGATATAGGATCGCCTTCCGAGGATGTGTCTGGCGCAGCTGGTGAGTCTTGATGATCTGCAACCTTCCCAAATCGAACTGGGCTTCTCAGCTTCGAGGTCTTGTCAACATCACTGGAAGCGAGAATTAATGTTTGGAGACAGATGTGGGGGTGATCAAGAGCAGACTCGGGCTATTAATGAGCGATGGGAAAATTACTGACGTAAAATCGTGCCTTAATTCCCGATATGACAGCCACTTCTTGAAAATATGCTCGTTGGGTTCTGCACCTGCTCCTTACATTTTAAGGTCTGATCGTATATATCTGGAGAGGGTTCTCGCCCAGTTGAGTTGCTACAACGGGTCACTGAAAATCTATTACAAGAAAAGTATCAACCTACGTTCTTCACTACTCAGCCCTCTGTATAGTCTGCGAGTGATTTAGTTCGTATAGTCTGCAGTAGGCGGGAATTGGAGTCATTGGGTAACTTTCTGTTGCTCCGCCCTGTATATAAGCCCTATCGATCAGTCCTTTTGTCAAAACATATCAGTAATTATTGCCCTAATAACACCAACTCTATGGAGGACGTAGAAACATTGTAGGTAGACTTGCTTAGCTGGAATCGCAACGCTGCAAAGTTTGTGGCTATATTTAGATATTGCATTCAATCATTGAAACACTTGGCTTTTTCGCTAAATGAATGAGAGGCGTAGAAAAATAAAATAAATAAACGAAAAAAATTGTTTACCAATGCCCTCGAAGTATTGTTTTTTGGTAAATAGATGGATGAATATTGTTGAAAGATTGAATTGGTAATTATAACTCATCCCAACATCGTTGGGATGTAAGAAGTGGCTCACCACTGAAACAATACAATATCTTATACCGAGCACGTCACTTCATTACCGCTGATATTTATGTACAGATAATTTTCTACTGCAGTGTTTCATAATTTTGATTTCTTTCTAGAATATATATTACCTATACCTTACCTTGTGAGTACTCGTAACTCCTTGCAATTTATGTTTATTTTGGAAATAAATTATAGATTTTGATTGAATTTAATTAAAAATTTAGTTGTGGTGGGAAATCCAATAATTAGGTACCTACCTACTGTATAACTTTCACCTCTATAATTGAACTGCAATAGCTAGATGATCGCCTATCCTTGTCAATAATGGACGAATAGAATAGTAAGGGATAACAAAGCAAGCTGGTTACCTAAACCCTTCGGATTGTTTGTCCTGCGTGTATGTTGGTACGCGCGCTTGTCTGTTAGTGTGTGTTCACGGAGAGACGCTCGACATAATTGAGTTATTAGCCCATTGATCCTGTCCACCTAAATGTTTGTATCCAGGTGGCAAACACCGAGACAGCTGTCATTAATTGGACCCAGAACGCTGCAATGCATGTTAACAACGGGGTTTAATGGGACGCGCTAGGAGGTGGAGGTGACGCTCAACAGAGAACCTGGATCCATCGGATGTGCGGATTTACGTACGTTCATCAAAGATACGTGTTAGATTGGCGCTTATGTACAGTTACAGATCCTTTCATCAAAGATTCGTGTTACATCATTGTTGCAAGACCGATCATTCTAAGTTCAAAGATTGACGTTGGACTCCATTATTTATAGGATTTTGGGATGATACTTTATATTTTACTACTTACGGATTATGAGAGGAGTGTCTCGCCGCAGCACGGAGCGGGGCACAAGTAACGCTCTCGTAACAAATTCGTGGACCATTTACGAGTTCAGAATTTACTTACCTACACTTCTTCACAACTGGCGAGCATCCAAACCACCAAACTATACAAATAGTTTTGATCCATTTTTCACACTAATCTATACTTCACTTGATTTGATATGGTTTTTATTTATTTTTGAGATACGCGGTCGTGAGCAACCAGACCACCAAATTCCACACATCATTAGGAGCGTCTCCCTCTCGAGTGGTGCTAGACGGTAGCGCACTACATACCGCGGACGTGAATTTCTTTCCCCGTCCTCTTCCAACTTTCTGTTGTCTTATATCTTGTTCATCCTGGCTGTCTAGTTGTCAAATCACGCGTCTCTCTTGTTTTCCACTGTAAAATCGTCAAAAATCACTTGCCTCGCCTCAAAATTCTTAAATTAAAATATAGATTAGTGTATGTGAAGCTGTGTGTAGTTTAGTGGTCTGGTTGTCGCAAGCGCGCATTTCAAAAATACATGTCATCAATTAGTCAATCCCTCAGTATAAATACAGATTAGTTGAAAATGTAGGTCAGAATGATGTGTAGAGTTTGGTGATCTGGATGCTCGCAAGCTCGCATCTCAAAAACACATAACATCAAGTAGTCAATCCCTTAGTGAAAATTCAATTTAGTTAGACAAGTAGGTAAGAATGACGTGTAATTGTATATTTCGGAGGTTGGAATACGGGCAATAAAAATTTTGGACGGCACTCGGGATTTGAACCCATGAGCATTCGTCGCTGACCACTGGACCACGGCAGACCTTACTTATTGATGAACAATCACGGTACTTTGCTACTCATTAGGAAATGATTTTAAAGGGGGCCGCATGAGCGCTCTGAAACAATTCAGCCACGATAAGGAAAGCGCTACCCTTCGGCACCGCTCGAGAGTAAGATGCTCCTCACATCATTTTGATTTCTTTGTCTAACTGGTTGCTAGGTTACAGATTGTCGAAGCGAGTGATAGTAGGTGTGTTCCAACCACCCCTCTGAGTTCATGAACTCAAACGGGTTCCATGAGTTCATGATACTTTTAGGCTCAAGAACCCGTCGGTGGGAACACTGTAGTTCACATGACAGTCAATGCACTAACTAGCGCTAGCGTCGTCTTTAGTAACGTGAAAACCTCATCTCGGTTATTTATGAGCCCTCTTGCTCTAATAACTAAAATAAAAAATGTTCTATGAACCGGTCACCGTCGTAGAATCGGAGAACATTTTCAAAGAAGCCGATGTTCTTAGGCACGACTCTATTCGCCTCAAATTCTTGTTGATCTAAGTCCTCCTCCTCATCGAAAGTAAGGACCCACTCCCAATCTGCTATTGAAGTATATATACTTCCGAATTCGATTCTTCTAGAAAGAATCCCCCCGCTATTTTATTGAGATTCATGACTTGCAAGGCAAGTGAGGAACAATAAATGAAGAATGACTTGAGAACGAATGAAGAAAGAATGAATGAACAAAGAAGTGAAGAAGTGAAGAACAAGTTAGGAACAAGAACAATTGATTAAGCGTGAAGGTTCGCAATAAAATGAGATTTTTGGAAGGTTACGAAAGGTTTCCTTCAGTTCGAGTTCTCAACCCTATCCCCGAGCAGGTCTGAAAAGTTCACGAACTCACTGAACTCAGTTCATGAACCCGATGCGGTGGGAACAGCGTAGCGAGTGTTGAGTTTCTGAACTGAAAACGGTTGGAACACGATTCACGTGCGCATACGGTTTGGCGCCGAACCAGTTCCGAAAAGTTCATGAACTCGCGGTGTTTGGAACACACCGACTATTTCAAGATTTAGTACTAGTTGTGCCGTGCTCCGTCCTTGCATCATCCTACTTATTTTAACTCTACGAAATTCGCATTCCAGAAGAAACGTGGGAACTCGCATCGGACCTGACAGGTCTTTTCACATATTTGTAGCCGAAAAATCAATTTTCTTTTAACAAAGTCTTGGGAAATGACATACACCTTTTTCTAAATAATTAAAGTCGATGTATACTACCATATTGGGCTAGAGGACAGGACTTACATCACCAAGTCGGAAAACAATGACAAGTGCACACGTAATGTGTATCCATGAAGATATCACCGATTACTGCATATATAAGGCATGAGAAGAAACAATTTCGTGATAGCTCGCGAGGTAAACGCACTCTCTTATTTTTATCAATGTCACAGTTTTAGAAATGTTTTGTAGATTCGTTATCCGCAAAACCGGCCTTTCCGTATAACAAAGTTACTGACGAAATGATGACATAATTTATTCAGTCAGCATCCCAAAAGTAATAAAAATTACAATAAACATTTTCTTTTGATGTTGACGACGTTGAAGAGTGTATTAAACTCTAAACTCTATTTATTTTGCTTCCGAGACTACCTATAGGTAGCGGAAGCATTGTTTTCACTTTCGTGAGAGTGATGCATCACTTTGTGCTAACATAATTCCAAGACCTTTGCCCTCCTTTCACCTTTGGCTGCTCTCAACTTGCCTTCTGAATTCCTGCATATTCTGTGTCACCTCACTTTAATATTAATTAGTAACAAGTAACTTTGCCTACCGCCTCTCTTGACTCCTATCTTATTCTGTCATATCTACATCATGAATACATCTATCAGAGGTGCATCAATTTGTGCACAACATATCCCAAAACCTCTGCCCACCGTTCACCTTTCACTGCTCTCAACAACTGCTCTACATACCTTCTGAGTTCAAACATACGTATTATGTGTCACCTCACCTTATAATAATCAGGGACAAGTAACCTTACCTACCGCTTCTTAAGGCATCATATTCATTCGCCTATACACACATCATACATACCAACCTCCATGACATAAATGCTGCATGAATTCGTACTCAACATATTTCCTACACCTCTTCCCCTACCCATATAGGTACTCATTATGTGGAATGTCAATTCGCGTTCATACTCCCAAGGCCCCTAACCCATCTTCAGATACGCATACGCATACTAATCCCACTGAAATTAATAAGCGTGGAATAACAGCTTGTTGGAAGTTGATGCGTAAGCCCGAGTGACGTCTGATGACGAGAGCGACGCACCAGGCACTCAACATAATATCATTAAGCGAGCACTCATCTCACGCCCTGCGGGCGAAATGGGTCTGGCTGCGTTGGTTTCCGCCTCCACTCTTGGAAATTTCTGTTTAGCCGACGAAAAATCTCCGCGTGCACCGAGGAAAAGAGTCCATCGGCAGACAAGTTTGCATAATCCGGTTTTCCAGGAATCCGGCAAAAACCGAAGTTGATGGTATCTGATCTAATTTGAAAGTAAAAAGCGTGTATGCGTGATTTGAGAATTACTTGGGACCGATGGATTCTCGTTCAGATTCGATCGATTCAAATCGTAATTCGTCTACCGTTTACTTTTTGTTGCCCGAATGGAATTATTGATGGCACGAACACCGCTGGGTGGAATGTTTACAGGTCTGAAGGACAAAATATATTAGAAGATAGATTCAAGTTTGAAGGAATATAGCCACCACTGAACAGTAATTAGACTTTCCCGTCGCTCCAGGAGGATAGAGGGGATAGCTTATAGATTGTCCCTTATAACTTTCATTGCCTTCAAAAAAATAGTCTGTGCGCATGCGCAAACGTTAATTTACTATAACGTAGATTTCTTATCATCTATTGGCCCGATTTCCTTCAAACTCGGGGAGTAGATGGATGTATGAGCCAAAAAAGTTCCGTATGAATTATATAACAATTGGCAGAGTAATAACTTTAGCGCATACACAAACTTAAATTGATCGACAGGCGAAACTCCGAGACTGATGGACCGATTTTATTAAAAATTTCAAGGATTTTTCGGCTTAAATCCTAGAAGTTCCCCTATAAATGTCATTGCCGTTGGAAAAATAGAGTCAGTGCGCATGCCCAAACATTATTTTCTTACAACGTTGACTTCAATCTATCATTCCGTCTCGTACTTTGTTCTTCATCTAATTGTATACGTCCTCGTTACAATAATGTGAGGAAGCTATACTGACCACACAACTTGGCCGACTTTTTTTATAAAGCCTAGGACTCTTGAGTTTTGTTTTTTAGCTATCAGAAGTCATCAAGATCACTTCCGCAGCTACATTTACTCGGAACCAAAAGAAAGGAGAATCTGAAAGGACATCCCAGAAACGTTAGCATTGAACTGATGCCCGAAGTTTGTCCGGAAACATAAGGAAGATTCAAGTTTCTCTTCCTGCACTACTGGTCTATGGGTTTGGGATAAGCTTTTCTTAACTCATCTCCAACTCGATGATATGTGGATGTTTATTAAAACGGCGCGGATGTGAAGGTGGAAGACAGAGACAAACAGGAAGAAAGATCAGATTTTGTGAGGAATGAGGGGCTGGTGATAATGGGGGGGGGGGCAGTTAAGTACCTAATGGGAAAACTTAGCAACGCCTAGACTCTAGATCGTATACTACGGTCATCTCACCTACCGAAGCAGCTGTCCCTGACTAAAAAAAGTTCTTTTCGTAAGTTTGTAAGGCCCACATTTTTTACTCACTTATGAACACAGGTTATGGCATTTAGCCGCTGGAATTTAAGGGATTCCGTACTGCTTTTCAATTTATTGATGTGATGAAGTTTTCCTTGCGAAATTGCTATTATTCAATGTCCCACATTTGGGAATACATGGCGAAAAACTTTGTATGAGGAACTAAGAAATGGAATCGTAAGTTTTTCAGGAGACAGTGCAATCAAATGAAAATGTTATTTTAAAGAAAAATTTAATTGATTTTAAATTAATTTTAACTTTTAGAAAGTAAGGAAGAAAAAATACTGACGTCACCACAAAAATAAAGTTTGTGAAAGTACTGCAGAAGATCAAAATTAGGAATACAAAATTCAGAACAATTTTCTATCAGGATCTCAAGCCAGGATGAACCTAAAATCGAGCTTGTGGCTGAACTATAAAAGAATAGCAATAGCTTGTATAGTAATTCCATCATAATGAAGGGCTAAGGTCATGTAGTTTCCAACATATCACAACATCCCCGAAGATCTTCCAAGTCCGACAATGATTGAATTAAACAAGGTAGAATATAATGTAATAGGATTGATATTAGTTTATTGGCAAACAAAAGAATCCAGAAATCTATCTCGGTATCCCCAAGTATTTTGTGATTATGGTTTTCCAGCATTTACGATTGAGCATGTCACTGCTCCTGCAAAAATCGGTACGCCTTGTGACGTGCTTTAGTCTTTGCTGGAGAATGGATATATTCCTTATATTTCTCTAATTTTATCACCACTCATGTCGTTTAAACAAAAGTATCGTCATGTTTTGATGCTCGTGCGAAGATATGAGCTTATAATGGATTTAGTACTACCTGAACAACCCATCATGATATGTTTCAAAAGGAGGAAAACAATACTCCACTAATATATTTATTACACACAACGCTAGAAGTGAAATCTTCAGAATTGAGAAGCATGAAATGTGCATCTCAGAGATGTATACTCAAAACACAACTTTTGTTTGTTTCAAGCTCCCGTACTGATTGTTTAGAACGATCGTGGAAAGGTAGGTAATGCATCAGTGTATGTAAATGATGAACTAAAGGAAACGTGGCTTTGATGCTCCAGTAATGTGACGTCTCGTTTTGTTTCATCGATGAATTTTGATAAAACTAGAAATCTATAAGGAATATAACAATCCACCAGCAGAGACTACTGCACGACACAAGGAGCATCCATTTTCGCAGAAACAGGTCGTACAGTTAATGAGATGCCCGATCAAAAAAACCATTATTACAAAACATCGGGGAAGTGATACTTGCAGATTGATATTAAGTAATTATAGCCAAATATTTTCCAATAATAATTGGCGAAAATTGAAAAATCCATCTCTATAGGTATCACCAACAAAAGTGCCGCCGGTATCTTGCAATAACGATTTTCCTGCTGAGTGAAATTTTTGACCATTTCGGATTGGGCATGTCATTAACTAGACGCGCTGTTTCAGCAAAAATTGATACTATACTCCATGTGATGCGCACTGCTGGTGGGTTGCTATTTTACTTGCAGATCTCCAATTATTTAGGGAAATGGAAGTTATAAAAGAGAAAAATAAAGAGCTAAATCGATTCTGATGGTTAGTACCGAAGAATCTATTGTTAGGCGATTGTTAGGTACTTTCATCCTAACCGTCGAAATCAATTTAACATTATAACTCTTTATTGTTTGATGGAAATAGACAACTTGCTTAACTAACTTCTGTTTTCTTTTTAAAATGGTTTTGTGTTATATATTTGTGGAGTATTTTTCTCTCTTGAGGGATTTCATGATCGTATTGTTCAGCTTGCACTAAATCGTATATGGGCTCATATCATTACAGGACCTTCATCCAAACGGAAGTTGGGTGTTCAGAGCCTACGTCCCTCCTATGTACATTACATGCTTTAAAGTCTGCTGATTTTACTTCTAGGGTTATGTTTTATATATTTTTGGAGTATTGTTTTTCTTCTCTCAAGGGATCGTGATCATATCATGATCGTGTTGTCTAGTTTGAAATAAATCCACTATAGAAATACTTAGAACAAACGAAAGCCTGTTGTTTAGTTTATACATGTTTTTAATTTACATTTCACGCTACTTATTTCTGCTGATTTTACGTCTAGGGTTGTGTTTTATATATATTTGTGAAGTATTATTTCCCAGTTCATCATGATTGATTGTTCAGCTTGCACAAAATCCAATTTGAGCTTATATCGCACGATCCGCAACACATGGCGTCTTTTTGTCCGGCGAAAATTGAGGAGTAGCCACCTTTAATGTGATTGTTCCCCTTCGCCATGGACACTCCGCACCGTATTAGCTTCCAATTGTCAAAGGCTACCAGATCCATTACTGGCGCACGCCGGATGCAGCTGATTGCACTCCGCTCATTGCCCACTGGCTGCAACGTGGACGGTTATTGGCTCACGAAGCTCCGGACGCGGCACTTCCGTGACTTGGAGGGGTCTACCGTTATTGTATTGGTTCGCCGTTTGAAGGCCAACTTCCTGGGGGAGGATATTGCTTAGGTCCTCCGGCAAGTCTACGCAAGGAGACGGAAGGAACAGCTGGCTCCCAGTACGAGGAGCAAAGCAAACTTTCTAACCACTTGAACCAATACCTGTTGGCATCAACACAATATACTATAAGAGCTCTCACAAGTAAAGTCCAGGAGAGAAAAGATTTTCTCTTCACTCCACCAGAAATTGTTGGGCAGAACTTCAATTCTAGACCCCCTATTCCTTTAGGTAAATCATCAGCTTTTCTCTGATAGATTTGGGGTAAAATGGTTTATTATGATATTCTTTCTGATTATGAAAGACCGTTGAATTCACTCTGTGCAGCTACTCTGTTATAACCCCATTCATAATGAAATCGTTAGCCTAGCTACGAGATGCGAGACATGTGTTCCGAGTTTTGATTATTATTGTATTTTTAGGATTTTGTAAATGCTAATTGAATAGTAAGAAAAACATCTTATCAAATTCGCATACAGTAATCGAAGATACGTTAATGGCGACGAGGATGGGGTACACATATCTACTTATGTAAGCTTCATATTACCGCACTGTTTGCACAACCGTACGGGAAATATTCCGAACTTCAAGATGCCACGACCTAGACTACGAGAGATCCCGATGAAGGGCCTCCTGAACTTCAGCACCCAGACACGCTTGCTTCACTTGCTCTCAACATAGATAAGTTGGTCTCAGATCTTGCACATCTCCCTTGTTCAAGCTCAACCGACCACTGCTCATGGCAGCAACTCCCTTCAATACGAAAATTTCGATGAGAATAGGGAGCCGTTTCTCGAGTCATCAAGACAGGATACCGAACTTTTTCATACTTTGCGGAATATCAGACTCCACAACTCGCGCGAGAATATTGCTCAATTCTATTGGAAGCAAATACTATCAATTTGTAAACCCAATGTTCGCAACAGAAACGCCTACTTCCAAGACATATGAAGGGATTACTGATCTCCTAGTGAAGCACCCCCCAAGCCGAACCCAGTAGTTGCACAGCGCAGATTTTATCGACATTCCAACTTGAAAACGTAACCGTGTCTAAATTTGCAATCAAATTACGCTCGTTCACTGCTTCTTGTGAATTCAAATGCTTAGACCCCAGTTGCACCAAATGCACAGCAGACGCATTCCTCCGAGCTCAATTCATAAGAGGCCTCAGAAATAGCATGATTCGAGAAAACCGCTCCTGGTTCCTGCGCAGGACGTTAGTTTTGATACTTCTCTTGAAATGGTCATAGCCCTTGAGACGTCGAAATCCGACAATAGAGAGATTTCTTAGCCTATTACCTCTTCGGGAACAACAATTAACAAGATTTCACAAATAAAGTATGCTTAAAATTATTCTAAACACGATAAAGGAAATAATTCCTATCCCTAAGTTCAATGGAAATCCAAAGCATATCTGGCTGAGCTTGGAATTGAGGGATTATGCCTGAGGTCCGGGAGAAATAATCGTAGGACATCGACGTGCAGAATTGATCCATCGGAATTAAAATGTGGGGAGTGTTCAAAACCAGGGCACGTGAGTAAAGTTTGCATTCTAACTCTGACGAAAACCAAAACTAGGAAAGGAATAGACGAAATTAATGCTGATGAACCAGACCCAATGGTAAATGTCATTGATATTTATGAAATGAACGACTCATACGATCATGCTGCATGACTGGGACTTTTTGCTATGCATTTTGAAATCAGTATTTTGTTGCACACAAAGTGCTCACATTTAAAACAAATACCCAGTTGGTTTTAAATTGTTATTATAACTTTTTTTCAAGCAATAATTTGTTAAAAAGGGAATATTTAGGAAATTGGTTTGTACAATCACGCAGAACGTCTGAAACTTCATTCTATTCACTGTACATATATTACTGGATGGGTACTTCTATCTATTTTCTCCGTGATGCAATTTGAGAATCCATCAGGAAAAAAAAGGGAAAAAATCGTAGTTGAATACAAATCGTGACTCCCGGCAGCGAGGAGACCTGAATAATACGGATACACCGGCTGGATGGAAGGGAGCTAGTGCGGAGATTGGCACCATTTCTCATGAATCATGATTTCACAGTTCCTTTATCGAGTGCTTCGCTACGCGGATTTTTCCGTCTTTCCCGGATATACCTTTTCTTTTTTTTCTAGAGGAAGGAACCCATTGAAGAGCGAGACTTGAAAGGTAGCTGTAGTTGATGGGATCAGTTGTGAAAAACATCTGGAGTGAAGCTTCACACTTTCTACAAATGTATTCAATTTACATGGGCTGCGGAGACAGCTTAGAAGGGTTTCAGGATGCAACGGAAGTGCCTTTTATGAAGGTTACAGGGGAAGAAGGGCAATAACATATTTACACCTAAGAAGTTTTTGAAAATGCCAATAATTTTGAGCATTCCTGAATGAGATCAACATTATATTTTCAAGAAGTTTTTATGAAATCTCACTTAAAAATAAATCGAACTGCATAAGAAAATATTGGTAGATAAAATTATTGATCATTATTTGGGTTATGGTTCAGAACGTGGTACATATGTTTAGTTCCATTTTTTACAACATACCCAAATAGTCTTCTTCATTTATCGTATGCTCACATCTACATCGATTTTCATTTGTTAAACAACGAAGACAATCCATGCAATAAACATGAATTTTAGGCTGTACATTTCATGAGTTAGTTTTGGGATGTGATTTGGGCAAGTACCGTCTTTTTCATGGGTGTAATGTATTATATACTCGTAAAAGACCTGCCTACGTAAGGGAAAAAATGGACACACTGTCAATAATATCGACATTTGGAACGCAGCAATTAGGTATGGGTCCCTCCCATCGGTATATGGATGGTCCCTGCCAACTACCATGAACATCATCTTAGTTATGTTGATTTTCGAACCGAAATCAGACAGCAACGCCTGAAATGAGTTCATGTTATCAAAGCCTATAAGTCTTGCCAATTGTTTTCAATGAGCAGTGTCGTCGACATACTTAATATTATTTACGGGAACCCTGTCAACTTTTTTAACGCCTAGCTCCAAGTCTTGCAGCGCTTCAGCAAATACCCTCTTAACGTAAAAGTTGAACATGATGGGGAAAAAAACGCGCCATTGACGAAATCCTCTCTTAATAGTGAGTTGACACCTGAGTAGTGTAATTAAGTGTGAGTGTTATTATAATATAATTACCTTACTATTTTGTATAATCTAACTATGACCGGTTGTCCTTCCAGGTTGTGATTTGAGGGCTTTTTAAAAAATCTACATTTTTGAGGAGGATTTAATTTTTTTTTTCCGGAGAGTTATCAAGAAAAGTGGAGGAAGCGGATTTTAATAAAAAGAAGAAGAAAAAAAAAACCTTGAGAGCCGAGACCGCTCTTGAAAAATTCAGTTAAAAATATTTCACTCCCCCTTCCACAACTCATTCTCCATAACTCTCTCTAATAACAGCTTTCACCCCCCCCCCCCCTTCGTATTACCCCACCACCCTCCTACCCCGCCCATCCAGTCGCTCTACAAAACACGGTCCCCGTAACCCTAACGCCTTCTTTTCATCGTCCCGATCACCCCATCCCACCTTCCATTTTCCTACAGTATATCCTGGGGGGAATTGATAAAATGGCGAATTTGGGAGGTGTGGGAAAGGGGGGTACCCTTCGGTATTTACCTTTAATTTTAAGACTCGAGGATTTTGTCTGAGAGGATCGATTATTTCCGTGGAGAAAATGGATGGTCCTAGAATATAGCAAGCTTGCAGGAGAAAAGATCGGAGCGGGGGAGGGGGGGGGGGGTCAAGGAAAGAATGAAGCATTAAGGAGGAATGAAAAGGGGTGAATCTGATGAGAGGCCTCACATAACTTTCCTAGCTTGAGAAAATCAAGTGATTGCAATGGCTCCATAATCATTGAAAACAGAGTTTCTTAAAATTTGATCTTTGAAATCCATTTTAAATTCCCACTGAATTTTTACTCTTCTCTGTCCATGCGTTACCAACAATTAATTTTATATTTTCAAATGAAAGTAGATTCCATTCTACGAAATTTGAGAACATCCGCACTCTCTTATGTAGAGTAGTTTTCTGTCTATGATTTTTCAAAGTCTGCACTAGTGAGGTCACACTGGGTGGTAGTGGGGGGGGGAAGGGGGGTTTGACGTCACCAGTGTGCGAAACTTTGAAAAATCATAGAAAGAAAACTACACATCGTAAGAAAGTGCGGTTGATGCCAAACCTCTTAAGATGGAATCTTCTTCCATTTGAAAATAGTTAAAATACCTTTTTCCCACCCATGGGTGACGTTCATTACTCCTATTTCACCGCTTTGTTACATAAGCATCGTCTTAACATCGACATTTCCCTTCATTTGGGGGTAGCTTCAACTGGATAGTGGTTATGCCTATGAAGACAATAATCCGTTGTGTAAGGGTCGAACAAAATAGTGGTACAACACTTTTTTCCCCCACCCTTCAAATATGAAAACCAAAAAATCGTTAAACACGGTGTCTTCTTCATGGGTATAAGAAACCCCGAATGAGTGATTAAGATTTGTAAGTTAACGGGTTAACTACTACAACGGGTTAACCCATTAATTTACAAAATTATATGTTGTGTGTTAATTATTGTATATATATACACATATATAAATTAAAAGTAATTCACTCCTCTTTCCACAACTTATTTCCCATAATTCTCTCTGACATCAGCTTTCACCCCAATCTTCTTCATACCCCCCTCCTACGATACACCTGCCGTCACTCTACAAAACATGGTCCCCTAACCCTAACGCCTTCTTCTCTTCGTCACGATCATCCCACCCTTAATTTTCCTACAGTAAACTCTGGGGGGAATTGATGTAATGGCGAATTGGAGGGGAAGAGGATATCTTTCGGTATTTACCTTTAATTATGATTCAAGGGTTTTGTCAGAGAGGATCAATGATTTCTGTGAAGAAAATAGATGGCCCCAGAATATAGCAAGAGGGCAGCAAGAAGGGTCGGAGCGGGAAGGATTAAGGAGGGAGGAAAAGGGGTGAGTGGTGGGGGAGGGGGTATTTATTTACCTTTCGTTAAGACTCGAGAGTTTTGTTTGAGAGGATCGATGATTTCTATTAAAAAAAATGGATGATACGTGAATATAGTGAGGTGTCAGGGGGAAGGGTCGGATCGGGCAGAATGAAAGAGGGATGAAAACGAGTGAATCTGTTATGTAACTTTTCTTTGTTTGAGAAAACCGAGCGATTGCAATGACTTCTAAATTATAGAAAATGGAATTTCCTGAACTGATCGTCAAAATAAGTTTAGAATTTCGACAGAATTTTCAATTTTATGCATCCTATCACACCTGTACTTCTGTCTCGTAAGTAGTACAAATTCTACTTGCTTTTCTAGAATTTTTCTTTGATTTATAGATACCGAAATGGATAATTTATTATAATGACAAATTATGTCATTTTTTCATTGCGCAATGAATAAACGAGTAAGATTGAAGATTGTTCAGAATTGATATTGTGGTTTTTCATATTCCTAATACTAAATTGTTTTGTTTTGTCAGGGAACTCACTGGAAAAGTCAGGGAATTTCAACAAAAAAAATTTGGTGAATTTGGCGGCCACCCTGCAGACCCATCGGACTTGACGGCGAATAACCGACTTCTCCCCCCTTATTCACACACAAATATATATTTGCATGGAACGTGAGAATATATGTTCAGATGATGCAAAGACCCATATTCTGAAGAAAAAAAAAACTTTTTATACAGCAATACTTTCACTTGACCTTTTTGGTCAAGTCAGGAAAGTAATAAAATTGATGAAACGACAAATATGTGGGGAAGAAGGGGGTACCCTTCGGTATTTACCTTTAATTATGACTCAAGCGTTTTGTCTGAGAGGATCAATGATTTCCGGGCGGAAAATGGATGGTTCTAGAATACAGCGAGATGCCGGGAGAGGGGGGTGGAAATGGGGGGGATAAAAAGGGGCTAAAGCGGAGTTGGGGGGGGAGTAGAAAGATCCTTCTGCCCGTAATCATCCAATTACGGAGGATGTATCGGACGAGGGCTTTCCGTTAATTGAGCCACCGCCTCTCCTCCCCTCTACATCCCCTCTTGCTTGCTCCTCTACTTGAACTGCTTCCATATTACATCCGCTTCCGTCACTACCGTTTTCCGGATCGAACGTCCTTAAAACTTGTTGACTGATCGACTTTGAGACGGTTCAGACGTTGGGTCGAAGAGATGGAAGGGTTTAGCTGACGACGGTGGGGGTGTTGGTGGGAGGGGGTGGGGGGCTTTGAGGTGGATTTGTAGAACTTTAAGTTCTTATTTCGAAAAGTCCCTCCATGGATAACTTTAGATGATGAGGTAGTTGGATGGAGAGGAAACTACTGCTTCAGCAAACATTCAATTCGACACTACCAACAAATTTCAGTCACGTGACTTAGCCATTATTTTCGGCTCTCGGTGCCTCTGATTAACAATTTAAAAACATAAACATGTTCTACCTAAAACTTAACCCAATTTGGTCAATGAGTAAGCTTGAGACAAGTTCCATACTTCAGCTGTTCTGGGATCCAAATGAGCTCACTCATTCGCAGCACACAGACTAAGGCCCATCTCACTCAGAAACAGTATCTTCTCTAAACCGACTCCCGCAGGTTCCACATCTTGTTATGGGGATCGGAAAAAGCTCTGCTATGATCGATTATAGTGAGTACGGTCGTAAAAACGCTCTGACTCAGGAAATTTGGCGAAGGAAATATAAAATTTGTTTAGAAATTATATTGTTAAAAAATATCAGTGACTGTATTTGTTAGTATTATGTTTATTTTTTTCGGAATTTTCATAATCTGGTTACTTGTTATTTGTTTACATTTAACTTTTTAGGCGTTTTACTACTACGCTAAATACTCTACGCAGTTACTCACTGTGCAAAGGCTGAAGGATGGTGCTTTTGTTCCTCAATGCTTTTTTTTATTACCGGATAAAGTACTATAGTCACAGAAATTCTGCCTGCAGACGATGTACGAAAAATATGAAGAGCTCAAGGGCCAATTTCTTTCACCTCTCACCAGCGTAGTTGAATTTTAGATTGGAATACATACCTAATGCTTTACGGAAAGTGTAGCCATAGGAGTTGAAGAGGTAGACTGCAGGTTTCATCTAGCTCTAGCCCAATCTCTGGAGTCTTCTTTCACTTTTCATACGGGAGCTTTTCTCCGTTCTGGGAGGGTTTTTTTTTCACTTATTAGACTGGAGAATTTCGACAGTTCACAGCGGTGGTGGAGTCTCTCTACTCTCCACTAAACACTGTCTCTCTTCTTCTCTTTCCACTAAACTGGTTGGTTAGCCAAGCTTCTACTTACGTGAGCTAGTCACTGCTAAATCATCTGATATAATCGGTCTTTGTTCTCATGGGAGAGAAAGTAGAAAAAGTTTCAGGCATGATCGTATGAGCGAAATATCGTAAATTATAGTATTACATAATGTAACATTGATTTGATGTTGGAAAAAACGCGTTCTAAATTATATTCTACAATGCAAAAAAGCTTTTGGATATATATATATATATATATATATATATATATATATATATATATATATATATTTTTTTTTTAAGCGAATTGTTGTAGAGAATTGGTTAGGTAACCTGATATTTTTAAGTATAGAAGCATTGAATATATTTGGAATCAATGAGACATTTTCTATATATACGGAATTATTTTTCCCCATCTCGCATCTGTGCGAGTCCGGAAGACTGCGAAAAGGCAATTATATTTCTGTTTCAACTGGTTTGTTGTCCCTCTGTTCTGAACAAAGCTGGTATTTATTTGCGTATGATTGATTGTCGTGTAAATGATAAGGGTTCCATTGATTTGTGCTTTATCAGAAATTCGATGAGTCTAAAGTTGATTCTTCTTGTTTCCTATGATTTAACCACAAAGTTGATTACAATGTCGATTGCTTGATTCGCAATCAATATCGACGCTGGCGCTGTTTGCATTATGATATATTGAAAGCCAATACCAATTTTTCGGAACAATATTGACAGTTCAATTCAATTAATTTTCGCAGTCCTTCCTTCAGGCATGAAAAAACAAACACGTGAAAAATCGTTGAAATCGTTTGGTCAGAAACGTCAACGCAACAATAATATTTACTGTCCATAACTAAATTTCATCGCGTATATTTAGTGTTATTTGAAAACATGCAGTGGGGTTTACCCAGGGAATTGCGACGCGTTTTGTAGAGGATAGGCTCTGTACCGTTGCCATTTGAAAAATATTCATTGAGGTAGTTCGAGGGAGGCTACATTTATGTTCAAGTTTGACTCTTCTTTGAATGTTTTTGGAGGAGGTTTGGACCAAATCGTTTGTGAATATATATTAGCAAACATTAAAGGGACTTAGCGGTCAAAAATATGAATAAAGGATCGATTTTTGGTTTTATTAGCGGAATTTTCGCAGAAAATGAAGCTATAGCAATGACTCTAAAAAAAATTAAATCATAATTTTCGAAAATTTTATTATTAAAATCCGTTTTGAGACATTTTGAAACGAATCCTAATTTGGGGAAACAGGAGCTGATTAGGGATAGGGAGCTCCCGCCAGAGACAGTGGGGACCCGTAGGGCTCCTATACGGATGTACATATTATTGAAGTGATATAAATATACAAACCTTTCAGTCTCTAAAAATGTCATTGATATCGGATAGAAACTGTAGAAGTCATGCTTCATACAAGGATTTGAGGTTCGCACTCACGAAGCAGCTGCTAAGAATACGATTGTATATTCAGGCTAACCCACTAATTCCCAGATAAACTGAGGGAACTTCGCCTTAGAGGAAAAGTCGTTTTATTAAGTAAATAGCATGAAAAATCAAAGGTGCACCGTCCAAGTTGTGCAAGAGAAGAGCAGAGGTGGTTTCCTGAGAAACGTTGAGCGACTCAACTTCCCCGGGATAATCTTGATTGATGTGTTTTTCTAACGATTTCTCGAGCCACATTAGACTTGTCTCGGAGGACAGATTTCGTACCTGTATTTTTCGTTGCTTTGCAGCACATCTTTTACGAGCTGGGATTATTAACCTGAATGAGGAGCAAAAGCAAATCCACTTTGACCGAGGCGAGCGATTAATCAAAAGAACCGAGAGTGGCAGTGGTTGAATGTTCAATTCGGTACCTACAAAACGCTGCAAATTATTACACAAAGGTTTATTAATTCTGTATTATATAGTTCTTCTACGCTTAACACTATCTTTTTTATAATAATTAAAACCATCTATAAATCATTTGTCTGAAATCTATTATACATTATCTAAATTTAACTGCACCTGCGTAGACGCCTATCGAGGAGACATTAATTTAATTAAATAAAACACCAAAACTTTCCTTGTCCTTCTGTATTTATCAAGAGCTAATTTGACATATGATGATTTATTAATGAGGTAAACTAAATCAACAAGCTACGCTTCAGCACTCCATCTACAGGCTACACAGTTACAGTTTACTCGAATCCATGATGTAAGAATTCTATAGGAATTGTACCAGCTGATGCGATCGCATTGGCTTATAAAGCGATTTTAACGAATTTTCGTAAAATTGAAGCCTTTGCAATGGTTCCAAACTTTTAAAATAAAAATATTCGAAAATGTTCTTTATTGAAACATTCTGAGACATTCTGAAGCGAATCCTATAGTTTAACGCTTTTTCATATGTATATATATATATATATATATATATATATATATATATATATATATATATATATATACATATATATAATCTCTTTTTAGGATTGAGATAAAAATTTCGTTTTTGCACATAAATTGGTCAAATTTCAAATAACGAGCCAGAAAATCAGTAAATAGGGGTAAAAAAGGCTGAAAATTGTTAAATTAAATTTTTTAGCAGAACTTGAGTCAAAAGAATTATCAAAGACGAACTAGAACATTATAAAATGCAGAAATTTATGTTGACAGATGTACTTAATTTTCATCACTATGCCAACAAATAGATAAAAAATTCAAAAAAAGCTAAAAAATCCAAAATCTTTTTTGAATTACGGAATATTGTTTATAACAAGTTTTTTTGCTTTAAAATTGGTAGTTAACAATTTCTTTCTACTCTAAGTGCTATTTAACATAATGTAGTACTATAATTTACGAAAATTCGCCCATACGATCATGCTGCATGACTGGAACTTTTTACTATGTTTTACCAGCTGCGATGTGTTGATGTTCTTTTTTACAGTCAACGTTCCAGCCGTAAAAAAGAGGAAACGGATCAACGCACTGAGGGGTAGTTTCATTTGATTCTTTGGAGAGATCCGTAAATTAAATCTAAGAAGAAATAATTTAGTGCAGAATCCGATAAATTTAGTCCTAAGTAGGTACTAAATCTTGACAGAACATGGAACATGTTCCTTGGGAGAACAGGATAGAGGTCACTCAGGAGATTAGGAAAGAGCCTATAATTTCAATCGTCTATTATTGTCACAGAGAGCCTCCCTATCAAATTTCAACTTCTATGTTTCTTTCCAGTCTAATAGTGGTTCTAATCATGTTTACAAAATGAGTAGGATCTCCTGTATGTAAACAATTATTCAGACAACTACGCTCATACTTCAGATTGTTGGCAACGCTCTGCGCAGTGGTTAACATAATACGGGTAGGTAAATTGAGAACTTTCCAATGACTGGCGAACGATTTTGGTACGATGATAACTGCCTGATACAGTCCCATATGGGAGCGATTTGGCTGCAAGTGATATTCATCAGATAATAGGAGCGTAACGCATTAAATGTCACGTAAAGGAAATTTTGTCTCATTTTTGGCCGGGTTATGATGGCAAAACCATATTTTATGTTAAGGTTACCTAAAACGTACTTAAACATATTTATCTGAAACGGTAGACTTCCATAACTGGTGTACCAATGACGGAAATTAGTTCCTGAGGTTATGCTGCGCGACTAAATCGTTTTTCTAAAGCAATCTGGGAAATAACGAACTCAATATTTAACGCGTTCATAAACTCGGAATAAAACATGGAGGATAAGGGAACAGAAAAGGAACGAAACTTGTCAAACGAACAATAATTCCCAGGAGCGCTCGCTCGGAAGGGCTTTCCCTTCTCTGAATTCTGCGGGAAACCGTAGGAAAAAAAAGTCAGTTCTAACGTTATTTAAAGACTTGTTACACACCAACTTCCAACTCTATTACGAATGTTGGGAGCGTATCATGAGCGTTTAGTTTGCTTCTCTACTTTCCCTGAGAACCTTCACGTATATTTCTGAATATATTTCGCTCGCTTTACGAAGTTAAACTCTCGTATAAGTTGGAAGGTCGAAAAAAAAGTGAAACGTTGCTTGGGTGTTTTTATTATTTTATCTACCTACCTATTATAATCTTCCCGTTATTAAACTTTTTTTACGCGTCAATGCGATTTTTAAGTTTTAAATATTCAACAAATCTACATTATGTTGGCATTTTGTGAGGCAGAAAGTGATTTCACCTTTAATACACATCTTGATTTCATGGGGGAGCTTATATTTTTGCAAGGCATTCGAATCTCATGTATTGAAATGTTTTAGTAGATACCTATCATATTAGATTCTGAATGATGTTCACACATAACTCATGTTTCAGAGACTTGTTTACACCAACATTAGTTTTTCCAAACCTCTTCTTTTTTAACATTTGGTTCAGCGTAAAAAAAATTACTTATAGACCGACACAACACAAGTGGGTTCTTAGAGGGTATTTTTTCAATAAAACCCTGAATTTCTGAGAAAGATCTTGGTTTACTTCACTTTGGTTCATTATATTTGTCGTAAACTCTTTTTCTGGACGTCTATTTATCGAATAGTGAGTATTGGTCTCAGTGGACAGGTTTGTACGATTCGGTTTCCACAAATCCGAAACAGAGTTTCTTCGACAGTGATCCCTTAATTCCTCACAGCAGTGTGTTAGCAGATCCTCCTATAAACCATAAATGACGATAATATTGTATACAAGTCTGCAAGACATTGAGATATTTTGTCTTTACTTCCCAGTCTAATAGTGGTTGCATTCATGTTTACAAAATTAACCAAGAAGGATCACCTACTTACATAACGTTTATATTTTTAGCAGAATTTTATCAAAATAAGTTTGTTAAAGGTGAACTAGAGTATTAAAAGATTTATGCAGCAATTTATACTGAAAAAGTCCAGTCATGCAGCATGACCCCATGAGCGAATTTTTGAAGAAATCTTCGACATTTCAGTCGCTATTGATCGTGTTGAGAAATTTTAGTTTATGATTTTGATAGACAAGCATGGAATCAAATTATAAACACATGCACAGAGTAAACTCATCAGTTGTGATTACATTTTTTTTTCTTTTTTTTTTAAGCACCTACTACCTACGTTTTAAACAGCATGGTTCTAGGATTGGTTATACAGGGATACTTCCATAAGAGTAGTTCAATCTGAATTTGGACAATGTTTCATGCAAATATTACCGATTTTTACAACTAGCGAACGGCATTATTTCGATTTTTGACTGATTTTTCAACTTTGAAATTTTTGAAAACTTGATACATATTCTTATAGGAAATTTTACGCTGATTCCGAATATACCACATGTTAGTATGCTGAAAAAATTATTTCGCACAACAAATCGCAAAAAACAGGCTATTTTGAAATTTTTGACTACATTTTTGAAAATTTCAACCCGAAGATGTAATCCGATCATGCTGGCCAACGAACTTGAACTTTCGTTTTGTGTCCTTAACATTTTAAAATTTGTTTGAAGTTTCTAGCACAATTCTACGGACAGTTATCGTCTGGAATGACACATACATACATACATATATACATACATACATATATACATATATACATACATACATACATACATACATAAAAAAATGCGTTAAACTTCAGAATATGATTCAGAATAGCCTGAAACGGATTTCTGCATAAAAATTTTTCAAAAATTCACATTCTACAAATTTTGAGGCGAGAGCAAAATGTACTTAAATTACAATATTTTCCGAATAATAGTTAAAAACTACAAATGAAAGCTAAAAATTCAAAATCTCTGTCGAATTCCCGAAAAATATTTATATAACGAGTTTTTTGCCGTAAAATTGGGTGGTAGGTAATATTTCTTTTCTCATGGAGTTGTGAAATTTTCAAACAATTTAACATACTACGGTACGATAATTTTCGAAAATTCGCTCATACGATCATGATGCATAGCTGGAACTTTTATTTCACATAAAACCTTAATAAATCCACTCCAGACTTGATATTTTGGGACCAGTCCGTGAATTCCTATTGCTCGATCGAATGGCTTCAGATTAGCGCCTTACAGAACTGGGCCATAGAGGTTGTCATCAGAAACAATGGGGAACTTTCTGGGAGAAATCTGGGATTATGGGGAAAATATGAGTGAGAGTTTTCCAAAAAGGTACTATGTTGTGGGTATCTGAATTCATTTGAACTATGACGTCACGGCCCCGCCCGATGGGGTGAACTCTCAGCTCCATTCCACTATTACGTCACGCGTGATATTCCTACCTGAATATTGGCCAAACTGAACGGTCTTTTGAGCTAAACATTGGTAATTGGGGGTTTTCAAGTGGTGTAAATTCGAATCTGAGGTTAAATATGTGAAATTCCAACTCATGAAAGTTCCCCATTACCTTTATATAATAATTTAGAGTATTTTTATGCGATTTAAGATTTCTACTGCTATTGAAACGCAATCCAAAATTATTTTATTGTTTGTCGGAAATGGTTGACCGAAAACTAACTTCCTTTGGGTACTTTAAAATAGTGCTATCGGTTCAAGCTATGTAACAAAGCAACGGTTACACTCATAGAGAACCTCTCAATTTTCTTTCAAGATCTCCTGTGCACTTCATAGTTATTACATCATGATAGTATTAATATAATCATTAAAAAGTTTATTTCGAAAAGGAACAACTTCCAGAATATTTTAATGAACATCAAATGAGTAATGTCCGTTGTTACAGTTTTCATAAATTACATTTCTCCGCTCCCTACTCGGGGGAAAAGAACTGAGGTAGGATTAATAACCACTTTCCCAACGTTGAATAATATTTTGTACTCTTAAAAAGGGCCAAACCGTGTCCAGAAAAATTGTTCGGACTCTGGAGAGCTACTAAGAATTTCACGTATATCAAAGTGCTCTTCCGAGCGAAGTTTCTACCGCATTTTTTTCTTTTTTCGTAACATTTGCCCTCTTTGTTCCTCTTTTACTTTTTTCGAGGTTCTCCTTCTCATTTCATTCCCCGAGAGAGTGAGAATTATGAAGACCCCCTAACCCCGCTATTCCTTCTATCCGAAAAGCGGGCGCTTAGAAGAGAAAACCCACTT
Organism: Adelphocoris suturalis; assembly: GCA_030762985.1. Classification (NCBI taxonomy): domain Eukaryota; kingdom Metazoa; phylum Arthropoda; class Insecta; order Hemiptera; family Miridae; genus Adelphocoris; species Adelphocoris suturalis. The sequence goes on from CM061044.1 coordinate 86,443,771, forward strand.
AGAGCCCAAGGCTGAGCAATTAATCAAAAAGAACGTCGGGGCTCGCGGCTGGCAGTCCGCGGGCCTCCATTCCCGCTCGTATGTACAACGGGAGGGCAGCATGTAATGTGTAACGCTGGTGGAAAAGAACTCGTATGTGCGTTGGCCGTGTGCGCCCATGTGGGGTCGTATGTGGGCGTGGGCGACGAGGAATTGCGGAAATGGCTTCGTATCGCTTTCTTCTACGGGTTTTTTTTTTTTTTTTTTCTCCCAGCGCGCTCCTCTTCTGGTTGGATGAGGAAGGGATACAATAACGTAATAATTCAATGTGAACCGAGCTGGCGAAAACAAGGATTTACAGGACTCTCAAGAACGAGTTTTTTCTCTTTTTTTGGTTTATTATTTGCTATCGTGGTATCAAGGAAAGTTCATTTCCTATACTCACTTCTGAATTATGTATGTGCTTTGTGTTCAAATCAAATAAATATATAACTCTGATGCATCAAATTCTGGGATTATTATGATTTTTTTTTTTTTTCAGATTTTTTCTTAATTAATGATCACCAAACTGTGATAAAATAACCATTTTGTTGCATTATGAAGAACACTTTTCGGAAAACTTCATGATATCTTTACCAACTGCATGATATAAACAGTTGACTCATAGCTTAATTTTTCTCCGTACAGGGAAAACTTTTAGTAGCTAGTGCTACCTAGCATTAATGTGGTTTGGCGGTAAGGTGTGCAAATATACATTCAGGGCAGACAAATGGGCTCTGGGAGTGCCTCCGCACAGCCACATGAGACCCAGCTGGTAAAGAAACGTCTCGCCACGGGACCCCTCGCTCCAGTAGTTCGATAAGAAAGTTAGTGTATAAGTAACAGCGCAGTAACTAGTAGCTGAGGTGGGGGTTCCGACGACGCCGCGAAACGGAGTGGGAACGGTAAGAGACATAGCGGCGGTGCTTGTAACTCGGCAGGTAATGTAGAAGTTAGTTTCCGACGCTAGTTCCCGTCGTTAGTTAGCGCTTTGGAAAGTGAGTTGGAAAACTCGACTAACCCTTGGGAGTATTTATTATTTCCCGGAGTTTTCCGCTCTCTCCCCATCTCTACTTATCTTGCTATAGGCAGACGAAGTGATGATAGTGCCAAGTGGTGGAGGAGGGGAGATACCATGCAAATTGATGATCATCAGAGGAACAAACTGACGACTTAATCTAACTCACTTTACACACAAAGTAGTTGCTGCGACATCTCTTGACACCCTGCCCATGGCAATGTAAGATGTGCTTTCTAAGATCTTAAATTTCATCCTTTTATCTTCAGGTCCTTTATCCCTAAATATTTTATTTAATCCCGTACCAATCCAGACCGAATCGATTGAGTGATTTGATAACTTGGTTGCATTTTAATATATATACATTTATATGAAAAATTTTCGTATAGTTGTTTTACTGAACTGTATATAAATTGGTATTTTGTGTTTTTAGATACAATTTGACAAAAAAATAGAGAGAGAAGAAAATGGTATATTTCGTTTTGAAATCTTGATCACAGAAAATTGTAGGAATGATTCTTTAAGTCCTGGTTTCTAGCAAGGAGACGTTTGCGAACAATCAAGTCGAGTCACGAGACTCTAGACCCTGACAACTAATCTGAATTTTTACAAAGGGATTGACTACTTGATGCTATGTATAGCTTCCGAGACTGCAAGGCAGCGAAAGCTTTGTTTTCACTTTCGAAATGAAAAAAGAATTATTTGCTCCAAAATCAAAATTTCCACTCGCATTTTGCGTTTCAGAGCCTCCTGAACAAATTTGGTTCCGTGTCTGTCTGTTTGTCTGTCCATCCAGATTTCCTTGTAACAGCCATAACTTCCACAATTTTCATCCGATTTTAACCAAATTTTCAGGGATCGTGCGGGTTAAGCTCTAGATGGTCTCCTATCAACTTCATTATGATCGAATCAACGGTAGCTTCTGCGCAGGCGCTAACGTGAATTCCTTGTGACGGTCATAACTCGGTCAATGTTGAACGGATTTCGGTCAGATTTTCAGGGATGATGTGGGTAAGGTCCCTTGAGGTCCCATAAGACAATCATCATAATTGCATTAGCGGTACGCTCTGCGCATGCGTGAACGAAATATTCTTGTTACGGTCCTTGCAACAGCCGTGATTTCCACAATTTTGATGCGATTTTCTTCAAATTTTTAGGGATCGTGCGGGTATAGCTCTACATGGTCCCCTATCAGTTCTATCATGATCGAATCAACTGTAACCTCTGCGCAGGCGCTTGTGTTAATTTATTATATGTACCATTCAGCTTCCAATTTCCCACCTTATTAATTCCCTGATGCCAGAACCGGTCGTTTCTAGTTTTCTGGAATTTAATGGTGACGTACTGTGAAGGTCACGAGGAAGCTCATGTGCCATTTCCTTGGCAGTGTATTTTTGAGGTGCGAGCGTAGCGATCATCCAGATCACTGATCCAAGCAAAAAACCTATCTGTGTGAAACCTCATAGCTACGGGAGCGCTGGGAATGCCACGCAGTGGATAGTCGAACTAAAGGGAAAGTCAGGGTGTATAGTCTCGTGACTCGACTTGATATTAAAGAAATAAAAACGGATGCAAAATTACAATGTGATCCAGACACAAGTGCAAACGTTAGAACAGGTACTCGGTCAAAAGCCCTAATGCAACTGGTTTTCCACGAACAAAGTTCCATTAGAAAGAAACCCATCACCTGTAAAGAAAGGCTCAGTGTTAGTTACTTAATGAGAACATAATCTAATCAATATAATTGAATTGTGTATGACTATTAGTATAAATTGTTCGTTCAATCGTAAGTAGTTATAATAACCATGGATCCACCATTAGAATAGAAAGATAGGAGCGGCAACGGCGAACTTGAGAGCTGCGTTGCCATCGCGCACAAAACTAAGGAGAGAAGGAGCCAGCAGCCTGCTTTCTTAAAAAGTTTGCTTTTTTTTACGATATGACTGAGAGAGTAATAAGCTATCCCATGAAATTATACGGGAGTCAAGAACTTCATGCCGATCTCGGTGAGTCCTTTCTTTCCGTAGTCTAGACTTTCGCTCTACAAAATTACCTTGTGACCTTCGTATTAGGTCCTGTAAGCGTGCTAATGTTCACGCTACTCAATGTTAAATACTCCTCAAGGTTGTGAATGTGCTCAGTTTAGGCTCAGGCCCAGGTTCAGGTTGTTGTGTTTAGGCTCACAACATTGCCTATTTACTTAGAGCTTAAAAAGCCGTCTCGGTTGAATTTATCATTAGGTATTATAAAATCATAAAACAGTCATGCAGCATGAGCGAATTTTCGTAAATTGTCGTATTGTACCTATACTGTTAAATTGTTTTTAAATTTTATCCTTTTGAGTGCAAAGAAATTGTTAACTGTTAATTTCATGGCAAAAAAAGTATTCTAAATAAAATCTGCTATTCGAAAAGAGATTTTAGATTCATAAGTTTTTTGCAGTTTTCATCGATTTTTTTTGGGAAACTTTAATGAAATTTAAGTACAGTTTTCAGCATAATTTTTTACATACATTTTTGAATGTTACATTTCATAGTTAATAAACTTTATTTGAACTATATTCTGCTAAAAAATACGAATGTAACAATTTTTAGCCGTTTTTAGCCATTTTTAGTGATTTTTTTAAAGTAAATTTTTAGAAATTTGACCAATTTAGTGTGCTCAAAAAGCTTGATTTTTGGCTCAAGAACGGAATTTTAACTCAATCCTAAGGAGGGTTATCGTCTGGAATGACACACACACACACACACACACACACACTATATATATATATATATATATATATATATATATATATATATATATATATATATAAACTCTAGAATTCGTTTCAGAATGTCTCAACACGGATTTCAATGAAGACATTTTTCTATAATTTTCATTTTCAAATAGTTTAGGAGCCATTACAATAGCTTCAATTTCTACGAAAATTCGCTAAAACTAATAGTAATGGAATAATTAAGGCGTGCATGATACATTTATTTTGAATGTGACTGTAAGAAGGTTTTTAAATTGTGTAACTGATGAATAAGATAAATGAATATTTATATTCACGTGCTATCGTGGTATAATTACTTACATTTCTCTCCCATATTTGGCTCATTTCTTGCCTGCTGAACTTTCGTTCTGCGGCCCCGAGGCAACCAACTCCTTGTTTCTTGTTCTTATCTAAGTTCACTCGCAGTTGCTTCAACTCGACCAAGTGAACCTGACTTGGTAAAACTTTACCTTTCCCCGAAGTCTCATATTCGAACGATAATAACGTAAACAAGAACATTATTTGAATATTCCATACTCTTCAAATATAGAGACTTGCTCAAGAAGTTTTCTTTTTACTTGGGAGTCGATCTAAATCATTAGAACAACTTGGAAGCCAAAATTTGTTACCTACTTTGATCTATTCGGAAAATTTTAAATTAATTTTTGGAAATGGCCAAAACTGTCATAAATCTATTTGGAAAAGGCAAAATTCCATTTGGCAAAAGCCAAATTCGATTTCGGAAATGATTTAAATTTATGGCGGGCGATTTAGGTGTGTTATCTACATCTGGATTCCATCTATCCAGCGGAAGGTATGAGGTATACGAATACGAAATTCAATTACTGAGTTGTCAATAAAATACATTATAATATTATAATAACAGAAAAATAACATAAAAAATAACAGCCCCACCCCACCCCCTTTAAATCCTCTCATGCAGCATCAGTAAGTTGTTCTAGAAATCTTGTCCACATATCTTTCTCATTTCGCTAAGTGCTGGACGCCGCCCGGGTTCAGGTGCCCTGGCAGGATCTCAATAATGGGCTCCAGCCCTTTCTCCCCTCATTAATAGAGAGGACTCCGTCTAATAACGGCCCAAGTTTGCTTCGACTCGGAGAGAGACTGAAACTACAGCAACGTTTGCCCTGAAAGGGCTCGAAGGTATTTGCCGTCCTCCCGAGGTCCCTCCTGCTTCTCTTGCCAATATGCACAGCTCACGTTCCAATGAATTTCGAGACTTGAACCTGATTGGATTACAGTGTACGCGTAATGGGGCGTTTGAGGTTGACGTTGCTTTATCAATTACAATAGCTGCGCCAGGCGAGAATACGTGCACCTTATCCACGTGTACCACATTTTCAAATCAAAGTGAAATTTCGTATACCTATATTCACAACAGAATTTTCAGCTTTTAAATCCTAATGATGTTATTCCCAAGTATATTTTAGCTATATATACAGTACATTTAGCTATTTATACCCATTTAGATTTATTTTTTGGATATATACAACATCTAAAATCCAGATGCTTTACTGTGTTTTTTCTTGAAAGTTCTTAGTAGCCTGATGGTTACCTACTAAATGCTCTGCGTACAGAACCAGCATCTCTATTTGTAACCCTTTGGCCATAGGGGTGCACTGAACTTTCGACTCCACCACTTGTCAGTTGTAAAGTTGGTTTTCTGTGTCTTTGTCAGTTCATGGAAGGGTTTCGTGCTTCATTGATCCACTGATTGTTCTAGCTATATGAGCTCTACCCTGGGGTCTCTATATTTATGATATCATGTTGATACGTGGGATTCACGTCTCGCATGTAATGGACATGTTCCAGAAAAAAAAAATCTTTCAGACTCATCACTTTATTGCTTCTTAGCCTACATAAAGATAGCGGAAGCATGTCTTTTGAGTGATTGGATAAAATCTTGAATAAAAACGCCTCAATTGGGTTGCAAACTGGTTTGGTGGATTCACCGAATAAGCCTAATGCCGTTTTCACAGAATGTGCTGGTTAGGATGTGAACGATTCCCTATCAGTTTTATTATTCACTAAACAACAGAGCACTCCGGTCATGTGTAAACGTAAAATCAAGCATCATTTTCACTCGCCCTGTTCGATCATTCTCACTCAAAGTAGAGGGGGAGTGAGTTAAAGACGATATGATAATCTCATATAAATTTCAACAAGATTGCCAATTTGTCACTGCTATGCAAGCACGAATGTGAAATCCTACCAACAAGTATTGGTTTTACAGTTTCCATTCGATTTGATGATATTAAATGATTGGTTTATATTTCAAGATTATTTTGAAAATTCCAATGATCTATACATTCATCTAACTCATGCGAGGAGGCTATGTGTTACATCCAACATGGCAGACGTTTTGACATGGACATGTCTCTTACATAAAAAACATTCGGCACGCATTATTTTATTTTTTTTTTATTATTATTATTATTTATTTATTTATTTTTTATTTTATTTTATTTATTTTTTTTTTTTTTGCATAAAAAGTACAATCGCACAAAACACTTCAAATCTTTACGTACAACCAGCCTGTTGCTAGGTATGTGTAACTCCGTGAGTTTTCATCCCAAAAAAAAATCGTTCACCATTCGTTGGAAAGCTCTTAATTTACCTCCAAACATCACGCTGTCAAATTCTCCTTGGTAATATAAGTTTGACAGCGAGCCTCTCTGGGACATTAAAAGACGATTGAAGTAACGGGCTCCATTTTGACAGGCTGACGGGCTCTTCTGTTGATCCTAGGAATTTCAAATTATAAAGGCAGCCACTCTGGGAAGTGAAGAGACGAATAAAATGACGGGCTTTTTCCTGATCAGCTGAGTGAGCTAGATTCTTCCCTATCCACCCTAGGAAATTTATTTTTGACATGGAGCCTCTCTCTGGGAGAACAAGTGCTAATGCAATGACGGACAGCTGTCGTCAGCCCTATTCTAAATTTATTAAATTTATTTTCTCATCCTAGAATACCGACATTTGATAGGGAGCCTCTCCTTGACAAGGTGTGAGAAATTAAATGGCAGATCCACTTTCACATCAGCCTGATTGTAAGATTTGGAAGGTCTAGTTACGCCTTTTTAGCATGGAACGTGCTATAGCCTTGAGCTAACTGACCGCAAACGTTACGCTGGATGGTTGACGCGGAAGTGTCACGATGATTTTCACGTACAACCAAGCCGTTGCTGAGGAAATGAAACTTCTTTAGTTTTCGTCGAACAAAAATCGTTCTCTTTGTTGGAAACATCTTGATTTATCACGCATTTCTTTCGTACGTATTCTTCTATTTATGTAGTAGTTTTATATCTATTTATGTTATAAATTGATGAATTAAACAATGCCGCTTGTTTTGTTGTCACTTGGTTGAGAAGTTAATCTTGGTTATAGTAATTGTAGACGCGCACCATAACAGAAAATTACTTACTTAGTACTTCCTTCTAATGTCGATTAGTTCCCATTATTAGAACGATTTCATTAATTCCCGAATTAGCGGAATGGAACCATGTTCCATATTTTGGCATTTTAGCCGAAGGCTCAAAGCGGAAAGCAACCGGGGGGTCCAGGGGTGCGAGGCCCGAAGTGCCGAGTTTCTTTGAAATTTTGCTAGAAACGATAGTGATCGCTAAAAAAACAATAATTTAAGAAAATGTGCTCATAATATCATGCTGCATGACTGAAACTTCTTCCATGTCGGTCCTTCTTGAGCGCTGTGAGTAAAACCACTACCCCTATAATAACAGATTTTGAATTGCGGATATAATTTCATGCTCTCACTTTTTTTTCCATTCTTTTAATGGAAGGTCAGCAAGTAGCATTTCGGATTCCATCACTACCTGTTGGATTTTGCGTTATTCCATTCCCAATTTCTCCCACAACTGTTATCTGATGAAATGATGTTTCGGAGAAATTTTCTTGGTCGATCACAAAGGTTCATTATTGAAAATAGATTAACCATGGAACTGGCTTTAGCCATGACCTAAACCTACTTGTTCAAAAGCTTCATGTTTTGTGTTGCTAAGATGCAACCCTAACGCATTACGTTCTTATTTTTCTTCCCCGAAAAGTTTTGGATGTCATATATAATTTCCATATTTGAGCTCCTTTTTGTCATAATTTCCGGATGGAATCTGCATTCAGTAAAATATAGGAGGACGTTTCTCAGACTCATAGGAAACGCTAAACGAACCACATTTAACATTTCGAACGTTAGGTTATCTTCTAGTTATTCGCTGAGTCCTGCCGTTTTCGGGAGACTTCTCTGCTAATGAGTGGAAGAGCTCCCGAGACAGCCCACCATTACGGGGCCCCGCTTGCCACCTGTACCCGAACAACACTTAATCCGAAACCCCCCTCTGGCTCCCTCCCACTTAATCAAAAACTCCTTTTAATCCCTAATCGCGACGAAAGCGCTTCGCCTAATCGTCGGTAAAGGACGGCAAATACCCCCACCACTCCCCCTTTCCGATTAAGCCCCGACAAATGGACAAGGGAGTTCTGACGAGGGGGGGATTACACCTTCTTAATGTTTCTAATGGGCTTTTAAAAATGGGACCCCATTTGTAACCTCTTTTCTCTCCCCCACCTCCCCACACTCTCTCCTTCTAACAGACTCTTTCTCCGTCTTTTATATACCTACTCGAGAAAAGCATTAATGTGGTAATCTCCGAGATTACTGGGCTTTCTCTCTATTCCGCGGACTCCCAACCCCTCCTGCTCCTTCGAGCGTAATCTACTACTATTACCCTTGACAAAGATGAAGCAGTTATTTACTTTCAACTCCCGTCCGTCCCTCATTGAGGAGACTTTGTATTCCATCCCTTTATATATCGTCACTGAGATTTCCACCTTCCCTTTTGAAAACTCGACCAGGCCTGATGCTTTAGTGTAGATAACCACCTCAGAGGAAGGGGTCTAAATAAAATATTGTGTTATTGATCCATTGTATCACCTTCAACAAAGAATATCAGCTTCAGAGAATAATTCTAATGCAATTTAGTATCATCATCCCCCACCCCCCTACCAATAGTTACTTCAAAACCTATTTACACGACCTTGATTACTTTGATACTGTGACTTTTTCACTTCATTAACTAAATGTTACCTTCAACGCCTACTTAATCACAAATATCAATTTAATGAACAAAATTATCTAAAACGCTGCAAATTATTACACAGGGGTTTATTATTTCTGTATTGTATAGCTCTTCTATTGGTATCTATTGTGTCTGCATAGGTGTAGACACCTACTGAAGAGAAATTAATATCATTAAATAACACCCCTAAACTTTCCTTACACGAGCTGATGATGCAGTGCCGTGAATTGTGAACACTGCTGCACGAATGCTGCGTAATGCGTTCGCTTACTCCTAGCCTAACACTATCTAGCGATCATTGATTAAACTTAGTTAGTTCACCCAAAAAATCATAGGGTCACTGCTCTATTATAGCTTGTAGTGAGACAACGGAGATTCGTACAGCTTTCTGGATGATTTCATTCGATTTCTTGGGAGAATATAGGTATGTAAGTGAAGTGACAAAAAAAAAAAAAAAAAAAAAAAAAAAATGCTGTTGCCTTGAAAGTTTTCGCGATCCTGATTGTTCTATATTTCAGCACATAATTACTACCCTTTAGGTTTAATCATAATTGATGCAGATGTTACAGGCACATTTTTCAGTAAAATGTCATAAACTGGTCTAGTAGTTACGGAAAAAAGCTCTGGACGGCGTATGGACGGTTTTTTTCTTTCGATTTTTAAATTCTATGCATCTTGCGTAGGATGTTTAAGATCCCTTGGACAGCCCACATTTCAAACGAGGAAGTTCTAGAGCGGGCTCAAGTTCAGAGGAAGCTCCTGGTTACGGTGAAATGCCGTAAAATTGCATACTTGGGACATATATTGAGAGGAGAAAAGTATCGGTTACTTCAGTTGATCATGAAAGGGAAGATCGAGGGTCGGCGCGGTGCTGGAAGAAGACGGCTCTCCTGGCTCAGTAACCTGAGGAAGTGGACGGGTATACAGCGTGCGGAGGAGCTTTTCAGAACTGCAGAGGACCGCGACGCTCTCGCCTCAGTGATTGCCAACGTCCGGTTAGCCGGATAAGGCACATAAAGAAGAAGATGCATCTTGAAACGTAAACGAAACAAAACTGAAACAAAAGGTAAAGTAAAAGTAAAGTAGACAACCATTCCAGGTTGGGGCTTTTCGTCCGACTGCCTCGGGCGTCGCGGACGTCATCAGCTGTCCTCCAAATGGAGGATCAGAATTCGTTCTGATGATTTCGCTTAAAGCTATTCATTGCCTCGCCGCCCCCTTGAGTGGAGACGGGTTCGCCGTACAGAAGCGCGAAAATTACTTGGACGTCTGACCCTTACTTGGGCGGTCACCCATCCAAGTACTCACCAGGGCGACGTTGCTTAACTTCGCTAATCGCATGAGAAACGGTTTATTGCAACGCCTAACCCTACTTTGCAGAAAGGGTCATGTTTATTTTGTCTGAAATGACACAAACAAGCAACAGTAATTGATTCAATGCAACTATGATATATATAGTGAAACAAAAGGTTGTTACTTTTGGGGGATCAAAAGATTTTTTCTTTCTCTTGGCCGATTTCAAAGGTTCATTATAGAAAATAATGAACCGAAAGCGCCTTATAAATTAACATTAGTTAATCGTCAATGGAAAATAATATGCCGGTTCACTTCGAAGAGTTTCCATTTTAGTGTTGTCATTGATGTAAATACATAGGAATATTAGGTGACAAGAAGTAGTATTTTATCATTCTACCAACAAGACATAGGTATATAGAGGCAGGCTCTCTGCATCTTGAAACTCTCCAAATGGGTACGGAATTTTTTATTATTCCAGTATTAGATAAACCAAAAGCTTAGGTCCCAGCCACTGGTCTGCCCTTCGTATATGTGTAGTGGGCCAAGGGAACAACTTTTATTTGGGTGCATGTTGTAAAAAAGTCACTTTAATAAAATCAGACTAGGTACGTGAGAAAGTATCCGTTGCGAAAAACCGTAATTGAAAATCTCTAGACAGCTGATCCAGTAGTGGTCTTAATCTTCTTGAAAAATCATGAATAGCGAAATATCTTTTTAATACCTTGTTAATGTTGGTGAGTATAATTAATTTTGAAAAATATTATAATTTTATGCACAACGGTTAACAGAGATGGACATATTTATATTCGTAAATATGAGTATTAATATATTCACAAACTTCATTTGTCATTAAATAGGAATATTAATATATTCATATTCATTATGTGAATTGAAAGGTTTTTTGCTTTAAAAATGATGGTATTTAACATTTTTTAAAATTAAAAATGCTTGATTTTTGAAGCAATTTAACATAATTAATATATATTAGGATAACTTACATGAATTCGCTAATACAATCTAGCTGCAGGAATGGAACTTTTAGAGTTGTTTTTCTTCATTATTAATTCGGTATTTGAAATGAGTGTACCTTGAAATCGTATTTGTGTGTTTTGTGTGAGGGAGTAATAATTATATAATGATCACATCGACGCCGACGGTGCAAAGAGTTCCTATACCTAACTATATTGAATCAAATTAGGTCAACATCTATTGTGTCGCAGTGGAATTGAACTAGTTACTGGAAGTAGGTGGTTATTGAACTATTGAGAGTCGGAAACCAATTGAGAGCGTCTACTCAAGTGAGAGGAGGTCATTAGAGGGCGGAGGACCGTCAGTAGTGATTTGATGACCACGAACCGGGTCTATTATAAGCTTCCCCAAGGAAACTCCGCTCCATAACTCGCGAACACCGAGGGGAAACCTCCAAGTCTTACTTATGAGGTGGAACAGGAGGTCGCAGGGAAGGGGTCAAAGGTCTTCAAATTCCAACGTGGAGAGAGAGTGACTTAGAGGGGAAGAGAGAGAGAGATTGAGAGAGAACGATGTACCAGGAGTCCAGGAGTTACAACAATTTAATAACCTTAGTGGTGGTCGCATGAGAGGGGAGGAGGTAACCATTATGATGCCTTCCATTCAACCCCTTTCCTCCCTCCTGACACTTCCCCTCCCAAACTTCTCCCCCGATCAGCCGGGTTTCCACGAGGAAGGTAATAATCTGTCATAGCTGCGGTTCGTCCTATTTGAGGGGGCGGTGATGTTGGATCCGGGGATACCTCGGCCGAAAACCCCTCCTAATTAAACTCGTTCCCTCCCCTCCGTTCCCGCCCCTCCATTCCATCCCCTCCATCCACCGTTTTCGCTCTAACTTGAAGGTTATTACAACACCGAGGTGGCGAGGAAGGTTATGAGCTGCGGTATTATTGCTAGAGAAGACGAATAAGAAGCCGCAAGGAAGGCATGGCAAGGAAAGCTCATGACTATGGCACACTACGCAATCTGTGGTAAAAAGACAGGAAATTAACCGCATAGTTGAGGCAAAACTATTTATATTAGGTTATTTTAAGAGATCCTAATGGAGATACACAATTTTTATGTTAGCTGTGTTCCCTCAATATGTTCTCATAATTAAATTTGATTTGACTATTATCATTTTATCGTTACATTGCATCACGATTCCCTCAGATTTCTTGAATTCAAACATTATGGTTCTTATATACATCACATTAAAAAAATTCGGCATTTAAAGTTACAGAGGACCGTCTGGAGTTAATCCGCAGAATCCCTGAAAAATTCAACAAAATCTGTCAATTGGCCTCTGTCGATCAATTTTAGTTTTGTGCATGCTCAACAGTTATTACTCAACCAGTTGCGATATAAATCATAATACACCTTTCTGATACATATACCCATCTATCCCCGGAGTTTGAATCAATACGAAGCCAAAACCATAACTGAATCTAGCCAATTGATGATGAGAAATCGAAGTTATAAAGAATTCAGGTTTGCGTATCCACGCCGACCGCTATCGATCCGACGGCAATGAAACTGACGGAAAATAGGTGATGGTCCAAAAGCTTAATCCCGCACAATCCCTCAAAATCGAATCAAATTCTGAGTTGAATTTGATATAGTTTTGGGCGTGTCAAACATTTACCGCAGACACACATCCAGTCATCGGACAGACACAGAACCTAAATAAATCAGCAAGCTTTGAAACGCATAAAAAAGTGGAAATTTTGATTTGGGAAGACAAAAATCTTCGACTCACTGAAGGGTATCCTTAGTTTTGTACGTTTCGACGATGCCCTTCAGTTGTGCATTCCTACTATATTTTTTAGATTTAATTGACTGATCTATTAAGTTCTTGCAAAATAAATTATCCAGTCATTTAGCTTAACCATATGTGCAAATTTTCGTCATATTTCTTACTATAATTAAACAATTCTGGAAATAAGAGCATGTCTACGTGTATTGTTATTTTCAAATCGTTTCTCAAACATTTTCCATCATAATTCTCTTATAAAAAGAAATTGGACTTTTACGACTATTTTCTTCTGTGTTTATAGATTCGTTGCACATTTTATTGTAATTTGAACACATTTTTCTTTGCGATTTCGTTCACACATTTTTTATTGTTGTGTTTATTTTATTGATGTGTTTGTATTTTTGTTTTGTTATTGTTTTATTGGAGTCTATGTTTGATACATTTTTCAGTAACATTCTGATGAAAAAATGTAATTTACCTATGTTAAGTTTTTTGTTGCATTTTTAGTCATTTTTTTGAGTATTTTTTGAAAGTTCAACCATTTTCTGGGCTCATTTAACGTCTATTTTAAATTCACCCTTTCTTTTGGAAACCGAGTTGCTGGTTAAAGAGGGGATTGTTATTTTAAACTTAAGGAGAGTTATCATCTGGAACGCACTCCCATATGAAAAAATACCAAGAACCTCTGTGATAGCTGAATTTACTTCGAGAGCTACTTTAAATTCCAAAAACAGAAAAGTCAATTCTTATGATTCTTGTAATAAGAAAAGCGTTGTTACAGCCTTCACCCTGCGATTTCAATATTTCGCTCGTTTCTGAAGTCTGCTGGAAATACGGGGTACTTGAGGCCATTTCGAAAGAGGAAGTGTTTGACTCGAGTTCTCTCAAATTGACTGCAGGACGCCATAATATCACCTTTGACTCAGGTTAAGGTGAAAACATCCGGGAAAACTCCCAAGAACGACAATAATCAGGGGCGGGAGGAGAGGCATTACAAAGTCAAAACCTCTTATATGAATCCCTGCTTTGCATTTAAACTTCTCTTCCTCAGTTTTGAAACTTGTCAAGAACCTCTCGGAGAGATTATCTCGTTTAAAAGGCGTTTAAAGCTTGAAGTTCAATGTTTGACAACTTTTACGTAGGAGGAACGACTCGACGACGGGGTCGATGAATATTGACGGTGTTCGGTCGAGCGTTGGCTGATAGTAGAGAACTTGGAAGGCCTTAATGAGCTTCCCAAGTTGTGAGTTAGTGAAGATTCCGATGAGAATTAAATCTTGCAATCCTTCAGAAACGAAAAACGTCAGCCAAGTTGGGTGAGAAGTTTTATTGAGTGTTCACTCATTGTAAGGAGGACGTATAGAGTTGGCAGAAGAGCAAAGTAGGTACGTGCCAAAAATAAACTTACCATTATTACTACGCACAGGCTGCTATTGATCCGATGGCAATGAAATTTACGGGAGACCGTCCAGGTTCTAACCCGCATCCATGAAAAGTTCATAAAAATCGGGCTATAACTTGATATAGTTTTGGACGTGACAGGAACTAACCGCAGATACACTGACGGACACGGAACAAAAATTGATCAGCAACGTTTGAAACGAATAAACCAAGTGAAATTTTTAATTTTGGAGGACAACATACTTCTGACTCACGCACGAACACAAAGCTTCCTTACCTTAGGTAGTGAAGAAGCAAAGTGTTGCAAATCATTAGGCACACAAAGATTTATTATTTCTCCATCAGATACTTACTCTCCGCTGATGATTAGTAGCCTAGCAATAATCCAAAAACGGGGTTTGTTGCTCTACTGACCAGGTTCCTCGAGGGGTTAAAAAAAGCAGAATTTATTCTTCACTTCTGGTATTTTAGCGCAATATTTTTGTCAATATGTTTGGTATTCCGAAAAATATCAAAAACTTATTAACACGTATTTTTGAGATTTTTCGTCCGATATCTCCGACAATTGTTGACGAAAGTATCGTAGTTGTATCGAATCAAGTGTTTCTGAAAGTCGTCTTCATAGATTCAACACGTTGGAAACGTGTTGAAAATTTATTCTGAAGCGTTTAGTTCAACGTCGTTATGACATCCCCTCTACATCGTTTTATTATTTAAAAATCGTGGATTTCTAGATCCTGATTTTTAAATTTTTCATCATCAATGTTTCTTTAGGTTTGATCATAAGTGATATCAATGATTCAGGATCAACTAGTAAACACTTTTTTCTATTACCTAACTTTAAAAAATACACCCTGTTTGATTAAATGCATGATTTCTTGATTTGAATCGTGATTAAATCATTTTCGTTTGTTTCAGGTAAACTTGCGTTTCCATAAGATGAGATCTTTTCGTTTTTCTGTAAGTTGAAGTGTATTTTTTATTTCTTGCTCCTCATCATTGCAGTACTGATCATAGCTGCAGTTAGTATTGATGTTTTCTCTGGTTTGCAACTCAAATTACTTGCTTCCGTCTTCTTGCTCATTCGAGAAGAAATTCAATTTCATTTTAATATGATTATTTTTTTATAAGTGCTGTAATGTTACGAATAGTACTTAGAATGATTCACAGAAGAATAAATGTATATGAAACATGAGTGAACCATCTCAATCACTTGGCATTATTATAAATCAGAATCTGACGTGTTTCAAACCGCGTCTCCGAAGTGAGACATATGGTATGGATTTGATCACTAGTGAATTACTATGTGTTACCCACGTTAAATTAAGCAACATCACGATTCTACAAGTACCTACTGCTAGTGAATTTGGTTATTTATATCAGGGTTTAGTCAAGATTGATGGAAGCAATCTTCACTTCATTCCTAAACAACTGGTAATAAAATCGATCCGTTGTTGAATTGATTGATTTTTATCACTAGTTGTTTCTCCTCCGAGGTCTGCCTGAAGATGGGCCAAGGTGTGGACCGAACCGTTGAGTCATATAAAAAGTGGTAGGGGTGAAGGTAATATTTTTTCTATCATCTGTGGCTGAGCTCTGACATAAATAACCAAATACTGAATATGCAGCCGACTACTGCCATAACTACTATCTTGGAGTTAGCGGGACATGAAGGACACCGGTATTGTTTAATGGGATACGTGCGCAAGATCATCAACAACAGGTTACTTCCTCTATGAAGTACCCCTATTCTCTGGTACTATTTGAACTGTCCGCCTACCTTTTTACAACCAGTTAGCCGCAATAGTCAGCGGATTATTTGATATGGCTTCCATCACCACGCATCAAAATTCCGTATTCGCCAGCTTCTCGATTTCCTCAAGTTAGAGCTTCCTTAAATGTGGAGGCAGAAATTGCAAAACCTTATCTCTTGAAGGAGGGCAAACGATGAAATGCACGATCTAGCAGTGTATGTAAATTTGTTTGGTTGAGCGTTGAAGCTATGCACATCGAGTTCACACTATTGAAGGACGCGATTGAAACCGATGCTTTTTACACGAACCTTCTAGGTTAGTGTAAACAGCAAAAGCCGAGAATTGCATGGACAAAAATCAGTCAAAAAGGAAACACGTAGCATAGGAGGGATGTGGGCAGAGGTAAATAGATTGGCAAATGGCAGCTGGAGTGAGTTAAATAGTGTTCAGCAAAGCGAAACCACAGTACACACTTTTGGATAGGTAACATAAATCTGGCAAAGCAATACTACCATTCACTTTGTGTGGGACAGGACTTGGAGTTCGACGAAATGATATCACCGTAGGAAGTTGATATCAGCGTAGGAGGTGATATCACCGAAATGATCGGAGGAAGGACCTTCGTTGGAGGGAATAAGTTGGCACGAATTGAGCTTGACGAATGGATATTTGCCCGGGCTCTGTATGTCCTTATATTATACTCAAGCGGGGGTGTCATGCGCCTGCGCGTAGACCATAGAGTTAGAGTAGAAAGCTAGATCCCGGACGAGATTTTCGGTTTATTTTTGAAACCACATTTTATAACAAAGTTCACAACAGGGACAAATCAAGTTGGTGCTGCGAATGAGTTTTCCTGAGTCCAACCTCTCTAAGGGCTGCTTTTGCATCTCAAATGGAGATAGTTGTTCTATAGAGGCTACCACAATCACATTGATAACATATGTTTCCTCTATGTTGTGATAAGGTTCCCGGAAAAGGTAATATATTGTTTGTGAAACAAAGATTGATTAAGGCTGGAGAACAATATCTTGTACAATGAATGGCTCACACTAATCTCTCAGTATGCAGAGAAATTAATTGTCAGGAGTGATATTAGAATTTTTCGTTGTACATCTATTAAAATATTCACTGCATTCACATACGTTGTTTAAATGCATGAATTTCTGTAGGATAGAAAAGTAGGGTTAAATCAGCTGACTACTAAAGTCCACTTAGCAGCCTGGATCCCAACACTTTTCCTAACTCCCACCCTCTCGACCCTCTTCGACATTTCAGGGCTACTTTTGGCTACCCACCTCCCACCTTTGTCTGCCCCACTAGTGGCGGCTACTTTACGAAAACCCCTTCCCGCCCCCACCACCTCTCACCGCTCACTTATCGGGATTAGAAAGGGCCTCGCAATTAACTAAGAGCTCGAGACCAATGTTGCACCCTCTCGCACTCACTTTTTCGTAAGTAGCTCTTCCACTTCTCTTATTTCCTCGCTCTTTCCCAAACGTTGTAGACCTCGCTATTCATTCTTGAGTGCTGTGCCCCTTCACCTCTTGCTGAGTATCTCCCCAATTGCGTCTTCCACGCAATTACAACGCGCTGTTATTTCTGGGACAGTGGCTACATTTTAGAACACACCCTCTGAAGGTGGCTCAATTTGGGAGCCATGATGATTTCTGCTTTACCTCAATGACCTACTCTATCAATCTCATGACATTGGTAGCCTATCTGTTTGCAGATGACATGTCAGCCTTCATCCATAGTAATTCGATTGATAACCTTGAGAGACGCTTGGCTGCTTGGGAGAGCGTTTTGGAACAGTGGTGTTCCGCTAACTCTCTCATCCTGAACAAAGAAAAGACGCAGGTGCTTGATTTTGACCTAAGCCGTCAACTGGATCAGAATGCAAACTTCCTTGGGATGATCATAGATAATCGTGTATCCTGGAAAAAACGTATTGACATGCTTCTGCCCAAACTTGCATCCTGTAACTTCAAGCTTCGCCTGTCTCCCATGATATTCTTCGAACTGTTTGTTTTGCATGCTTTGGGAGCAGAGCATCTTATGGCATTTTGCTCTGGGGAAATTTCAGTCACTCTAATGAGGTATTCATATTACAGAAAAATGCCATCCGTATCTTTTGCGAGCTCTGTCAGAGTGACAGTTGCAGTGTATACTTTAAAAAAGAGGGAATTTTTACCATACCCAGCATGTTTGTATTTGAGTCCCTTAAATACATCAAGAGTTGCGAGGAACACACTCTCCACCGGTGCGGATAGACATCGGTATAACACAAGGAAGAAGGTTGATTTGTCGACTCCCTTTGTGCGTCTTCCCACATCATCGAAAGGTGACCCTCTGGTGGTAGGAGTTCGGCTATCCAATATTTACCCATATTCATTCTTCCAACGAACTTCCAAAGAACAGTTTTTTCAAGAAAATAAAACAATAATTACTCATGGAGGCTGAACTTTTTTTTCTTTTATGGACTTCTACTCAATCATATATCATTAGTTCATTTGATTTCCGTCCGACTGATCAAGCTTTTGCTTGACCACATTTCTAGTCATATTTAATAAGTTAAATTAAGTTTGTTGTTTCATAGGTTGGCAGGTCGATCTAGCAGAGGAATTTTTGTACTAGTACTTGTCTTATTTGTTTTTTATTTTACTGAATACTGTTTTTGTTAAAAGTTGGTTAGAGTTATTTTAGATATATAGAGTGTGAATGTATTTATTGTGTGTGTGTGGTTGTGTGCAAGGTCTTTTCCTGCAATATTTTTGTGGGTTTGCTTGGTTGGTCCTGGGGGCGGCCCTCCTTGGTATGCTCTGGATCTCTTTGAGATTTGATTGGCCAGACATCTAGCTATGGTGGATGCTTGGCCTGGGGAGCCGCCATGGTGGGTGGGGCCTGGGGCCGGCCGTGTGGCTCCTGGGCGGTAGTTGGGCGTTATTTCCCACTTTCGTCACACCCAATATTGTTTATCAATCTGATTCATATATGTACCTACCTACTTAAACGATTCAGAGACTTTTGTAATGCCAGTTTTGGCCGCTACAAATAAAAACGATTTGATTTGATTTGACTTGGGTTTCCGTTCAAGCTAAGCACCGACTTGTCCCATGTGTAAAACCTCCTACGTGTTTCACATTCAACGAGGATACTCATATTTCAAGCCTTTCTATTAATTATTTGTTATTTCCAACCTATGTAAGTTGATCTAATCTACCTCCAGTCATTGCATGATCTTGAAGCATGTCCTTATGAGCAAATTTAATTTTTTAACGTTTTTTTTCCAATTTTACCGAAATTTAAGCATTTTGGGTACCGACAAATCGTTGACGCTAAAATTTTTGTTTAGGTAAAAAAAAAGAACTATCTAAATGAAGCGGCTGCTATAATAGTGCCATCCTTATTTTAAGGATTCTGATGAATTTTCCACAAGAATATTTAACACGATATGTACCCCAACGTTTCACATTCATTTTTAAACATTTTGGATAATAGTTGATGAACTTCATGTCAGCTCAGGAATTACTAACTGTCTCATAACATCTTCCCTTACGTTGGGATGCTCGATTTGTTGTAAAAAGAACGCGGATTTTTTAATATCTTTTCTTAGGAGAATATCGTTTGGAATGATCCACAAGCATATACAATCGCATAAATATACGAACAATATTAAAATCTGCGATAAATTATGCTTTTATTCCTAAAAGTTTTGGTTTTTAAATGCTTGATTGATTTAAGAATCTCACAAAACGTAAATTTCAATTAAGGAAAATTTGGAAAATTTCTTGTGTTTATATTTTGAAGCCATTGTAATAATGAAATTGCAGAAGTTATTCTACCTTACGTCGACGGGGAATTTCTATAGTACCTTTTTATAGTAAGCAGCTCCTCACAATCATACTTAATTCAAATAATATCACTAAGAGCACTTTACGTTGTTGAATTGCAACGTTATTTACTCCTTGTCCTGATTTGGGTTTCTTGCTTAAACATTCCATGTTTAATTTAGTGTGGAACAGTATGATGAACATGGTTACAGGAAAACATAATGGATGATGAATCATGACATCTTACTATGAATGGCGTTATTCCATTGACGAGTTAACTGGAAAAATATGTTGGTTTTATTAAACAGATATTGAACAACGGATCATCTGTTTAAACTAAAATAACCTAGAGTTCCATTTCATTTCTTATAGATAGCCATGCATGATGTGCATAATGTAGGAGTTGAGGTGAACAACTATGAAGTTTGAGATTTCGAATGTTGTTCGCGGAGCTCCCTGCAGGGTACTTATAGGAGATGCCACCTGGAACCTAACTGCTTAGTCTCTCCAACTCTCACCCTCTTCGGATCAGTTGATGTTTAACCTACTTTTCTAGGGCTCTGCAAGGACTACTACTGAGTGTATTGGTGAGAAATAAAATTTACTATAAAGTCGGACAAGACAAATATTAGGAGTTCATATACTGCAATGAATCTGCATAATTATCAGCTATTGAGTTTGATGTAGCCGACCACGAGTGGTTTCGTATTTGTAACATTTTGTTCATTAATTTGTAGGATGTTTTTGTCTCTAGCAATACACCTTGTAGGGCTTGAGTATGCAGTGATTAAAAGCAAGGGGAGAGGAGGAGGATCGGAAAACTTGCAAAAAACCTGGTAGGGGACTAAGGTAAAATGGTCAGGGTGTACGGTTAGGATGCGGGGGCATGTGTGGAGGCTCGAGGGTATACCCTAACGGGGCAAAGGAAAAAGGGCGGAAGGGGAAAAGGCTGACCCCATGATGGCGACCCCTGTTTGCTGAGAGAACTAAATTACAAGGGCTGCCTGAAGGGGGTGTCTGAAAGGGACTGGCGGGCTGAGGACAGCAGTCAAGGGCTGATAGCGAGCCGAAGGTAGGTAGGTGTACGGGGAGGGTCAGGATTGCTTTAATGCTAATTTCAGACCCCTTCCCCGTCGCGGCTCCCTTTTAACCTCCGGTCGTACTCCTTTTACCCGCTCTACGACTCCTTTTTCCTATACCAATCTGAGCTTCATTTTCTGAACGTCCGTTTCCGCTCATTGACGTCACCCCTCCGCGACGTCATCCACCTTTAGAGGTGAACACCCAGTTTTCAGTCTAGACCCCTTAATTTCCTTTAGTCTCACAGGGAAATCTCCCAACGAGTTAATTTTGCTGAATCGGCTTGAAGACATCTACCATCATCTTGTTACTAAGCGTTCCCAGATATTAGTCCCAAGAAACGCTTTGAAGAAAAATCTTCAGGACTTTTGCTCAAGCTGGAAAACTTTTTTTTTTATGCATTGAAAATGTCTTAGTCGACGGGTCAACCGTAAATTTTGTTACAGAAATTTTGTTACGCAAAGAAAAAAAAAAACGTCACGCAACCTATAAACAAGTCAGGTGCTGTTTTCTTTTGATTTTCACTTACAACCAAGCCGTTGCTGGGGAAGTGAAACTTGTTTACTTTTCACCGGACAGAAATCGTTCTTCCCTCGTTGGAAAGCTCTTGATTTAACACGCATTTCTTTCGTACTTGTTCTTCTATTCATTTCGTAGTTTTATATTTATTTATGTTATAAATGGATATAGTAAACAATGCCGCTTGTTTTGTTGTCACTTGGTTAAGAAGTTAACGCGCACAATAACAGAAAATTACCTACCTGTGAATTCATATTCGTGGAAGAATTGGGCATCGTCGAGACTGGCTTACAGCAGATTCAGTAATTGTGTGTCAATAATTATTTTATGTTTTCTAATTGTTAATAAAAAAACATTGAAATTACTGAGACATTTCCAATGCTCATAGCTCTTCTCTCATAAGAGAGAAAATACCGGCCTGCCACGTTTTTGGTTGGTGTTTTAGTTTTTTTTATTTATAAAACCTAATATAGTTGAAGTAAGCAATATTTTGCAGAAAGGTTCATTTTCATTTTTTTATATAATAATGTAAGCTTTAACTAGTAGTGTCGTTAGTGGTATTGAGGAATATGTCAGAAGGGTCACGGCATGGAGCATGAAGAGTTTTACTCTCCCTCCGTCACTAAACGAATTGCCATCATTGCATCTACTAGCAGATTGGAGGAAGATAAAAATAATAATGTTCCGAGAGCAATGGATATCTCTGCCATACTGGTCAGTCGTGTAGCCACCGGCTATACCTTTTTTACACACAATTACTTATTGCAGTAACTCATAATTTTGCAAGTGAGAGATGTGTCTATCCGCCATTTTTTGGAGAATTGCCCAACCCTCATGGACCTGCGGGCTCAGGTACCACACCCTAGTGAGTGGATTTTCTATCCTGATCAGACAAGGTCCAGTCCCTGAGAGCCTCTGGGCTATACTTCGAACTGTGATATCTCTAGTCTTTGATATATTATACATCTAATCATAGCTTTATTCAACTTTACTACATACTGGATTGGGAATATTATGTTAGTTATAAGCATCAACTAGTCTCAGTTGTAGTTTTTTATTTTTGGTTTACTTTCATCCGCTGTAGTGGTAATCCCTGTTTCCCTTGTGGCGGAGTGCAGCGATGCCTTGCTCCGCGGAATATTATTATTTCTCCCACTCCAATCTGCCAGTCGTGTCCGTGCTGGCAATCCTTTATGTATTAACAAAGCAATGGTAATATTAATAATAAAATAAAATAAATAAGTTAACCAATAGAGATTATTATTATTATTTATTTCTTTAAATTGTATGAGTACGATACATTATTTAACATGCATGGTATATCTAATACAATATTATTGATTGGGCTTGAGGCGTTGAAGCCCGTGCCGCCCAACAAGAGTTACGCTGAGCTGATTTATAAATACTACACCATATTAAACACACGCATGCACGAAATTACTTATATAAATAATGTAGTACATAAATACGAACATATAATTGCAATAAAACATGTGATATAAACTAAACAACAACATATCAAGTCCAACACCAACTCATTATTTATTTATTTTATTTATTTATTTTTTCCTCTCACCTGCTATGCATATATACTGATAATTATAGTATTTTCTGCTTCTACAACTCCTATCTTAAACAGCCATTCAAATACGCAGATATACCTAATCTGCTCAACCTTGATATTGTATATTCCAAATCTCCCCCCCCCCCTCCCTTTGTTTTCTAATACGCTTTAGCCCTGTTGTACCTACTTAGAAAACCGATACATGACTCACCAGCTAAACTTGGGCCCCTCCGACTAACACTAAAGGTCGGTAGCAGCTCCTGTAATGTTTTGCCAGTGTCTCCTTTAGAATTGGTTTACCCTCTCTCCTTCCCTTTCATCCCTTTCCGAACCCTCAGTAGAGTTTCGTCTCTCCCGTAGTTGGCCTAACTCCATTATCGTGTTGGGGGTCTCTCTTCCTACTTCAAGAGCCTCTGCGGTGAATACACCCTCTGATGACGTCTATTTCGTTTACGTTGCCCACTTCCCCTTCACTCGCACTCCACTCAATCCTTTTTACTTCCTTTCTCCTTCCCTTTTACTTCGTCATTCGAAGCTTTTTTTCTTTTCTTGTCCTCACTCCCCCCTCCCCTCAATTCCTCCGCCATTCCGTCTTTTATCATCGAGGAAAACCCGACGCTCGACCGTAAACTTCTCCTGACAACGTTATAGGGTTCCCTGTCTAGTCGGAAGAATTCCTTCTCGATAAATCGATTCAATCAAAATGCAATCCCTAATCTATCAATTTCGCCAGCCCGCTACTTATGTAGGGTCATAATCGCTTATCAATTCTCCAATTATGCGTAGAGAAATTCTATGTTTTTTAATGTAAATGCCGTCTTAATAATCCTAACACCAACTGCACTCTTCGCAGAGATCAGCAGTAACTTTTTATCAAAGTTCTCGTGATGAGCAAGAGGTGGGGATATAATTTTCTCCCCTCATTTAATGACGAATTTGATCTAGAAAATGAGCATCTCGATTTGGAAAATATCGAATTCAATTTGGAAATGCTGTATAAGGCTTATGTATAAAACTGATATATGCCGTCCATTTGATCGATAGAGTTATGCTTGAGGCTGAAATGCCTCAATCACTTGGGGTGTTTATGTTTCTCCAATGAGAAAGTCACAGAAAGGTGGCAGTGATTTGTTATCCCGTCCCGTTGTATCTCTCTGGCATGACAAGCGTGGCTGCTGAGTGTAAAGGAGTCACAGCGACGTAATCCCTTTCCACGATATAAAAAAAGTCTGACCTACGAAAAACACAAAAATAATTCTGTTTTGCAGCGTCAACCCTCCACTTGGCTAGTTAATCATGGAAATTATTCTTTTCCCTCCCCCTTCTCCAAAAAAATTTCCCTAACCGCAGTGTGGAACCCCTCCGTCCGTGATCGCCCTCGCTCCGCAAACTGGTGACAAATATGCCCCGAGGCAGAAAACAGTGCCTTGAAAATGTGCCCTGTTTCATTAAAACTGACGTTCCCGAAAAAATTGGAAGGTTGAAAAGCCCCAGGACACAGTCTTACACCCTCTTTTTTTCCAGGGGAGAGTTGTATGCCAAAATGTTCCCCTCTCTAGTCTTCACGCGGAACAAGAATAACGGAAGGGTCCGTCCATGGGGGGAGGGGGAGGTTTTAATTTATTACCCCGTCCTCACGCCCAAAGGGTTCTAATCCCGGATTAGGGCAATAAGGGGCTCGCCAGGGCATCCTCGGGGTCCCTAGGGGCGAGAACTATCATTTATACTTACTTAGTAATTGTCAGGAGTGATCGCTCAGGGGCCGAATTAATTTTCTTCTTTGAGGTCCATAAATTCATTAATCAGTTCGGATGTCGGATTTCTCACTAGATCACCGTAATTTACAGAAGGGATTTAGGAAGCAGGTTCGCGGTGTTGGGGGAAGGGAGGGGGGACGTCTCTCAATTTTTCTGACAAATATCCCTTTAAGGGCGGTCTGACAAGGGTGGTCCTTATTATGGTAATCCTTTGTCACGGCATTATATATTAATGTCATTAGGATGTATCTAATGAGCTTTTATTTCCGATCTACATGTAGTGGCTGTAGATATTAACCGTACAGTACATGTACCTACAGTACGGTATGTATATGTACATGCTCTCCGCAGTACCAGAGATCATATTATTCATTGAAACTCGTATTTTCGTGGAAGGTTGAGGCTTATTAACTCATACTCAGTACGTGGAGGGTTTTAGAGGTAGGAAATACGTAGGCATACGCGCAAGTAAATTACATTCAAGTTCTGAAGGTTTCCTTCTCATTCAATGGAACGCCGAGTGCGGATTTTTTTTTATTTTTTTATTTAATTATTATTACAGGTATTTTTAGGGCCATCATTTGTTATGCGGATGGCGTACTTCGAAAAACCAGTATTTCACCATGAAAAAGAGAAAAAAGAAGAGGAAGAGAGAAAAAACGCTGCAAGTTGTTACACAACGGTTTAATATTTCTGTGTCAGGTAGCCCTTCGACGCAGAACGACTTGTCTATAACTAGATCTATTATACATTATCTAAACATGTCAACATAGATGTAAATTGTCTACCTAGGAGGTCTGTCAATCAAGAGCTTATATACTACTACAATAGTAAATCAGAATCTAAGAATATCGACATTCACGTAGGCACTCACCAACCGATGATTTGAGATAAAATAAATCAGCTACCTACGCTTCACTAGTCTATCTATTGTGTCAAAAGTTATGATAACTCGATTTCGTAAAGCGTGAGTTCCATTGACATACATTACACCTGCTGGTACAATATCGTCGTGATTTATAGGGCGGTTTTTACTATGCTTTATCATTCTTGATTTGTTTCCATGTAGGTGATCATTTTTCCTGTCAATGTTCTAGTCCTTAAAGAGAATGTACAGCGATCCGGTTGGCTTCATTAGATTCTTTGTAATGATATCTACCAATGACAGCCAAAAAACTAAACTTATTCAAATTGAAGGCTCCCAATCGTCTAATTGAGCTAAACTCTCTCTTGTTCACCCTAAGAAATTGAGTACTGAACTTTGATAGAAAGCCTGTCTGAGGCATCAAAAGACGAATGAAATCACACGCTTAATCCTATCAACTTATCCTGGTCACACATGATATGTGTTTTTTTCATGAAGGCTCCTTAAAATGTGTACTTTGTTGAGGACATGTACGCAAGCAGTTAGAATGTTTTCTTGGTGTGTTATTTACCTCTTTATCGCGTGCTGGCTATTTTTGTAACTAGGCGTGTCCGTAGTTTCAAAATTTCCAAATTAAACAAATAAAAAAACTGTCTTCATCCATTGTAATAAACAAAATTTAGTGCTGATAGTGATTTCATCATTATCAACCTGGAACAAATCGATAAGTGATATAGATTTTAGACATGGGGTTTTTGTTATTTCATCGTTTGTTTTTAAGTTAGTGACCCTCAGTCTGAACAGGAAATAAAAACTGTAAAGTCTGGGCGGACAGTAACTAGAAGTTAATTAACTGTTAAATAGCGTTCAGCTCAATTTCCTGAAGCCGGGAGGGTAAAGAGAGTCGAATGAAGTGGCCGGGAAAATGGGTGAGATGGAGAGTCAGTGTTGTTGGAGATGGGGTGAGGGAGGGGTGGTTAGTGGTGGAGATGAAGGGAGGACGGTTGCTGATCACCCTGCTGGGAAAAAGGATGGTAACTGGCGTTGGGCAGGGGTTGCTGATGGGGAAGGGAGGGGACCGTTGGAGAGCGGCGGGGCGGGACTGCACGAGTGGCGACTCGAATGGCGGCGGCGGGAAGGGAGTTTTTAAAAAGGATTAACTAAGGGAGTAAGAACACTTGAGCTCCTGTAGGCTAATTCCCAAAGGGAGACGGCGTAGGGCGGCGGAGGGACTCCAGGAGGGTATTTACCTCCGAGGGACGCTTTGTGAATGCCCAAGTAGTCCAAGGGGCCGCACCGCCCACTCTGTGCAGAAGTGGGTCTGAAAGGAACATGAAGGGGGGGAGGGTTAAACTTGGGCCCCTTCTCCCGTTCTCTAGTTTCCTTCAGCTAAGTTCTCGAAGACCCAAGATTTATTTCTTACTATAATCATTTCGCAACCTTATCAGTTTCTAAAAAAATCATTAGTCGCTTCAATGATTTTATTGACTTTTTAGAAGTTGATTTTTGTCGCGTTTTCAAAATGTTAAGCTGTATGAATATAGTTCACTGATTCGTAAATTCAAAATTCGTGCGATACATTGAAACAAAAGTATTTTGTAATATACATTATAATACAAACAAAATGTATTTTTTGTATCGTAGATACAAAATTCGGTGTAAGCTGAAGGTATCAATTAATAGTTAATCTGGACTTGTGTCTTAGTTTTACAGCGACAGGGATCCTAACTTTGGTAGTGGCTGTGGGGGGTTCTTATGGCTTGAGATCTTTGAATCGCTCAGTACCCTCTCGGTATTGCTTAGGCAAACGTACATTCCATAAACCATCATCTGATCGTCCGATCGATCAAATTTAGAGGATAGTTGGGAGAAGACGATTTGAGTATGCCATACACAAGCACTGAGTTACTATTGTTTTATAGTGAATGAATGAGTTCGATCAGAAAACCTGTTTTGAACCACACAGATTTCGATACCATCAACAGAAATCCATAAAAAGGAGAATTTGTGAGATAAGTGTCCCAGGGACCGCTCAATCCATCAGTAAGATGTTGACGTCAGTCCGGATTGAGTGTTAATAACACGAATCGCCGCCACAACTGCGCCTTACATCATTTTTCAAGTGAATCAAACCGTGTATAGCCGTACCGTACTAAAATATTACTCAGTTCGAACTTGTATTTTCATGGAAAAAAGAAAAATATCTATTAGAATCTAGATTCGAATTCAAAGTGTGATTTCTTATTTAGTGTTAGCAGTAGGATTGCCAGATTTTTTCGGGTCATATAAAGTATATCCTGGCTGCAACCAAGGAAAAGTCAAGTATTTCAATGAAATTTAAAGCATACATTAAAGTTAACGTTCTCGACTTACACACTAAGGTATTTTTCATTCAGCATCTGAAGGGCTTGAATGTGTCGGATTACTGAAAATAAAAAAGTTCGGTTTGAGGAATTAAAAAAGGACCATGGATAGTAATATTTTTATTGTACGTAGGTCACAAAAATTTTATTCTGAAGAAAACATTACTAGACATTTCAATCTTAGCAAGTCCATGTTTCAGTAAGGTTGTATTACATACATAAATGTAATTAGGAACATCAGAAATTTTGGGGATGTTGTGTCACCGGTACCGATGACACAGCTAAAGAAGAAGAGGTTCTAAAAAAACCGAGTCTTTCTTTTGGGAGTCATTTTCCACTTGTTTAAGCAAACAACATCGTATATAGGCACCTATTCATTAAAAATAACCAAAATAGCTGAAGCCCTCATCACATAGGTATCACATACAGAACAGACCCAGGTTATCACATTATCATGACAGATGACATCCAAAAAGTCCAGTCATGCAGCATGACCCCATGAGCGAATTTTTGAAGAAATCTTCGACATTTCAGTCGCTATTGATCGTGTAGAGAAATTTTACAACTAGCGAACGGCATTATTTTGATTTTGGACTGATTTTTCAACATTGAAATTTTTGAAAACTTGATACATATTCTTATAAGAAATTTTACGCTGATTCCAAATATACCACATATTAGTATCCTGAAAAAATTATTTCGCACAACAAATCGCAAAAAACAGGCTATTTTGAAATTTTTGACTACTTTTTTCCAAATTTCAACCCGAAGATGTAATCCGATCATGCTGGCCAACGAACTTGAACTTTCGTTTAGTGTCCTTAACATTTTAAAATTTGTTTGAAGTTTCTAGCACAATTCTACGGACAGTTATCGTCTGGAATGACACATACATATATACATACATACATACATACATACATACATAAAAAAATGCGTTAAACTTCAGAATATGATTCAGAATAGTCTGAAACGGATTTCTGCATAAATTTTTTTCAAAAATTCACATTCTACAAATTTTGAGGCGAGAGCAATAGCTTAATTTTCTTCAAAAATTCGCTAAAAGTAAAGATGATCATTGAACCGTTCGTTGCTGTTGTGGTGTATGGGGTTGAGCGCCCGGCGGGAGATGGTCAGCCTTCTCAACTTCTCGAGTATACGTGAGCGACCCTAGACCAATTTTCGTCCATGCAGGTCGGTAGTTCTGGTTTAGGTAGGTATGGGAACCTTGTCCTTGACTAGTAAGTAGGTGCGGGGGCTGAACTTTTCTTCTTCGTTTCAAATATAAAGTATTTTGGTCTACTTTAAATTTTTTATAAAGTATACAGTATTTTGAACAAAAATAAAGTAGGATACTTTAAATTAAAGTAGATCTGGCAACCCTAGTCAGCAGGTGACAATGAGGGCACGCAGTTGGGAAATATGAACCAATATGAAGGAATCGGATGGTTGAGAAGTCCTGGAACTACGGGACATCAAATGGCCAACAGGAGGGAGGAGGGGGGGATCCAGACAAGATCTCTACATCTACCCTCTTCAACCGTTTTCTCCCTCCTCGATCCTCGACCCCCCTTCCCCCTCCCCCTCTCATCACTGAACCGTTTTCTCCCCTCTTTCCGCTATTCCCTCCTTCCTAACTTCGTCCCCACAACACCTGCTCATTTCCGTGTAGCGACGGGAGGGCTCGACGTCTCGCCGGCGCGAGCGACAGCTTTCCCGATAGGGGCGGTCGCCACCGACGGAGCGTTGCAAGTTCTGAGTGAAGCAGGTGCTGACGATACGAATGACAAAGAATGGCAGCTGTAATGCAGCGGTAGGGAAGGGGGACGGGACAGACGTCGCTAGATGACAATAACTTGACAATGTCAGCGTCCAAAACTTTTAATTTAACCGCATTTATGGGAACCTCAATCATATTATCGAGGTGAAGTAATCACGGAATGGAGCATTCCACCTCGTTTCGCTCTCCAGTCCAGGAATTTTGTGGTACGAGATCGTTTTTAGCTCCAAAACGTTTCTGCTCGTGTTAAATACATGTGTTAAACCGAAAAAATCTAATTAAACCACCCAAATTGCTGTACGTTCATCCGTTCGCTCTCCGTTTAAATTGAAAAGAAAGAAACATTCATCAACGCTGGAGTGAATTACATCTGGTTAGTCAAATTAAAAGTCGCCTGGATAACTGATGATATATTTCCAATCCAATTCTCACTTCATGAAATCGAGTTTATTATACCTAACTTTCGTCACCTACAGATACACAAGAAAAGCGTAGGTAGGTGGTTTATTTTATCTCACCAATTTTCACTAAGTGAATGCCTACGTCAAATTCAGTACCTATACTTTGATACGAAGGAATAGTATTGTGGTGATGTTTTATTTCATTGCATTTATTTTCTCTATGTAGGTGCCTTTATCTACGCTGGCATATTCATATTAATATAAGCCTTCCGCTCGAACACCCCTAAATTAAGTGGCGCTAATCAGTTACGAAGGTGCGTTACGCAGCCATGAAGCTAATTCTTTCTTAATTAACCTACGGTGCTGAAATTTAAAATGAAGCTCCTTTGTGATATCTAGAATACAATTCCAGTGCACGGATGCACACTTATCAGTTGACGGACCCCTGTGCCCCCATGTGTTTCGAAATTGACTTATCGTGCTGAAACCTGAAATGGAGCTCCTTTGGGACATCTAGAGTACAATTGCCAGGTATGGAAGTGAACTGACCAGCAGAGAGGCTAATTTATTTTCTGATCGAACTATGGTGCTGATATTTGAAATTTACTTAGCGCTTTGGGGACACCTTGAAAACAATTCCACGAGATTTTGAAGAACTGTTTATCTCTTACCAGCTGTGGGTCCTATGAGGCTTATTCCTTTTCTAATTGATCTAGTGAATAGTGAAGTCCATTAGGTGATTGTAATTACAGATTTCATGTGCTAGAAAGGTTTCAAATCAATATGCAGTCCAGTTCTAAAAGGCGGGTAGATGACGTTATCGTAACCCGTAAAATTGTAGCGTCCAGGCGCTGTAAGGGGTGAACCCATTTACGAGGTTTTTGATAATATATATCATATTACGTGGGGTTTAATATTGTAGACCAGTGTTCTGCGTACAAGGGATATCTAATACAGAAACAATAAACCTTTGTGTAATAATTTTCAGTGTTTTAAACTCGTATATTGACGAAGGTAAACCGCTGGTGCATAATTCGCGAGATACCCTGTATAGGTAATGATATCTGTGCCATAGGCTCGTCATATATTAATTATCCGGTGATTAGCGCAAAAGAGCTACCTAACTTATAATAATATGCAGTTTTTAAACCTTGTTCCTCTATTACTCCGTACGGATGGCGTCATTGCCATACGATACGATGAAATTACCGTACGGTTTGGCAGTGAACGGTATATCTTTCAAACCCTTTCCAGCCCACTCCTTCAACGTTTCAGTCTGTTTTACGGCATTAAGAAAACTTCCTTAACGGGGGGAGGTGGGAAGCAGGTTTGTGTTTTATCTCCTGCGAAGAGACTTTCCAAGTGATAGAAATCTTGTATACTGCGACGACCAACGTGCGGGAGAGAAAAACCCGTAAATTTCCATCTCTTCGCTTCGCTCGGGCGGTGAAAATTTACTTGGTCGATGTATTTCCCGCATCTTCATATCCCTTTTGCCACGTTACGCCCAAGTTATGACGCTATAATTTTCAAAGAGCTTCGCTCCGCTTGTTTCGATACATAGATTTACCGCGTCTAAACGCGTTTCCCTTCGGAAGTTTTCAACGCGACGCTAGATTTACTCTTTTTCTGCGTTCGAAGATATTTTTTCGTGCTATGCTGAGTATCAGTACGAAAACCCCATGAACGACTACTTGTCATAATTATTGTTCTTAGTAGGTACCTAAATAAGTATCTGAAGAACTCTGGACTAGAAGAATATCAGATTTGTTTTCTTGTCTTAAAAAAATCCCCCCCCTCTTCTCTTCCCTATCCTACTCAAAGGCCTTCAATTGTTCTTACGAAAAATTTAATCTACATTAACCTACATTTCAACGAACCTAATGTATTTTTAACCATAGAATAAAAATGGATGTGTGACGATGCCCGAAAATTTCTGTATCTCTGGATCTCAAATTTGTGTTTTTCACATGAACAAAGCAACAAAGCAATGACAATGACACTGTATTGTCAGCGAGACAAATCACCAACTTATGACCACTTTTTGGTCCGCGCGATCAGTTATATTACCAAGGATCCATTCTCCTCGTCAACCTGCTACAAAGTAGATGCGGATCATCGCATCAACTCAGCCAGAGCTGCGAATGGAGTTCTATGGAGTCGATAAATGCACCTATGCACTAAGAAAATGATGTTTAACTACATCTTAGGGAGCAATGTGACGTACGGAAGCGAAGGATGGACAATCAAACTGAGAAACAAGCGGTGACTATGTGCAGTGGAAATATTTGAACTTCGACGCTGCTGTAGAGTCTCCAGGTAAGACAGAGTTCGGAATGCCATCATAGGAACCACTTAGATAGGGAGGCTCTGAGGTGGTATGGTTATGTGAGACGCAAGTCGGACGCCAAAACACCAAAAATGGAGGACATCTGGTCCCCAAAAACGTTGCCACAAATATGATCATCATTGTACCCGTTCCACCATGGAGGGCCAAGGGAAGTCAGTTTAGAGTCAGGAGTTATCCATAAAAACAGCACAATGAGTTAACCATGTTAACTCTAGATTTATTTGTGATCTCACATGGTGGAATGGGCCGTTAGAATCACCATGAAGAGGTAAAGTGGTCCGAGCCTTGCATCAGACGAGCATAGGCAACCCCACTCAATAGAAAAAACCTTGAGGAAGAAAAAATAAACGAGTTCCCTATCTGCTTTACAAGCAGATACCATGTTACATGAATATGTCTTTGATTGGGCAAAGACATATCCATGTCAAAAAAAAAAAAAAAAAAAAAAAAAACGGACGGTAGGCCTTAATGATTAAGTTTACACATTATTAGTTCATTATGGTTACTTAGCAATATCAGTTTATAACTAAGCGTAATAAATCAGCTTTTCTTGACACTACAGAGGCTTAGAAATTATGAGATGCTGTGATAAAATGAGAGCGTTCCAAAAAGTGGCTAACGATTTTCCTGCTATGAAAACTAAGGGAGTTACACTTCCCTAGTAACGCATTGGTTGTACGTGAAAATCAATAGAAAACCCCACCGTGACGTGACGAAAACAAATGGAAACGTCCTGTTAATCATTATTAAATGATTTTAAAAAAATATCTCAAAGTACTTAAGGACCCCAACCCCATACTGGCACCTGTGGCTGTAAAAAGCAAAAAATGGTCTAAATAAACTTTTACGACCAAATCTTTTTCTCCCTCTTTTTTTTCAAAATTCTATTAATGAGCACTTTTGTGGTATTTTCCCAAGCAACGCCATCCACGATATTCTTTAGACAATATCTTCGGTACAATTTTCCTTGAGCTTGTATTTGTCTAGGCGTTTGAACTTCTTATGGCTGAATTTATTGCAAAAATATATATTTCACAGTATTTCCCCCCATTCTGGAGTTTCTACCACATTCTCTGAAATCACTTAGCGCCGGGTGGCCATCATTGGTCAGTTTTGTCTACTTGTTTCCCGATCCTCGAGGATTTTTATGCTGAGTCCTTCAGGTTTAGGTAGTTCATCGTCGTCAAACCATTTTTTAGTGGTTTCAGTCGATTCTGTACGGCGAAAATGATAAAAAACGATGCCAAACTCGATTTTTTGTTAATTTGAACGATCGTCATTGCCGACGACAAGATCCTGTCGTCACATTGTCGCCAAAAACTATACAGATAATTTTGGATGTCTAAACAGAGAACCTATCGAATTTGAAGTTTACAGCTACAAAATTATGGCCAGTAGAGCGGATCCTACACACATACATACACAAACACACACCATGCTAACTGACTCGAAGTAGAGACTCACTCCTTTCGTCAATAAATAAAAATAATATTACTCTTAATTTGAAAGTTTTCGAGATCCTGACTTTTTAATATTTCACTTTTGAGTTTTGCCCTGTTGGGTTGATGGAAAACGATGCCGAGATAACAGGCACATCACTAACTATTGTTTGGTTTTGACTCGAATTACGCAAACTTTGGTTCGGTTTCGGAGAAAAGCTTCGACGGGCACACCCAGCCCGTGGTTCTTGTTCATGTGTATACGTGGCGGGGTTCTTGTTCGTTGTTTTTGTTCGATGTTTGAAATATACTATCTGGCACGTATACCAAGAAATTTGAAGGATGAGAGGGGGGGGGGGGGGGGTTTCCTCGGTTGAATACGAAGGAAAATTATCAAAAATAATAAACCAAAATTTATTGTCTGATAATATACCTACCTGGAGATGTTTCCACTGGCAATCACGGTGTACTGGGTTCAGTTCCACCCTTCCAGCGAAAAACGCCCTGAACTTTTTCCTTATACCCCTCCCCCCTCCTTCACCCACAAGACTGTCGAGCGGGGGAGGCGGTCCAAGACGATACAACTTTTCTACCGTTTATAACTTGACCCACCCCCATCCACCACGCCACCCTCCCCTCATTCTAAACACCAGCGCCGCCGCCGCTCCAGGCAGACGTCGCCCTCCCGCCTCTTTCAGCGCCAACTTCATCAACATTCTCCGCCCCACCGCAACGTCCTCCTCTCCGCCGCCGCCGCCGCTTCCTCTTTCTCGTTTCTGTCCGATCCCACTTCCGGTCACGTCACGCAGCTCCCTCCATTTCCGCAAGAGACCCCCCCCCCATAACTCCCTCCACTCCTCACCCCCGCACGTACAAAACTCCCCCCCCCCCCACCATACCTACCTCCTCTATTTTCCCCCTCCATCAACACCAGAGTTCTCCAATATCAAAACTTTGCACTTTTCTTGCTGGGAACATTCTCCATCTATATACATGTTATAGAATTTCGCTTCTTAATGGCGGAACCATTTGTTTTTATTTTTGAGAGATGAAAATTTTATTTTATTTTATTTTTAATTTCTAAGTTTAATTTTAAATTCGCATATTACATTTTAGTCAAATTCAAGATTTTCCAAACCAATTTCAAAATTTCACATTTCAATTCCTGAATGTGATGTATATATTTTCTCAACTAAATAATCATTATCCGTCTTCGTTTACATTTTCCTACTGAATGTATGGTCTAAAATGTAGGTACTTACCTAACACGTAACACGTATAGTTTATGATGAAGTAGTGGTACCAATCCTAAGCTTCCAAATATCCCACACCATCATGTTCCCACCCACTTTTATTATCACCAGAATTATTAATTTTGACATTTTATGTCTTTGCTTTGGCACATAAACAAAAAAATCGTTACGAAAACTGTTGACGAAAATTGTCCCAGTTGGTTTTCTGATGATTTCCGCTTACAACCGAGTCGTTGCTAGGGAAATGGTACTTCGTCGTTTTTCATCCCACAAAATTCGTTGACCATTCGTTCGAAAGCTCTCGATTTATCCAACCATATTATGTTAACTACTGCGAAGTGCGTGGCCAACAAGCTGAGTTATGAGCATGGTTATATGAATAATTGTTTACACACAGGTATTTCTATACTTTAAACTTTAGGAAGCTGTAATTTCGTATGTAGCCTCTTTAGGATATTTACATGACGATGCCCAGGGTCCGGATCAGATGAGTGGCTCTTAAAGCTAATTTCTATGCTTTACACTCTAGGAAGCTGTAATTTCGTATGTAGCCTCTTTAGGACATTTACTTGACGATGCCCAGGGTCCGGATCAGCTGAGTGGCTCTTAGAGCTAATTTCTATGCTTTACACTCTAGGAAGCTGTAATTTCGTATGTAGCCTCTTTAGGACATTTACTTAACGATTCCCAGGGTCCGGATCAGATGAGTGGCTCTTAAAGCTAATTTCTATGCTTTACACTCTAGGAAGCTGTAATTTCGTATGTAGCCTCTTTAGGACATTTACTTGACGATGCCCGGGGTCCGGATCAGCTGAGTGGCTCTTAGAGCTTGCATACGAGTCTGGAACACATACGAGTCTGCAACTAAAGACATAAAATGTCCCAATGTGTTGCAGACTCGTATGCAAGCGTTTCTTTAGTTCAGTATAGTCGTCACACTTTGCCAGATTAATCTATGCTGAAGTGGAAGGAATACATTAACAACAACAACAATACACAACAATACACAACAATACATTCATTATTTGGGAAAGGTATAAATATACTTGGTGTCTCACGTTATGTCCGGGAAACTTCACCCCCGTATTTTGAAACTGATTTCCGATCGAAAGTTTTTCATAGAGATTTTTTTTAACGCTTAGTTTTCGAATTATTCGGTTTTTAAGATTTTTTTTCTCTCGAAATTTCGACCTTAACTCACTAAAACGGCCACAACTTTCAAAATTACTTGCAAAAATTCAAATTTGATTGTACCGTTGGGAAAAGTGTAAAATTTCCCGTCTCCTTAATGAACGGTGAAAGTTTTTCAAGAT
This sequence comes from Adelphocoris suturalis, assembly GCA_030762985.1. NCBI lineage: Eukaryota > Metazoa > Arthropoda > Insecta > Hemiptera > Miridae > Adelphocoris > Adelphocoris suturalis. Next base: position 86,480,408 of record CM061044.1, read on the forward strand.
TATTCAATTGGTGAAAAATCAATCTGAAAAGTGAATTTTGTCAAATCTTCAGAATGACCACTTTTTTCGTACCTACTCTTTAGGTGTAAAAAATTCCACACGTCAAATTTAGCCTGTAGTCATAAAATATACGTCAGAATCTCAGCTTTCCAACGTTGTAGTCAATTATGCTTTTACTTCCCTAATTAGGTACTCTGTATTATGTACATTCATCGTACATTAGGGAGATGGGAAATTTAACACTCTTTCCAACGGTATAATCAAATTGTAATTTTCTCAGGTAATTATGAGGGTTATGGCTCAGGTAATTATGAGGGTTATGGCCGTTTTAGTGAGTTAAAGTCGAAATTACGAGAGAAAAATCGTTAAAATTGAATAACTCGAAATTTAAGTGTTTATAAAAATCTCTACGAGGAACTTTCGATCGTAAATTATTGAAGGATAGGTGGGTGAAGTTTTCCAGATATATAGCTTTTACCACCAGTAGTGAGTGTTATGTGTACTGATCATTTCTCTTTGCTGGGATTCGCACTCACCACTAGACAGGTATATCAGGGGTCGGGAGTAACCCATTTTTCCCATGTATAACCTCGGTTTATCCATTCCCTCTCCTCCTTTGGATTACGTTCTTTCTCTTTCGTTTCTCTTGTTTCCTTTTCCTCCTCGATTCCCTTCGCTCTCCTTATTTTTTTCGTCGACGGACGACGGGGGTTTTTGCCTGGGGATCATAGGATTACAGTTGTCTTCCTGTCCGAGGGATATCCTGACTCTTCGTTCCCACAACCGTCTTGTCTCACAATAACATGTCTTGTTTTCGTCGGATGTCCCTTTATTTTGTTACACAGACAAAAAACCTGTGTTATAGGGCTTGACACAGAGCCTCCCACGTGCTTATGACATAGTTATTGACTTCTTTTCCTTTTCAAATTATTATTTTTTTTTCTTTCAAGTCTAGATTTCATCCATAGGTAAATTCAAATGCCTGTTCCATCTTGCCCTGTTCTATCGAATTGTAGCGGTGATCACTACAGTAAAATTCTTCGCTACCTCGGAAAAACATTGAATCTTCCAATCAAAACATTTATTTATATAAACTCATTACTGTTCAGTACATCTTAACAGATTTACATATAGGTACATTTCTTTTTTATGATAGTTCAGGAACATTGAATCTTAGAAATGTTGAATATGATATTACAACGAGACGTTCTTGATCAAACAATCAAGAGTAAAGTCACAAGACTCTAGACCCTGACCGTCTAATCCAACTAATCTGAACTTTTACTAAGGGATTGACTGCTTGATGCTATGTAATTTTGAGACGTGAGCGTAGCGAGCATCATGACCACCTATCTAAGCAAAACCTGATCTGTGTGAAATCTCGTGGCGACAGGAGCGCTGGGAATGCCATGCGGTGGGTAGTCGAACTAAATAGCAAGTCAGGGTCTAAAGTCTCGTGACTCGACTTGATCTTTCGAGAACGTCTCTTTGTTATTTTACGTGATAGTGGAGCCAATTACTCGAGTTACTTTTTGTTTCATGTAGGTGAGCTTCTTAGGTAGGTGAAAATTTTGAATAATTAATTTTCAGTTGATGGATCAACACGTGTTAAATACTAGAAAAGTGTAGGTGTGATACTTTATTTAATTAATTTCTCTTTGGAAGGTATCTACACCTATACAGATATATTTAGATACCTAATGTATAATAGACTTCATTTATTACTCATGGACCTATCTTTATCGTAGAGTAAGGACTAAAAATAAACCCTTGTGTAATAATTAGCAGCTTTTTTGGTAATTAAAAAGTAATTGATTAATAGTTAATTAGCAACATAACTATAATAATTTAAAAATTGTATGAGTAACGTAGTCTACCGCATTATCCCACTGTGGAATGAAGTCAACATTCTTCCAGCATCTGCATTGCTGCTGAAGTCGGCGTCCATCAAAATATATCCCGACACCCACGCTTAAAAGTTTTTCTTACGCGGAAAGTCTATACTTATGGAAGGAATAAATGACTGTTCTTCCTTACCTCTTCCCTTTGCGAGTCATTAATTAACACTAGCAGCGTCGAAGAGGGAGTTTCCAGGCCCAGGTGTTCTGATAAAGGTTTTCAGTCTCTTCTAATTACGAGGGCTAACTAAGTAACGGTGTGAAGTTACTCTAACGAAGGTGATGATGGTAAGGAAAGAGGTGGGAGGGGGAAGTCTGAGACCTGACACTGAGGTAAGCAGCTCTCTGCTGAACGCGCTCAATACAAAGGGAAGGAGTCCTGTTCGACTTCGAGTGAATAGGTTCTCATTTCGCTGATACCATTTAATCAAAATGCGATGAACGTGCCTAAGTCTTCACGGAGTGCCAGGGTTCAAGAGTTCACCAATCTTTTAACAAATTTCCGAAGAAAATGAAGTTATTGCAATGGCTCCGAAGATTTTAAAATCAATAATTTTGAAAAATTTCTTCATTGAAATCCGTTTTTAGACATTCTGAAACGATTCTTTCTAAATATCATTCATTCCCGACGATAACTCTCCTTAGGATTGAGATAGAAATTCCATTTTTATGCCAAAAAATCAAGCTTTCCAAACGAAGGACGAGTCCGTTGGCCAACAATTGTTGAGCACGTTAAATTTGTCAAATTTCAAAAATATACTAAAAAAATCACTAAAAACGGCTAAAAACGGTAAAAATCGTTAAATCAATATTTCTTATCAGAGTTTCACTCAAAATAAAATTATTAAAGATTAACAAGGACATTACAAAATTTTTTCACAAAATTATGCTGAGAAACTGCAAAAAGAAAGTTAAAAATTCAAAATCTTTTTTGAATCACCGTTTTTTATTTAGTACGAGTTTTTTTGCCATAAAATTGGTTTTTAACAATTTTACTGAAATTGCTCAAATTTCGATAAAATTGGACAGGTATAGTAATATCATAATTTAAAAATATTCGCTCATACGATCATGCTGCATGACTATAACTTTTTTCGGTGGAGTGACCTACGTGACCTTTATTTAAGTAATAGAAGTAATCTGGAAAGGTTTGTTCATTTCTAACCAGACACCTCAAAAACGCTGTCAACGTTTCACTTTGAAACATATTTCAAAAATTGTGAAGAAAGGGGGGAGGTGGTACTTATAGCCCGTGTACATAGATATATCAATAAATAATCTTCCGGAAAAGTGTATTTTTCAAATTTCTGGGGATTTTGCAATTATTGATTCATTTTCTTCGAAAATTCGCTACAACGCGAGTTACCATCCGCGAAGTGTTAATTAACAACTTTTTTCAATACCTTGAAACCCCTCAAGGCATTCGTACTTGAGGTTTCACCCGTTCGTTCCGTAGGAAATTTCTCATCGACCCGAGTTGAAGTTTCGCAACTATCAGAAACTTTTACCAGCCCAGAGGAGTTCGGATGGGTTCATATCAAAACTTCGAACCCTCCAAGCTATTAAGTTTGTATTAAAATTCTGAAACGTTCTTGTTTTACCTGTCAAATGCAAGGCGAATTTTTTTTCTTTGTTTTCTCGCTCTCTGTTCCTCATTTCCTTTCGAATATACTTCATACTCCCTTTCCGTCTGCCCTTTGGTTGGATATTTTAATTTATCAATGCGTGATCACGCCGATTTCGACTTCATCATTCCGCAGAGACCCCATTAAATTATTGCAAATATAATATTACCTATATCATTTCATTCCCAAGCAAAATTGAAATTTTTCCGAATAGAATTGATCATTTTCTGAATATAATTGATATTTTTTCATTATCTAAATGGGAAACCTACGATGGTGGAGTGTTATTAGCTGTTTTATTTCATTTGTTGTTTGTTATTTATGTTATTATTTATTCATTTATCTTTATTTTTTTAATACACTGGGGGATACCTATACAACTGATTTCCAAAAATAAAAGTTCTTCTTAGAGAATTTTTTTACGCTGATTTAGACGATTTTACTGAAGCCTATGTTCTATTCCGGAACTTGCACGTCAATTTGCGCCCACCCTCATGAAAATCTGTTTAGGTGTTCTTGAGTTATAAACAGCCCAACTAACACGACTTTCTTTTATATCTTTCTTTTATATATATACATATACACACACACACACACACACACACACACACACACACACACACACACACACACACACACACATATATATATATATATATATATATATATATATATATATATATATATATATATATATATATATGTTAGATTCTCGCCTGACCTCGCATCTCATTTCCTTGATAATTACAACCTGGAGTCTTGTTTGTCACTTCATGTTGTTTTTCAAACCCACAGTTGTTGTTTTAGTTACCAAGAACTTTACTTTCATCTCCCGTTTTTGCTCATTTGTAATCCGTTTGTGCGTTAGAATCGACTTAGTTTTCGATTCTCAATAAATTTTGAGCATCGTTTCTTTTGTATTATTTCGGTTTGTGGATAGTAATCCTAAGTCTTACAAATCGAAAACTCGGTTCTAACCATGACAGGCGTACGCGCGAAATTCCTGATAATTGCCGCGGCCAGTGATGACAAAAAAACTTCAGTTTATCACGTCAAACAGTTTCAGATCCTCAGTGAAAGAGAAATCTACGTATTTTCGCCAGACAAGCGTTCAATTGGGAATCATCAAGAACTAACGAAAAATACAATCATCAAGAATGCACTAAAGTCAATCAAATCGAGGGGCCAGTTTCGAAACATCACTATAACGCTTTCAGATGACCTACGAGAAATCTATCTAGACTCAGAAGGAAATCCCTGTTTCGAGGGTGAGTACTTAGAGGAACTTCTTGATCCCACAAGAATTGATTTGAAACAACCACATCACATCGGACAACCATCGAGTGAACAACCATATGAATGGAAATCGTTGAAATCGGTCACAAATGATATTGTTCTGGGTAAATTCAATGGGAAAAACTTCAATGCTTCAACTTGGCTCGCAACGCTAGAGTCTGAATGTGCCCGTCTAGAAATTCCAGAGGGACGTTATTGCGAAGTCATCAGGCTGTTCATCGAGAGACCTGTTACCGACTGGTACACAGCAAACAGAGTACTCCTTGGAACCACGATCTGGGGGACCTGGAAACAATCATTCCTCGACAATTTCTCCAACAAAGGCTGGTCAAACGTAAGTTACGCTTATAATTTTAAATTCATTAAAGGGTCCATTTCAGAATACGCGTTGAGGAAACTTAGTTTACTCGTTGACATTGATCCTACATTAAGTGAAAACACCCGAGTCTGTTTTATAGTGGTGGGACTGCCTTGGTATGTCCAGAATAGGTTGGATAGAAACGAAATAACAACTGATAACGAACTGATGATAAAATTGAACCAACTGGATAGATCTTTTCAACCAACATCAAATAGCAACTCTGCAACCAACAGTAATAAATACTCATCGTTCAATAAAACTGGATCCACAGAACGTAAGCCGTGTTCTTATTGCGAGAAAATAGGTAAACCAGGCCGAATGCATCCCGAATCAATCTGCCGCACACAAAAATTCTCGAATAACATCTCTAATAATAATAACGAGAAACATATAAAAATAGCCAACAACACGGAACTAGAAGATTTGATGAATAACGAAATAGAATCAAAAAACTGAATTTGCCTCCTCTCATCACTCTAAAAGTCAGTGTAGAAGATACGTTAGCCACGGGTCTCTATGATCCAGGCGCAAACATCACAATGGTACCCCTACACTTTTTCAGTAGACTGTATACCAAGATGTACACCTCAACACCCTTGACTTTTAGAACGATGAGTGGAGAAGATAAAATAAAAGGTATAGCATACGTAAAAATTAAAATATTCAACATAGAGAGAAAAACAAGAGTTTTTGTGATAGATAACAATAATTTTAAATACGATATACTAATTGGTCTTGATACTATTAAAAACTTCAAGTTATGCCAAGATCATGAATTACAAATCACTCAAGCTAAAACTGAACTTCAATTAGAATGTCCAAACCATAGTAGTGGAGCAATTAGCATAAACTGGAACGAGCATATTCCTATTGATAAATTTGAAATAAAAATAGCACATTTAGATGCTAATAGACAAAAACAAATCTACGATTTGATTGAAAAGTACGGCTCAGTATTCGCAAAACACCAATTTGACATAGGAACTGTTAGCGAACATGAAGCTCACATAAAATTGATGGAAGATAAATATGTGGCAAAGAAACCTTATAGATGTTCTTACGACGACCAAAAAGAAATAGAGAAACAGATAGGTGAGCTTCTAAATCATGGCCTGATAGAAGAATCATCTTCACCTTTTTCTGCGCCGGTAACATTGGCTTTTAAAAAGACGGGCGAGAATAGTAAAAAAGAGAAAACTAGGTTATGCATCGACTTCAGAGAACTGAACAAACTTCTGGTCCCAGAGAGCCAACCATTTCCGCTCATCGATGATATTATAGTTAGAACTCGGGATGCTAAATGGTTCTCTGCCTTAGACATTAACAGTGCCTTTTGGTCAATACCTATTCGTACTAAAGATCGTTTCAGAACTGGGTTTGTAACCCAACATGGCCATTGGCAGTGGGTCGCTTTACCTTTTGGTCTAAAAACATCACCAGCCATCTTTCAACGGATTCTCTCCGGTATTATACGGCGCAATGGTCTTGACAGCTTCTGTTGCAATTATATTGACGACATACTTATATTTTCTAAATCTTTCAATGAACATATAGTACATCTCGAGGCATTAATGAAAGCAATTTATAAGGAAGGTTTCAAATTGAAGTTTATAAAATGCAATTTTGCTAATAATTCCGTTCAATACCTGGGTCATATAATCGAATACAACTCTGTCCGACCTCTTAATGATAATTTGATAGCAATTAAAAATTTTCCAACTCCAAAAAATCGGAAGAATGTGCGTCAGTTTCTGGGGAAAATAAATTTTTACCACAAATACATTCAAAACGCAGCAAAAACACTAGACGTCTTTCATAATCTCCTTCGCAAAGGCGTTGAATTTTCATGGACTCAAGAATGCTTATCTAACCTCTTCCCCCGTACTAGCAATTTTTGACAGGAACTTGCCAATTGTTATTTATACTGACGCGAGCAAGGAGGGAATTGGCGCTATCCTTAAGCAGCCTCAAAGCGATGGCATTGAAAAACCAGTCGCCTATTTTTCAAAAAAACTGAATGAGAGCCAAAAGAGAAAAAAAGCAATTTACATAGAAAGTATAGCGATTAGAGAAGCAGTGAAATACTGGCGGTATTGGTTGATAGGTCGACCTTTTAAAATTGTAACTGACCATAAGCCATTAGAAAATCTAAACTTGAAGGCTAGGACGGACGAAGAGTTGGGTGACCTCGCAAATTATCTCTTACAATACGACTTCAAGATAGTTTACAGGACTGGATCAGCCAATGCTGAAGCAGACTGTCTATCGAGAAACCCTGTTCTGGAGAGCGACTACGTTAACGATGACTATGAACCTCTACGTACGGTTAATCTACTGGAGTTACAAGATATAAAGAGTAGCCAGAAGAACATGATTAAGGGTAAGAAAGATATTTTAAAGAAAGGGATAATATTACGGAAAACTAATGGTGCAGAACGAATAATACTTGATAAGAATTATGGACTGAAACTGGTTAAGAAGGTACACTTACAATACGGCCACATAGGTCCGAAACATATAATAAACACTATTAAAAATTATTACTACTTCCATAATATGTATAAAGAGATTCATCGATTCTGTTCCACATGTGACATTTGCCTAAAAAATAAATCAAGACGAAATAGAGAAACAGGTTTTTTGGGTCACTTGGGACCGGCCAATAAGCCGTTTCAAATCATGTCTATTGACACAATATGCGGATTTGGAGGAAATAAATCAACAAAAAGATATCTACACTTATTGGTTGACCACTTCACTCGTTATGCATATATTTCAACGTCAGCGAACCAAACTGGTAGCGAATTCATTAAATTAACTAAAATGGTACAAAATGTCCATCAAATTAGCACATTGTTAACCGACCAGTATGCAGGTTTGAGCTCGAAAGAGTTCACTGACTATCTTCAAGAAAACCATATAAGTCATCTCTATACAGGCATTGACCACCCTGCTTCCAACGGACTAAACGAACGTTTGAACCAAACACTAATCAATAGAATAAGATGCAAAATTAACGAAAATAAACACAAGATAGCGTGGACGTCAATAGCCAGAAGATGTACTGAGGAGTATAACAATACAGTACACAGCGTCACCTTATATACTCCAAATTATCTGATGAATTGTATTATGCCAGATTTGGTTCCGAAAGAGTTCCTAAAAATCCCTGATTATCAGCAGGATGTAAAAATAGCTTTCAGAAACTCAGTAAAAGCACATGAAGAAAACAAGAAGAGATACGATTCTAAAAGAAAAAACTTATCACTTGAAATAGGGGACAGCGTATATGTTGAGAACGGAAACCAACATAACCGTAAAAAGCTGGATGAAATTCGTTTAGGGCCTTTCCCCATTGTCAATAAACTCTCCAACTCGGTGTATCAAGTGAACGTCGGATATAACAACAGAGAAGACAAGCGCTTATACCACATTAGCAAGATCATCAAAGTTAATGATCAAGACTCATACATGCTCAGCAGCTATCCGTCTGGGACACTTTCAACTACAGTGACTTGACTGGGTGCAGTGGCACCTGTTGTGTTTTGGTGTTTATTGTGTTTCGGAGTTTATTGTGTTTCAATGATTTACTGGTGTAAATCGCTTGGGGTGGGGGGGATGTAAGATTCTCGCCTGACCTCGCATCTCATTTCCTTGATAATCACAACCTGGAGTCTTGTTAGTCACTTCATGTTGTTTTTCAAACCCACAGTTGTTGTTTTAGTTACCAAGAACTTTACTTTCATCTCCCGTTTTTGCTCATTTGTAATCCGTTTGTGCGTTAGAATCGACTTAGTTTTCGATTCTCAATAAATTTTGAGCATTGTTTCTTTTGTATTATTTCGGTTTGTGGATAGTAATCCAAAGTCTAATATATATATTATACTTTTTTTTTTTTTCGCGATTAAAACATGGATAAATATTATTTGAATGTACGGAAGAATCATATCGTATATAAACGTCGTATATTGGGGCGTTTCTACTATTTTCCCTGATTCAAACAGGTATATCACCAAATATCGATCAAATGTTACTATTATTGAAATAGCTATTTGTTAGAAAATGTGAAGAATATGCTGAAAAAGTAGACAAGTTTTCTTAGTTCAAACTAACGTACCTATGAACTTTTGTATTTCTGGTACGAACTATATGCGAAATTTTTGAATACTACCAATGTACTAACATTAATTTTACCTCTCTGGCAACACTGCCACAATACATGAAATAGTAGGTATTATATTGGAGCTGGTGGATCTGAATGTATATATGTCCTAAAAGGAGTAACATGGAGGAGTCCTTTCAGAATGTCTCAAAACATATTTCCTTTAAGAAAATTTTGGAAAATTAGATACCTCATTGCATTGGCTAAATTTTCCTAAAAATTTCGATAAAGGTGGACTCCCTTCTCTGTAGTAGTAGAGTCCAGATGGAATGCCCCGATCGACAGATTTAACTATCGGTCAGAAACAACAAGAGGAGAAGTTGGTTAAAGATGTGAGGCGGCGGGAGGTGCAGGGGGGGTCTCCGAAAAAACCCTCATCCGGACGGAATTGAGGGTAATTTGGAATAAACGAGAGCTCGTGAACAAGAGAAAAATGTTGCCTGGTGGCGCGTCCGGAGGCCGAAAGAAGGGAGAGGGTGCAATGGCCCCCCCGTTCGCGATGGCCCCCCTCCATTGCCCCCCTTCTGGCCCAAATAGGCAATTCCGTTTTCATTTCCCCCGTCCGACCCGCTGACGGCCAATCGTCCTCGCTGCCATAAGACCTTTCCGTCACCGGCTTCGTTGGGCGGGCCGGCGAAATCGTCGGCCGTTTGACGACGAAAAATAAACCGAGGGCGTTACGAAACGACGATCATTTGTGAAAATCGGGCTGTCGCAAACGACGGTCAGATCTCTTTATCTAATTCAAGCGTATGAATAAAATTTCTGCATTCAGGTTTACGATCCACGCCTCCAGCCTAGAATTATCACTTTGGATGGCCAATAATTTTGTGACTTACTGGCGATTATTTTTTTACAATACATGTAATATGCCAACATTGTAGAAATATCATAAAATAATACGAAGTTATATAAGTACCTATGGAAAAATAACTCTCCCAAATGACTTAAAGAAAGTGTGAATTGTTTATGAATGAGACCTATCTTTTCGAGTGCAGCATTCGACGATTAATATTGTTTAAAATAATCAAGTTTCTCGAAGAACGACCTTAATTTTAAGGAATCAATTTTGTATAAAGAAAAAAACTGATGTTACTCAGAAAAAAAAAATGACTCTGACCTGATAAGGCGTCAACTAACAAAACTCGGCGCTTTGCGTCTCACTGAAAAGTGTTCCAAGGTACAAAACGGTCTCCCCCATAACAAGTGAGTTGAGAAGTATTTGTGTAGTATCGTTCAGTTTGTCACGCATCGGTTGATGAGCATCTCTATAATCGTCATTAAACTGAAAGCGGCGTTGGCTGCCGAGGAATAAATTATTTCATTAACCGACTTTCCAGCCTCCTCGAGCACTGTCCCCGTTCCCTTTCATCCTCCTCCGCCTTCTATTGGTTTATAGTGAGGGGGCTTAACAAGTTAGACCCCCTAAGACTTGCCTTTGTAAATAGGTTTCGCATCGAGTCTTGGGGCATTAGAACCGGAGTTAACTAGCTCTTGAATAAACATTGTCTCCTCCTTGGAAACCTCAGGGCCTTACTTCCCTTCCGCTGGGAGCCCGAGTCACTCAGGATCGTTCAGGTCAAGCGAACAGAAGCGGGCGAGTTGAACCTTTACTTTTAACCGGAGGAAAAAATCAATTCCCGAAGGCTCCAAGAGCAAAGTTAAGTGGAATTCGTTATTTCTTCTTTTATTGATCATCTTGAGTGGATATTTTATGAGGTCTGTTACCAATCACTTCAGGGAATACCTCCTTATTTGAAATTCATCTGTAGTCCAGGCTCTGTGGAATCGGGCCCGAAACTCCAAGAAGGCAAGTCATGTTTGCATACTATGTTGTTCATTATATTATTCATTCAACGTAAACAGTCTTTCCATGTTGTGAATACCATCGGATGCTCAATGAAGACTTATTGAGACAGATCTCTATATGGATACAGACGTACTGAATTATTCCCCTTTTTGTCCTCTTAACGCGTTCAGAAATCAGTGTATTCTTTTAGGGCGTTTAATGGGATAGTTAGATGAATTGCAAATTATCACAACGGAATCTAGTATCCTCTGTTTAAATGGTTTCAATGACCATAGCTTCACCAAAAGCACAATAAAATTATCAAAAACGTAAGCGATATAACTGAATCATACTGCTGTTACATCATCATAATAATAAGAACAAATACCTAAATAACAGGAATGAGAAATATGTGTGCGTTTTTGACAATGGCCCGCATGATGTTATGTGTGACGTAAATTTATCCGGTTTGCGTTTTTCTTGGTAGATTTCTTAGTCTTCGATGATTTCAAAGCTGTAACATAATAAGGAATTCATCATGAACCATGGCTTTTTTCGTTTCGTTTTCACGATTTAAATTGAGGGGCTTATTTATTCATGAAGTCATTTCCGTGTACCTAGAGCAACTAAAGATTGAGAACTGAGAAAGACTTGCTGAGGTTGCTTCAAAATCTTTCAAATTTCTTCCACCTAGAACAATAAATAGATGGCCACGGTAAAATTAATGCTACCCAAGGTAAGTTTTTTTTTTTTTTTTTTCGAGAAAAAATATATGTATATATAAATTGTCATCCCTCAGAGATTCCTCAATATATCCAGGATATTTTGAAAGCCAGCCCTTCAGCGTTGTCGGAGTCTTGGTATTCCCAAAAATAGAGGAATAAGGAAGAAAGCTTCGAACCTAGCTATGCTGGTAAACTTCCCTAGGTACACGCCCCTATGGATGGAATAAAGAAACATCGATGATTTTTGGTGTGAAAAAATTTTTAATTTACCATTCTTTGAAGGGACTTCAGAGCGATTAACCTTAAAAAACTCTGAAGCGCTATCCCGAAAAGTTATAATTGTGTGTATATCTGAATAAAGTACGGTACGGCAACGGTAAACAAAGTGTTTATTTCAACAATGTGTGGAAACAAAAAAATAATGGAGTAAAACACCTATATAAAACTGTTGGCGTAATTGTTTTGATCCTTTCGCCCCTAATTAAATATCCGTAGATATGATGTATTTAATGTCGGTGAAGTTCGGGCGGGCCTCTATGTTGCTCGTTTGTGTGACTTGTCTGTAGAAATCCGTGGCTATAGGGAGGAGAGTGTACACGGCCGGCATGTTCTGCAAGCCGCAGTCAAAGGTCCTGGTGAGTATGGCGAAGATGCTCTTTCCGAACCAGGGGCAGAAGACTGGCGAGCCTGAAAGGAATGGAGTTTGGCTCTTTTTCACTATCATCCAACTTGCCTGTCATCCCCATAGCTGAGGGAGATTTTCACAACCCTTTAGCGGTTACTTTATTCTATAGATCACCCAGGGAAGTTGCCAAACCTTAGAAGCTGACATGTAACTGTGGTTTCAGCGAATTTTCGTAGCAAATGAAACTATTGAGCTGCAAAATCATTTTCAACTGATAATGGTTACCTTGGTCGTAAACACACACGTCACCGTATTGGCGAGACTTGAAGCAGACATGATGATACTTGACTGGGTATTCGAGGCATGTACTGGCGTGATGGTCGCATATTACCTCCATGCACTCTTTTGTCGTCACGTAGGATAGTTCATGGTAAATTAACTCGTTGTTTCCTGGAGGAAAAAAAATAGTATTGCAAATGCTATGGCATTTTCGAAGCCAAACAAGTTAAACGATTTCATGAGCTAGAGGTTTTATTGTCATAAAATATACAGATGCAAATTTCGTGTGGAGCAGAATTTCAAGAACTACGGCTAGATGCAGTAATGAAACTAATGAAATGACTAGGTTACTCTTATAGATTGTGCTTATATTACACTTTTACAGACCCTCAGGACTGTGTTCCGCTCTTGTGCGTAGCAGTGACCGCAATTAGAAATATCTCGGGCCTTGGACTCTCAATCGTCACCAATAAGTGCATCCTATGCCCCTTCTCACGAAAACGCCAGCTCCCTTTTGACCAAGAATTAAGGTTCGCGGAACTGACATTTCCATACGCAGGGAAATGTCGCTCCTTTCTTGGAGTTACGTTGACAACGAAACTGAATTGGTGTTGGTAGTTTGGTCGGCCGTAAATACTTATTGTTTTGGAATTAGTCAGGATGCGGCCCAAGGAAAATAAATGATTCATACATTTATTTTCCTTGGGCTGCATCCCGACTAAATCCAAAACAACAAACTGAATTGGAACTTTCATGTAACATATGTTAAACAAACAATTCAACCTCACCTGAATCTCCAGAAAACCTTTACCATTACCCGATGGGAGGATGACCCCCAAGCAGGGCTCCTATTCTACAGGTCAACAATCAGAAACATACTGGATTATGGTTGTGACTTGTACGGTTCGGCGGCCAAAACAACACTTGCGAAATTGGGCAGAGTGCACTACGAAGCACTGCGAATAATATTAGGTCTGTTGAGAGCAACCCCAATCAATATCCTGCTAGCTGAAGCAGAGGATATGTCTCTATGTCTCCAGCGAAAATTATTGGCCGACCGCTCCGTCTCACAACTGTTCTATGAAAATAGGAATGGTAGCACTCATCTCCGAACTCTCGCAATCAGCAATTTGATAGATAGGTATTGGAGAAAAAAACGATCACCCCTACTATGTGAGAGCTTTACCGATCTCAGTGGAGAGCTCCCATAGATCTCTTACACACCCAAACCAAACATTTTTGTTGTTCCGTAAAGTGTGTTCCGTACACCAATATCAGTCACGAAGTTGCCCGAGTCTCTCTATAATCTTTCCCAGTACAGCAACAGCTTTCTACGAGAGTTCATTGAAACAAACTGGCCAAACAGCCTTGTTTTTTTTTCCACAGATGGCTCCGTTCAATCAAACAGCGCAGGATGCGCTTTTTATGATTCTTTTCGTAGTTGATCGAGAAAGAACTTACTCATTTCAATCTTATCTTAATTTCCCTAAGAGTCACCCTATCAAACTTCATTTTCCTAGGATGAAGAGAAGGGAATTTCGCTTACTCAGCTAAACAGTTTAATACTAAGTGATTTATTTTCGGGGAGGCTACTCCAGTGACAAGTTTTATTCTCGTGAAAAGGTCTAGACTCTTCAACAATGAGTCCTGTTTATAGCGTGTTCGACGCTAAAACTTTTTCTTCTTTCGTTTTAAGAGTAGTTAACCTTGTTCTTACATAATAACTCCAATCGCTTATCGGCTATTTGGTTTCGATAATCCGGTGACGCGAATTTCGAAAAAGGGTTGAAATAAGGTTTTTGTCCAAAGTAGTACTCGAGAAAACCTTTGAAAATCATATCTCGGATCTAGTTTATGATAAATATGAGTATTTCCTCCTTCTCTATTCTTGAAAACGCTGCAACTGGGGATACTCCTGAGGTTATTCGATCTTTAGGATATCCTCTGGGTGTAACTGGTTAACCTCTTCTCCCCTTTGTCATAAGTTTTACCTGAGTTTTACCTGTATATATAATAAATACATGTGATCTGAACAGAAGGTATGTTTAATAATTAAACAATATACCTTTATTTAATAATTTGTCGCATTTTTCTAAATTCATTAATGAGGTAAATTCCAATTTCCTTACCAACGGGTCCCCATCCAACGACGGAACAAGTATCATAGAGGAAAGGCCAGGACTCCAATCGATCCACCCATTCTATGGCAGATCGGTTCAAATTCTGGTAGTTGCGAGTGCGGAGGGGGATGGGAAGGATCATCTTCCCCCATTCGAATGGCTTTCCGAGAACGTACAAGCCAATGTCACATTCCAATTCACCAAGAGCGTTCCGACTGTTTGAATATGAAAATAAAAACATTGGGCATTCAATGAATAATAAATAATTGGTATTAATAATAGATAAATAATGTTTGTACGTTGAACGTAGAGACTGGACGCAAGCTATTCGTTTAAAACGTTACAGTTTTCTTAATTTATCACCTATCGTACTATAATATGTTAAATTGTATTGAAATTTGAGTACTATAAAGAAATTGTTAAAAACCAATTTTATGGCAAGAAAAACCCATCCTGAATAAAACTCGGTGATTCAAAAATGATTTTGATTTTATAGATTTTTTTTTAGCTTTTATAGATTTTTCAGCAAGTATTAATGAAATTAAGTTGCGTTTTTCAGCATAGGTAATGTTATGCTAAAAAAACCTAGAAATTTGATGGAGCTCGTTCGGGACACCTCAAAAACAATTATGAGGTTCGGAGGATCACTGAATAGCTTATGGAGCCTCTGTGGCTAATTTCTTACCTTTCAACCTGCCGTTTTACTAAGCTTTGTTTTAACATTTTTAGAAAATTTCTCAACACATACCAACTATAAACTGTAAAATTGTAGTGTTTTGAGCTGTAAAGGTGTGAAACCTTTTGGGAGGCACTATGCGCCAAGTTGTGATCATTTACTAGATATATATGGGGCTTAATAATAATTATTGACCAATTATCTGCGTAGAAGGGATATCTAATACAAAAATAATAAACCTTTATGTAATAATTTGCAGCGTTTTTTGTTTGTTCCAAACATAATTCAAAAAACTGTTTTGAAAAAGTTTAAAAAAGAAAATTTGAACTGAAATTGGATTCCCTAAACGTTTTGTCTGTGGCGCCATGGCGTTAAATCGAATCGCCAAAAAATATACCGTAAATTACGAATATGGTGTCAACCCCAGAATTTTCAGCGTAAAAAATCAAAAAAGGATTTAGTAATGCAGCATGATCTCAAGAGCGAATTTGCGTAAAAAATCGTATTATGTGATGTTACATTGTTTTCAAATTAGAACACCTTGAGTACAAAGAAATTGTTAACTTCAAAATGTACCTATAACAAAACAACTTATTTTAAATAATATCCAATAATTTAAAAAATATTTTGGATTTTTAACATTTTTTCAATTTTTAAGTGTGTTAACATTAATGAAATTTAAGTACGTTTTTTAGCGAATTTTTTTTTTATTTTTTTTTTATTTTACGGGTCATCGTTTGTAAATTTATTTTGACTAAATCTGTTAAACAACATAAAATTAATGATTTTTGACTTTTTTTGTTGCCATTTTAAGAGATTCTTTCTCAGAAGACCATCAGTAAAACCATACGACTTGTCATAGTTTTGAAATGGAAAATGGCTTATTCAGAAAATTCACTAGTACTAAACTGTTAGTAACCATAGTTTTCATAGTTGGGTAGGTGGTTTCTCGTTCATCTACTGCTCTAAGTAGCTACGACCAATGTGTATACAATAGGATTGAAACGGGACCTAAAATAGTACCTTGAGGTATTTCATTTCGTATAATTACCTCATCATTCAACATGCTCCCGAATCCCGGAGAATTTGAATTACGAGTGCATCAGAATACAAGTCTCGAATCGCGACCCTCTAGAGTACAAATGAATGTAATGTTGAACATTTCATGAATACCTATAAGCTAACTGTAGTTTCGTCACAAGTTACCTTGCAGATATGCTTATTTCAGCATGATCCGGGTCATGTATGACGTCGCACGACGAATTCCTGCCCAAGTACATATCTTTCACATCTCTCAACGCCATGGTGGGCGTCTCCTTTATCAATTCATCTGATGGACTCAGAATATCCGACCCTCCAATCACTTTGATGTCGGTGATCTAATAACACAAACAATACAGTAATAGGAATGTATGTTGAGTTATTTCGTTATTATTAGGTTTACTTACCTATTTATAGTCAAGTATCACACGTACAAAGACAGATATAACTTCAAAACTGACTATTTTTAGAAAATTTCTCAACATTCACCAACTATAAACTGTAAAATTGTGGGTCCCTTTGCTGTAAATATGTGAACCCTTTTGAAAGGCACGATGTGCCAGGTTTTGTTCATTTGCTAGACATATATGGGGCTTAATAATAACTATAGACCAATGATCTGCGTAGAAAGGCTATCTAATATAGATACAGAACCTTTGTGTAATAATTTGCTGCGTTTTTCGATTGATCTATTTCTTTTCAGGCATCAACATCTTCACTCATAACATTAGTTCCTAAAATCAACAGCTGGATAATTTTCCATGAAATTCATGGGGGGTGGTAGAAGTCGATATTATAATGATTCAAAAATGCGCCATTTAATCCCCCAGGCCTTCGGATTAATTTTAATTTCTGCGGTGGAACTAATGAAACACCAGAGAACACAAAATCCTCAATAATCTGCACCTAAACTAGATACCTTACTGTGACATAATCACCATTAATGAGCCAGGGCCAATGTAACTACTGAAATAAAATAAATTGAAGTAAAAAATTAGGTTTAGTTCACTACAAGTTGGGGTCTATGTATGTCAAATGACGTATGAAATGTGCTTTGAATTGGAAAATTTAAATCTATTAAAAGAACATTTTTCAAAAAGATTTGTTTTCCTTCAGCTTTCAACTTTAATTCATAATCAGCATTAAATCAATAAATTGCTAACTGACATTCGTACCTACTTCATTTCGCTACCTTCCCAATCCCAAAGATAACGTGATATATATACTTCGGCACAGATGTGCAGAGAAAACTAGCACATATATGAAGATAAATTAAAAGGAAAAAACTCACAGTTGTAATAGTTCGGCTTTTGCCTTTGTCAAATAGTAGAGTAGAAGAGAAGAGTAGAAGAGAAGAGAAGATACTTCTACTCGACTATTAACGATTGAAATTATCTTCACCTTGCGATTGAAATTATCTACATACATCTCCCTGTCAACAAGCCATCCCATCACCTGAACAATCTATAAATTATTTTTTCATTTTCATTTTCAACTTCTAACTTGTGAACAAGATTCATTCGAAATATCAAAAACAACTTTTTCCTTTCTTCGTTTATCTATTAATAATTTAAAACAAATTATATATATATATATAGTGTATATATATATATTTTTTTTTTTAATTAATAAGGAATTTTAAAGGTTCAATTGTTAATCGATTATCGTAGGTCTATAGAATCGAGACAATCGACTGTTGCTTACAATCGACCGTCTCTACCTAGTAATTAGCTCTTCTTATTTACAAATAATGTTGTATGTTTTTACGTATTACAAAATGTATGTATTTACAAATGTGAAGTCTATATGTTGTATTTAATTCCATTAATTTCTCCTCTTTTGGTTTCTACGTTTAATAATTACGTTTAATTATTCATTTCTTTATTCGATAAAACGTGAAGCCCAATACATTAGATGAAATACAAAAGAAAATGCAGTTGCTCACAAAAATAACAAATAGTAACTGCCGCAAATAATATTGACAACAGTAATGAACAATAATAACTTTAATTTATATTAAATATATAGGGTTATTTCTGCTAGTCGTAATAGTAAAATTACCATTTACGTGCCTTTTGGGTGAATCCGTCGTCACTATCAAGGCCCGTCGAAACAGTTTCGTACGTAGCCAAAAGGTACGTAAATGATAACTTTGATTATCATAGAAATAAATAGAATAAAATAAATAAATATAATTTATAAGTAATTCAATAAAATTGTCGATTTTCTGTTGCAACCAATAAATAAAAATTGTGTGTCATGTTTTCTCTAGTCGTAATGTTGCTGAATATCAAATTTCACCTTCCTCCGTGTATTGAGAGAGAAATGAGCTACCGAGTTCGCTCAGCTGGTCTGAGTGGTTCCTCACTTTGTCAATCGTACACAGCAGGCCTATAGAGGCTCCATACCAAATTCCTGCCTCCTAGGTCTACCTCAATTGGCAGATTACGGTGGTTCCGCACTTCAAAATTCTATTCTATTTGCTTCATACAAGCCCTGTTTCAAATTTCAGCTTCAGAGATTAAATACAGTAGAAAACAGCTTTAGGATCCAATCAGCTGGTCAGAGGTCTATGCATCGTCTATGGTGCCTACCGCTTAAAAGTACATATTACTCTATACTACCTAGCATGCATTTCCTTCTTTTCGCATTATTTGTTCATTATAGTAGCAATAATAGTTTATAGTGTCGCGTAATAAATCATTTTTCCTTCACACCACAGCGTCTTAGGGATCTTGAGATGTTGTGATAAAATGAGAGCATTCCAAATAGTGGTGAACGATTTTCCTGCTTTCAAAATTAAGGGGGTTACTAGTTCGTAGTTTCGAAACAGTCCAGTAGTTTGGTAGACACGTTCAACAGTGCGAATGGCAAACAAAATTTTAACCTGAAAAACACTTTTACCGGCACCTAAAAGTGAAAAATTTCACGAACGAACGAGACTAAAGTAGCGGCGGGTCTAATTTCTTTGCCATCCAACCTATGAAGCTGATTCCAAGAACTCTTGAGACGACTAAAAACGAATCATGAAGTCTAGAGCCCCCCAGATCAGCTGAGTGAGGTTCGGAGCAAAGTTATTATCCTATAGCCTTTCAACCTATGAAGGTGAATTTGAAATGAAGCGCGTTACACGGTCCTTCGATGTTTAGACGCGGCTGAAAGTGAAAACACGTTGTGGTCTGGGGTGTACCCAGCGGGGTCGAGAGGATAGCTCGAAGATCGAGGAGCGCAGAGCCGAATTTTTCTCCGATTTTAGGATTCTAAGTTATTTTGGAGGGGGGGGGAAGCAAAGATTCATTTTTGAAAAAAGTGAACCAAAATTACTGCAAATTAATACTCCAAGTTTTATTGTTTCTGTATTACGAGTATATATCGGTCTTCTGCGCATAGCCTATCGCAGTAGTTGTACACGGTTTCATCACTCATCTAGTTCTAACACAGCTGCATCGTAGACCAACAATTTAACCCTTATTATTCCTTTAAATGTTAGTGAATTTAGTGACTAGCTCCAGGAATATTTACATCTCTACTAAACCAGTAGTGGTCTCCGGTGATGACACGATCTACGGTGTCTACGGAGAAAAACACTTTATCCGCGGTCATTATGGTGCACGTGCCCAGTGCCAGCCTCGGCTCTGTAAAGAGAAATTGCACCATGTAACATAAGTAGTCGGTCATCTTTTGGATTAGTTCTTCTTGTTATAATGGTTAAATTATCAATCATACGTCTTCAGGAAGACTCTGTCGTCAAATGCTACAGAGGTAGAAGCTCTTGGAAGTAATGGTATCATTGTTAGGCCACTGAACAGTGGGACAAATGCCGGACCGATAGGTGTTGATAATTATTTTAACAGCTTATCTTATAAGAAATATGACTCTGATTACGTATACACCCAATTTTCGTAGCCTTAAGTAGTTCGTTATCGTTTTTTTCGAGGAATTACCTAATACATTTGGAGATTCCGTTTTACAGTCAAGCTCAAGAGAGACTGCGTGATAATGTTTTGGTTTTATTTAACTTCTAGTTATTGGGTCGTGGAAACCTGCGTTATATTTCTAAAGCGACAGCGAGTCCTTCATATTTCTCAGAAAGATTGTTTCGACGTAAATTTCGATCTTTGAGTTGAAGAAAACATGCTTGTTGGGTTGAACATGTTTTCGTACACTGCTTTTCTTATGTGTACGTATGCTCTTCTCAATCCTACGCCACAAACGTTAAATTAAGGGACTCTTACGTTTTGGAGGTTGATAATGGTGAGAACAAACAAATGGAAAATTGTAGATTGAACTGATTTTGCCTTGAACTAAACGAGGTCTTTCCTCCTGTCGTTGAGGAGCTGCGCAACTTTGCCTGGTTAGAACTGCCAAAAACAGCGGCACCATCGATAGAATCCAAATTCCTGAAACGTGATTAAAATTTGGATATGAATCCTCGAATAATTCCTGTTCGATCGTGTTTATGTTTAGGTGATTTGTATATATATTTATTCTCTAGTTTACCTTTTTACGTGGCCAAAGCCGACCCTTATATTCCTATAGCTTTACGTTTCTGACCAGCTCGTTATCTCTGGTCAGTTCTCAGTTATCCGAATATAAAGTGCCTACGAAATTCTATCAAATAATATATTGTCAACGAGTGGTTCAAATCAGCTCATTCAATCTTTCTATATATCTTCCGTTGAACTGTAATCGTGGTGGTATCTTACTGATAACTAAGAAGTCTTAGGAGAAATAAATTTTGTATTTTAGTTTAAATACATTATTTTATAGTTTACTCACCCATGGCGCAAGATTCAACGATGGTTGCCAAAATAATGTGAATTCGTTTGACTATAACTACTCACCTATACCAATCAACTGGGAAATAAAGCTTTATGATAATGGAGTTTTTGTATTTATTATATCGATGTTCTTCAAAATTTATATTCATTTATTTTTTTTAGGTAAATCATTTCCAACTAGATTATAATATTACTTTATACCAATGAACTATGGCAGATGAATCAAGTGGGTAGGGTATGACGAAAAGTACGTTAGAAGGGTACTAGGAAACTCATCAAAAATCTAAACTTGAGACGTTTTGATGAGTTTCTCGCCTGGTTTGGAAACTCGTCGGAACTGCATGGACGGGAAACTCGAGGAAAATCTGCGCCAAACCAATTTATCCGCACAAAATTAGTAATGAGTTGGCATTTTTCTTTCGACTGCGGTCCAGCCCCGTTGGGACATCCTCGAAAACTGGCTTGAGGACACCCTTCAAAAGTAAGAGCAGTCGAGAAGAGCAATCATCGAAATGTGGTTGATGGGAAAATCTCAACCATCGCGTCAACCCTTAACTACCTGCTTCATTACAACGCAAGGCCATCATGAATACAAAGCCAAAACTTTTATGTTCCATAGAACAGATGTATGTGATATGTACCTTGTTTGGGTTGGCGTACTGGTTCTTTCGGGTTCAACTACTCACTAGTACCTAGTAGTATGAGAGGCTATATATGATCGGATTTGGGTGTGGTTTTCATACATTTCGGTGCGGCAAACGATCAACCCTACAACTGGAGGCCAAGTCAATGAGTTTGATTCTTTTTCCCAGTACTCGTTGAAAATCGTAACTATGTTTTAAACGCTTGAGGCCCCATCCCAAAGAAGAATTCCATATACGACATTACTGAACAGAACAACCCATGATATGGTTTGAGGAGAACACATTGAGAAACATTTGAAGGGAGACGTCTTAGTAGAAAAAGGTTCGTTGAAAGCTTTGAGTGAACACAATCCAAATGTGTATTCCAACGCAAATTTGAGTCTTGAGATTATATCATATTTTTTGCTGGTCGATATCTCAATCTAGCTCAGAAGAAATTGAATATTAGTGCGGGAGATCGAGCCACTTCACTGAATTTCTTGTGGGCAGGTCACCGATTCTGAACCTACTAGCATGGTCATTTTTGAACAATACAGGTAGTAGAGAGCGTTCAAAGTGTTGGTTCGATGGTTTTCTTTTCAATGACTTTCACGTTACCAGTTTAGACTAGTTTCCATAGGTATCAGGAAACTCATCAAAAATAATTTTTATCTTCTCAATTTATATTACCAATTTATATTATATAATATTTCCAATTTATATATACGAAAACTAGCTCAAATGATCATATAGCACGACTGGGACTTTCTGATCTTAGAATAAGATTATACGCCCTTGAAAACCCCCTATTCCTAAATAGAAACTTCAAATGGATTTGAGAACAAGCGAAACATGAAAAATGAATTGGCGAGCCCCCTCCGCTCTTTCAAGTGGATGCAAGGGTGATATCGTTCCCATGTGACATCATTCAGCTTTCTACACATCAATTTTCACCAGTTTCAATCGTCCGATACCTGATTTACTTAATATAGCACCTTTTTTGAAACCTCTCTTCTATCTGCTGATGGGGGAAAAATTTAATAGTTGAAACTGCACATTCTGCCATTCTTTGAGGTTGGCAAAAGACGATGCGAAATTACAAGTCAGGCCTGATTGGTCACGAAGGTTTTTGAAACTACCTTATCTGAAAACTTCGAAGATAATAATATACTCCAACGACAAAAATAAATTATTTATTGTAATAAACAAGTCTGAGGTTGACTAAAAGATGATAAAATGTAATAAAATGCCTATATAAAATTGAGGGTGAAAATTGTTTAGTTCATTAGCCCTAAGGCACGTATCCCTTCAGTCATCTATGGTATATCTCGGTTCTGTGAAGTTCGGGCGGGCCTCCATGAACGAAACTTTGATGGCTTGCCTGTAAAAATTCGTGGCTGTAGAGAGGAGAGTATACACGGCCGGCATGTTCTGCAAGCCGCAGTCAAAGGTCCTGGTGAGTATGGCGAAGATGCTCTTTCCGAACCAGGGGCAGAAGACTGGCGAGCCTGAAATGGAAGAAGTTTGTGAACTTGGGAACTCAAACCGTACAATCAGGATGAAAATAGGGAAACAGAGAATCAATCTTATGTAACGGCTAAAAATGTCCAAATCAAAATTTTGCAACAAAAAGTTCCTTTTACAGTTTTTTATTTATTTATTTATTTCATTTTTTTTACGATCAGTTTTCAAGTAATTCAATATTTGAGATTTTTCCGTGTTGCCAACCCTATATCAATAAAATAACCATAAATCCGTCAAATGACCATGCATATTTTAAAAAATATTAGTACACCGTTGAAAAAGCGTTAAATTTCATACCACTCCGATACCTATTCAAAATTTTGTAAACAGGTGTAATAGGAGACAAATCCGGCTGAAAGTTAAAACTTAACAAATCTTAAGAAAGCTGTCAGAACGCAGAGCACTTTAGCTCAAAAGTCTTTCTTCGAATTTCACCCCCGAAGAAGAGAAAAACTGCACCGAGATCTCACCTTTCCAATGGTGCGGTTAATTTTACTTCGCTAGTTAGAGGAGAAAACTGATTTATTGTTGAAAAATATTGTTCTTTTTTTAAATAAAATCAAGGGTTTTTTTTAAATTACCTTCTATGAAAATTTGAGTTTGGTGACGGTTTCTACGTATTTTTCTACGCTGAATCGAATGTTAACCCTTGCATATCTCCTATACCCCGTTGAAACCTAATTCACGAATTTGAGTTCATTTGGTATGATAAATTTTATGTGTTTTTAGGTGTGAAACTAGTTAGCTAAAGTGTGAAATTCGGTTATGAGGGATACATATGCAAGTGTCACCATTCGTAAAAAATACATGGAAAACCAACACCAAACTCGTATTTTCATAGAAGGTCATTTTTCAACAAATCCTTCGATTTTATTGAAAAAAATAACGTTTTTTAACATTTAAGCACAGTTTTCTCCCCTAATCAGCAAAGTAATAGTAAAATTGGCCATATCGTTGGTAAGGTGAGATCATGGCGCAGTTTTTTCCGTCTCTGGAGGTAAAATCCAATATAAGACTTCCGAGCTATTGCGCTCCGAAGTTAAACTGAGTTCCTAAATTTATCAAATTTCAATTTTCAGTCGAATTTCTCTCCCAAAAAACTTGCTTTAAAAAATTTGATGTGGTATTAGAGTGGTAGGAAATTTATCGCTCTTTCCAAAGGTGTCCTCATAATTTCCACTGCATAATTTGAGGGAGTTATGGTTATTTTAGTGAAAAAGGAAGAAAACATGAAAAAAAAAAAAAATTAAAAAAAATCCGACGTAACTAAAACCAACAAAATGACAAAAATTAGAAGAAAAACTCGTAAACGAGTTCCACTATCTGCTTTACAAGCAGATACCATGTTACATGGATATGTCTTTGATTGGGGATTTTATAACGGTTGTCCTCGAGAGTTGTAAAAAAAAAAAAATCCTTCAACTTTGGACTGTAGGCGACGAAATGTAGAATAATGAATTTATTCTATTATTCTTGGAGACACAATAAGCATACTATACATACTATTAAAGTTATTTCTCCAATACAGGCGCTATCATTTTTATGTTCATGATAGCCTGATTTTTCATTAATAAATGAAATTATATCATTTATTGTTTTATTTGATAACGTTTCGTTCTCTTACTGAGAACATCTTCAGATCTTGCTTTCTTGACATTGAGTTGACTTGGTGAGCCACTGTTTTATTTGACAAATCCGTTATATTCGGATGTTTATAAATTTTTTCCTGGACACACCAAGATCTGAAGATGTCCTCAGTAAGAGGACAAAACGTTATCAAATAAAACAGTAAATGAAATAATTTCATTTATTCTCCCTGGGCCACATCCCGACTAATTCCAACAAAACAACGGTTTACTTATAAAAATGTTGAAAATAACTGTGGAGAGAAGCCACTACAATGAGTTGTTGTTTACAGTCGACTGTTGTCAAGAGGATGATAGTGTTTCCTATGGAGTGGAGTAAATGATGCTATTGCTTTACGTTAAGAATATTGTAACCGGCTTATTAAAATTGTTTATAGTCCAATCACCTTGGTTTAGGAATGTAGCCAGGTACGTAAGGAGGGGGAAATTGGTAGCTTGAGATGTGAACATTTATAATAAATCAAGCGCTTTCCAACGAGTGGCGAACGATTTCTGTACGATGAAAACTGCGGAAGTTCCATTCCCCTAGCAACGGCTGGGTTGTACATGAAAAACACTGAATTTGTGACACAAATTTTGCGTGACGGAAATTTTTGGTTGACCCCCCAGAGCAAAGACATATCCATGTCAAAAAAAACTTGAATATTGAATTACTTGAAAATTAAGCATTTAAAAAAATCTCTCCAAGGAACTTTTTATTGCTTTTGGATGTTTCGGAGACTCCCAGTATACAGCGTGTCCCACGGAAAAGTTACACCTCCCTTCATTCCCCCTGATTTCAGCGTAAAAAATTGGGACCAACGTCATTGTTCATAATTTTTTCCGTAGATCTCAGAAAAAATACTTTCGCCCGGGCCACTTGCGCCAAAAGTGTCTCGAATGACATAATTTTGTTTTTCCGAATGGGAACTCCATTTATATTGTAGATTTAAATTTTACGTGAAATTTCGTGAAGAAATTACAACCACTCGATTTTTTAATTGCGCGTTAACTCTCCCCTAGCAATCCCGCTCTAAAAGTGTGCGATTCCGCTCTAAAACTTCAAAAAATGTGATATACTGAGTTTTTGATGATATCCAATTGCCTCATGTAATACATGATTTTAGTGTATTATTTCGTGCTGAACCTCGTAATGTTCATTTGTTGCAACACCAACTTGGGTAAACACCGAAAAATCGACCAGAATCGCACTTATCTTATTCATTTTCACACAACAAAAAGCGTACTAAAAAGTAGTTTTTTCGACGTTTTCCCAACTTAGCGTTGACGCAAAAATTCGAGCGTGCGCAGTTGGTAATTCAGTATTTTTGCGTACACGGATAGAACAAAAACTCTCTGATAGTCACCTTGGTCGTAGACGCACACGTCACCATATTGGCGCGACTTGAAGCAGACGTGCCGATACGTGACTGGGTATTCCAGGCAGGTGGAGGGATGGTGTGCACATATCACTTCTCTGCATTCGTTCATCGTCACGTAGGTCAGTTCGTGTGTCATTATCTCATTATTTCCTGGAAGAAATAAAATAGGTATTGGATAAATTATAAAATTTCATAAACTAGAGGTTTTATTGCCATACAATCTGTAATTGAAATTCCTTGTCGAATATAATATCAACGTTTTTGACTACATACAGTACTACACAGTAGAAATAAGTCGGTTGATTACAACGTTTCTAAACGTCCTATATTTTATAGAACTCAGCTGGGCAAATTTATTGTTTGAAAGCCCACCAGCTAACTGAAGCATCGTTGTCACTGTTGGAGGCTGAGAAAATTCCTTCAAAACAACAATGTCCACATTATCCACCATCCTGATACTGGCGGTTGATGGGAGTAGGGAATTATGTGATTCGTTGCGACTCACCAAGTGCTATCGAGGCGATTAGGGAGTATATTATTAGGAACACAAATAATTTCATGGCAACGAGTGTGCAGATGATCGCGAGAAGAGTATTGGTGATAATTCCATTGAGGTGTTCTCTATACGCATTGGTCACCTAATCTCCTACGGGCAACATAAAGCCATTTGATCCATCTCGAAAATCATTGAGTTCCACCATAACATTTATGTGGGTGCCAAGCCAAGTAGATTTTCTTAGCAGTAGGTTAGCTGACCCTCTTGCGAGGACGTACATTAGTGATAATGGATTGAGATGTTGCCTATATGCATTGATTATCAAATCTCCTACGTGCAACATAAAGCCATTTCATTTGATATGAACAGTGACATAAGCAACATTGGGTTCGACCATAACTTTTTCGTGAGTGCCAAGTCATGAGGGTTTTCTTGGCAATGAGTGTGCTGGTGATCTCGCGAGGATAGTCATTGGTAATAAATCCATTGGGATGTTGTATATTCGTATTGATGATCAAATCTAAACATAAAGTCAATTCCATCCGGCATGAGTAATGGCATGTTGAGTTAATCATGTGCGTGTTACCCTTCAGGATCCAGCCTATTCCGTGCCTTTCCCTTCACTCCGAGCCGCGGGAGTGTATTGGATATGGATAGTTCCCCTTCCCGATTCTTGAAACACTGGAGTAATGTAAATATTAGATTCCAGGTCACCCTTTGGGTGTTGCAGGATAATCGTCTCAGCCATTGGAAGGGGCAACTAATCTACTTCTCCTCCTCTCTGTCACATTATTCACACTGAAATTCAATGCCCTTACCAACAGGTCCCCATCCAGCAATGGAACAGGTGTCAAAGAGGAAAGGCCAGTACTCCAGGCGGTCTGCCCATTCTTTTGTCGTAGAATTCATCAGTTCGAAGTTGAGTGTGATGAGGGGGATGGGAAGAACTACCTTCCCCCATCCTATTGGCTTTTCGAGGAGGTAAATCCCAACGGGACAGTCCGATTCGCCAAGTGGGTTATTTCTATTTGAATGTGGAAGAAAAACAAATCGTCAGTTTAGTGAGATGTACCACCTACTTTGGGCTGGTGACCCCATATCAGAAGAAGAAAAAGAAGAAACACGTTTATTTAATTATAAGTATGCTTGTTACCTAAACAAGTTACACATACACTATTGACAATAATATTATATATAAACATTACAGCATGGTTTTTCCAACCGTTTGCTGGGTGTTAGGTTTTACTTTTTCAGGTCTAATACAACTGTAACATGAATATTATTATATACACAGTCGATAATAATATGTAACTGGTAAGTAATGGAAGGGCAAGTGTGTAAATAATGTTGAAAGAAAGAATAAATAAACAAGTGAAAAATAATACATTCTTCTGAGTTAAACTTAAAAAATGAACTGGGCAACCAGAAATTGTCTGAACACCAAGCCGATTTACAAAAATCGACGAAGCCAGGCCCACCCATACTTCCAGTTTAGTATTTAGATGGTTCTGTTCCGCCTGAATTCTCCAAGAAGTGTACAAACGCACAAGAAAAAAATCTCCTCCACACGCAGGTCGCATAGGGCGCACACTAGGGCTCTGAATTGCCTCGTATTTACATTTAGCAACTCTCAGCGTAGTCTGAGGAACCATCGAGCTTCAAATAAGCCTATACCTTCAGTAGAACGCAAGAAACTAGTGTGCTTTATTTTTGGATCTAATTCCTTCTAGATTGTGTACGTCTCAACATTGCTCTTTTCTTCTTCATAACCAACAAAACTTTTTTCCGCGTTAATTTCAGCCGCGAAACATCGAGTGAACTCATTGTATTGTTGAGATCGTACCTCACCGTCAGGGCACCATATACTCAGCCCAATATATCCCACTGGGGCCAATATCCAATGCGACTGTCCCAGTAAGACCAGAATCCGGCATGCCCATAACCCTGAAATTGTACGTAAGATGCAAACCCAAAGTAAATGAAGGCGTGAAGACGTGGTCAATTCTGTCACAATATGAACTAGGTAGGTAGAATCACAGAGAGGCAAAAAATAGAAAAGGTTTTTAAGGTTTTTTTTTCTCCCCAAATACCAGTTGCACCGTCTTAACACAGACATACTCTTGGTGACCCCGAATCTGAGAACCGTAACCCAAAATCGTCCTCACTATCGCATTAAAACCTTGGAGCTTCGCCTGCAGAAGAACATGAGGGTGCCAGAACATTGTCACCTCGAACATAGTTCATGGCATATTTCACCGTTTTAGCTTTGGATTTCAGGTGCTCATCAAAAGAGACGTGGAGTCAGAATGAACTCGGAAACAATATCAATATCAATGCCTTTGTTCCTACCGCTCTGACCCCATATCATATGTCGCACCTAGGAAAATTAAAAAACTTTCTATCGTAATATACGTGATAATAGGCTAAGCATAGGTTACTCACACGTCTTAATCTGCCATTTTGGAAGAGCGATAAAACATTTTTATAAACCTAAAAATACGCATTTAAAAAACCAAAAACATTCAAGATCAAAAGTTGGTGTAAATTTTGAAGAATTTCTTCATTTGAATTCCTCTACTACAGTTATTCTCATTATTAATTTTTCTTATTTTTTCGTAATGTAGGACAATGGCTGGTTCAAACCCTACAATAATGTTTTATGTTAATTAGGTCATTGTCCTACTATATTGAATATTTTTCGCCAAATTGTAATGTTATTAAACAACAATAAAGATTTGTTGTTGGGAAAAAAAATCGGATTCCCGAAGGATGTTGCAGTAAGAATAACTAGTCAGATAAGGTTTAGCGGTTAAATTTGATGAATTCCATATACCCAAAACTGGAAAATATTGGTGCTTTACCTTGCAAATCCTCGTATATCCTTTCCAGCCGGGTTCACCGGTGCAGGCTCGCAATTGCCATTTTTGCCCATATATATCCCTTTTACAGCCCTTAACAACATTTCTGGGTGCCACGAAAGGAATTCTTTTGGAGGGTCCAGTATATCTGACCCTGCGATTACTACGATTTGGCTGACCTGTAAACACCGAATGCAATAATCGCTAAAATATCAACGGTTATGGTACTCAATTGGAAAAACGGTGCAAGTTTTTATAAAGGCCATTATAAGTAAAGCTCACTTCAATCAAAAACTTAACCAAGTTTAAGCTCGAAAAGATTGGAAATTAACGGAGATTATAGCTCATCGACTTTCACAAAAGCAGTTTACGAGTTTGGACTCATACTGAGGCGGCTGGAGTTTAAACTCCTAATATCTGGCCAATTACACTTGCTAACATTCGTTATCTATGGTATCAATATGGCCAGGAAGCTTTGATGAATTTGGCATTTAAAATGAATCAAAATGCATTTTTCGAAATCTAGAGCAACAACACTAGATAGGTGCTCACCTAATATTTTGGAGGTACCTAGGTATTTATTGATTAGGTATCAATGGCGGGAAAGATGGCCAATATTCGACATGTCCGCTCCTCATTATGCGATCCCTGGCATTTTAACACTTAACGTAATGAGGAACTTACCTCGTTATATGATAGAATAGCACAATGAACTCTAGATTGAAGTAGAAATAGCGTCATGACACCATTTAATAGCCAATCGCAAGGTTAAGAGGAAAAATATGTATATCAGATGATGATAATGATGGTGGCACATTATGATAATATGATGAATAGTTTGTCTTTGAAGATTGTCTTCGATATTGGTTAGAAACTCTACAAATTTTTCGATTTGTCGTGGATTGAACCTTGGTGTATTTCACCAACCGAAAACTCGCTCACGCCTAGTTTTAAACATCGGAGTTCCGTTAACGAGGTTCGGGAAAACTGTCCAATAAAAAGTTGGACAATTTGAAGTGTGGGGCAATAAATCCGCAAATAACGACGAAAGTCAGAAATAATGTTATTATTTGGTAATTAAAATGGAAGCGGGACTGATAAAGAGGTGTGTTAGTTGTGTTGTTATTGCGGATTTATTGTCCCGGCACTTCAAATTATCCAACTATTTATTGGACAGCTCGCCCAAACCCCGTTTAGGGCTTCAACGGCTTTCCAAACTAGGCTTCAACGGCTTTGGGACTGGTGAAATACGCCAAGGTTTACTCCTCGAGATTATTTTTAATGGCTAAACTCCGTTAAATAAGTTTTAGGTGATAGTGTGCTTAAGAGGCTTACAGAAAATCTCGAAAAATAAGACATGGGAAAGACGGTAGGTTTTCTCCACTGTTGATAAAGTTAACCACATCAAATAAAGTTACATAACTCCTCTCCTCTCCCCATTATCTATTCCCTGATGACCTATCTGTAATACATTCATTATTTACCAATATGTTAATTTTAAATGGTGTTTGATTTAAATGGTGTCGTGTGTGTTTTTAATTTCATAAATTTTCATCATATATTACTGAAAATAGTGATTAGCTGTAGCAATACTTACATTTAACCGCCAATTCGTATCGTCTCGAGTGATGCGAACTAAGGTGTCTGTGGCGAAAAATACTTTATCCGAGGTCATTATGGTACATGTGCCCAGTGCCCGTCTCGGTTCTGTAAAAAGAGAATTCACATGTAACACATGTAACTGACATCTCTATCTCTATCTCTATCTCTATCTATCTATACTATTAATAAGAATGAAACTCCGTTTGTCTGTCTGTCTATTTGTTTGTTTGTCTGTCGTGTCTATGCACAGCCAAACGGCTGAGTGGGCCGGATCTACGAGTGGGGGGATCTTTTTGGGATTTTCCGATAGGGTGTATAAGCGAATTTAAAATTTTCTAATCCCACCCGAACCATGGGCCGTAGGGCGGGAGGGGGGTCGAAGTAAGAATTAATGTGCGCTTTTTCCACTTCCCCGCTTCCCCTACCCCTCTAAACGGCCGTTGACAATTCCGGAAAAATACGGGTTTCGTAGGTTTTCCTACGAGGAAGACGACGGCGCGATCGGATCGCGAAAAAAGTATCGGGAAATGCGTAAAAAAAATGCGAGAGTACGGACCCATTTTCTCGAAAAGTCCGCCGAAAAACTTGGTTTTTTCCGATTAAAATATACCCCATAAAGGTACGTTTTTCGGAACGGTTTTTGCGGGCGAAATACAGCTTTGGGTCCGCCGAATCTGAATCCGAAATCGGATATCGAAAAGAGTGACGAGAACTCGGTCGAATTGCCAGCAGAAGCGAGGGGAACCGTTTAATATGACATTTTAAATCGACCCGGGCCGCCCGTTTCACAACGTTGCTTACCAGAAGGGACCCTCACAGGGGGGTTCCCATTTGCACTTCTACGCAATACCTTGCGAGGCGAGCAGGTATACATAGGTACCTACCTTGCGAGCGAAGCGAGAGCCATTTCAACAGAATAAATACGGACTTTGTCCTACACATATACAGGTATACCTTGCGAGCGAAGCGAGCAACATCCCCGAATAAACTTTTCGTGGTTCCACGTAGTTTTATAAGATTTAAATTGTTTGTAATAATTCCCAACTGAAAAAAAACGTCTGCCAAGTTGGGTGGGCAGTATAACTTCCTCAAGCGAGCGAAGCGAGCAGCATCCCCTACAGAAGTTAAACCTACCCTTAGAGATCTACCGTTTGCGAGCGAAGCAAGCAACATCCCCTACAGAAGTTAAACCTACCCTTAGAGATCTACCGTTTGCGAGCGAACCGAGCAACATCCCCTAAATGCCATACTTTACGAGCGAAGCGAGCAACATTTTTTACATGCCAGACTTTGCGAGCGAAGCGAGCAACATACCCTACATGCCAGACTTTGCGAGCGAAGCGAGCAATATTCCCTACATGCCACACGTTGCGAGCGAAGCGAGCAACTTAATGGGGGGTCCGGGGGGCTTGCCCCCCGGCTGGACGTGGAGGCGAGCGTAGCGAGCCGGAGCGGCTAGTTATTAATAAGAATGAAACTCCGTCCGTTTGTCCGTTTGTCGTGTCTATGCACGGCCAAACGGCTGAGTGGGCCGGATCTACGAGTGGGGGGATCTTTTTGGGATTTTCCGATAGGGTGTATAAGCGAATTTAAAATTTTCTAATCCCACCCGAACCATGGGCCGTAGGGCGGGAGGGGGGTCGAAGTAATAATTAATGTGCGCTTTTTGGACTTCCCCGCTTCCCCTACCCCTCTAAACGGTCGTTGACAATTCCGGAAAAATACGGGTTTCGTAGGTTTTTGAACGAGGAAGACGACGGCGCGATCGGATCGCGAAAAAAGTATCGGGAAATGCGTAAAAAAAATGCGAGAGTACGGACCCATTTTCTCGAAAAGTCCGCCGAAAAACTTGGTTTTTTCCGATTAAAATATACCCCATAAAGGTACGTTTTTCGGAACGGTTTTTGCGGGCGAAATACAGCTTTGGGTCCGCCGAATCTGAATCCGAAATCGGATATCGAAAAAAGTGACGAGAACTCGGTCGAATTGCCAGCGGAAGCGAGGGGAACCGTTTAATATGACATTTTAAATCGACCCGGGCCGCCCGTTTCACAACGTTGCTTACCAGAAGGGACCCTCACAGGGGGGTTCCCATTTGCACTTCTACGCAATACCTTGCGAGGCGAGCAGGTATACATAGGTACCTACCTTGCGAGCGAAGCGAGAGCCATTTCAACAGAATAAATACGGACTTTGTCCTACACATATACAGGTATACCTTGCGAGCGAAGCGAGCAACATCCCCTAATAAACTTTTCGTGGTTCCACGTAGTTTCATAAGATTTAATTTGTTTGTATGAATTTCCAACAGAAAAAAACGTCTGCCAAGTTGGGTGGGCAGTATAACTTCCTCAAGGATATACAGGTATACCTTGCGAGCGAAGCGAGCAACATCCCCAAATAAACTTTTTTGTGGTTCCACGTAGTTTTATAAGATTTAATTTGTTTGTAAGAATTTCCAACAGAAAAAAACGTCTGCCAAGTTGGGTGGGCAGTATAACTTCCTCAAGCGAGCGAAGCGAGCAGCATCCCCTACAGAAGTTAAACCTACCCTTAGAGATCTACCGTTTGCGAGCGAAGCGAGCAACATTCCCTAATAAACTTTTCGTGGTTCCACGTAGTTTTATAAGATTTAATTTGTTTGTAAGAATTTCCAACAGAAAAAAAGTCTGCCAAGTTGGGTGGGCAGTATAACTTCCTCAAGCGAGCGAAGCGAGCAGCAGTCCCTAATAAACTTTTTGTGGTTCCACGTAGTTTTATAAGATTTAATTTGTTTGTAAGAATTTCCAACAGAAAAAAACGTCTGCCAAGTTGGGTGGGCAGTATAACTTCCTCAAGCGAGCGAAGCGAGCAGCATCCCCTACAGAAGTTAAACCTACCCTTAGAGATCTACCGTTTGCGAGCAAAGCGAGCAACATCCCCTACAGAATTAAACCTACCCTTAGGGACCTACCGTTTGCGAGCAAAGCGAGCAACATGCCCTACAGAGGTTAATAAACCTACCCTTAGAGACCTACCGTTTGCGAGCAAAGCGAGCAACATGCCACACTTCGAAGCGAGCAACATCCCCGAATAAACTTTTCGTGGTTCCACGTAGTTTTATAAGATTTAATTTGTTTGTAAGAATTCCCTACTGGAAAAAACGTCTGCCAAGTTGGGTGGGCAGTATACGTTCCTCAAGCGAGCGAAGCGAGCAACATCCCCTACAGAGGTTAATAAACCTACCCTTAGAGACCTACCGTTTGCGAGCGAAGCGAGCAACATCCCCTACATGTTTCAATTGTAATACATCGCATGTATACATCCCACACTTTGCGAGCGAAGCGAGAAACATTCCTTACATGCCACACTTCGCGAGCGAAGCGAGCAACATTCCCTACATGACACATTTTGCGAGCGAAGCGAGCAATAAAGGGGGGTGGCTGGACGTGGAGGCGAGCGTAGCGAGCCGGAGCGGCTAGTATGTAATAAATGCTAGAATAAAACAATTTCATTTGTTCATTTTTTAATTCACTCAACTAATTTGTAGAATATGGTTTGCGGCACCATTTTAAATTGATTCTCAATAGTATGGTATGTAGTATTGGGTTGTATTGAAACTATATTGTGGAGTTACTTTGCCTAAAGTTCTGGCTTGACTTTAAATTAGACTTTTCAACATGCTGGAGTAGCTTTTCAGCCAGGGAATTTGTTCAGTCTGCTCCCACGTTGTGACTACTGGTAATTATAACATGTCAATGAGTAATTATATTTTTTTAAATCCAATGATTTTGATTTCAAAATTAATACGATTTCCTGGCTTCAAATTGGAGTACAAAATAAACAAATAAATAAATAACAGTGAGAGAGAGAGAGAGAGAGAGAGAGAGAGAGAGAGAGAGAGAGAGAGAGAGAGAGAGAGAGAGAGAGAGAGAGAGAGAGAGAGAGAGAGAGAGAGAGAGAGAGAGAGAGAGAGAGAGAGAGAGAGAGAGAGAGAGTGAATTGAATTGAATTGAATTGAATTGAATAGCGCTTTATTTACGAATCTCGCAAGATTTGGTCGTGCACGAATATTGACTAACATAAAAACAGAAATCTACGTCTTGGTAAAACCCTAAAAGAAAAACATATTCGTGCCATCTGCGCCACACTTTAATTGGAGGGAAAGAACAAAAGGAGTCTTATTTCTCCATGAATACAACATCAACATCAACTACTTTATGCATTCGACCTCTAAAAAATAAAATGAAATAAGATTCACTATGCAAACAGGAAAGTATGTACATGAATACTATTTTCTTTCTTTATCAATTCATAATATTTTTAATTTATCTTGAGAGAGAGAGAGAGAGAGAGAGAGAGAGAGAGAGAGAGAGAGAGAGAGAGAGAGAGAGAGAGAGAGAGAGAGAGAGAGGAGAGAGAGAGAGAGAGAGAGAGAGAGAGAGAGGAGAGAGAGAGAGAGAGAGAGAGAGAGAGAGAGAGAGAGAGAGAGAGAGAGAGAGAGAGAGAGAGAGAGAGAGAGAGAGAGAGAGAGAGAGAGAGAGAGAGAGAGAGAGAGAGAGAGAGAGAGAGAGAGAGAGAGAGAGAGAGAGAGAGAGAGAGAGAGAGAGAGAGAGAGAGAGAGAGAGAGAGAGAGAGAGAGAGAGAGAGAGAGAGAGAGAGAGAGAGAGAGAGAGAGAGAGAGAGAGAGAGAGAGAGAGAGAGAGAGAGAGAGAGAGAGAGAGAGAGAGAGAGAGAGAGAGAGAGAGAGAGAGAGAGAGAGAGAGAGAGAGAGAGAGAGAGAGAGAGAGAGAGAGAGAGAGAGAGAGAGAGAGAGAGAGAGAGAGAGAGAGAGAGAGAGAGAGAGAGAGAGAGAGAGAGAGAGAGAGAGAGAGAGAGAGAGAGAGAGAGAGAGAGAGAGAGAGAGAGAGAGAGAGAGAGAGAGAGAGAGAGAGAGAGAGAGAGAGAGAGAGAGAGAGAGAGAGAGAGAGAGAGAGAGAGAGAGAGAGAGAGAGAGAGAGAGAGAGAGAGAGAGAGAGAGAGAGAGAGAGAGAGAGAGAGAGAGAGAGAGAGAGAGAGAGAGAGAGAGAGAGAGAGAGAGAGAGAGAGAGAGAGAGAGAGAGAGAGAGAGAGAGAGAGAGAGAGAGAGAGAGAGAGAGAGAGAGAGAGAGAGAGAGAGAGAGAGAGAGAGAGAGAGAGAGAGAGAGAGAGAGAGAGAGAGAGAGTGAGAGGGGGAGAATATCAGTGAGATCAGATGACTAGAACGTGATACTATGATGATTGGTGGGATTTGTGTTTTCGGAATTCTTTGTGAGCAATGAAATTGATAGAGAGCAATGTTATTTATAGCCCGATCCGCACATTTTCTGAGTATTTCATCAAAATCGGATGAAAACTGTAGAATTTACGCTTGTCGCAAGAAATTTCGGAGACGAGGGCACACACTCTATTGAACACACACAGACTGACATGCAGAAACCGAGTAGTTCAAAATGGTCTAAAACGTTAAATGTGAGTGAAATTTTTTATTTTTTTGAAAAAAAAAAATCCAACATTTCAACATTTGTTGAAAAACAAATGTTCCGTCTCCCGAAAGTGAAAACAATGTTACCGCTACCATCAGGGTTACTTCGAATTGCAATCTACCTCGAAACCAAGATCCATCGCTGACCTTAATCTCGTGTGATGCGCGGGGCTTCAATATGCTATCTACCATCACACAAAAGGTAACAGGATACTTACTGAGGAAGTCTGCGGTGTCCAAATGAAGGAAGTTATGAAGTCTGGTTGACAAACAAAATAGGAAGGGCGGGGTATGTGATAAAAACTACAAACTTGCGATGTACAAAAAAGGTTGCCA
This sequence comes from Adelphocoris suturalis, assembly GCA_030762985.1. Taxonomy (NCBI): domain Eukaryota; kingdom Metazoa; phylum Arthropoda; class Insecta; order Hemiptera; family Miridae; genus Adelphocoris; species Adelphocoris suturalis. Next base: position 86,517,714 of record CM061044.1, read on the forward strand.
AACGTTCAGGTCCATTAGAGTACCCAACCAATTTTTAAACAACCGAGATGCGAATGGAAAGTTCAGTTCAGTCAGTTCATCCTTTATTTTCATGTTTTGAATACAATTTGTACATAACAACCGTCATTACATATTTTTATGAAATTCAATAATACTATAGGTAGCTTGAAACTTGTTTTTGTGTTTCGTTATGTGAAATAGTCGAATTGGTTTGATGTTGAAGTGAGTTTGTAACGTAGTTAGGTGGAGTGGACGTTCTCAATCAACGGTTACTGATTGGTACGACCTGGGCAAGGATATCTATGTTGAAGCTTTCGAAAAAATAGGGGAAATTGGATAAATTGCTAATCAAGTACAATTGTACGAGCCTTTGTTTCAAGGCAAAAGGAAGTAAAATCACGGCTGTACCTTAGCTAGTGACAGGTGACCAGCTGCTCCTTCTTCCCTTCCAAATACGAAGATGACCCCAACTCCGTTGATGAGCAGGCACCGACACCAGGACCTACTGTACGGAAGCCGTATTAAGAGATCCCCTATTTTCTTGATTGTATAGATAACTCGGTGGTAGATTTCATATTGTAAGAAGGGAGGGTTGATAGATTGCATACTGAACCTACAAAGGGTCGGTAGTTAGCATACTGATCCAACGAAGGGTCAGTAGATGGTATACTGAACCAACGAAGGGTTGCTGGATAGTATATCGATCGAGTACCCTATCAGAGAGACTCGTAAGCCATAATACGGTTTTGTTCTACTTTTTCTTTCTGGGAAATACTCGAAGCTGAAATGTACCAATAGTTTAAAGTGATCAACTTACCATTTGTAGCCGGATTGAAGTGATGAGAGCAAACAAAAGGAAAATTGTAGATTGAAGTGATTTCGCCTTGAACCAAACGAGGTGTTTCCTCCCGATCTTGAGGAGCTGCCGAATTTGGTTGGAAGAGTACTGCTAAAAGCAGCGGCACCAATAAAAGGAAACCTCCTGAAAAATAAAATTGGCAAGAAACTCCGATATTGATTTCCGTTTGTCGTATTCTCATTGAGGTGAGTTACTAATGGTTTGGAATGTTCCCTATATGATTTTTTCCTGGTCAGAGTGATTCCATAAACCTCTAAGTTTTCGGTGGTCACTTCAAATCAGAATGTTGAGTATAAAATTCTATCAAAAGGTAGGTACATACATTCAACGCTTAGGAGATCAATATGGTCAGTCCTTCTGAATCTTCGAGATCTACAATCTTGGACTTAGCATTGAATTGAGGAATCGCATTTTCCTGATAACAAATATCTTAATATAACCGAATTTCGTGCTTTATCTACATTTGGGTTTTCGGTTTACTTACCCATGTTGCAGGATTCAAATGTGGATATCATAACAGCTGTGGTTGCGTTTGACTCTAAGGACTCACCTGGCACCGCTCCGCCCAATCGACTGGATAATGTAGCTTTATGATAATGGAGTATTTTCTGTTCATATTGTATTCCGCAATGATGATGCTGTTTAATTCACGTTATCATTAATAATTAATTTTATTAAAATTATTACATTACTTAAATTACATTAAAGTTATTTTCATCTCAAAGGTAACAGTAAATAATACTTACTGTTAGCAATTTTGTTCCAGAAGAAGTAATTCACGTGTCACGATCGTAACAGTCGTAAACAGGGTTCTATTCCGACCCTAAAATCCGCATTTTTGCTTATCCAATTTAATATAGTGGTCAATTTTGTTTCAAATATGATATATAATAGGTACTGCCCAAGTTTAATTTTCTTTATCCTTATTTCATCGTTTGTAACAATTTGTAATTTTGTTCCAGGTATGACCGATTTGACTGGATAAAATCCTCAAAATAAAAAGTAAGCCTGGATTTAAATATTAGAAATCATAAGTTGCATTTAAAAGGATGAAAAAGGGGAGTTACCATCCTCTCCTGCTCATTGGGGGTGAAATAAAAGGCCACCCCTTGAAAAACCACTCGCAACCCCTTCGCTTCTCTGAGTCTGAATTGTTTACTTTGCCAAGGTCTCTTCCTTGGGACACATTAATTTAATCCGCTCATCATATTTCTCGGCAGAAGTGCTGCGCGAGCGCTCTCTTGCCCGTAATTTTAACCAGTTTTATTAGTTAAAAGAAAATCTTCTCTACTTGGTCTCTTAAGGTTGAAAACAACTCTATTATCGGTATATAATGTACAAGCTGTGTTCGCTCGCTTTGCTCACTTATCAAACACATGTATGTAGATCACAGCGTAACATCACATAAATTATCAATCAATTGTGACCGTACTGCCAGGGAAATTTATATATAAATCTCTTCTGTTAGCTTTCATTCATTCTTTTAGCTTTCTTTCTCTTTGTTCCATCAGCGTTTCGTCCGATTTGTGCTTTGGTGGCATTTTCCGAAAAACACTGGAAAGGCTATTGGTAGAATAAGTTGGAACTAATTTGAAAATACTCCAACCATAGATGCATAGGTACCTAAATTATGGTCGTAATTTTATAATAAGGAAACCAACTCTGCTTGACAGTGGTTCGCACTACTCGCGTGACAGAATCCTGTCAACGAAACAGTAAAAATGAGAAAATTCAGTTCATCTGCTGATCAGCAATATCAGATGAACCTTTTCTGGATTTTGCTCGATCACAATGGAGCAATCCGCATTAAAATCGGTTCTTCCTTTTAGCTTTCTTTCTCCTCGCTCCATCAGCTGCATAGCTGATCTAGGAAGCTTCAGACTTTATGATTCGTTTCCAGATGTCCCAAAAGACCTCCATTTTAATTTTTAGCTTCATAGGTTGAATAGCAAAGAACTTAGCTCCGGATCTTACTCAGCTGACCTGGGGGGGTAAATTTTTTACCTCTCAACAAGTCCCTGATTAGGTTTTGATATGTTTTAATTAATTAATTTTTATTTATTTATTTCTTTTTTTTTTTTTAATGTTTGTTTCAGATTTTAGTCTAGTTACGCAATAAACCTTCGAAGTTTCAAATTTATGACCGGAGAGCGTAATTTGAGGAGTTTCTTACGATATAGTATGACAGGTGTTTCATTTTTGTTTTCTTTTGGTTCGGATATGCAAAAATCGAAGATTTCGTTTGGATGACGGATTATTTTGAGGAGGAGTGATGGAGGGGGAAAATCAACTGAACTGTCCACACTATCCTTAACCGATTTTAATAATTTTAGACCAGTGATCTGCGTAATAGGACTAACTAATACAGAAATAATAAACCTTTGTGCCGCTAATGAACCTTGAGCCGCTAATGAACCTTGTGCCGCTAATGAACCTTGAGCCGCTAATGAACCTTGTGCCGCTAATGAACCTTCCGGTTGAGACGCGGCTTAAATTCTTTTAAAAAAATAAATAAATAAAATAAACCTTTGTGTAACAATTTGCAGTTTTTTAATGTACCATCACGGTTGTGCCATCTTGGGTTCATTTATCTAAGTGTTAAGTTTGCTCCCCTACTAGGACATTTCCAAATGGAACAAACGTGCCAGCACTATCTGCGGTAGACATTAGGCCAAAGGTTGCTTTGTGCTCTAGAGGATTTAGTCAGAAAAGTTAGCCGTTATCTAGGTAATTGAACGTGACCGCTGTGATCCTGAAGCCCCACACGGTGGAGACTTTCGCGACCTACAAAACTACCGAATGGGGTACCTAAACCTCGTACTTGACCTGAGGGTCATTGTAACAGATAGCCCCAGTGCAACCTCCCTCTCGGCACGGGACTTGAATTACGCCTCATGAGATAGCAGAAGAACGTGCCAATATATACAGTATGTAATGTTACCTCTAGCGGTTATTTCACGCTTTTATCTCTAACCACTCTCCACTGACCTACATATTCATTTATTTCACGCACAGCTTCTATTCCGCACCACCAAGCTTTTTTTCCGAACCAACTCGCTCTTAAATATATTTGCTTATGGACGGAAAAAATCAAGTTTAAACGACATCCTGTAAAAAGGAAAATATAAAAAACGGCATTCAACTTGGTTGTGACACATACCTTCCTCGTAGGTATCGGAAACATGAACATTGTTTCCGAGCCTACCGTTTTCACTTTCGGGAGAAGAAACATTTTTGGCCTCCGAAATCAAAATTTGCACTCGTATTTCACGTTTTAAACCATTCTGAACAACTTTGGTTCCTTGTCTGTGTGTGTGTGTGTGTGTGTGTGTGTGTGTGTGTCGTGTGTCCGCAAATCCTTGTAACAAGCTTATTTTCCACAGTTTTCATCTGATTTTTATGAAATTTTCAGGGTTTGTGCGGGTTAGAGTTTATACGGTCCCTATCAGTTTCATTGTTCCTGATACAATACTTCACTCTGCGCATGCGCAAACGTAAATTTTACCAAACATCATTTCTTTACGCCTTAGTCGTTCGATCTCGCTCAAATTTGGATGATAGTCTATTTCATCATCCCATATACATTTTAACATGATTGTATCATTATTAGCTACTATGCATGCGTCAATGTGAAATCCTTGTAACAAGCTTATTTTCCACAGTTTTCATCAGATTTTGATGAAATTGTCAGTCAGGCAGTAGAAGGTACAGTATCTATGTATTTTATTGTTCTCAAATCATTAGTTCATTCTGCGCATATGCAAACATAAATTACATTGAGTATCATTTTTCCGTTCCTTAACTGACCAATTAAGACGTTTCACGCTACATCTTTTCCGCTAAGAAAGTTTTCAAGAGCATTTAAAACTATTCAATGATCTATACAATCAGGATACGTAAACGAGGAAGCTATATGCCACACCCAACTTGGCAGAAGTTTATTTATCTATTTATCAAACGGCATTCACCAATTATAAGAATATCAGTGTCACAGGAGTGTACAGAATAATAACACATTTTTTACATTATTAGAAAAAGGAAATTGTACTAGCAAGAATTTCATAATTGTAAGAATAATTACAGAACTTTATAGAATATAAAATTAGACGGGCATGTTGCATTGAAGGAGGAGAAGCATCCTCTGTTCTGAGAGAAGTAATGGTGTTCTATTCAAAAATGCATTCACCTCGCGTGGCATCCGAACCATTTGACGATGCATCAGATATTTGCAACTTACAAACGGCACTTCAAAGAAAATATTTTGTCTAGTTCTTTAAACTGGCACATTCAGTCGATTCTGTCTGGAATAATTTACCAGCTTCTGGTAAAATAAAATGTCTGCTACAGCACGGCTATACTTTTTATCTCGACCATCCGACTATTTCATTTGGAGCGTCGATAAATTGGTTTGGATTATATAAGGCAGCTCATGGTGTCACAGCTCACGGTTCGTAAAGCATTCAAAGGACTATTTTTGATATGTAGATTTTATCTGTTTCGAATCCATGACAGCGCATTTGCAACTAGCGTAACAACGGTATATGTACTGCCCCTACTTCTCATCAATCTAGTATTTGAGAACTGAATCCTAGACAGTCTCTTACGAATTTCATATTCATCGGGTCAATGCTAAAAAGGTAGGGACTCGAACGCGGACAAAGTACGGAGTTCATAAGGGTTTCAAAAACTAATAAATGAAGAAAGTGCATTCGACTAGTAAAAAAGTCACTACACGGCGGCAAAGTTGAAACAGACAGGGGCTGCAAAGTAAGGAAGCTGTAAAGTATGGACTCTACGTGAATACTACCGCTTTCTGAACTTCCCGGCGAAGTGGCCACTAGGGAGAAGAAAAGCGGGAAAAAAAATCTCAGTTCGGATAACTACTCTATGAAGTAAAAAAAAAAAGTGGGGAAGGAGAGAAAAGAACCCCTAGGAATATCTGCTCAATGGAAGAGGGATAAAAACCACCGGAACCACTACTATAGAAGAAGCTTTCGGTCTAGAGAAGAGCGATGGGGTGTTATTACTGCACTGAATCTCCTCCAGATATGGGTCAGCTTCTTCTTTTATTGCCGGTCTTCGCTAGAGATCCTACAGCTGCCTATAGTGCGCTGCAATGTACCGCACACCTCCATCCATCTCGATCCACTTCCTCTTCCCCATTTTTCCTTCTCTTTCTCCGAGCCTTTCGTCGTAATTAGGGCCTTCGGACTCTTTCTGGCAATAATTCTTAAAAGAGGAAATGAAACTGAATGCCTTTCGTCATGCAGTTAGACGTCCTCCCAGACAATATCCCGCCTATTCTGAGTGCTTCCTTCTACTATATCGAACTCACTCATGCCTAATCTGGATTTAGTAACTAAACTACTATGATTATAGATCTACTGCTCACATTCCTTTTAGCAAAAGCCTCTGCTACGAGAATTCAGTTCACGGCTGTCTCAAGCTCAGCGTTCAAGCTGGGACACTGAGGAAGCAGATGAGGAAAGTGAACTAGCAGCCCGCTACGAAAATTCGGAATGACGCCGGAGCTAAGATATATCCATATCAATAAGTAGCATGATATTCCTACCGTAAGCAATATAATCTACCGGTACTAAAAACGGAGTAAGGAATGAATCTGCTACGAGATGAGTTTCTGGGATCTTGAATATTGTTAATAGTTATTATGTATGGCATCCGCTAATTTCAAAATTAACTCTTACATACTCAAGTTTCTTGATCAACAATTAGAAAACGTTGTAAATTATTACACAAAGGTTTATTATTTCTTTATTAAATAGCCTTTCTACGCAGATCATTGGTCTATAACTATTATTAAGCCCCATATAGCAAATTATCAAAACTTGGCGCATCGCGCCTCCCAAAAGGGTTCACACCTTTACTGCTCAGGACCCCACAATTTTACACTTTATTAAATGTTGAGAAATTTTCTAAAAATGTTAAAACAAAGCTTAGTAAAACGGCAGGTTGAAAGGTAAGAAATTAGCCTCAGATGCTCCATAAGCTATTCAGTGATCCTCCGAACCTCATAATTGTTTTTGAGGTGTCCCGAACGAGCTCCATCAAATTTCAGCAACGCGGGTCGATTAGGAAAGAAATTCGCCTTGGAGGTTCCGAAACTAATCAGAATAATACGAGAACTGAGAATATTACAGAAATATAAAATAACCAGGTGACTCGGAAAGAGACCACTCAGAAGTTTCAACGACCCTCTGTTTGCGCTCAAATTGAAAAGAACCAGAACTTTTTGATCTAACTCTACATACGCATATCAAAAAGCACTCAAGGAAGTTCTCAAGGAATTTCAAAACGAATTTCCATGAAGGAAATTTTAGATTCATTGCTATAGCTTACTTTTCTTAGAAAATTAGCTAAAACCTTCCGACCTTGGAAGGCCCGGAAGTATTTAACCTTCTGTTGTTGGAATAGAAATAATAATTAATTAATAGTAATTCCTAGGTATTCACTGATCAATGATTTAATAAATTAATATACTCGTAACTAAAGTACATAGGTGATTATGTACTTACGCTTCACAAGCCCCATAGGACACAGAAACTCGATTTCCGGAAGTCAGAATTTCATTGGAATTATGTTCTCAGCTGATACAATTGTCATTGTTTTCAAGGCGATTTTTGATATGTTTTACTGGTTACGTTTCACTCCCTCAGAGTAGAATATTTATTTGCTGTGACTCTCTAAATGCATTGCAAGCCATGAAGAAAGGTGTTGACACTCATCCATTGGTCGAAAACATTCTGCTTGGAATTCAAAAAATGTATGCTTCTGGGAATTCCGTTACATTTCGCTGGGTTCCTGGACATAATGGAATACACGGAAATGAAGTCGCATAAATCAGTGCAAGGACAGCCACGGAACAGCCAACATCCACTTTCATGCACATAAGATCTGATTATAAATCCGTTGTAAATAAAGCCATCTGGAATAATTGGAGGTCAACAATTCCTCTCATTTGAACAATTTATTTCATAAGTTGAAAGCATTATCAGTGTTCTATAAATTGTAACATTCTTTCGTTCATTGCATCAAACGTATTCAGCGCCCATGACCACTTAAAGGTTGTATGCGCTTTAATAAAGAAAAAAAAAAAAAAAAGATTCACTCCCGTCTTGATGTCTTTTTTTCTTATCGATGCGTTTGCCCTTAAAGAAAGCAAAAGAATAAACGCATATCGACCGGGGTGGTTTTGTTCGATTCTTTGGGCGGATACCTATAAATGAAACTCAAAAAATCATTACTGTTACATAGAAAGATTTCAAGATCTCGATTTTTGAATATTTTAGTCCGTATGTTTTACCCTTTAGTGTTGATCTAACGCGATGCCGATGTTACCCCCCTCCCCCTCCCTCCCGATGTATGAGTTTTGCGCCCAATTTCATAAAATTTGGTCCAGTAGTTTTGGAGAAGAGCTTCGGACGGCGTACGGACGGATTTTTTTAATTCGATTTTTGGATTCTACACATCTTGAAACGTCAACCAACAAATTTTGAGGGTGGTTAAACAATTTTCTTCTTGGTCGATTACAAAGGTTCATTATTGAAAATAATAAGTAAACCAAAATTAATGTTCTTTACTGGGGGATAACGTTCCGTATCACAGGGGTATAAGTTATACGCTACCCGCACGACCTCTCCGTCTTGCAGTTTGTTATACAGCGCCTTCACCGGATCGTTGCTTACCACACACCTTAAATACCTCCTAATCACTTAAATGTATGACACGATAAAATAAACGATTTTTTAGGTAGTATAATTACGTCCTAACACATAATAATATTTGCCAGTATATCAGTCAATGTAGACTGGTGCCATAAAAAAAGTTTGCATAGTTGGGTGTGGAACATAGCTTCCTCGTATCCGTAACATACCTACCTAAATGTATAGATCATTGAAATGTTTTAAATTATCTTATGATTCCATAGCCGGTTCCTATGGTTGAAGAATGGTAAATTAAGAGGGTGTATGTTTTCAGATAACTAGGGCGTGAGTAAATTATTCATGATGGAATTAACTATTGCGGATGCGCTGAATGGAATATTTGTTTGGAAACAATGAAACTAATAGGGGATTATCTGCGCTCTAATCCACACATTACCTGAGGATTTCATCAATGGAAATCATACTGTGGAAATTAAGCTAGTACGAGGATTTCACAATCGTGCATGCGCAGTAGCTAATAAAGACAAAGTTATATTGAAATTGCAATAGGGAATGCTCAAATCAATCTATCGCACCTATCCTTCAAAGTTGAGCGAGATCGGACGACGGGGGCGTGAGAAAACGTTGCATGATGTAATTTACGTTTGCGCATGTGCTAAGTGAAGTATTGATTTGAGAACAACGAAACTGATGGGGGTTCATCTAAACCCTGACCCGCACATTTCATAAAAATCGATTGAAAAATGTGGAAATTATGCTATGTACAAGGATTTGACTCGGAAAGAAAGTTGTTTAGAATGGTCTAAAACGTAAAATGCGAGTGGAAATTTTGATTTTTAAGACAAAATACTCTTCATCTTCTGAAAGTGAAAATAGGTAGACTCGGAAGCAATCCTAAGTGGCATTAATTGTACCTAATTGATTTTATAGCTGAATAGATATCGAAGTATTGGTAAAGGTAATTTGAAGCTTCTTCATTAATTCATTGTGTGGGTTGGAGCAATCGAACTAAATAAATAATATAAATTCTTGGTGCCGATTGGTTTCAATGAATGAAAATAATTAAATCTCAATCGATCGGGTCGGTGGTGAGATGCTGGAGCGAGCAGGTTGTTGTGGTTGAGTCGGAAAGGGTGATCACCACAGGAAATGGCGCGGGTTTTGATTAAAGTGCGCTAGACTGCGATATTTACCACGAAGAAAGCAAATACAGTTTCGATTAGTGTGGGATAAACATCAGAAGTGAGAGAGATCGTGACGAACCGAGAAACGCTGAGTTGATTTTCGCAGTTAGTTGACAGAGACTCGAAAATGCAATGGTTGCAATGATATTGAAGTGATCAGAAAGAGGATAGTTAGGATATCATCGCTAGTCACATTAACCTATTTTGTTTTGTGTTGACAGATTTTTTCTATCAAATGTTTTATTCATGTTTCGACACGAATTCTGGTCTTGGAATTTTTGAGACTTTTATGTAGGGTGTCTCACTTTCGGGTGCATTACCGGCTAGGGTTTGTTTCTACAACTAATTTCCAACAAAAAGCCTCCCGAACACAAATTTCTTATAAACTCGTCCTTAGGAAATATGGCGTTCTCCGTTGTTATAGACTTCACGTCACTTAAATGACCATAACTTTTTTAACCTATCAGTTAAACACAGATTTAAGAACATTGTTGGACAGAGCGTTAAATATTCAATATCTTTAATGCAAATTCCATTTTTTAATCGTATTCAAAGATGAAGAATCAGCCTAAAACGTATCATTCGTAGATATTATTATATTTCCACTTTTTACAAATACTTGTAAGTCCAAATAATCCTACCTGATTTTTCAATGCTCTAACTTAACACCTCACCATTGTGTTTATAAAATTACTAGTCGTTCCGGTTCGCTTCGCTCGCCTAGCCGGGGGGCATGCCCCCCGGACCCTCCATTAAGTTGCTCGCTTCGCTCGCAAGGTGTGGCTGTGTACATGCGATAGTCCCCCCCCCCCCCCCCATTTAGGTGTATTACAATTGAAACATGCATGAGGTTTCCCTAAGGTAGATCCTTAAGGGAATGTTTAACGTGTGTGTAAGGGGATGTTGCTTGTGTACGGAATTGAAACCCCCTAGTCGTGGACTTTCGTTTGAGCCCACACACGGATTTTCCAGTTTTTCTACTCCTACTCCTAACAACCACCCCTTACTGAGCAGGGGTGGCGCAACTTTGATGTGGCCTATATTTTGCGCCGGAAGTGGCTGGTCATATCAAAAAAGAATCGGTCAATCCGTTCAAAAGTTATGGAGCTATATACATACAGACACTTTACTTTATTAATATAAAGAAAGATTAGCAGATTACCCAGCCGTTTTCCGGGTCGGTTTCCAAAGATAAGTGGGTATAGCAAATTATCCTTGCTCAGTATAGTATGTATATTAAGTGCTTTCTTTACCTTCTCGTGGTTAGCTTCATTATCTATAATGTTTGCTTCACAATCTTCATATTAGCAGTGGGTAGTAACTTTGTTAATAGGTTGTGGAGCATTGCAGTAAACACTTTTCCTAACAGATGTGTCGTTTACTCGTACCTTAGTTTGAAACATAAGCGTTTGTCGAAGCACTGCAACAAAATAGATGAAGTTGGACTTTAGACGAAAATTTTTTTTACACTGCCTCAGTTTTCACCCAAAGATGTGTTCAATGGCTTCAAGTCACTAAAGTGCCAAACGTTCCTTTGGAGGGGACTGACTTCAGTTATTATTTTTAGACTGTTTGCATTGAAAGCTACAAAAAATTGATCCATTTTGACAACATTAGGAAAAAAGGATTATGGATGTCTAGAGATGCAACAAATTGTTGGTTTCTATTTATTCATTTGTTTTCTAGAGATCTGGGCTACCTTTCTCGGCTCAAGTTCGGAGAGGGAATTAGATTAACGATGCCGGAACGGAGAAGGGCCGGGAGGAGCGGCTTGTTTCAAGCGTGCGTTATATTTCACCTATCTGGACGGAGCAGCCGGAGGCTAACATGAGTGATGGCCGCCGCTGACCATTGTTCGCCTCAGTCCCGCGATTGTTCCCCAATACGAGAGCGGAGGGGTCGGCAGAAGCTGAGTTTGACGTATATTTATCAGGCTCAAGGTTCCGTTGGCCCTCCGGCTCATTTTGAGCGGTCCCCAAGTCCGATCCCATTCATTGCCAAGGGTCAGTCGATTTGCGTATTGCCGCGTATTTACCTTTGCGATGGTTTGAACGACGATTCGCTCTTTGTTATCACAGTAACTGAGTACCAGACCCTCATTCGTCATTTTGCATTCTCTAAGAGGGTTGCTATGCTCCAGGGACGTGTATTTATATTCGATCAGATGCATGTTATTCACACAATACCTGAACTGAATAACACAATAACTGAACAAATAACATCAGTGTTTTGTTCGTTTCAGAAAACGTTCAGCGCCTAATGTTATCAGCTTGAATATATATGTCAAACTCCCGTAGTAACTTGTTTCCAACTTTTGAAATAAAACCACATGTTAGAGAGTTCCTAGAAGGTCGTATGGAATATGACGCCAACTGCGGTATCTACGATCTAGCGAGGTATCGCCATACCATATCCTGTCCATACGATGATTTATATCCACTCGACTGCTCAGACCATAGATTCATTCATTTATTTACACAGGCAGTGCCCAATATTATAGAATATCGGTGCTGAAATGAATTAAATTTAAAATGTAAGCATTTTCATGAGAAAGGAAAAACAAATTGTTTACATTAATGAAAATTTTCAATACAAATCACGTAGCTTTTTCTTTATACTACCTCACTTAAGGAAAAAAGTAAACCAGCCGACTCTCGATTCTCCTATACGCACCAGGAGATGCCGCAATAAGTCACCCGTCCGTTGAAACCATTAGACAAACGATCGGGCAAGAGGATTATTCCTAAGGTAATTTGCCGAGGACATTTGTGTGTAAAAAAATCTTGGTTGATCATGTGTTAAAGGGGGGAGCATAAAAGTTGAACTGGCTAAATTTGATCATATAGATAAGAAACGTTACCACGATACGACTGATAATATCATCGATAAGAATCTTTATCTCAATACGCCGGATTTGATCTTTTATATATTGAGACAAATTATCATGATACAACTGATCAGATCATACATGTATAGATACAATTTATCACGATATGACTGATTTGATCATTTAGGTAAGACACGTTATCACGATGCGACTGATCAGATCGAAGATACGGCACTTGGTTACTGATTTGATCATAATCATTTGACACAATGTCATGATCCGACAGTATCAGAGCATAGATACTTTATCTAGATACGACTGCGTGATCTTAGATAAGAGTCGTTATTTTAATACGAGTGATCATTTCATAGATTTGACACTTAATCTCGATTCGACTGATTGTTTGCTAGATGCGAGTTCGGATCATAGATAGTATGTGTTGCATCACGAATTCCACGGCCGTTTGCTAAGCATTTGCTGTTGCTTGTCCTTGACTAAGTAGATACTGCTTGTCTTAGCGTTACAATAGGACCTACTAAATAAAAACTCTTTAGTTGGGAGTTCCTGCTAGTTCCTACCATGAGATACGATTCTTTAGAGATAAACTATCTGGGGCAAGCAACAACGGACCTAACAAAATGATGGGAGTATCCACGAGACCGACTGATATCGTGTCGCCTCCAATGTCGCATGTTTGATAGCATCGAGATTCAGCATCATATCAGTGCGAAGGGCATCATAACGTCGGATCATCATATTCGAAGTGGAATTCTGTTAAGAATTTATGCAAATCTGATTTTCCTAAATGATTTCAACTTATATTTCGAAGCTAAGTCACCACTCGTTGGACGGCTCTCGATTTATTGCACAACGTTTGTTGATGAAAATTCTGATGCGAGTCTCCACACTTCAAAGAATATTGGCCTACGTTATTTTCATTTCACGCAATAAATACAAAATCGTTATATCCCAGGAATATTTATCATTAGTTAACCATAATGTTGGTATCATCTTGGTGAATTTACTTTTTGCATTGCTCTAGAGATGATGGTATTTTGAAAAATGTTGCTGTGGTCTGTGAATCGTACCTTCCGCAAAATCGATAATAGAAACAGATCATGCAACCAAAAATCGTTGATTAATTGAAACTAGACGAAAAACTCTCTGACCATAGCAAACTTCGGGGGACTGATAAAAAGGGAATGCGTTCCGTCTTCGAAAGGTCGAGTTTCTTCCTACAACAAAAGCCAAAGTAAAAGTGGAATGAACCGAAATAGCTCGGGAAGCTGCCGTTGCGGTCCACGGGGCAGGTGTCCATGGCAACGGTTTACCCTCGAGGGTTACCTCTGCCTCCAACATCCCCTTCGAACCTGTTAATTAGGGGTGCTCCGGAGTCACGTCTACGCTCGAAAACTTCTTGGTGCGAATTTGAAGGAACGAATCCCGTATATTCTTACCGCTCAGTGGAGTGATCGGTTTATTTTTTCGATCATTTTAATTACATCAGAAAAGGCATTCTGCCAATTTTTGTTCATCGGAAGTCACGGAAGCTTTCGATAAAAAAAAAAGAAAAAAAAAAAAAAAAGAAAAGGGGGTCTTATGAAGGTTCAACACATTTCAAAGATCTATATTTTCCATTCAACTGTAGATAGAGGGATGGCTGACATATCAAAATATGTGTAATATAATTCAGTTTTATTTATAAAACTAAATAAAACAATATGTCCTCCCTCTGCTGCACGACACACATCTAGTCAATATTCAAATTCTTCCCATAACTGCTGAATGATGTCAGGTTCGACCGCATGTGAGTTACGAGGTCGACCAGGACTCTTTTTCATTCACAATCAACCCGAATCTCTAAAGGTTTGATGCCGTCGTTTTATCGATTGTTTTGTTGGATGGTTGATACCAAATTCACGCCTAAAATCCCGCTGCACTTGTATCAAAGATTCAGTCTTCTCTTAGCGAAGGACACATAACGCTTTGGGTTGTGCGTTCGCTCTACGCCTTCCAGCAGCACCCAAGAGACCTCTACCGGCATTTAAATTTAAAAAAAAAAACTGAACGGTTCCTTCTTTTGAACAGTACTTAGTTATTTGACCTGTGGGTATCCGTTACCGAGCTATTCCTAACTGAAATGTGATGAACCTTTATGAGACAACCTGTAGTTCTCTTTATTGAATGTAATTCATTCATTCGAACTTCGATTCCTCCATTTTGTCCATCTTCTTTTTTGATATGGGTACGTCTTATAATGGAGGGCCTTCCAAAAACGCTGCAAATTATACTTAAAGGTTTATTATTTCTCTATTGAATAGCCCTTTTACGCAGAATACTTGTCGAACGTACCTACCTAAATTTTATTATATTTTAGCAAAAAATCAAAAATCAGCAAAAAAACTAAAAATCCAAAATTTTTTTTTGAATCGCAGATTATTATTTTGAACGAGTTGGTCGGCCATAAAATTGGTAGTGCACATTGGTGTTTGCACTCTCAAGTGCTCAAGTTTTAAAAAAAAGTTTCATAGTAAAACTCGATTACTTACGAAAATTCGCGATCAAGCTGCGTGACTAGAACTTTTAATTCCACATCATCTTTACAAGTTACAGTATGGACGTCATTCGGACTGTGGAAGAATCCCACCTCCTTTGAAGGTTAACCCCTTTTAGATCATCGGATTTAGCGACGGCGGAAGTCGTAAAAGAACCCTTACGCGGGGCCCACGGTAGAGAAAACTTTACCGAGGCCCAGATAAGCTGTCACGTCCGTTAGCTCTCTCGAACAGACAGACGGGTCTTGGAGAAAATAGTCTGGGAACCCTCATTCCATCTACAACACTGTGATGAACAGCCGGGGAAGGTTCCCCTAGACCCCCTGACCCACGTAGGCCAGACATAAAGGGAGCGCCCTTGCCGGTTACGACCTATTAAACTCATGCCCCGTCTGAAGAGACTTTTCTTTTTCTTCCCGTTTTTACTGTTTTTTCCCTGCAGACCTTGAAGGCCTCCCGCAGGGGAAGCATCTTCGTCAATGCTTACGGCTTCACATTACGTCTGAGGCCTGGGGGTTGGATGTTGCGCTTTTTACAACTGACTTCCTTGCCACTCTTCTCGTTTAGGACGTACGTAGTTTCTCTATTAACGTTTTAGAGATTCTCTTTATGGTAGGCGCTGTTCATGCTAATAACGCGGCATTTTCATGAGGAGGGATAACAGCTTGCGGAACTTTCGTCTTTTCACCTGTGCCGTGAAAATGTCGAAATGATCATAAATTATTTATCATGGTGAAATTTCTCCAGAATACAAATCACCCAAGTACCTAATCTAGGCTTGATATTTCTAAAATTCAGTTTTTTTTTTTTTTTTTTTTTTTTTTTTTTCAAACCCTGCAGTAACAGGTTTTGGTTTCCGAAATCAATTAGCATTTCCAAAGGTGCAAAAAAGTTTCAGTCATGCAGCATGATCATATGAATAAATTTTTAGTAAATAACGGTATTATATTATGTTCCATTTTTTTTAATTAACACTTTGAATGCAAAGAAATTGTTAAGCAACAATTTTATGGCAAAAAACTCGTTCTAAATAATATCTAGCAATATGAAATATACTTTGAATGTTTAACATTTTTGCAGTTGTTACCTGTTCATTTTTCAGCAAATAATAATAATTCTAAAGTACATTTTCCATCATAATTTTGTTCAAAACTTTATTAATGTTTTATTTCATTGTTAATAAATTCCTTTCAACTGAAATTATGCTTAAAATATAAATTCAAAGATTATTAAATAAAAAAATATATTATTTGTTTAAGTTTGCTATTAAAAAGTAGATTTAAATATAAACGGGGTTCAATGATTACGGACCAGTGTTCTGCGTAGAATCTATCTAATAATTTGCTGCGTTTTTTTTTTTTTTTTTTTTAATAAAATTCATATGTAACCATTTTTCGCCAGTTTTTTTTTTTGACAGTTTAACATATAGGTTAATATAATTCGAATTATTACGATAATTCGGTCATATGATCATTCTGCGTGACTGGTTTATTACTGGACGATGATCGGGTATTTAATTTAATTACGTAAATGAAGGCATTCGGATAATATGATAAAGATCAAGTCCTTCTGTACTAGTGGAGTGGGTTTAGAGATGAGGTATTTCGTTAGATTATCAGTGAGTACGGCAATTGGAGGGTATATTGTCGGATAAGTGGAAGTAAAGTGGTGTTAATGACGTAATAGGATTAGCGATTAGTGATCGGTGAACTAGGACTGGCCCGTGGGTACCCCCTCCTTTACATCGTTGCCCTGGCAACACTATACAGGGCTTCATGTTTGTGGGGCCGCCCTCGCCCCCGCACCCTGTCAACTTTCCGGACAATGGCCCGACAGTCGGTGAAGGCCCTGTAGAGTGGCCCTACCCACGGCCCAATAAACTGCCCTCCGTCCTCAACCATTGACAACTGAGCCGGGGTCAGGGAAGGATAATTGTGTTAATCGGTTCTCTATATAGCTCTCGATAGTTGTAGCAGTTGCCGGAGGTTGTAATTTCGATGCCTCCCCCAATGAAAACCAGTAGAGGGGGTTCGAAAGGGAAATCCGCGGAGTTACCCCCTCGTATAGCCAACTAACACAGGGCTATCACACCCCACCCCATCCCGTTTAACCCGTTTTCCTCACGTTTACTTCATAATTTCATCACCACCTCCCCCATAAACTCCCGCTTTGGCCTCCGCCCCCATGAAATATTCTCTTCACAACCCCATCGGCCCCATGAAACACCTCTTCCTCCTCATGAAATTCTCCCCTTTCCCCCATGAAATGCCCACGGCCTCTCTCTCCTTTCAGCTTACTAACCGGGCGTAGGACCCCCGGGCATGAATACGTTAATTAGCGCGCCCCATTCGTGGAACCTCCACACATTCAGAAAATGAACTCTAATTCCCCATTATACCCCCCTCCCATTACCTCTCCGACCCCTCACAACACCAAACTCATTTCTCCCACCGAAACAATTATTCACATTTCAAAATAATAAAGTATCTTCTATCCCTTTGTGCTTGGTAACTCATATATATATATACTCGCACTTCTCTGTTCTCGCTCTAATATACTTTCATCAAATTTTCGAGGAAATGAAGCTATTGCAATGGCTCCAACATTATTGTTTTCAAAATGTTCTTCGTAGAAATCCGTTTTGAGGCATTCTGAAATGGTTCCTGGATTTTAATGTTTTTCGAATATTCACATATATTATTTATTGGTACATATATGTGTGTGTGTGTGTGTGTGTGTATTCGTGTGCATCATTTCATCCCTCTCCCTCTCTTGCAATTTTCTTGTCCTCCCCTGCTCTTTTTATTAAATGTATTCTATATTGATTTGATGGTGTGCCCCCTCTGCCTATGTGTGAAGTTTTATTAATAAACAAAAAAACAAAAAAAAATTAGAAAAAGTTTGTGTGTGTGTGTGTCTTTATAAAGGGCTTGCCCAAAGTAACCCCCCCCCCCCCCCAATCACCCATCATTTTTCTATGATTTTTGAGATATCGACAAAAAAAAGTGGCATCAAGTAAACATCAAAAAAGAAAGAAAATCAAAAAGTTTAGGATTTTTTGGACTATTTCTATATGGATATTCCCAAGGATATCCTAAGGAATGTGGCGTATTGGGTACTTTGAAATTTGTTTTCGGTTTTTTGCCAAGTGACACCTCATTTTTAAGATTTTTCAGGGCTGAATACTATGGTGAAACCAACATCTTATTCCGGTTTTGGATTCTAGCTGATGAACCACGAATAAGCTCGATTTTTTCTAAACAGCTACTTAGAATTAAAAAAATTAAAAACTAGCAGTACTTTGGTTGAAAAGGTAGACAAGACATCAGAGATCATAAAGCTCCTATGGGCAGATCTGGAAATTGTTATGTTTGATCAATTTGAATGTTATTCATGAGACAACGACCTCGAATCGTATGAAAAATAATTATTCTCTACAGCTACATAGCTTAGAAAAAAAACATGATAATGTAATTATATAAATAATCATTATTTATTTTCCCGTAATCTGCATTCTTCTTTTAGCGAATTTTGTAGAAAATGAAGGTATTGCGATGGCTCCAAAAATTTTAAAACCAAAGTTTTTGAACATTTTCTTTATCGAAATCCGTTTTGAGACATACTGAAACGAATCCTAGAGTTTGAATTTTTTCGTATATATATATATATATATATATATACATATATGTCCTTTTAGGCGACAACTCTCCTTAGGATTGAGATAAAAATTCTGTTCTTGCGCCTAAAAATCAAGCTTTCCAAACGAAAGGCTAAGTTTGTTGGCCAGCATTTTTTAAGTACACTAAATTGGTGAAATTTCAAAAAATATACTTAAAATGAAAACACTAAAAATAGCAAAAAACGGCTAAAAGTCATTAAATTTATGTTTTTCGCGGAAGTTTGCTGAAATAAAGTTTATTAACTACAAAATAAAACATTAAAAAATTTATTTACAAAATTATGCTAAATAGCATACCTTAATTTCATTAGGAGGTGCTATAAAATCGATAAAAACTCAAAAAACATTAAAAATCATAAATCTCTCTTTGAATTGCATAATATTATTTAGAACGAACCAGTTTTTTGCTGTAAAATTGGTAGTTAACAATTTCTTTTCCCTCAAACTTTAAAACCAAAGTTCTTCAACATTTTCTTCGTCGAAATCCGTTTTGAGACATACTAGAGTTTGAATTTTTCGTATATATATATATATATATATATATATATATATATATATATATATATATATATATATATATATATATATATATATATATATATACATATATGTCCTTTTAGGCGACAACTCTCCTTAGGATTGAGATAAAAATTCTGTTCTTGCGCCTAAAAATCAAGCTTTCCAAACGAAAGGCTAAGTTTGTTGGCCAGCATTTTTTAAGTAGTACTCTAAATTGGTGAAATTTCAAAAAATATACTTAGAATGAAAACACTAAAAATAGCAAAAAACGGCTAAAAGTCATTAAATTTATGTTTTTGGCGGAAGATTGCTGAAATAAAGTTTATTAACTAAAAAATAAAACATTAAAAATTTATTTACAAAATTATGCTGAATAACGTACCTTAATTTCATTAGGATGTGCTAAAAAATCGATAAAAACTCCAAAAACTTTAAAAATCCTAAATCTCTCTTTGAATCGCATAATATTATTTAGAACGAACGAGTTTTTTGCCGTAAAATTGGTAGTTAACAATTTCATTTCCCTCAAAGTCCTTAATTTTCAAAACCAATGTAAATAGTAAGGTAATTTAAGAAAATTTGCTCATACGATCATGCTGCATGACTGGAACTTTCTAAATTGTTACCCACTGGTTTCTCTCTCTTCTTATTTTCCCCCCTTTCTTCTAATTCGTGACTTTTGAGGGGTTGGCTGTCACACCGTGGTAGTGCAGTTCCGTCTTCCAATCCCAGGGACTTAATTTTTTTCTAATTCCGCGCAGTCCCATGGATTCTACCCTTACTACTGCCAGCTGAGTTTTCCCTTTCACCCATCACAGTATGTGAAAAGGGTCGTGACCACTTGTCTTATCAGCCAATACTCCTACCAGGCGACGTGTGAAAACGTCATATTCCCTATGCATGACTACATCGCACAAAACCACTAGGGGAGTGGACGAACCCCGAAGGTTCTCTGTCGCTTGGTTATATTTTTGGTATTTTTTTGGTAGCAGCTCGATCCGAAATGACCGTCCAGTTTTGAATGCGATCCGAAGGGGCGTCGACATTATTATGGCTGTGTCAAAAAACGCCACCCTCTCTGAATCTCACAGAACCTGGACCTTCACGTCTGCTATCAGTGCACTTTTACCCTCTGAAGATTCTCGAAGAACTGGCTCAGTAGACAACCCTTCCCAAGCCAAGGCATCCAGGTTTGCACAAACATCTAGTACCTACGCGATCATCCCATGCTTGAGTAGACCACCCTTTTTGCAGTTCATCGCGTGTATCCCCTTCATTGGGCTTCCACAGCCATCATACACTTCTGGCATGCCATCCAAATCATGGCCGTATTGTATGGCCAATGCGTCTCTAAATTGACTTGCGGATAAATCAAAGGAGTCTGACGCCAGTGGCACAACAGTTAGCTAATGAGAAGCATATCCATCCATAGTTATTCCTGTACATCACTTTTGTGTTAGGTGTAGCTATCACTTCCGCTTTGGCTATGTAATTATATTGTACGTAATTAAATTCCTCCACTTAGGATATTTTGGTTCAATTCATTCGGGAAACTGATATATATATATATATATATAGATCATTATGTATCACTGATTAATATATACCACTGATGATGATTACTGATTATATATCAGTAATATATTTAAAAATAATAAGAACAGTAATATATTTAAAACACCTGCTTCTTCAGTGATCTTTTGTTGTCAAGTCATGCTCACCGCGTTCGAATCAAAAGATTGAAAATTGCGGTTCGAGATTGAAGCCCTTAATTAAGATATTCCGCTCCGCGGGCGAGTGGTGAAGGGGGTGGACGGGGGTGGGTTGCGGTGAGACCGTAGATATATTTAGTGACCTCAAGCGAAGTGTGAAGCGATAAGGGAGGCTTTTCCCGCCCTCAGACGAGGGTTGCGAGCCCCCCTGGGCAGGCGAGAGGTTTTCACGAAGAACAGGATGAAGAGGAGACGGAGAAGAGAGACGGGGCATGGAGGAAGAGATGGGAAGGAAGAGTAAGGAAGAGGAGGGTGGAAAGACGTTGAGATCACTGAAGACGATACGTAGAAAGGGCCCCCGTTTCCCTCATTTCTGCACCAGAGCTTTCAAATCTGAAGGAGTCGCAGATCTAGATAAGGATATTCGGCATCTCCTGCGTTCATGCAATTCGTTACAAGTTTTTAGGTTTATTATTTTCAATAAGAAACTTATTCAATCGACCAAGTCAACAAATTGTTTAACCCCTCCCACTCCCCCTCCAACCCCCATAAAATTTGTTGGTTTAAGTTTCAAGATTAATAGAATCTTCGTTAACATCTGCGATTCGCTTCCAAATACTGTTACACACAATAAGACCTATGCCCTATTGTGTGTGTACATATAACAGCCTTCCATACTTACAATTTTGAAAAACCCGAATTCCCCTTCAGAAATCCTCTACTAGCTACGGTTTTGGTACATAACTTATTATTGGATAATGGTGATACTTTGTTGCATAAAATAATCCTCTTCCAAGTTGGCCAGGAGAGCTACTACTTGGTTGGTCTACTAAGTAGCTACTAGTTGGTCTACTAGCTAGTTTTGGTACATAACTTATTATTGGATAATGGTGATACTTTGTTGCATAAAATAATCCTCTTCCAAGTTGGCCAGGAGAGCTGAGAATTCGTAATTCATAACTACCTACGTTGTTTTAGATGCATTGCTGTGAACGAATGTAAGGTAATTGACGGTAGACGTTTTCTTTATTATTACAAATCCCATTATTAATCGGATAAATCATGCGAAAATTACAGTTGTCCATGTTTCTCCGCAATCATAGAAACAAGGCATTGGACGTCCCTTTTAGTTCAACTATTCCCTCAATACTAGAGTGGTGCAGCAGATGTGTGAGGCCCGTGGCTTCTCTCGTTCACCTACCTTTACTCCAAAATAGTGGTCATACGCAGTCTTGATCATCATAGAAATGGGTCGGTCGTTTTTTATTTGAAAGATGTAACAAGTTAAAGATGTTACAGAAAGAGAAACAGTGGGATTACAAGTTTGTTAACATCAATCCACGTTTGAGTAAACGTAACCTCCTATGATTATCCCAAGGTACTGTGATTAACTGAGAAGTTTTCTGTGAATCACAGGCATGATTCAGTGTTGCCCACCCGAAATCAGATAATTTCCTCAATATTAGGCAGAACATAGAGTCCTATCTCTGGAACCAAAGCTAATTGCTGATTGATTTTATTCAACAAAATTCGTGTTATCCACACTGAAAACCATGGGGGAGAGATTAGACAGAATTACTACGATGTACAGTGCAATACAAACTACGGTTAGTCATCAGATTATTGAACTTGTGCCCTGGTTCGTCCTTAATTTTTGCCTTACTTCCTTACTCACCTCAAAATATTGTACTAAACGTCATTTGAAATTCCTTAACTCCATATATTGTACTGACTGGTACTTGTAACTGACATCACTTCCTACATACTGTAAATGGGATACTTGTTCTGGCATGGCACCGCTCATGACTACCTGGGAATGTACGGGATTCTTGAACGCCACGGCTTCTGCTCTGGAACAAGAGATACACTACCTACTACATTACTGAATGCTGTATTGTAGGCTTGCATCTTATATTATATATCATATGCTAATATCTCACATCACTCTTCCAATTTACATAGGATGAGGCACCTTATGTACATAGTATCGCGCACGCACCTAATTTCAAAGCCCATGATATCAAACCGTTTTGAATATACAGATGACAATAAACTATCCCGCGCTACGAGTTCTTCATACCACATATAGAAGCGTCTGCCCCATGTGTAGACCTCAGAGTTGGGTTAAGTACAGCTGTGTTGATATTAATTCCAGGATTAAAGTTCAGAGAGGATTATTTATAACCGACCTCTGTTCGAGGTTCCTCCATTAGTTATTTAATCTACTTATTCCTCCCAGAGAGCCGTTTTGCACTTAATCAGCTTTGACGAAAAACGCGAGTCCTTCATGACGCATTACTGCTCATATACTGAGTGAAAAAGGATTTACATTTGCGCGTTATGTATTTATACAAAGATTTTATAATGAATTGGGCGTAATTAAAACTTCTCGAAAGGCTCCGTCCCATGACCAGTCGTAGTGAAATACAATTTTCTCATGATTTATTCCACGTATTTTATTTTCCCGTTTTAGTAGTTCAATGATTTGGTATTTCTCCGTGCATATTCCCCTTTAGTGATGCTCTATACTGATTACATTTGGAAATGTTCCGCAGAGGATCATTATGATGAAATGTCGACTATGGATATTTAATCGGATAGACACCACTTCTTGTACTAAGCTGGCCAAATCTTGCTTTATTTACACTATTCGGAATATTTAGGAGTCGGGCATTACGGTTAGTGCCATATGCTGGTGGGATGTCTCGGCAGGAGTACTCATTGATGTCACCACCCTTGTCCTAGTTATTATATAGAGGCACTTCCTGTCACCCCTCTCTTCCTCCACCATCTTGTTCAAGTTTCTTAATCCAAAATGCCGCGCCTGCCAACGGCAGTAGGACGGGTTTTTAGGACGTCTCTCTGAAGCTAGGCCTCGCCAATAGAGGTGTGTGTGTTTGTGTGTGTGTAGATAGTGGTTTAGATCTCCAGCATCTCTACGGGTACTCAGTACTCAATTCATTGCGGAGATTATCCAGATGCTGGCGCTCGAGCTCAGTACGGTCCTGAGATACCTGGTATAATGTTGGGTTTGAAATAGGAGCTAACCTTGAAGGTTACTAACAGAGTTCAAGGTTTAACTGAGATGGATTTCCCAGTACGAAAAATCCTGGTGACAACTTGGTCGAAGTCGAGCAAAAAGTCGGACAATGCATTGCCAACAAAATGATTATCCTCGTTCATTTTTGATTTGGAATCGGAACTTTTTGATTCGGGTACATTATGAAATATCAAGTTAGCCTTTCGTCTTTGACACATATGAAATTTAATTTTAGTCTAGTTGTGCAACGAACCTTGACAATTTTGAATTTCAAGATGGAAGAGAGGAATGGAGGGGTTAAAGCCGAAAAGGCGTGATTTGTTTCGACAACATTTCCCAGACTACAATCCCCTTCCCGATTTTTGTGATTCTTATTTTGTTCGACTCCAATGTTAGTTTAGTTCTGCAGCAAACTTCCGTGTTTTGGTGCATTACTTACCTACCTATATGCTTTTAAATCTCTACATAAGCATCGTTTGCCAACGAATGTGGGGGAGGTACGGGGGGGGGGGGGGGGGTAGTCGATAAATTTTTGGTAGGGGCGATGACCGCCAGTACCCAATCAGCGCGATTAAGATCGTTTGAAGCGTGTTATTTCATTATCAACAAACAATATCTGTTCTTTCTTTTGAAGTTCAAACGGTCATACACCAAAAGAGATCTCCTTTGGTCCTGATATTACATTTTGTTTTCTTGGATTTCTAAAATACTGAAGCTATGAAGAGAGAGATAAGGAATTTTTAATTTTCCTCTTTTTTTTCCTTCCTTTGTCCAACGTAATTTTCGTTTGAAAGACGGCACAAGGTGGGTTCCAAACACGTATAATTTTATTTTCGAGTTATTTCTTTATCTTGTTTCTTTCCAGAGCCGAATCGTTTTCGTAAAAGGCTTTTGACTTTGCGCTTAGTTCTCACGGTTCAGCTACGTTATTCCTTATCCTCCGCTATTACTTATTTTTTGAGGTGCGGTCTGTTGGGTTGGAGACCCTCGCGTTTCGGCATCTACATTGTATTTGTGTACGGTAGATCAACTTCTCGAGAAATCAAAGGAAAATATAGATAGTGTTACTTACGGGTCGATGATTCCAGGAACAAACCAAGGTGAAACGTCGGATCAAAAAATGACTTTTTCGTATTTCATAAGAGGAAGCTCTAAAACTCCAGCTATTCTAAGTCAACAGGTTCAGCCACCCAAACGAGTATTTTATCAGTTTTATCACATTTGTGGAGCCAGAATTATTTTTTTACATTAGGTACACTAAAAATATCAGATACCTATAAATCGTATATTCCGTCATATTATTCATGTGTTAATGATGGTACTATGAATGAACTAGTTGACAAGGACGCAACGGCACAGACAAACAGAGAATAACTAACTAAAATCAGGAACCCCAACACTATGAAGCACCTGTTCCTATAAAACCATACCACAATAGTGGAGATATTGTCACTACCGGCACTCGAGACATTGTATCCACATAAAGGTATTGGGCCGGATGGAGTACCGGCTAGCTCACTACGTGCCTGATATTGTACGCTTGCACGGACCTTTGTCAATTATTTTTAACAAATCACTTGCCAGTGTCACATTTTCCCTCTCAAGGGGAAAGTATCATTTTTTACCCCTATCCATAAATCTGGCAAATAATGTATAATCTCAATCTACAGAGCAGTTCGTACAACTTGCCTATGTTGTTGGAAAGACTGATCGTAGATAACATGATTCTTTTGTTTTCCGGTGATATCGTCCCAGAGCAGCACGGATTTACTATAGGTAGAGCCAGGGTTACTGTGTTCTCTAGATTTGCGGGTGGTGTACAGGATGATGTATTCCCAGTGGGTTATGCTGAAGCTTTCGACCGGTTCTCTCACTAGCACATTGCCGCCTTGTTATATTCTTTGGGTGTCCAAGGAGCTTTTCTCGCCTGACAGACAGGTTTCAGAGAGTTCGGCTTAACCCGGGTCTCCACTTGTATCAAAACTCCCAAACCGATCACCGTAACGTAACAAAAAACAATTAATCAATCATCGGTTCGGACTCGTTCGCTCCGTTGGCGGTTTTTGCCCGAAACATCAAAGTAATGTTACGTTACGGGGTTCGGACAGTGGAAACGGCGTCCCCCAACCTCCGTACCATACCACCCCCAGTAGCGTATAGTCCTTCACTATATGCTGTTTTGAATCACATTGCTACTGACTTTGTACCCCCGTTCGTGTAAAGACGTCTAAAGTTTTTGTACAGCCCACTTGTTGGCTGGAAGCGCAGATCGTTCGTAAGACTGCTGCCAGAATTTAGTTCGCGATTTCGAATAATATTCATCATCCACCGACGGGGTTGTTTGCGGGTCTTTTTAATTTTTATATGGTACTGTAAAAAGATATATGCCGCAGCAGCCACTTGTTGGGAACGGAAAGACATCGGATTTTCGGTTTTGATTGACCTATCGCTCAAAAAATGAAACGGGAACAATGTTCGGAACGATGTTCGGGCAGGGTGATGATCGGGCGTTTCTTTTGAAATGCCTCCCGAACTGATCAAGGCTGCTGATCCGTTCGGGAGTTTTGATACCAGTGGAGACCCGACTTTAGGGGTAAACTTTCCAGCCCCTATCCGGCAACCTTGAGTTGTCCCTCAAGGTTCACATATTGGCCCCCTCTTGTAAGTTCCACTGATGAATAATGTTTGTTCGATCCTGTACTCATAAATGCAGATGACTTGAAGGTTCGCAGACGAATCTCTTGTTCGTCAGACGGTTGCCTTCTTCAAGCCAGCCTTGCTAGAGTGGTGTTCAATCATAACTTAGCGTTCAATCCAGCCAAATGTACCTTGTCAACTTATACGAGATTTTTAATTCTATTAGCGTACAGTTATATTATTAGCCACTCTTACCAGAGTTTTCTTGACCTGGAACCTCGGAATTCTGCTGGACTCGAAACTAACCTTCAACAATCATGTGAATTCTGTAGTTCTGAAAGCTCTGCGATCCCTTGGTTTTCTCAAAAGGTGCACACGAGATTTCACCTCAGTAGAAGTTATTGCGCTGCTCTACAAATCCTTGGTTCTTCCGATTTTGGAGTATGCTAGTCTAGTTTGGTCCACCTTTTATGCATCATAGAGATATCCTTTGGAGAGGGTTCAGAAGAAGTGCATGTGCCACTTTGCTTTCAAAATAAAAATATTTTTAGGGCTGGTTGATTTTCGTCGCCTGGCGGCTGAGTACGGATCGCCAACACTCAAGAGCCGTAGAGAGGTGGTAGGCATAAATTTTTCTTCACGAACTAGCTATTGGATATAGCCAATCTCTTTCACTCCTCTCTAAAGTTAACACAAATGTACCACCCTACAGAACTCGCCACACACCCTTGTTTCAAGTGCCTGCCCCACAATCACCTTCTGAATCGGCCAACAAGTCGTGAAGTGAATGCGACCCTAGAGGCGAGTGGTTGAGACATTTTCAGTATCTCTCCCTATACCCTGGAGTGTTGGCTGGCGGAAATTTTCGTTTTCAGTTTTTATCAGTGATTTGTAATTTTCTTTCCTCTTGCTTTTCTTGTTACTTGTTCACTTTATTGCTGTTTTTTCTTGCGCTTTGTTAATTTGCTACTGTTTAGGTATATTGTATTTTCTAATTCTTCCTAACCAAGTTGTGGTATATTAACTCGCTTTGTACTTTTCTGTGTACTTATTGGGATTGCTGTTCATTTAAATAAATAATTGAATAATTATTAATCATCTTAATGATTAGAATTTTGATTTTTGAATTAAGAGCTTGAATATTTTTGAAATGTTAGCACTGGTTCGATAGATAAGATACCTATTCTTAAAGGTGTGTCGTTCGAAGAAGGTAAACCAAATGGATTCGGATTTGTGACTTTAAACGTACAGCTGAGCTGGTGCCCTATTTTTCATACAAAGCGCCTATCTACCGAGAAAATCCGGAAACCTTCCAGCTCCCCTTCCTGGGAGGTGCCACAAATTGAATAAAAAGAGAGGAAGGAGCTCCCAGGCTTCAAAAGGAGCCGGAGAAACTCGTCCCAAAGCGGTGAACAGAGAACTTTCCCGCTCGTATTTTCATTCTGACTCACAAGGAGAACAAACAATACGCGGTTTGTGGCCTTTAGACGTAATAAGCGCTCGCGGCGGAGGTAAAGTAACTACACAGATGAATTACGAGGTGCTCTAACCGCTATTTCCTTTTGTGAGAAGGGATGTGAAAACAATGCCGCCGCCGGGAGGCCCGCGAATGTTAAAACCGTTTTTGTTTGACGAGTGGGTGGAGGAGGACACTCGAAAAGCGGCGATTAGAACGGTAACCGACTCGGGGCCTTTTACCGGGTTTCCTAAACCGAAGACGGTTCCCTTTAATTCCCCAAAACCAACAACGGGACAGTCTGTTGAAATATGGTTTGAACATTATTACGAGTATTGCATGATTTATTCTCTTATCGCTCGGGTTAGGAGTGGGAGACATGTGGGGTTTCTTGTATTTGTCTGTAGATTTGATGAATGGAATATTTATTATTCCTTTTCCCTGGGGAGCTGCGTGTTACCTCACTAAGGAGGCTATGTCGCGTCATAAATAATTTATACGTGAATGCCTGCTGATTTGTCTCAAGACCGTTGCATTAGTTATTTTGGCCTGGCGCGAACTGCTCCGGACATGTGGAAAAAGTCGAAAAATAAAAAATTAAATTTCCATGAATCGCCGGATAATACCATGAATTTTCTTTTTCCGTTTTCTTCAACCATTTCTCGACCGATCTCATTTAAATTTCTTGCGACTTTTTTTCTTACATTTTTATTCAACAAAAATAAATGAATAAATAAATGAAAGTTCCACCCCGAGCCCCCTTTATCAAGAAACTCTATAAGAGGAGCTTAGTTTTGTGAAAATTTGTCCCTTTTTGAAAGCTGCAAATAATTATTTCTTTCGCCCAAACATGGATATTAGATCTGATTTTCTCTAATTATATAGTAGTTTCATTAAAACCACCAGGAAACTTACTAACCTCCGAAATATGTGATTCTAGTTATGAACATTTTAATCATTGTCGTTGTAAAAAGATTTCCTAATTTCACGTGCTAGAATAATTCTAGGGAAATATTTTTTTTTTTTACCAACTGAAATATTTTTTTCCAAATTGAGGCTCAAAAGGCTATTTTTTGTTTATCAACAGCTGATTGAACGTAAAGTTAGTTTCTAACATGTAGTTACATTCGGAATCAGCGTGAAATTTCCTGAAATGATCCATTAAGAACAGAATTCTCTCCAATCCCACTCCAATATTGAAGCGATTTGTGCGGCGACTGGTTTCGTTGCTTCAAATATCTTGTAGGTATCTACATGTGTCAGTGAGGTTGGAGGCAATTATGCTAAGATCCGCTGTTGTATTGAAAAAGTTCGGCCAGTATTCAAGTGAATGAGCAGTGTGCTTACTTATTTTGTAATTTTAATCCGTCGACTGTTTCTCTAGGAACTTAGGTACGTAGCTCGCGGAAAATCATAATATGACCGCTACTTTGGGGTTGCACGCATTTTCGCAACACGAAACGCTTCTGGGCAGTTAGGTCATAGCTAAAGCATGTTCCATTTTAAATTTATAAAATATTTATTTTTAAAACTGGATATTAGGTATATATTGGGAAATTTTATTGTGGTATGAAATACATAATTAACGATTTCATCGCACAGTGCTCATATTACGAAACAATTCATGAATACAATACAAAAAAAGTTAAAATTAGCTCAGACGGTCATGCTCTATGAAGGAAACTTTAGTATTCAATATGGCCGTCCAATGATAGATTTGCCTTGATGTAAGAGCCAAAGAAAAAGAAACAATTTCTCGGGATCCAAATAAAGAAAAGACCGAGCGATTCACCTTTAGAGTTATAGCTACAGTCCGCTCTGTAACTACAATACTTCAGTGCATCAGTTACAGTGTTCATCACTTACCTCCTTTTTGCTCACGAGGTCTCAGCGGTCCTTTCCTACCGTTAATGCCCCTTTTTTTGGCGGGCTTCCACTCGACGGACTCGGCACGGATGCCAAAATTCCCTGCCCTGGAAACGGTCCTCTCTCGCACCTCGTTCCTCGAGTATCTCATTCCCCCCGTTTCTCATTCCTTCTGTATCTCATTCTCTCCGACCACCTTCGTGAGGCTAATGGGAGGAAAACGCTTTGGCGCTTTTTTCTATTTCTCTTTTTCTCACTCTACCACACCGCACACTCTTGATGTGAAAGCTCTCACACTCTCACTCTCTCTCCCTCTATTTCTATCTTTTTCTCTCTCTTTTGTTTTCCACCCATTTCAGAGTACCCCTTTTTGGAATGGTTACACTACTTGGGTATGGATCATTCTTGGATTGTGTAAGTATCTCCTTGCTCTCTCGCGATGGTAAGATCACCATCACTGATGAGGATAGTGGCAATGAAGATACATGCAACTTCAACCACCTGTCTGGTAGGGCACTCCAATAATATGTGAGAAGATGTGGAAGTATTCTCAATTAATGGAGCTGAGGGGACAAACTAGGTATATTACAGGTCATAATAAAGCCCATCTACTCTCAGATACGATTTGCAAAGACTGAGCCTAGTCTGAATCAGGTAGCACGTCAAACCACACTGAAGGGAAGGGATGGTGGTCCCAGTGATCTTCCATGGATGGGCACATATCAGTTGTCTATAAGACGCGTATGGCTCTCTCTCTCTCTCTCTCTCTCTCTCTCTCTCTCTCTCTCTCTCTCTCTCTCTCTCTCTCTCTCTCTCTCTCTCTCTCTCTCTCTCTCTCTCTCTCTCTCTCTCTCTCTCTCTCTCTCTCTCAATCACTCACTTTCTCCCCGCCCTTCTTTACATCATTCCTCCATCTCCCCCCTTTTCCTCACTTCTCACCCTCCCTTCTTCTATGTATATTCCATGATATTCAAATCAACAAAAGCTTAAGAAATGGCACAATCACCGCAGTTTGCTCACACAACCGTGCTTTAAGACTGGGGCGTTTTCTAATAATTATTATCACTATTATTTATGTATT
Source organism: Adelphocoris suturalis (assembly GCA_030762985.1). NCBI lineage: Eukaryota > Metazoa > Arthropoda > Insecta > Hemiptera > Miridae > Adelphocoris > Adelphocoris suturalis. The sequence goes on from CM061044.1 coordinate 86,548,811, forward strand.
CATTAGGTATTCTGCAAAACTCCCGATGGTGTGATCCTAAAAATGTGAAAATATTCGTTTTTTCGATGAAAGGAAACAACCAGAAAGAGTCGGGGGAAAAAAATGAGATGGAATCTCGAGCTGAAGAAGATAATTCGGAGATTATACCCTTTTCCAGGAGGAAATCCTGTTTATAGTCTTTGGAATTTTTACGACACCTCCACAGCTAGGTGGGGGAAGAAACTCAGTTATCTCTCTGTAGGGGTGTAGTAATGATGGAAGGGGGTTTAAGGGGATATAAGGAACGAGAAGTTGGGAAATATGGAATTTTTTGGAAGCAAACCTAAACATCCCACGCAGGGATGACCCATGTCTGGCTGTAATCATATTTGCGTGAGGGCTCTTCCTCTCGTATGTACTTTTGTTTTGAAGTTCTATTTATTCATTTTTCCAATTTTATCCGTTGTCCTTTTGCCAGTAAATAAATGCGACATTAATCAGAAAAAAACGTCTGCCAAGGGGGTCCCCTTATCCGCTACAAGAATGAATAGATTATAGGAATGTGTTAAATAATGTTAAGGCGTGAACCATTCAATCAATGAAAATTTCATTGGGATCGCAGCAGGTACTAATAATGCTCCAAATTTGAGGGGGATCTGACGAATAGGCAATGAGAAAATGACGCATGATGACTTGATGAAATTGATTAAGAACCATGTTTTTCCTAACACGCGTATTCCCTGAAAGTTTCATAAAAATCAAATGGAATTTGTGAAGTTATGGTTGTTGCAAGGATTTCACATTCTGCATTAATTTGCAGCACTTACTAAACGATACGATTGTGTTGTAATTGATATCTAGGCCGGTTCGGTAGTCTTTTCCACATTATCTTCCGACTCCGAGCGAGATCAGTTAAATTGGCCAAGAGAAGAAAGTGCTAAAGTGTGTTCACTTTTGCGCATGCGCAGAGCGAATAGAATTGTGAGTTATAATACTGTTAGAGGGCCACTTACAGCCTCAAACAAACTTCCGGAAAATGTATTCAAAATCGAATGATCATAATCTACATTGTGTGTGTGTGGTGTACTTTTGTAGGAATGGTATCATCACCCGCCAGTAATTTTATACGGGCACTACCTTCCATCTTCTCCCCCTCCTTTGCCTTCCTCTGCTTTCTTAATCCCAAAGGCCAGCGTCGTATAAGCCTGGGCGTCCTCCCCACTTTCTAATTAGGTTTGGATTTATTATTTTCAGTAATGAACCTTTGTAATCGACCAAGGAAAAAATTCGTTAACCCCCCCTCCCCTTCTCAAAATTCGTTGGTTTCGTTTCAAGATGCTTAGAATCTAAAAATCAAATAAAAACTCGGCGCGTCGCCTCTCGCGTGAGTTCTACTTAGAGCCTTCGGCCAAAATTACAAAACATGAATATGCTTTAGCCTAGAACGTCAAGCTTATTACTTTTCAAGTCATTAGTTTTCACTATTAGATGGGGTAATAGAACCTCGATAGTAATAAATTGCTGTCGATTTTCGTGGTTTTGGAGTTTGATCCACCAAAACCCCCAGGGTCGAAACACTGTGAGGCGTAGTTCGATTACATCGATTAAAATGGAAATGCTTCTGTCGAATTCGAATAAGTTCTCACCTACCTCTAAAGTATAATAACCAAATAACTAAATATACAAAGTAACATGGGGTGGATTGTGGGGGTAATGGAGGGAAAATAAGGACAGGGGGATAAAATGTGGGTGTGGGGCGACAACTCGGAGAGAGAAGCGGGTATGAAGAGTGGGGAGTGGAATGGTTGAAAAATAGCGGGGTAAAACCGGCCTGGGCCCCTCTCTACATTGTTTGTGGTTGACGTCGGTTTTTTTCCTTCCTTTTTTTACTCTGTCTGGTTATCCCTTTCTCCATATCAGAGTTTGAGAAATAACTGCGTGATTAATTTTATAAATTGCGTAAAGATGAGAGCGGTAAAACGCAGGAGCATTATTATCAGCCCTTCGGTTTATAAAATATTTTTCTGCCAGGGGGTCTCTGCGGTTACCCATAACGAATCAGTGCTTTCAATTTCCCTCCCTTGCAACAATGGGTCTGAATAACGTAGTTTTGTGTTTAATGGAAGTAGCTTCGAATCGCTTGAATCGCTTAAACAATGCTAAAACTATACCGATATATGGTTTCAAGGATAAACACCAAATGCTAAAAGTTCCAATCATGCAGCATGATCGCTTGAGCGAATTTTCGTAAATTATCGTATTATATTACATGTTAGCTTGTTTTGAAAGTTGTTGCATTGTTTTAAAATTTGCTAACTTTGAGTGCAAAGAAATAGTTAACTACCAATTTTATGGCAACTAAACTCGTTCAAAATAATCTTCTGCAATTCAAAGAAGATTTGGAAACCTCAAGGTTTTTAGAGAGTTATAGATTTTTCAGCAAATATTAATTAAATTCGAGTATATTTTTCCGCATAATTTTGTGCGTAAATGTTCTAGTTGTTTTCGTTAAGGTTGTTTGACTAAAATTCAGCTAAAAAATATAAATTTAAAAAATTTTGGCCGTTTTTAGCCATTTTTAGTGATTTTTGTAGTACATTTTCTGAAATGTGACCAATTTTATGTGCTCAAAAAGTATTGGCCAACAAACTCATCCTTTCGTTTGGAAAGCTTGATTTTTTGGCGCAAGAACGGAATTTCCATTTCCAACAGGAATAAACAAAAGTGAAGTTCTTTTTGCTCAGTAAATTAATACATTTTTGTCAAATAATTTGTTGAGTTTGTCTATTACATTTTTGAAACTTTCTGTGCCAAATCCAAAACCACATATTTCATTGGTGTGTTCAGTGTTGACCATCCGTAGGTTATTTATACGCTTAAATGGCAGAAATATAAATTCTTACGCGGAACTGGACGGTTTTTTTTTACGAACTCAATCCCGTATTTTTTTATCAACTGTAATTGAAGAATTCCCTTCGTTTCTGTTGCAGACATGTTACGAGATGGAGAGGTACCTCAAAGACGAGCCCAAGCTCCAGAGCTACAAGAAACTCCCCACGGAGCTGGACAACCCCTGGCACGTGTTTGTCGCCCCTACGACGTGGAAGGTTGAGGTCGTGGACAGCATAGATGAACCCACACTGGACTCCCTGTCACTCAGCTCCACGATATCGGACCCCTGCTCCAGGGTCTCGTGTGGCTCCCTTTCCTGTGATGTACTCCTGAAAAAAGAACCCCTCGTAAGTACCTACCGGCTACAATTACTACTTGTAAGGTGTTAAACATATTCATTATGAAGTGCAATGTTGCTTAGAGGAGAATACGGAGTTAGGAGGATACGAGATGCCTTATACAAGGCACCTGGCTCCTAATTCGAGCCTCTTTCCACAAAGGCATATGCTGGCACAGATTGTTGGCTTATATTCTACTCTGACATGATGTATAGTAGTCTAGCTTAATGTATAGTAGTCTAGCCCCTTCACTCACCGGCACATGCTGGCCCAGGATGATGGCCTATAGTCTATTCTGGCATGTTCTACAGTAATCTAACTTAATGGTTATGAAAAGATGAACTAGCATCGTCCATCGTCGCACGTCTACACACTGACACCCACGTAGAGTCCCTGACCCAGGTTGATGGGCTATTTATTGTCTACTCTGGAGTAGCCGACAGTAGTCTAGCTTGATGGTAAAGAAGAGCTAATTAGCATCGTCCATCGTCGCTCACCTACACACTGGCTCCCTCGATAAGATCCTTCACTTAACGGTGCATGCTGGCCCTTCATATAAGAAGGGCCAAAAGAACGTTGAGAAGACACTATGATGTCAGCTCAAAAATTATTAAAATTCATCCATGAAGTATCGAGTAGAAGCGCATACTATAATGTAGAAACTATAAAACTTTTGATCTATGTGAATGTCCCATTTACTATAGTTCTGATCTTCCCATTTTTGAGGTTAATATTGTTAGCATTTAAATTATATTAAAAAAAGTGACCGTAATACAATCCTTTGTCCACTCTAATTTTGCATTTGAATACTTTGGCTAACTTAGGTTCCTATGTACTTTGTGTTTCAACTGACTCTAAACGTCCATGTTACGATATGTGAGGAAACTATACTGCCTACCATACTTGGCAGACTTTTTATATTACACTTTTATTTTTTTATTAGGTAATCATTGTTTTGTTTCTGTAACTCCTACACTTGCAAACTATATGTACTCGTAAATAATCATTGAAAATACTAAACGGATAATACAACGTTTGGAAGCAACGTGATCCGCTGAGTGTGTTTCTGAGTTAGACACACATGTCCCATGTTTAATTACTGTAAGCGTTGCCGTTTAAGCAGGTGGAGTGTAAGGGAGAAAAGCCTACCATGCAACGGTTTTTATTTATTACTAATTTATTTTTCTTAATTCAACTTTTTCCATCTTAGCTTTGAAAGCATTCTGTATCGTTCTAAACCGCTTGCTATAAGTTAAACAAAAACCTCCAACGCAAATAACTAGGAGAACACGACAAATATTCTCATCTTCGTTCTTTCCCATCTCGAGCTTAACGAACGTGTCTGTTTATTTTTATTTTTTACGACGCCCCCATTGCAGAGGGAGATGATGCCGTAATATGCAGTCCCTACTTCACGGGTTGGCAACAGGATGCCCATAAGTGTCGGTGGAGTGGGGCGAGAGTAATTTTATTGTCCCGGGAAATTGCATCCGAAGGAGAACTGCATCGGTCCTTATGCAGCTTTATTATCTTGGACGCATTAAAACGGTTTAAGCCCCTCTCCAAATGGGGACATCGGGGCAATAATGTCGCAGCGTGTTCATCCTGAGGGGTGGGGGGATAACGTCGGGAACTGCTCAAAATTCATGGGAACGCCCGATTCCAGCCGGGCTGGAAATGCAAAGCGTCGTTTTCACCTTGGTGTTGGCCCTAATTAGAAACGTTTGTGAAAATTTTCATTTCACGATGCCGGGCAATTGGTAGAGAACCCCCTCCCGTCAGCCGATGATCTCGAAATTTCACCATCAAATGACTGCTCTCCGTCGCTTTACTAAAGGTCACCACCCAGTATTCAGGGTTATCCGTTTAACACCCCACTTATGTTTACTGCATTATTTATTTGGGCTAATGCCCAACGGGGTATGTAAGTTTGGAAGAAAATCAAAGTTTCAAGTTTTTCCAGTTGAATCTCTTTTAAAAGAATGAAATTATATGTTTTATCCAGTTTAAACGAGTTTTATTCCTCAATAGAAAACAAGAGGGGATTTGAGAATAATCAGCGTTTAAATATTTGGCGCTTGAACAAGCAGCAGCATAGTAGCCGATGAGATCACCACCACGTATGCTAGTGTCGAACTTACGGATTTTGGCGTCCGAGGAAGGCTAAGCTGAACTGGATTCAATAGGTATCACAAATGGCCGATTCATTTACTTTTTCAAAAATGCATTGGCGGATATAGATATATACATCAGTTGGTTTTACTTTAGTAGAGCAGAAAGGATAAATAAAGTACAATGATCTACTTGTTTTTGGCTGGGTAAAGTTTGCTGCATAGAAAGGTCGTGACGGTAACCTACGGACTTGTAGAAGTTCATAGAGGTGCCTAGAGATTTTAGGAATCCGAATACAGCGTTGCCCTTGCGACTTATGATGTCATAAGCCGCACGCGCCAAGTCAACCCAGTGAACTTCTTCAAGCTCCTGACGTATAAAACGGGTCTTTTTCTGCGTAATTATGGCATCATTCGTTTTTCTTTCGGGTCTCAAAACTTGTTTTTTTTTTTTTAACTCAAACATAATGTAACAGATGTGGAATATCTCCAAAAAACTGATATACCTATAGATTATACATAACTTATTACAAAACAGTCGAGAATCTCAAATTGGAACTAAAAAGAGTATTTCACTGTCCAGTGTTCACTCCTTGTACGAGCGTTGAACACATCTAACTAGTCAATATCCCTGGTTTTTTTTTTTTTTTTTTTTTTTTTTTTTTTTTTTTTTTTTTTTTTTTTTTTTTTTTTTTTTTACTTCATAAAACTTTATTACATAATTGCATTAAACTTTTGATTACAATTCATATTACAATAAGATCATGGTAGGTACGTGAAAGAGAGTCGAAATCCAATGACCTTCTCCCTCATAACGTAACAAAATATTACTGAAAAGTTTACCTAAACTTCATTCAAATTTGCTAAAAAAATCGATGAAAACTGCAAAAAAAGCTAAAAATCCAAAACCTCTTTTTGAATAGGAGATTATTATTCAGTGTTCGTTTCTTGCCATAAAATTAATAGTAAACAATTTCCATGCACTACAAAAGCTCAAATTTCAAAACAATTTAATATTATACAATAAAATAATTTACGGAAATTTGCTCATATGATCTTGCTGCATGACTGGAACTTTTAATTTACGTTTCTATGGAAAGATGCTAAAAATTAGATTTAAAATAACAAGTTCTAAATTATAAAATCTCTAAAAATATTGTATTTATGTTGCTGATGAAGAACTAATTTAAAATTTTCTGTTTGTAATAATCAAATTAAAAATCTGAATCAAGGACGGATCGGCCTTTTTATTAAAATTGTCTAACCAACTATTGTCATTTAACCGATTTTGTAAAATAATATGGCGCTTACCAGGTAATTTGAGACTTTGAAAACCATCATAAATTCATTGTCACTCGCCTTTTCATTGAATAGTTGGTTTATGGCGTAATTGAGGGCATTATGATCTCAGAGTAGATAGGTTTCAAAATGACGAATCCAAAGACACCGATAACTTAACTTCGAAAATGTAGTCGCTTACCGGACGAGATTAGCAGTCCGCCCAATTATAGAGTATGCTTCAAAGAACCCATCAGCTTATAACAGTTCGTAGATTTTAAAAAATAAATATTATTACTTTTCAGCATGTGTAATCGAGTGGATTGAAGAATATTTTATGTATAAATTTGATATCTTGTATTTTACAGGACGATGAGGACGAAGAGGAACTGTTACTGGAAGAGCCCCTGTCGAGAGGACCCCTCCCTACTCTGACGCCCCCCTCCTCGCCCGACTATTCCTCCGATCCGGGGACGGGTGGGGGTGGGGGGACGGACCCCCTAAAAACCTCAGCCCTCACCGCTGCCCACATCCGCCAAAACAGGTGAGCGAGTCATTTTGCTTTTATAAGCCACTTGTATAGTTTAATTATCCACCACTATAGGGATCCATGAGCCCCAACTCGAGAATCCCAACAGTTTCATTTACAAATGAGAAGGTAATGAAGGAAGAGCCATTCGCCAATTGAAATGGATGTAATTCTGATTGCATATAGAAGAAGTTTAGCAATTTATGACGTTCGTTGGAATGAAATGTATCTAATGAATCGGTGTTGAGTTGATCAAGTCTGATTCATGATATAAGAATGGAACAATTCGATTCAGTATCACTTACCATAGTTTTATCCAGGAACCCAGCCTTGTCAGTTCAGCCACATCAGGCTGGCCGAACTGTCTATTAGGCCCTGAACCTAAACATTTTACCTTCCTTTCACTTCCCTCCTTCGTCCTCTGAAAGCTGTGTCATTCGAGGTGCAAGGCGAAGGAACTCTCAAGCTAGTTAGTCCTCAATTCTGTCACTGCGTATGAGCAAGCACCGCTTTGGCAGCCCACTATTGAAAATAGCGGGAAGGTCCAGACGCATGTGCAGCCATCTGAGTACTATACTCCATAAATGTCTACTTGTAGTACCAATTAGATTTGCACGTGTTAGGTAGGTTCAACCTTTCACTCGCTTCCCTTCTTTGCCCACTGTGATATGTGTCAGTCGAGGTGCGGGGGGAAAGAACTCTTGAGCTAGTTAGTTCACAATTCTGTCACATTTTATGAGCAAGCGGCACTGACGATGACACCCCCTTTTAAAAATAGAGGCAATGTGCAGACGTATGTGCAGATAGCTGAGCTCTACTTATACAGAATAAATTTCTAGCTGCCGTACCAAGTTGATTTCAACATGTTGGGAAGGGTCTCTGAACCCTACCGGAATTACTTGAGAAAGGCAAACAGACCTCCTTAAGTATTGAATAGGTATTAACTACCTTTTTTCATGCTGGAAACTTGAACATGTTCAGTTTACGCAAGTTTCTTCGTGGGAAGTACAGTCGGTTCAGTTCAATTCCTTACTTCCAGCCAATTGCAAGCCCAAATGAATCGCTTATTCTCGTTTCAGGCTGACAACGGCCACAGGCAAACATCAAACGTCGTTCAGGCAACGAGTCGACCACTCGCCAGACTCGACGAGACGGAAAGTCCACAAGTGCCAATACTCCGGCTGCGAAAAAGTCTACACCAAGAGCTCCCACCTCAAAGCCCACCAGCGCACGCATACAGGTAAGCCACCACCATACCGATTTCCATCTTATGAACTCCATGCTCCATACCTAAGTAACTTGTTAATAAATTTTCAGCCCTTAAGTCTCCCCTCAGCAATTCGATTCGCATGTTCTCGCATCCAACCATTAAATCCGTAACCGCTGAGTTGAGTGCTCTAGCTGCTGCATCAGCCTCATATTTTTACTTAGAGAGTTAATGGGAGTTTTTTAAACAATATTTTGAGACACGATCTCGCGTGTAGGTTTATTCAGATTTCTGATATACACAGGAGTATACCTAATGTAGTAGCTGTGAACACGTTGTAAGCCTGTCGTGTACCTGCTATTAACTTGGCCGCTGAATGTGACGGGAGAAAGGTAAAGCGCTTGTGTACCTACTCCAAATTCGATTACTGCAATTGTACCTGCCAAGTTCTAAATAATACAAGTTACCGGTACTCGTGATGCATGTACTTACCAACTGGCCTACCTCAAAATGAGTTGCACTCTGGGGAAAAAGGGAGAACGCAATTATAGAGAAGATAAGTAACATTTATTGAACTAGGATAACTTACATGGGGTACATAACGGATCCGCTCTTTTATAAAACTAATTGAGAAGGATCACTTGTATGTAAACTATTCACACAATAACGCTCATACCTCAGATTGTTGACGCAGTGGTAAACCATAATCCAATGAATAATTTCCATCGAATACTAGCAACACGGGCCAAGTCTAATGTTAGGCACTCAGCATTAAAAAAATTACCTGTATTGTGCTCATCTCAATTTTTGTACCTATCTGTACTGTTTATACATTATGTAAATGAATTCTATCCTATTCTAATACAAAACGATTCTTGTGTGATAAAAACTCCAGAAGTTACATTTCCTTAGAATCGCGATGGTTCTAAGTGAAAATCGTCAGAAAACTTGGTAACGTTTTGGGTAACGGAATTTTTAGAATAACCTCCAGCGATAAGCCGAATCACTTTTTACGAATTGAGACTGGGTTCCCTGCACTTAAGGCCATTGTTTATGAAAGAGCAATTAATTACTGGGTCAGGATTTCTATGATGGATGAGAGTAGGTGGCCCAAGATTTGTTTTAGGGTATTGGAGAATATGCATAATTCTTCAACCAGTTCAACTGATCATAACAACTGGTATACCTGCATTTTTAACATGCTTGCTGTCCTTGGGTCCCACGATATCCTAACAGCTGAGGACCCTCGAAATTTGAAATCGATCCTACCGTCACTAATCGAAAAACTCTACAACCATTTTTGGTGCCAGGACATCAATCTGGTTTACAGTGCCAGATTTAATATGTTCTATAGGAGGATAGCGGACTATTCAGGTAGGCAGAAGTACTTGGGACTCATTCAAAATGTCCAGATTGAGAGGGTGTTGTGCCAGTTGCGTCTGTCTTCAAAGTTTTTCGTAACTGTTTATTATAGAGGTACTTCTCATAAGTTTAGAAGCGAGAGCTTATGCAATATATGCAATATGAAAGAAGCTGACACCCTCAGCCATTTTTGTCTACGTTGCCCGATCTTAGAACCGTACCGAAGGCAATTCATTGCGAAATACATCTGTGGGCTCCCAGTGGTTGAGGATGAGGATCGTCTGGCTAATTTGCTCGATTTTGGTGATGATAGGGAGAAAATGTTAAATTTATTTCATTTTGTTACTAGTGCACTAGCACTTCGATCAATTGCGCTCACCGAATAGGTGTCTGATATGTACAGCATTAGCATAGTATAGTGTACAACAGGATAGGCTTGATGTGGTTATTGTACGAGTACCACAGGTATAGCGTCGATGTTATGGATTCATAACGGATTATTATTATTTATATTAATTTCATATCGATGACCTCGTTTATTTTGCATGTACTTCATTAAGCTGTAATGCCCTTTTAACTAGATTATGAAGAAGATATTTGACTTATTTCTTAGCTAATTTATATTTTTCTAATGATAATGTGTAAGTGGACCTGAACTCTTTGTAATAATCATTGATTTAATACAATAAACAACTTACTGCTACTTTTACTACTACATAGGTATTCATTAAAAAAAAAAAAAAAACCTGATTCAGAACCCACCAGAACTAGAAATGGGGAAATGCAGCTTACACGATCATACTGTGTACAATTTCTAAATCAACTCCCCGGAGAGGCACCAGTGGAATTACCAGCTTTCGTCGGATAGACTGGGGCAGACGAATCCACGCATTCACTCCAAATCATCGCCCGCGAGAAGTGTCGGACAATGTACGGGTGGCCTGTTTACATACGGGAATAGCGGAAAACGTCCCAGCCGAAATCCAAAACAAACTGTCGCTAATCATGGCGCAGTCCCGCGCGGATTGAAATCCTCCGAGCGCTACATCGTGCCTCAGCGACACATCGATGGTGTTCCGTAGGCTTGCGGTAATTTGCATGTTATTGCGAGTGAGTAAAGCATTTCTATTTTCGGAATTTTCAATCCACATTTCAGAGGCCGTTTTTCATGTAGCACATTACGACACCTAGATTCAAAGTAATGCAAATATGATCTCAGGGTGTTTGGTATCGAACACAGATTCAAAAACACTGCAGTTGTTACACAAAGGTTTATTATTTCCTTACTGGATAGCAGAGATTAGATACGCAGAACACTATTTTGTCTTTAATCATTGAACGAAATCGATTATACATTATCTAAATGTAACTTCTGCTTAGTTTAGACGCATGCCGAAGTGACTTTAATAAAATAAAATAAAATACCTACTAGACCTAACCTAAATATCCGCCCCCCCTTTCCCGCTCTAAATAACTACTTTACTAGTCCTTCCGTATTGGATTAGAATAGAAAACACCTACAAGAGCTGCCAACTGAAAATTATTGAGGTAGAATAAATCACCATCCACGCTTCACGAGTACATGTAGGTGACGAAAGTTATACTAAACTCGATTTCGTGAGTTAGAATTCCTTTAGAATTATATCAGCAGCTACGATTGTCGTAGTTTGTACGACGGTTTTTACTACGTTTCATCAGTTATAGTTTACTCCCAGGCTGATATTATTTTTTTCTGTCAATGATCTAGCCCTAAAAGAGAGCAAATGAATGTACGTACAGCGACCCGGGTGTTTTCGTTCGATTCTTTGAGAAATTCTTGAAGTTTTCGAGATATCGATTTTTTAACAGTCCACCCTTAAATTCTACCCTTTAGGGTTGATCGAAAGTGATGCCGATGTTACTGGAATATTCCCGACCGATGTATGATTCTTGATTCAAATTTCATTAAGAAATAGTTTCGAAGAAAAGCTTCGGACGGCGTAACGAGGACGAACAGATTTTTTTAGTTTAATTTTTGGGTTCTACGCATTTGAAACGTAAACCAACGAATTTGTAGCGGTGATGGGGGTTCAGCAAATTGTAGTCATAGTCGATTACTAAGTTTCATTATATATATATATATATATATATATATATATATATATATATATATATATATATATATATATATATATATATATTACGCTGTTTATAACTCAAGAACAGCTGAACCGATTTTCATGAGGGTGGGAACAAATTAACGTGCAAGTTCCGGAATAGAACAGAGGCTGTAGTAAAATTGTTCAAATTCCTCCTTCATCGGGAACCCGGTTTGTGGTTCCCAAGGCCAATCATATCTTCGGTTCCATCATATTAAAGTGATCTATGATCTATTTCGCAGACAGAAAATGAAGGTAGTTTGAAAAGTAGGTAGTAGAATTAGGACTTAATTAGCTACGACGATGCCTAGGGCCCATCAGCTGAGTAACTTCTAAACGCAGTGGTATCACATAAAATTCTGACTGATTCTCTATTCTAATAAAGTCTTTATAAATTACGAGTAAACCTCACTTTCTTATACCCAAAATGGAAGATTGTCTCTACAAAAACAACAAAAAGAAAGTATTTACGCCTATAACAACCTTACAAAACATTTTTTAAGTTTCAACAGCTGTAAATAATTTAATTTTGCGCCGATTAATCACCAGGAATTTTAGAAATGGTGGAAAAATGAGAAAAATAATGCATTTTTAATATTGGAAAATGCATCACATTTTGAGGATGGTAAAATGTGGAGATTATTAGCTCTAGTACATACAGTATTTGATCACATTCAGAAATGTATGAATTTGTGTCTACCACAATGTCTGTCCATTGTAAACCATTACCTTTACATTTCACCAAATTTCGAGTTGATATGTATTTTGTAATGCGTTTTTCATATTCTGGGGTCACTTACCTACTTTGAGTATCCATACGAATAAGGTACATCCAAATTCGACTGTGATAAAGTTCAGCTCAAAGAGGACTACGATGAAACGTTGAAAAAGAAGGGTTGCTGTGGGCAGGAAAAGAGGACTGGAAGAGAAAACCAACCTGAGTTGAGAGAAGTCTTTGAAATTGGCCCAAGAAAACGACGGTTCGTCTGAGATGCGGAGAATTGGACTGGAGGAGGAGACTGAAGAGGTGCCAAAGAGACGGGAAAGAGCTGGGGAATGATGTTGGGAGCTGCGAAAAAGACTCGGTGAACGGATGCCGGTAAGGTAGCGTGGGATGCAGAGGAGGGGTAAGGCCAGTAAAGTAGGAGGTAAATAGGAAAAGTTTGGCGCACTCGGGCGGCAAGGGAGTGGGAGTATTTGCAGCCGAAGAGACACCAGTGAATCCCATTTACCAACTGGACCACAGTGGGAAGTATGTCTGGTGCTATGGAATTACCCTTACCCAGGGAGGTGACCTTAATTTTTAACTGCTATCTGGCTCAGCTATTTGTTTCACTTTGTCACAATTGCTTCTAACGTCACCTGTCGAAGTTGCACTCTCACATCCAACCCTTGAAAAATCTCACAGCAAACCTCTAATAAGTTTTGTAACAAATGAATGCTAGGTTGGTCAACAAGTGGAGGCTGGATTGACCAGTGTTTATTTTCTAACGAATCGACACAGTGGATGTCTGTATAAAGTTTTCATATACATGGAACAATATATCATATTCCTTACAATTACCTATGTGCCACTGAAATATAGATGCATAAATTGGATTCACGTCGTTACTTTTAGTTGATAATTGTACAATCATCGGCATCGAAATCGTGCCTAACGAACTATATAAAATAAAAATCAGATGATCTTCTAACCACTAAAGGGACTGGGGAAAATCAGGGCTTACGCAAGAATGAGCTGCGGATTGGTCGGTCTTGAAAAGACAATATTGAACATACACGATTGGTCAGAAACCTGAGCAAAAATACTGAACGGTATAATTATACAAATTTATGTATCTTAATATTTGTAATGAGATTGGTATGTATCAGTTAGTTGGAGGCCTCGTGCTATTAGTGCTCTCCCAAACTGCGATGGTTTTATAGAGTGGAGATATTCAGTGAAACAATACGTCAGGTAACGTCGAATATGTTAGTCAGCGCTTTTGGTGGGAGACTAGAAAAATTATTGTAAATCTACTTGTAGATGAAGCCAAATCCCAGTAGAGGAAATAGGTTAGTATGGCCACAACCAGCCCTTCGAGCTCTTCAAAAGAGCTGAAATTCGTGGGTTGGAACGAGCATGCCCTTCTTTATCTGCGTAGAAAAAAATGGGCTGGTCCGGCAATTGAGGGAGGCTTGAGAGAGCTTTGAATTTGGGGGGAGGGGGTAACATTTGGAGGTGGACTAGGTAAGGAATGGTGAATGGGCATATAGGAGGATGAGATAACAGATCGCAACCTGAATTCGGGGAGGACGGTGCCATAAGTAAGGAAGGGAAGGGGGGGAAGTTGAAAATTAGCCCTAAAAATGGAATGGAGAAAATGGTGATGCTAGCCATATGTATATTTTTATCTTAATGTGCAAAGACTTCTGGATACGTACCGTAAAATTCGAACAAAAAATGGCCGACACATCGAAGCCCGCACCGTCTCCCCAAGATGCCAGGAGAAATATATAACACCTCAAGGGTTTCCCGACGCCTCCAAAATGGTTCGAGACTTGCGCGGTTTTATAGAGGATGACCTTCTTTACCCTGTGAAATTTGGAAGCGGTTCAATAATTAGGGTACCCTTCGGAAGGTTATGAAATTAAAGGGGAGGGGTAAAATTTGAAAAGGATTATGTAGGGGATAACGGAATGATAGAACACACGTAGTTGAGAGATCGCCTCGAAAATTTGATCTGAGAGATCCCATAAGTGAGGATGGGGGAAACTACCTAAAGGTTGTATAGTTCCCAAACTTCGTTCGAAACTCTAAAAATATGAATGTTTGTGTAGGTAAATATAGGTGTTTAGGATATGTAGACAGAATCATGCTCTAAGGAACGCTGGAGAAACATACTCTAAAAAATGTTATCTTGCTAGGAGCACCTGGGTTATGAGGCACATGCCTCATTAATTCATTGTAGGTAAGAAAGAAGGATCGCGTTGCATTCGGCCACCTCATTTCGGCTAATACCTTTCCAAGGTTACATTGTTTCTAGAGCACAATGTTAATTATTTAAACGAACAGGACTTTTGTAATTTCTTTTGGTTGGTTTAATTCTGCTTCCCAAGAGCTCGGAGACCTTGTTCATCTTGGGGGTTCAAGCTACTAGTGTAAACTGAGCTGCCTCTATCTAATCATCCGTCTTACGTAGCTAATCGCGAGTAATACGCATGCGCAATACACATGGACCAACCAAAAGAGATATAGAAGCCGTGTATGTTACAAAATCTCAGATTAGATTTACATCTTCTTTGAAGGCTAGAGAAAAGATTGCTATATCCACTCTATTTCCCACGACTTTCCATCAAGTGTAAGCTGCCGAATTTGGAAGTGTGAGGAATATAAGTTCCTTGTAAAATCATTTTGAGAAAGAGGGAGATAAAGGAGATAAATAAGGTATTTTAGGACCGTATAGGTTGATGGCCCTATAGTCTAAATCGTAGAAACTCTTCACCTCTTTTTTAATAGGATGTGCTAAATGTCCGACCCAGCCGATCGGGTCAAAGTAGTACTGTAATTCGCATTTTTCAAATTAAATATAAATATATGTGGTTTGGGAAAAATTAGACACAAAGCTTTGTGACATATGATGCTCGTTATCCACTAGAAAATTTAAGGTAAGCTACTCATTCCATGAGTATCCGTCGGCCTTTTAGTGTGAATCGGATAAATGTGAGAGCCATAAAAATATATAGGTGTGTATATGAAATGGAAGTTAAGTCCCCTCATTTAGTAGGATGAGAAAAGTTCAAAAATGTAATAAGAGACGGCGGCAATGGTGGAGTGCGTGATATTCCAACTTCAGCCTGCGGAAGAGTAGAAAAGTAGATGTCGAAGGAGGTCACCCGCTCTGTTTAAACCGAGCGGAAGAAAAGTAGCTACTACAGCAATTTGACACGTCGCGCCCTCTCAGAACCTCCCCCGGATAGAGCGTAGGACCGTATGTGTATACTTGAGGCACACTCACCCTCCAGTCCACCCCTTTGATTAGATGAAAGCTCCTCCGAGTGCCGGGAAATAGGACTCCCTGTCGATCGACTTAAGAACCTGAATCGAGTCGAGTGCAGGAGACTTGAGTGAGACTAAAGGAAAGACTAAGTGTGAGTAATGCCTCTCGAAAAAGCAAGCGAGTGGTAAGCGATATCCACCCATTTGGAACACGATCGTCTCCTTCGCTCGGAAAGCACCCCGTTGAGGAAACGCAGGAAAGTAACTCCGACACCCAGGAAGCACGTAGCCACTTCCCTTCACTTATCTCTGGAACACATTCTAATTGGATATTTTCCTCCACTACTTCCCAATTCCGTTGAAAGTTCCAATGAAGAATAATGATTCATGAGGGAACAGTTGACTTTGCAGTCGAGAGAGGGACACCGGTAAATCAAATTGACTATCGATTCAACTATCTACACCTTCTTCGTGAACTCGTTCTTCAGATTGGATGGCACCATTGGCATCAGATCTCCAATATTCGATTGAAGATTTATCAATTTCCATATTCCCGTAAAGTGGCTGATGGTAATTAATTAGGATGGTAAGGAATTTCGGATTTGCTGTATTGGTGGGGTGGAGAAGATAATTACCGATTTTTTCATGTGATTTTCCGATTTTCGTGATTCTTTTTTTGTTCAACTATGAATTTGGTCTAGTTTTGAAAGGTGTATCAGGAGTTTCAAATTTAATGCTGGAAGTTTTACAATGACAATTTACTGTCGGTGGAGGGAGCTAATGGAGGGAAGGGCAATTCCGAGAAGTCGTGATATTTTTGTTCTCTCTCCAATTTTTACTCTGACCAAATTTATATACAGTCCATAGGGATCCATAGTAATACATGCATTACTAGCCAATATGTTTAACCCCACTTTCACAACGAAGAGAATTGAGATCGAACGTACTGTACTTTCGTATCATTCTATTTCAATATGTGAGTACGGTTGTATGTTACAAATGGTTTTTTACTGAACCTTACATTAAAACCAATCTCGTTCAACGCTGAGTTTTCGACGCCCTGTGCGTTTCAATCACTAAACTTGAAGCGAGGGGGTTATTCGATTGTCCGGAGGGGCGGCTTTTGAAACGCAGCTCCCCACGCATGTTAACAACAATACAGCGCTTTTCCCAGTAGTGGAGCGACTTAATCCACTCTGACTTTTTCTCTCTCTACGTCTCTCTACCTGAGTTCCTCTACATCAATTCAATCATGCTGACCTCTCAAGTCAAAGCGTTTGAGGATCTGCTTTTTTCCCTTCTTTTTTTAATCAGGAGAAAAACCCCACTCTCTTGACCTACAGGGGCGGTGCACATTTCCCTCTCATACAGACTCCGTCTAAAAAGATCCCCTTTTTTTCCCCATTCAAACCAAAGTTGTGGTTTACCTTTTTCTGGGAGAGGGGCTACTTACTCATTTTTCCCGTTTTACCCGTAACATTCTTCATTCCGGCAGGAGTTTTTACTGTTTTTTTCTCCAGATTCCTCTGCACTACTACGCTTTCTTTCCAGGTTCGGGGTCGACAATTCGACCTTTGACCTTCAACCTGTCTTCTCAATTCCTTCTTTTAGTGGACTTCCCCTGGAAATACCTATAGATTTCCCGTTCTCAACATTACTTATCGTATGGTTTTCTTTTTCTCCCTCACTACCGAGGATAAGGAAGAAATCAAAAAATGGGTTGTCCTCCAAAATTAAAATTTCCACTTCCTTTTTGCGATTCAGAGTTTGCTAATTAATTCTGTGTTCATCTGTTTGCTATAGAAACTAAATTTCAGTCCGATTGTGATGAAGTTGTCAAGGATTGTGCCGGTTAGCTCTTAAATCAAATCTATCAGTTTCATTGCCGTCGGATATGCGCATTCGGAAACGTGGATTTCCTACAACGTAGATTTATTATAATCTGTTGGACCGATTTCGTTCTAACACGGGTGATGGAAGGAGGGGGTTTGAATATATGTTTCAGGATGAATTGTATTATGATTGGTTGAGTATTAACCCTGGAATGCCCCGTGGGGTTTGTCAAACCCCAATCGCGATTTGAAGTCAGTTTATCATGTTGAATCCCGCACGTGTGGCTCTTCTCGCCCCCTTCTATATCACCCCCCACTTCTTCCCTAAAGGCTTCAGCCTTTTTCCAGTTTAGTACGTTCAAGACTTCTGTGTAGTGTAGTACTTTCTTGTGCCTGGGGTTTGACGCGGGGGAGTTAACCGCTAGTGATTTTCTCTATAGCAAGTGTTATTTTTGTGGGCGTTCCCACAATTTTGTTATTGGCTCATCGTTAGAAATGGCTGAAAAATGCAAGTTTTCGGATCCTGAAGACATTAGATCCATGTTGGAACAGTTGGAGGAAGAAGATGTATATTTTGGCGAAGAAAATTCAAACACGGAAGATAATGTCGAGTCACAAGAAGTTGCCTCCGATGAAGAAGCGTCAAAAGTGACAGTTTTGGAGAAACTAGTTCAATGTTCCATCTGTGAACATTATAGATCTTCAAAGTGTTGAGAATGTTGATCCTATTGCTTGGTGCCAATTTTATGTTACCTTTTCATTCTAGTTCTTGGGTTTTGTAAGTGGTATCAAACTAATCTCAGAAAATTGTTTTGTAGATTTTATTCATTTATTTATTTTTGTTTTTAAATGAAAATGTGCTAATTTTATATTGAAATTTTGTTACAATGAGGTACCTTTCTGCTATTATTTTTTTCTTCAGAGCGTGAGGTTTGCCTTACTATTACTTTTTTCGTCATGAGTTTAGGTACCTACTTCATGTTTCTCTACACTCTTGATAACAGAATAAGAATAAAATTTGATTCAAGTGTATAAGTTATTTTTGAATTTTCTAACAATTATAAAGTTGGGGTTTGACACACCCCCACCGGGGAGTTAAGTGTTGGAAATTTAGCCGGGACATTCCAGAGTTAACTGTTGCGCTTGCTGAAAACCAAAACTAGTTGACATTGGTGAAACCCTTGCAGACGAGTATGGGGTCGGTTTCTATGTATTTTATCACGCTGTATCGAATGGTAACATTAGTAGATCTCTCCAACTCCGTTATAACCGAGTTTTACACTTAAAATCGCAAATGTTAAATTTATTTGTTACGATTAAATGTATGTGTGTTATGGGGTAAAACTAGTTAATTAAAGTGTAAAACTCGATTATAATGTAGTTGAGAGATCTGCAAGAGTTTCCATTCGATCCAGCGGCCATTTATATATCCTCTCGATCTCCCTCTCTCGGGTCTGTTGCCGTCCCACTAAGTTTTACTTTCCTGGCTTCTGGGAGCAGCTTGAGCAGTTCCCCTCTATTTATTGGCCATACTACATATCATAGAAACCGGGGACGATATAATGTATTATAGGAGTTCAATCTGACAAACATAATGTCATCCTAGACTGTGGTAGATAGGAATTTATTCTTCGAGTTCGGTGGAGTAGATCGATCACCTACGAGGAGGGTAACCAGGTGAAATGGAGAAAGCGATAATTGAATCAAATCTGGGTACACTTTACAGCTGTCCAGCTCTTTGTACACGGAAATGGGCATCACCACGCGCATACGACAATACCTGTTCAGAAGCGGATGTAGAGCTCAAACGGGTATCTCACTTTTTTGTGAAACCACTATCGAATAGTTGGTTTATAAAATTATTGTACTCATTCTATACGTCATGTTAAAATAAGTAAAGATGATGTACTGCCCACTCAACTAAACGTACGTTTTTTTTTTCTTTTCTGTTTGTACATGAAGACCTTGTCGATCAGCTTGCGAAATTCGTCACTAGCTTACCTGATTTTCAGGGGATGTGCGGGCTACGGGGTTGGCGGTCCCCTATTAGTTTCATCGTTCTTCACTCAATATCTTAGCACAAACGTAAATTCTTCCAAGCATCATTTTCTCACGCCCTAGTCGTCCGACCTCGCTCAAATTTGGATGATAGTTGGGGAATGACCTTTTGATCATCTTATATCAATTTCAATATGATTTTATCATTAGTAGCTACTGCGCATGCGCCTATGTGAAATCCTTGTAATGATCTTAATATCCACAGTTTTCATCCGATTTTGATGAAATCGTCAACGAATAAGCGGCTTAGGTTGTAGATAGTCCCGTACCTATCTCATTGTTTTCATCTCATCGGTTCATTCTGCACTTCCACAAACATAAATTACATTGAGTATCATTTTTTCGTTTCCTAATTGACCAATTATGACATTTCACGCGACTTCTTGATTTACTCTTTTCCGCTATTGAATTTTTCAAGATCATTTAAAACTTTTCAATGATCTATACAATCATGATAGGTAAACGAGGAAGCTAAGTGCCACACCCAACTTAGCCGACGTTTTTATTTTTTTCATATCACCTATTTTATTTTATTATTTTTTTAATCTTCGTCTCTTGAAACGTAAATCACAAAATTTTAAGAGGAGCTGGTTAAGTTTTTAGAATTCTTAGTTAATGACAAAGGTTCATTACTTACCTATTGAACCCAATAATATATTTTCTTTTAATTTTTGCAGCCATTGAAGTGGTTTCATTGGGTCTTTTCTGTTATATACCCGCATTTTCAAACTATTGTCTATAGAATGAAGATTGATCGGATTGATGATCCCCGATCATTTTTACGTCCACTGTGGTAAAATGGATCAGAATGCTGAGTAGTTTGATCGTCTGGATGCTCGTAAGCTCGCATCTAAAGATACATAACATCAAGTAGTCAATCCCTTAGTAAAAATACAGATTAGTTGGACATGTAGGTTAGAATGATGTGTATACCTTGGTGGTCTGGATGCTCGTAAGCTCGCATCTCAAGAATACGTAACTTAACATAACATAATCTAAGTAAGAAGTAATGCATAGAAACATCGGGCGGGCGTGTTGAAGACAAATTGACTGGGGGGGAGGGGGGTATAATGGAAAAGTACCTATAACAGAAAAGGCCCGCTTCATTTTTATCGGAAACCTGCTGAAATCATTTTATTAATTAAATGTATTTATGTGTAGTATTGAGGTTTCTGGTTTTGGGTTTGAGACAATCGGGACTGAGTGAGTGATGGGCTACGAAGGAGACAACGCGCGGTGGCCGGGCGAGTGTGATTGATCAGAGAGAACGCTGTAAGGGGTGGGGGGGGGGTAGGGGGTTGATTGATAAAGGAGGGCAATCAATCTTTCATTGAGTGTTCCAACACGGGGGAGGCACTTGAAACCGACTTGTGCGCCCCCTCCGCCCCCCCAGTCCTCCAAATAATTCCCGGGTCCTCCAAATAACAGCCCCCTCTACCAACTGAAACGCTTCCCCTCATCACTGAAACACTACCCGGTTTCATCGCAACATCGCGATCACCCGCCTCATCCATCCCCACCGATTGATGCTCCGATGATCGCTACATTATTCAAGAAGGAACTTCCGGGGGGAGCTCCCGCCTCTGTTGCTCCGGAGGCCTCTGTAGGCAACCTCTGTAGATTTTCCCTTTAGGCCTCAAGCCCTTTCATATAGCGGGGTGTGAAGTGAAGGGGAATGAGGCGACGACCCAGATACAATGTGGAGATACGCTTTTTGATTGGGTTCACATGGGGAGGGAGGCGTACGAGCTGAGATACGGCCTTTGATTGGTTTTGAGGTGGGAACGTCAATTATTTATCAGGTCAAGAAACCTCCGACCTGAACCACCGAACCTCCTTCAGCTTCACACATCACATTTTGATCTTCGATAATGAAATTATAATTAACAATCACAACAGATTTGAGCTCTCAGCCCGAATTTAGGCAGGGGAGTCACGCCTTATAATAAATTCAAGTGATCGGAAAGCTACGATTTATACTCGATTCTATACCTTTTGTCTACCTCTGCCAAGGATTTTTTAATTATGTTTCAAGATAGAGGTGGAGAGATGGAGATTTTTGTTTCCTCGAATAGTTACATAGTTATTTATACAATTTAAGATAATAATATTATACAAACCACAATATTGAAGAATTGTAATAATACTCTTTTAATACATATCATTCAAATAGGTATATGTTAGTGGGTATTATTGAAAACCACCCCTCTCATATCATACGTATATATATTAAACACTTCATTTGTTGTAATTATTATTATTTTATTTTTATTTATTTATATTACTTTTTTTCCATTTGAGAAGTGTGTATTCGTGATGTGACTGTGGGTTTTTGGAAGGCATGATTTCTAAGATTTAGAAGAATCTTGTTTGAATTCAGAGATTGCTGGTAATTCTACAACAGAGGTTCTCAACCTTTATTGTAACAACCTCTAGTGCTAATTAAACACCTGAACGTTATGTTGCTTGACAACATATACACAGTTAATATTTTCGATGAGACACTTATGTGTGAATAAAGTTAGAGTTAGGGATTGTGACAGCTATAGTTATTTTGACATGGATATGTCTTTCCTCTGGGGGGTCAACCAAAAATTTCCGTCACGCAAAATTTGTGTCACAATTTCAGTGTTTTTCACGTACAACCCAGCCGTTGCTAGGGGAATGGAACTTCCGCAGTTTTCATCGCACAAAAATCATTCGCCACTCGTTGGAAAACGCTTGATTTATGTGATAAATGTTCACATCTCAAGGTACCAATTTCCCCCTCCTTACGTACTTGGCTGTAGTTGATTGGACTATAAACAATTTTAATAAGTCGGTTACAATATTCTTAACGTAAAGCAATAGCATCATTTACTCCACTCCATAGGAAACATTTTCATCCTCTTGACATTAGTCGAGGACAACCGTTATGAAATCCCCAATCAAAGACATATCCATGTAACATGGTATCTGCTTGTAAAGCGGATAGTGGAACTCGTTTACGAGTTTCTGAATTATGTCTTTAGTTGCAGTTTTTAAATACTAATCTCTCTTCAAAGGAGGAGGGGGCACACCATTAAAGTTCGAAATGGAGAAATTAAGAAAAGAAATGGGGAGGACGCCCAGGTTTTCCCGACGCCGGACCTTGGGTTCAAGGAAGCTGAAGGAAGAGAAGGGAGGGTGCCCCTATAAAATTACCACCCGTTCAAGTAAGAACCCTCAGGACGTTGGTGGTGATTCCACGGAGCACTCCCGCTGAGATGCCTTTCTTAGCATATTTTTTTAATATAAATTGTAAAGTATATTATAATTTTTGGCGCAGTCGGTAGGACCATGGCTATTCCGGTCGATCTACGTTTCAATAGAAATGGATTGAAGTGGGTGCTTGTTGCGTTTAGAGTTGAAAAGTTGTGGTATCCACTTCCAGTATCGTATGGGTATATTTCTTTCCATTCAAAATTCATTGATGAGCGTAAAGATTTGTGTAAACGTGTTTCCCAGAAAACGGTGACGGTCTTGATGGATGAAGAAGACATCGATTTATATTTACATTGGTCTCGTGATACAGCATTACCTCGTGATGAAGATGAAATATCTTAAAATATCTTAAAATGAATCTCAAGAAACAGCATCTGCTAAGGGCGGTCCTGAAGTCCAGTCAAATGAGGCGTTCATTGGGCCTCAAATGCAAGCTGTTATGCATGCGATGTTTGAGTCTCAGCAAAGAAGTATGAATGGAAAGCCTCGTTGGCTCAATGACAAGTTCATTTGGTAAGGCGATTGATGACTTGACGAATTGTATAACTAATAGACCCCATAGAATATCAGTGCCCAAATTTGATGGCTTAAATGAGGATCGTACTACATGGATGAGATTGTATGTAAGAGCATGCACTCAAAACAACTGGTTTGCAGATGAGCAGAAAATTGATAACCTGCAAGATTATCAATCCTGATTCAGGGATCAGTCGCAGAAAAGTGGTTTAACGCTAGAATCCTCGAAGGGTCAACCACGAATTGGCTAGAATGGAAGGAATCGTTCGAAAATGCGTTTGGACTAAACCCAATTCAGGTGGTTGTGGATGCATTGGCATTTCATTATGAAGGCGGTACATTGATTGAGTTTTTCTATGAAAAACAAAGGCGCTTACAAGTAGCTCGTGGCCCTTTATATGATCGTCCATTCAACTTGTTGGTGTTTCAAGGCCTGCCTACATACATGCAAAACCTTATACTTGGCAACTGTACGGATATCAATTCAAAGGAGTCGTTCAGACGATCTCTCGAACGTTTGAAATCTAGTCAGAATCAACACAGTAGCAACCAAAAAGCTGACAGATCTGGAGTTTTCAAGAAGGCAAATCTCGGAAGTCATTCGAATTCAAGTTTTCATCGAATTATAAAACCCGTGAAACCCGCATATAAGAATTACTCAGATTTTGCGGTGTATCTTATCACTACTATGTCAAGTTGTTTTATTTATTTGTCACCAGCGTAACTATTCACCACCAGCTCTATGAAATCATCAGAAATTAACAGGCGGTTACAATCATGTTCACAATAACAAATATTGAGAATGATCACCTGTGAAACAATTATTCAAATAACCATGCACATAACTCAGCTTGTTGGCCACGCACTTCGCAGTAGTTAACACAATATGGTTGGATGAAGAAAGAAAGAGCTTTCGAACGAATGGTAAACGAATTTTGTGGGATGAAAAACGACGAAGTACCATTTCCGTAGCAACGACTCGTTTGTAAGTGGAAATCATTAGAAAATGCAACACATTTTTGTTACTCGTAAATACATTCTGTGTTCAAAATTGAAATAAGGTACCCATAAGTTGAGAAGTAGTGACTGTATGAATAGGCCATCTATAGAGTATCTATTATAGTGTGCCGGTTAATTCAATAACCCAACACTACACTATGAAATTCTGCTGCGTTTGTTCGTTTCAAATGAAAGAAGGTAATATCATTAGAACTTTTACAAGCTTTTTGCGCCATTCAATGCTGTGACATTCCATTGGAACACGGACAATGCGAATTAAGGAAAAACCTTTCAAGTATAAACAGCCAAGCTAACTGAATTTGAAAGTTTTCAAATCAATTTTCCCCAATGGCCGAGCAATTCTCTTTCGAAAAGCCGAATAAAAGCTAAAAGATTCCAGCGACACACAAAGTGTTGGGAGGTTTGTCAAAAGGAAAAGCTGCGAAGGAGCGCCGACGCTTCCCTCGAGTCTACTTTCTCAAACCTTTAAATCAACTTGCTTCTCAACGAAAAATTCGAACTCGGCTTTTAGTTCTGCTGGCTTCTGTTTTGGTGCGAGGAACTCCGACCGTGGTGGGAGGGTGAGGACGTTCGAGGAAGCTTTTTCGCAAACTAAATAACGACCTTTATAGGGAAAAGGGTGGGATGGATGGGGGGAGAAGTGAAGTTTTCAAATGGAATGAAACAAGTCCTTTAGAAGCGCCCTTCCTCCTGTAGCCCGGGAAGGCTAATGCCTCTCCCTTTGATATCAACGTCTCTCCGCCCTGATGTAATTACTTGCTCGAGTGTACCCCTCACTTAAGGGCGGACTAGGATTGTGAAGGGTCGGGCGAGGGTTCGGTGGCGGGGGGGTCGGGGGTTCGATTCCGCGCGCCCCCCCGGAAATCTTTTTTTATTTCCACCTTCGGAGGCCCGAAGCTGCCTCTTCCGACAACCTCCTCCAATCACCGAGTCTTCTTTCCGTCAAGTCGAAAATTCAATTAAGTTAGTAGTCGCCGTCCGTTCATTTATTCATTCCGGCGTTCCCCAGTCTCAACACCACCCCTCCCTTTTCGCCTTATTCTCGAGAAAAATAATGGTTGTTTGAGGAGAGACAAAAACTTGCAATCCAATCAAATCCAATTCATTTCGCTTCCGATTCCACCCAGGTTGTCAACCTTGGTTTTTTCCCTTGAAAATCTACTTTTTTAACCGTATTTTGCGTTTCAGAGCATTTTAGTTCACTTCAAGTCCTCTTCAATATCCACAGAGTACTCGATCAAATTAAAAAACCTCAAATTTATCCACAAAGAGAGAAATTCCCAGTTTAACAATTATGTAAAAATAATGGTAATTATCATTTACGTACCTTTCGGAGGAATCCCTCGTCTATGTAACATTAAAAAACCGAGATGATATATTTACATGGTAAAAACTAATGCCGCACCCATGATTATTGTAAGCGAGTTATAGATGAACATAAATGAAAATCGAATTAAAAAACATAAAGAAATGAGTGAACAAGTAAATTATACCCTGGTACTGGTATATACTACACGTTTTCATGGATATTTTGAATTGTGTCTTGTATTTATCTGAAAAGAAGCCAATTATAACCGTCATAAGGTTATTGTTTGTGAAATGTACTTTTGTAAATGTAAATGAACTTTATATGTGAAAAGGCTAAAGCTTTTTGATAAACCAAACGTCTGCGTATGCTCAAATTAGTATACCAACACTATATGTGGATACATATAAGGTACAAGGATACGTCTTATACCTACCTATCTCTGGAACTGCACTTTATTCACACATACACTATCTAATAAAGAACTCTAGTTACGGCATAACTACCTCGTTTCTAGGTAGTAGCTCCAATTTGTTTTATCGGTTTTAGCATCACATTTTTTGAGATGTTACATTATTTTGTTACGGAAAAATTTTATTACCCCAAGCCATAATACATACCCTATGAAAATATTCTAAAAAAAGTATTTTATTCAAGTTAGGATAGAAGTGAGCAGACTATTATCTCGTCAAGTTCCACATTAATGCCGGTAGAGAGGCATTGCCGCAAAGACCTTATGCAATATTATGCAGCTCTCAGGGATTAGCTTCGTCTGTTAAGTCTAAAGGGTTATTTTCGCTAGTAGTAATAGTATAATTATCATTTACTTATCTTTCGAAAGAATCCATCGTCACTACACAGAATACGGATTATACAGAAAACCGACCGCAACTGACACCACAGTATACATATATTACTTCCAATCAACCTCAGCAACACAAACTAGCATCATTCAGACACATGATTCACAGACTCAAGACCATTCCACTCTCGGGAAAAAATTGTACCAAGGAACTCAAACACCATAATATGTAATGTAACACATAACAATGTTTACACGATCAAAATCATTAATATATTACTCCACAATTACGACAACCCCAAACCAAAAGACATCTCACAACTCAATGAACAGACCATATTAAGACGATGCATCTCACATATACTGGACCAGACACATACAAACTCACCAACCTTTTCCAGATGGAAGGAATCTCGACTGCATTCAAATCTGATAATACTCTCAGCGCTCCAGTCACCATGAAATTTTACATAGATCAGTTTTGTGCTTAGATTAGTGGTCTGGATGCTCGCTACGCTCGCATCTCAAAAACACATAACATCAGGTAGCCAATCCCTTAGTAAGAATGATTGATGATAATTGAGACTCGTGTCTCAAATTAATTGTTCGTGAACGTCTCGTACACACATGACAGAACGGAGTTCACAAACTGACATTCCGAAATAACAAATCGACTGGGTGCTCCTATTAAATGTATACAAGCTAAGATTTTTAACCTGTAGCTATTTCATTATTTAAAGAAGGGATTCAATAAACTATTACAAATATAACATTGCCAGATTACTGTAGTATGCGCAATTCGACAATAGCGGAGGACAAAGACGCAATACTATGTACTGCTTGCACAAAAATTTATCATGTAACTAGAGCCGGTTACACTGTTGAAAAATTGGGCCAAATATGGCCAACGCAAAGCAACATGAAAATTCCGAAAATGCAAAGAAGAAATTTAAATTCAACAAGTAATCGTTACGTTGAAAGCATATCAGAAAACGTTAAAAAGTTCATTATCTGAAGTTTTAAGTGAAATTTCAAGTTGTGCGTTGTATATTTTTTTAAACTAACTGCGCAAAAATTTCCAAGCTCGTTAATGTTCCCAGCAGCTCAACCAAGCCTCTTCTGAGCTCATAATACGTTTCGAAAAAATCCATCCATTACGGGTTTTCGATATTGCTGCCCGCATCGGAAACTTCCCGATGAGGAATTACGAATCGCGAGTGTGTGCGAATTCTCCACCCATTAACAGCTACGTCGAACTTTTGAATTGTTCCCCGCTCAGCACCACTCTTCCCATTTTCAACTTTTTTTTAGGGATCCGCAGTAACCTAACTTTTTCACATTTTTAATGATCGAGAAGTCCCTTGTGGGCCCTTTCCACTCCAACGGTCCATTTTTAACAATTTACGTGAAAGGTTTTTTCAGAGCGTAATCCTAGTTACGGTGCTGATTTTAGTTGGGTGTTTTCATTCTGTTCATTTCTATTTCAGACTTTATATATACTGTCGGAAATTAAGAAACAAGAAGTGAAAAGAAAAGGAACTGCACAAACTAAATGGTTTATATTTAGGTTAATTTGCCTTTTCCAAATATAGAGCTAACAATAAAGTAGATATTCGAAAATTTTACGTAGTCACAAAATCTTCAAAACTGGTGCTATGGAGTTTTTGTGGGGATATGTTGAACTGGATCAAATATTCATCTTCTAATATTGAGTCCTGTTGGCTCATAAGCTCTCAAGACATTACTTTGAGCCTTCGCAGACTAGGGAAATTTAGTCTTGTTCTCATTAGGCTTCATTTTTTGGAAGACCACAACTATATTCATTCATGGTTAAGCAACGCACCTTACAGTTGTCAATATTTAATCATCAGTAAAGGGCAACATGGTTCCCCTTAGAATCGAGTCCCTTGCGGTGTCCCCTTAACAATTTTGTTCAATGCCGCTTATGGTCCGTCTGGTGAGGTAGCTACAGCTTAAATCAATAAATAAAAATAGTTACAATATTCGATCCGTTTCGACTGTTAGGTCAATAATAAACAGATATTATATATATTAGGGATGAGTCGATTCCCGATACCGATTCTCGATACCACCGATTCTTAGGCATCGGTATCGGTATCGAGAATCGATCGCCTAAAGCCGATACCGATACCGCCCGGTGATGGGCGTTTTATTACACTACGGTACTATTGCAACCATCTAACAACGAAGATGGTTGTACCGTGCAACCGTTGTGTGAAGTTAGCAGTTGCGAAACATGAATTGTCCAAAACACAACTTACAATTATAACTTTGTTTACAAGTAGGCTTGTGTTATTTTGTTTGTGACAACAGAAGCATTAGACAAAGCTATGTTTTCCAAGTATAAAAGCCTAGAGCCAGTCTTATTTGGAAATACCTTACAGTTACCGACGAAAAACTAAAAAACCAAGTCAGTCTGCTTAACTTGTTTTATTCAGAAAGAAATCAATCCTAGGCAATAAAAGTTGCCTATTAATTGATACTTGATAGATAACAAAAAAATATCAAATTTTGTATTTGCACAAATCAAATTAACTAAAGCCTTGAATGAAAATATAAATCTGAAATTTAAAATTTGTAATAAGAATTAATCTATAAAATAAATTTAATTTTAATAAGTAACTAAAGCATTAAAGCTTCATTGGAACAAGAACTCCTAATGACCATAAATAGAGATGGAAAATAAATTAGCTAATTAGACTAATAACTTCATCTACGACGGAACGGTAAGCTATTGGTGCCAGTATTCATTGCGAGAGGCTATCGATAGATGTGCAGTAGGTAACAACTTGCGGAACGTTGAATATATTTGAATTTGAATATATTACTAGTTCAAGAGGAATTTTTGTTTTTCACCTACAGGTAAGTTAGGTATTATGCGCGCGAATCGGGAATCGATTTTTTAGGATCGTATCGAATCGATAAATTTTGGTATCGACTCATCTCTAATATATATATTTTTTTTTTCCGACGTATCAAGAAGTGTAAACCAACAATTTTTGTTGAGGGGAGGTCGAAAAATTTTCTTGTATTATTACATTGGTTCATCATTAAAAATTTCGAAGAAAAAATCGGAAAAATATTCTTACTTAAACCCCACAATTCCTATAAGTTTTCGAGAACTCAGGCGCTTTCTTTGAATCGCGGTTGAAATCCCCCCCCCCCCCCCCCCCTTCTTTTGAGAGCTTGTTATGGAGTATATGAGAAAGAGGTGGAGTATGGGATGTTGGTGGGGGAAGGCGGTGTACTAAAGGGTCCCGCCGGTCTCTGAAAATTTAATATGTTTCTTCAGTAATTATCAACGAGACTCCACTCTACACTCAGCCATTCTCACCCCCATCTCACGCCCCACTAAACTAATTCAATTATTTCCCCTCCCCGAGCCTTTAGAGTAATTACATTTATTATTTTCTTGTAAAACATTTGCCTTCGCTCGGGCGTTTTAAATGCGAGAACCGTTCTTCCCTTTCGGGGAAAAATTGGAGTTTAATCGGTTTCCTCCGCCTCTCCTTCCCGAGGGTTAAAACGGGGAAAACTGAGAAGAAAAAATTCTTCATTTTAATTAAAGCTTTTTTCCCTTTCATAAATACAGAGACGGAGGAAGGGGGGGGGGGGAGAAGGCCTTCTTAATTATTATTATTTAAAGCGGAGAGCGGCTTGAAAGAAAATGAGAGTGAGATTGCACGAAGGCCCAATAATTAGGTGGGTAGGTAATGAGTGAACGTCAATTTTTCGACCTGCTGTATATTCCACTGTAATTTTATTTTATAGGTACTTATTTTATGTTATTCTAAACGGGTGGGAATCAAATTTTGTAGTTTCGACTACTAAAATACATTAAATTTTTACGTGATCTCGATCTAACAATTTTTTTCGCAGACTTCTTTCCAGTTTATTAGATCCCTTTTACAATTCATTCATCTACACTTTACTAGTCCCCCTGATCTGCTTTTAACGAAATTTAAGTAGGCGGTTACCTACCAACTGAAAATTTGTTTCATAAAAATAAAGACCGACCAACGCTTGTCCACTAGTCAATTCATTCGGCCAATAGCGAATAAGCTCGATTTCGCTAATTCATAAATCCATTGGAATTATTATTCACAGATATTTCCATTAGAATTATGTCAGCTGATACCTACAAGGCATGTTTTATGTGTCCCAATATTTCTCTCCAGCGATCGATCATTAATGGAACTTAGCTGTTGGACCTCTTATTCAAAGAGGTCACCAATAGCTCTACATTATCTACCTTCTCGCGCCAAGAAGTCCCAGGTATTTTTTAGTATGGAACATGCTTTAGCCATCACCTAACTGGCTAAAAGTGTCACTTTTTCATGTCAAGAAAAACTGTCACACAAATTTTCTGACGAGTTCCACAAACATCGATTGGTATGGAAATGGAACTTTTGACATGTTCATCGCACAGAAATCGCTCACCATTCGTTGGAAAGCTCACATTTATTACAAGTATTCATCTACAAGATATTAATCTAATAATGCGATGTTATAATTGGTAAGCAAACAAAATTATTGTTCCGCTTGATGGCAGGCAGCCGCAGGATGTGTGGCAACATCATAACTATAAGAAAACAAAATGAAATTCTTTTAAGGTAGTAGTGAGTCATAATGAGCGCTATTTAAAGTTCTGTGAGTCCTCATTCTTACTCCAGCCTTCCACCAACGATGTTGTGTCCTGGACTAGATTGCCGTCCTTCTACGTCTTCGGGTGTATGTACTGTCACTGCACTAGAACGCCAAGCCCTGATTCGCCCCGAATTAGCGGGAAGAGAGCATGTTCCATGTCTTAGCATTTTAGTCGCAGGCTCAAAACTGAAAGCGACCGGGGGGACCCTGATGGGGTCAAGGGTCGGAGCCCTTTGCTAGGCCCGAAGAGCCGAGTTTAATTAGTGACTCCGAATTGAGTTAAATAATATGAAAATGATCTGTTCTTTTTTTCTTTTATTTTCAAATTCTCGCCCTTAGTGAGAGCAAACAGGTTAAATCAATCGGTGGGTGTCAATCAATACTTAAAACTATCAATAACTATAAGAAAACGTCACAACGCATATTTTAAACAAGTTAGGTGTTGTTATGATTGTGTATACTCGCAATGAAAACAGATTTTATGCATTTTGTGGAGAAAACTCAGTAAAACTCGTAAACGAGTTCCACTATCCGCTTTACAAGCAGATACCATGTTACATGGATATGTCTTTGATTGGGGATTTCATAACGGTTGTCCTCGAGTTGTCCTCGACTGTTGTCAAGAATATGAAAATGTTTCCTATGGAGTGGAGTAAATGATGCTATTGCTTTACGTTAAGAATATTGTAACCGGCTTATTGAAATTGTTTATAGTCCAATCAACTTAGTTTTGGAATGTAGCCAGGTACGTAAGGAGGGGGAAATTGGTAGCTTGAGATGTGAACATTTATCACATAAATCAAGCGCTTTCCAACGAGTGGCGAACGATTTTTGTGCGATGAAAACTGCGGAAGTTCCATTCCCCTAGCAACGGCTGGGTTGTACGTGAAAAACACTGAAATTGTGACACAAATTTTGCGTGACGGAAATTTTTGGTTGACCCCCCAGAGCAAAGACATATCCATGTCAAAACCAATTTAAGGACTGAAAGAACTGTCCAAATAAATGAACGTTGCAAATACCTATCAATGACAACCAAAATATCATTGCTCTTACCTAGAAAGTTCTCGAGATCTCGATTTTATAATATTCCAGCATGCCATTTCTACCTTTTAGGGGTCATCAAAATGGATGCCAATGTTACTGGCACATCCTCAGCCGTGCTATGATTTGTAGTCAAATCATTTTAGTTTGGTCTATTAGTTCCGCAAAAAAGCTTCAGTTGGTGATTTGGTGACGCACATGGGCGAAAAATGGGGCGGAAATTATCATTTTGGACTTGGGTGACGAAAAAATGATCTTTGAGCATTGATATCGTCGTCATGAGTTATTTTAATCAATTTTCGCATTGTTTTAGACTTTTTTTTTTTTCTTTAAAAAAACTTGACAACATAAATTAAATCAATCATTTAGAAAAAAACGGTTGGAACCTTATGAATTACCTACATAAGATAACGTTGATGTGTACAATACTAGAAGAAGTTTGATCATCACAGGAACTGAGAAATTACTAAAAGGCGGACGGATAATTATGCAGGTCGTTAACTTAGGAGAAAATAATCAGAAAACAAATAAGTTTGACTGAAAATCTCACTAAAATTATATTAACTGACTACTTATTGAAATACCTAACTAACACTATCATCTCTCAACAAACCCCTTTTTCCCACCAAGGCAAGGCCAGATTGTGAGAACACACTTGAGAAATGTAATGTACGGACGGATTTATTTTATTATTTTGGAATGAATATACGTTAGCCCGGACCAAACCGCCCAAAAACGTTATATGAGTTTGGAACGAAAGTAGCTGGATGGATAAACATCCATTGCTAGGGAGTGAAGGCCGCTAGCGACCTGGTATAATACACACTCATAATAATAAGACGTGGAAATTCAATAATGCAAATGCTTGACGTTCTAGGCTAAAGTATATTCATGTTTTGTAATTTTGGCCAAAGGCTTGAGTAGAACTCAAGCGAGGCGCAACGCGCCGAGTTTTTGTTTCGTTTTTTAGGTTTTACCTAAGATATTAATTAATTTTAGGGAGAGAAGGAGGTATTTTTTGTCTCTCCCTTTTTTCAATTTTTTAATTTTTTTTCTGATTATTTAAATTAACGTATCTGGAGACGTAAACAACAAATTTCGAGGGAGGTAAACTTTTTTTTTTTTTTTTAACGTTTATTTGATGAAAATAATTAAAATAATTAACTAAAAGTGGCTTTAATGAAATCCAAATTAAAATACTTTACTTTAGTTTCAAAGCTGATGTTTCAAACTCATTTGGCTGATTCCCAGATGTTAGTGAGTGATGAGAATTTTCTTTGATTTCTAGAATCTCGTAACAGTATCCTTTAACAGATTTCTCTTTGATTGATGGAGAAACCAGAATCATCATTCCGCTTTTAATCGCAACGAATTCCCCCGTGAATAATCCGCGGTAAGGCACTACATTCAAAATAACACCACTAACAATATGAGGGGCTGAACCGAAGTAAAGATTTCCTCGAAACGCGACGTCAATCTCTCTGGAAACGGTGGAGAAATTCAGGGCCTTTCGCCCCTTTTGTTAGCCTTCCAACCAACCAGAACCCAAAACTCGTCGACTGATGCTTTTGGCGGATTAATGCGCTGGAAAATGAACCTTTCCTTTTCAGTGATAAGTCGCGCCTGAAAATACCCCATTTTCTACTCGAGGTTGCTCTCGTACTGGGGGTTTTCCACCTTGGTTTATACCAGTTTATACGTGGCCCCCTTCTTCCCTGATTACCTCTCAGAAGGAAGAGGCCGGAATACGGAAAAGTGGCCCAAGCCTCCGGAGAGTTCTAACGGACGCCCTTTGAAATTAAAATAAGTCTTGAGAGAGCGATGGCCAACAGTTAGGTGAGCAGCGGTCGGATCCGGTTCTTCCTCTTTCTCAGACTCTTTCTCTTTTCTTTTTCTTTTTCGACGTCCTTCCTTTTCTCTTTTACCCTCTTTCCTTCGACTAAAGGGCCTGAGAAGGGTGTGAGGAATTCAAATAAATGTCTGGTCAGCAGGCAGCTTTCAACTTGGGGAAACCCAGTACGGCAACTCTTCCAGGGTTGGATGTTATATGTGGAAAGGTTTTCACCGAATCCTCTCAACTTCCCTAGAGTTCCTCAGCCTGTGTACTTTAACAGAGGAGTTGCCTCTTCCTTGAGTAATATTACTTTCTTTGACCTCCGTTTTCCTCTCCAGTTGTTTTAATTGCATTTTATACGACTTGTCTTGTCGTGGATCCTTTCTGTATCTTTGTGTTTCAAGGACACACCGGAATCGTGCAATCTCATCCAACCAAGTTCTATATCGGGTGACTCTTGGGAAAGACGCTATATTGATTCTTTCCAAAGTAGTAAGGAGTGGGATTTGGCTGTATAAGAACTGGCCAACATAAGTTTCTCCCTTCATGTTCTTCACTAACGTTCCAGAGACTTTCTGTACTAGATTTTTCTAGAGGACATAGTTTAAATCCACCCTTACACAATACATATCTCAACCTCCTTAATCTCTGGAATTACTATTTCATTACCACAAGAGTCTTATCGTGATAGAAATGGATAGTTTCACCCTTCAGATTCTCAACTAACGTTCCAGAAATTGTGTGATTTAGATTTTTTAGTGGACATAATTTAAATCCACCCTTACTCGATCCATATCCCAACTTCTTTTATCTCTGGAATAACGATTTTATTACCCCAAGAGTCTTATCGTACATAATACATATGGATAGTTCTCCCTTTAGATTCTTCAAACTAACTTTACATGGACTATGAGGACTAGATTCTTTCTATAAATGGTTGCGGAAAATTGTTTCAATCCAGCCCCACACTCGCTCAATCCTAATATCTCAATATCCTTAATCTCTGGAATAGCGATTTTATTATCTTAAAAGTCATGTCATAATAAACAAAGATAGTTTCACTCTTCAGGGTCTTTAAACTAACCAGAGACTATGTAGACAAGATTCTTTCTGTATATGGTAGCAGAAAATAGTGTCAATTGACCCTCACACTCGCTCCATCCTAATAATATATTAACTTCATTAATCTCTGCAATAACCATCATATTATTTCAAACGTCTTGTCACAATAAATATGGGTAGTTTTACCTTGAGATTCTTAAAACTAGCTTCAGAGACTGTGTGAAGTAGGTTCTTTCTATAAAGTAGCAGAACTAGATTAAGATCAGAGTTGGGTGTAATCGTAATCTTACGTGTAATCGTAACCATAATCAAATCTCCAAAGTCTGAGATTATAATAGTAATAAATTGCAATCACAACTCTATACCCCTATGATTGTAATCGTGATCGTAATTAGGGAGTTTTTGCAGTTTTCCGTCGGGGTCGTTCAGCTGAGTCGTTGTACGAATAGAGGTTTGTCTAGCGCAAGCAAACCAGAAGCTAACCACTGAGTCGTACTGTACGAATAGGGAACCGTTGTACGATTGAATGAAACGATTCAAAAGTCACACTAATGTGACTACACTACTCCAAATCTTCATAATAAGGCCCGAGTCATAGATTACCTAACGTGTAATGAATTCTCTCACAATGGAAGAAGTATCAAATTAGCAACAACTTGATCTGTGGTTTAATTTTTTCACTAGAAATAGATGGAGTAGAGGAAGGAAGGGAACTTGGAAGGTTAGGTAGTTGTTGATGCATTGAATCCTGAATTTATAATATAGTATACATATGTACGCTTGTAATATAGGTAATATAGGTATGTACATCTTGATCGTTGATCATGTTGAAGAGATCTGAAGAAGAGGTGTGTACATACCTACCTATATTACAAACATTTACCTACCTACCTGTACCCATTACCTACATATGTACGATATTTCACACTTTTTTCCCTTGGCCAATTACGTTTCATTATTGAATACCTGCTAATACACGACATAGGGCAAAGACAGCCGTTTCTGTTTGTGTCTATTTTCTCTGTAATGTGCCACAATCCCTACCCATTTCATCAAAATCGATCTATCAGTATCTGAGCTTCGTCTATAACAACCAATTTCAGGTTGGGCAGGTGCAATGGTTACCTATTTCAACAAAATTAGTAGGATGGCATCCTGAGACTTGTACCCGAATACCCTCGAACGAAATCGGACTGATCGTGGAGTTTTAGAATCCATTATAAGGTATCAGCATAATTTTAGCTCCGAATAGGATTTTTCTATTCGTACAACGAATGGACCGCTAACCGTTAGTATTTTCCGCGCATGCGCAATGCTCCATTTCCATTCGTAGTTCCTCCCACTCTACTACGACTCAGCGTTGCAAAAACTTCCTATTGTGATTAAGATTAAGCCCAACTGTGGTTTCGATTCATGCTAATATTTCAACCGTATGATCCGTTTTTCGTATGATCATCTCAGTTTTATCGTGAGAGTCAGAGGATTTTTGAACGCCCATTTTGATGCTTCGGTGGGATATTTTGTGGTAACTTTACTTCAACTCTGTGTAGCAAAAGGGGTACTTGGAAGACTCCGGGGCTACCTTCTCCCTGATGGATGGCGTGGCAAGAGCGAACTACGGATTGCGCACTGGGAGCGGACCGGAAGAGGGTAAAAACGAGATAAAGAAAGAGAAAAGGAACGGAAGGAGGAACGAAGAAAGCGGAAGAACGTGACTAGAGATGAAGAAAGGCCGCGGACAGAAGAGGTGAAAAAAGGGTTGGACGGAGGTTTCGGAGGCGGAATTAGAGTGATGAAGAACAAGGGGGCTACGCCCCCTCCACTCCCTCCGGAGGCCTTACCGCCCTACAGCTGACCTCACTAATGACGACAGGAAGCTGGGAATATAACATAAAGGAGTCACGTAGTTGCAGGTTCTGATGTGAGGAACGCTGTGCCGTACGTGCGGCTCATCCACATCCGGACACCCCTCACTACCTGCGAAAACTGCCATACTCACACACATCTACGTGTTGTGTCACATGGAATCCCCTCTGTCACACCGTCCCTCAGTTGTGGAAGGAAAATCAACTGATGAGGACAACTTTTTGGTGTAACTGTTTCCTGCAATACTCGTAGTTGTACGAAGAGGAAACGACCTCTGTCATGGATTCACCACCTTGAACGTCCACAAAGATTGATCTCCTGGGAATCACGATTTGGACAAACGAAATGAAATACAGGAAGTTGATATTTTACAGATTCTGAACGACACGGCGTTACGCAGGAAAATTACGCTTTTCCGGAAATTACGTATTTCATTGAGGATTTCGCCTTGTACACAGTTCATTCATTAACACAACACAATATAAGTACTATTAACCTAATGACGCATATTCCCATCCCTGTATATATTGTTATTATCTGAATATAGAAATAATAAGATGAGCTTGCACGCTGGATGAAATAAACTTACCTATATTGAATAGAAAATGGACTAAGTCACCGAGACTTGACGATGGGGGCCGGTTTCGAATTACGATCGCAGCGAACCTGGCGGTATGTCCAACTAATCCGAATTCTTACTAAGGGATTTGGCTATTTGATGTTAAGTAGTTTTGAAATGCGAGCTTGCGAGCATCTAGAACTCCAAACTATATACCTACCCATTATTAACGGAGAATTTCCAACCTATATTATTGAAACCAAACGTTCAGGAGTCTCACCCTCGAGCAGTGCCGAATAGTGGCGCTCTCCCTATTGCAGCCGTGAATCATTTCAGAGCGCTCTAGTGGCCTCCTTCAAAAGCATTCCCTACTGATTAGCAAAGTTCGGTGATTATTCGATGAAACGTAAAGTCTGTCGTGGTCCAGTGGTACCCTCCTAGATAGTAGATACCCTCCTGATGATCCGTTTAATAATATATAGACAGGTGTTCTGGGCAGAAGAGCTATACAATACAGAAATAATCACCTCAGTGTAATAATTTTCATCGTTTTCTTGTCTAGGTCGATTACAAAGAATCATTATTAAATATCAAAATGTGAATGTAGATATTCGTTTCAATATTTACTCGCGCCTGACTATAACGGCAGAAGTGAAACCCAAAACCGAAACTTCAACTCGCGACGCAGAATGAATACACAACGTTCATCACAGGCATTTTAATTAATCTCAGTTATTCGCCCAATAATCAGCTTCCATGTTGGTTGTTTGTGCACCCAACAATATTATGGCAGCTTTCCTCCGACACTGTGAGGGATTCCCTTCCGGGAAATCCTAAGCGGTTCGTTTTATTCCCTTTTACGATATTTTCATTGTTACAAGCTAATTACGAAGTCCCGAAAGCGTCTCTCTGTTTCATGAAGCTTTTCAACCCCCTTGCCCTCCACCCTCGTCCTACCTTCATTCGTGGAATAGGGTGATATCGGAGGGGAAAATATTTATCAGAAGGAATAATTCAGTCTTGTAGTCACACTCTGGTGATTCCTCCAGTGTTTTTGAGAGAAACTTTGGACGGGTTTGCGAGGATTTTTAAAATAAATTATCGGCTGACTTCTCCTTCTGACAGTTCGTCCGTTATGAACTGTTCGAACGAGCGACCTTTTCCAACAACAAGTTCCCTTTGGAATGACAAGAAAATACTGGTATTGGAAAATCATCGTTTCAAATTGCTTTCTCAAAACTGTAATTTCTCATTATTCCCTTCTCACGCTTCAGATGCTTATCCGAAAGGGGTAGTTCTTTTTATTGTTCATCTATTCAATTTAGGGCCATCAAGCACATTTTATAATACAAAACCTTTGGTAGGGGTAGTTTGAGGAGAGGAATCATATAAACGACTAAATCCTCTTAGTTTCTTTAATATAAAAAAAAAAATTCTAAGCGGTTTCGCCTTACGTCATCATCAGGGACCCAAGAGCTAAGGAAAGAGAATGAGTATGTAACTCAAGTTAAGAGGCTTACTTAATATTTATATAGTTAAGTCAAACAAAATAGGTACGATTTCGAGACTTATGATAGGTGTTTTGGTGTGAGTTATTAGGTTGTAATTTCTGTTTTACTTCGGTGATATAAAATACTGGAACTTTTCGGTGATTTTAAAATACTGGTAACATACTGGTTAATGAAAATATATCATAATCAAAGAAGTACCCTCAGATATATATATGTATATATCGTTAAAATACCTATTAGGGGATTTTATTAGTTTTTACCCTAACTTATCTATATATATAATAATCAATTGCTGTTCGTTAGTCTCGCTTGACCGATTTGACTAATTTTGATCTTAAATTATTTTTGGAAGTCCAGAGAAGGTTTAAAAGGTTAAGAATTTCAAATCTACCCCATTGGGGGTGTTTTAGGGGAGGAGGAGGGAATGGGGTATCTACTATGTCATCACTGAACAAACTGGGGATTTGATTGCTGCGTAAGTTTGGATCACTCCAATTCAAGTCAAAGACTACAATTTTCAAATTTTTCAAATCTGACGAACAATGGAGGGGGAGGGGTGGGGGAGTGAAAGCGTTTCGAACGTCACTGAACGAACTGGGGATCTGAGTTGTCGAATATGTCTGGAGTATTGTAACTTAAATCACAGGCTACTTGAAATTTTTCAAATCTAACCCATAGAAGGGGGTGTTTTAGGGGAAGGGGAGGGGGGAGAAATGGGGTATCTTTGTCATCACTGAACGAACTGGGGATTTGATTGTCTGCCCGGATGTATGAGTTTCAATAGTTTCAACATTGTCGAATATGTTTGGATTACTCTAATTCAAGTCAAAGACTATTTTTTCAAATTTTTGAAATCCGAAACAGCGGTGAGGGGAGGGGGAGAATTTTAAACCTTTTTGGACGTCACTGAACCAACTAGGGAAATGGGCGAATCTATCAGAATTACTTTAACTTGGGTCACAAGCTATTTAATAATGTTCAAGTCAACCTGTGCAACGCACTGGTGAACCAGCTAGTTTATTATAAAAACAATTTGTACATTTTTCTAAAACCCTGGAAATGATTACATAAACATTAGATAGTCCTTAAGCGTAATATCAGTGGGCTTTATACTTCAACTGTTATCCCTTACCTTGAAAAGGTCATCAAAATCAGGTGGAGTGAGTGATCGATGCATGAGTTATATACCTTCATAATTGATAAAAGCGCCTAATATTTTCAAAAATTAGGGGAGAGGACGTGAATCTCTCATTTAGTTTCACCCTTTAAGAAATCCGTAAACCCTCGAAAATTCACTCAATTTCCTCCCTTTTTTCCATCCTTAAAAAGTTGATAAAAAGAAAAAGATTTTTTATTTTTCGCTCCATTGGCGACGTTTTGTACTCTTCATCTACCCCCCCCCCCTCCTCCCATAAATTTCTCTCGCTCTCTCTTTCTCACCCTTTCTTTCTTTCTCTCTCTTTCTTTCTTTCCCTCTCTCCCTCCATCGCCAACCTACCAATAACCCCTCATAACCGCCCGTCTTATTTCCCCTTCAATCCTTGAAGCCCAAATCAAAGCCTTGAAAAAAAACCGCATTGTCCATTGCGTCTATTCATCGGAAGCTATAATCCTTGAAAGAGGATTGCGGCCGCCCTCAACTCGAGGCATCAATCATTTTCTTCTTTTTACTTCCTTCCGTATTTTCTCCTTCTTCTTGAGGTTTTTCCCTTTTTTTTTTATCGAAACGTTTTATTTTTTTCTCAACCTTCCAAAGAGAAATTGGGGGTTCGGAGTAGGTGCCCGTTGCGTTGGTTAAATGGGAGGAGGTTCCTTCAAAAAGATCATTAACTTTCCATTAGCGGTTTTCTCTTCAAGGATTCGATGGGCGATGTTGAGGTGGGGGTGGCTTGGGGGATACGCGGAGGGGGTGACCACCTTCGGGTGGCGAAGGGTGGGGGTAAAGTGGTTCTTTTCCTCCTCCGCCTTCTATTCCGTCCCAGGCAACTAAAGGGGGGACGGGAGGGAGGATCAGATCAGCGGGTATGAGGTGGGCAGATCCGGTGGACGTGGGGGAGGTTAGATCTGGAGGACGGAGAGGGGAGGACGCCGCCACTCAACGGGCTGTAAATTGAGGGTTCGGCCATTAGACGCGTTTAAGGGTTAGTGGGGGCCACGAGTTTCCTGACGAGTCCAAAGAGCTGAAACCAACTGCCTGCTCGATCAGGTGGTAAAATGTGACCCCCACAATAGCAGATAACTTATTTAAGCAGTAGGTATTATATTAATCGTTTTTCTTACCTAACAAACGATATAGAAATCCATACTTTTTGTTTAATTTAGTACCAAATTTGTTAAATAGAGTGCAATCTTTTTCCTTCTTGAATATATCTATCTGGGATTAAGTAGTTATTCAAAAGTATAACAGATTATTATTTAGGCTATTTGATTTAATGGGGAACTGTTCATGTAGCAGGGAATGGGGTTTTCCAGGGTTTTTTCTTTTCTTTTTTTTTCTTTTTTTTTTATTTGACTTACGTCAAATGTGATGTAGTGTTCCCAATTCATACCCGAAGACAGGGCGGTCCCATCGCCGTACCCTATCAAATCTTCAGCGAAGGTCCATTTCTTTCGCGATCCTCTGATGCACATGGATGCTGCTCTTTCTATCGCGAATCCAATTCTCTCCCTCAGCCATCCTCTAATTTGTCCTTAAGTAGTTATTTATTTACTTTTCTATATTGATAGTTTGCCTATAATCTATGATGTGAAGTTTCTTTCACTACGCTAAAGTTCAGATGTTATTCCATATTCCACAATTCCTACGCTCAAGACACGACAAAACAGTTATAAGAGACAATCACACATTTTGTTTATATCACTTTCCTCGTTTTCTTCAGTTGGAATGGAAATGTTAACGTTAGGAAATTGATGAAGATTTTGAGTATGAGATGAGGCATGTGTAGGAATTGACATTGGTTGAATTTTGTGTATTGTCATAGTCTCAACATTTCATATTATGACATTTTCCAGTCTACCTCTCCGTCTGTCTGCCCTGTTAAAAGTAGCCCATGAAAAAAAGTTCAAATTTTGGTTTATTATTGATTGATTCAACATATGGACGTAAAAATGTCAATTGAATTGTAAATAGAACCAGTATTTGGCAATCAAAATTAATTAAATACTTACAATACTTACATAACTATTCATAAAATGATACTTTTGGATTCAGAAAACATTTGGAAATCTGACGATTTACTCATTAGTCGAGATGTAATTCGTAGTGTTTGTCTGTTTTATATTTTTTTCATTTTTTTCCCATGTTTCGCGAACCTTGGAACTCTCAGTCTTCAGTTTGTATTCCATAATAATTACAGTTTTACTAAAAAATATCAAACCGTCGCTGTAATGTACTGTAGTTACTGTATTTATATCCTTTGTGTAAATCAAGTTTTATTGTATTTAGTCGAGCATTAATATTTCAATATTTTCTGTTGTTTATCAGATACATACTATTTTGTATGAAGTATCTTAACATTCTCGACTGGGCTGATTCAGTACCATCTAAATATCTGGGACTAACAATGGAACAGACAGTTAGATTAATGTAGCCTGTTTATTCTGGGTGACTGCGTTTGGGATTGTGGGGTTGATGAGGGAATAATGTAGGGGAAATGGAGTATGAGTGCGGGTGAGGGATGTGTAAGATTTGAAATTGAA
Source organism: Adelphocoris suturalis (assembly GCA_030762985.1). Taxonomy (NCBI): domain Eukaryota; kingdom Metazoa; phylum Arthropoda; class Insecta; order Hemiptera; family Miridae; genus Adelphocoris; species Adelphocoris suturalis. The sequence continues at coordinate 86,591,644 of CM061044.1, forward strand.
TGGATTGTTCCGCTACGGCTCGGATACGGGGCCCCGAAAGGGGCCGTATTTCACGGAAAAGCTGAAGTATTATATGCGGCATCGCCCCACTCAGCAGCGTCCCCGCGCCGAGAATTATTGCTTGCAGAAATGGGATTTCAAGACGAGGAGGCAAACGCGGAGGAGCAATTGCCGCCCCCGACCGCCTCCAGCCTCCGGAAGCCCTTCAGTTCAATTCCCCTTTACAATAAAGCCTCCCCTTCACTTCGCCTTGTCGACAGTCGTCCCCTCCACCCCCTCCGCTACGCGGCTCCGTCATATACCGAATGATTTAATATCGAAGTCACCTGTGTAGGAGGGGCGCGGGAGGGGTGCGCGTGTCAGTCGAGCGCCGTTCCTCACAGATGGGCGATATAAAGGGGGAGGGGGCTATTCAGGGGGGGGGGGAGAAGGAGGAGGACGAATATTCCGCGGTGGGGGCGGCGAGTGATCGGGAAAGGGGGGACCCGGTGCGTTTTCGTGATGGATCGCCCGCACCTGACACCTGCAATTCTCGCGGAACAGAAACCGATCAAGGGAAGTGGAAGGCGAGCGACGTCGACGTCGAAACCCCCTTCAACCCGCCTCAGTCCGCTATACCACTTCAATCATCCCATCAAAATTACCACCGAGTATCCAAATAACTCTCTTTTACGCATATTGACCTAGAATTTACAAATATGTATATGCATTTGTTAACAAAAAAGTCTTACTTGAAATTAAATAGGAGAATTTCCGCTATTTTTAGGCATTAGGTATAGCTTTTCCCAATCAAGTTCAACATTTTACCAACCGAACTCAATAGTTTCCTAACCAAATTCAACATTTTCCTCATCAAATTCTACATTTCCCCAATCAAGTTCAACATTTTACCAACCAAATTCAACATTTTCCTAACCAAATTCAACATTTTTCTCATCAAATTCAACATTTTCCCAATCAAAGTCGACATTTTACCATTCAAATTCGACATTTTACCAATCAAATTCAACATTTTACCAAACAAATTCAACATTATTTCCTAGACAAAAAAAGAACCATGGGAAAGAATGAATAGTTGAAAAAAAACGAAAAACAGCGAGATCACGAACGTAACCGATTTTTCGTAATACACAAAATACACTCGACCCCCTTGTCATTTTCACCCAGTTTACTGAAGTGAGAGGGTATGCGACGCCCAGCTAAAAGGAAGATGTTACCAACGCACTGGGCTGATTAGTGAGAGATTTCCTTAGCTTATTTAGCAGATTTTTTCTTTTTCTCAACTATTCTTTACTTTCCTTGCTTTTCTTTTTGAGGATCTAGAAAATGATCTTGAATTTAGTTGGTTAAATGTTGAATTTTATTGGAAAGATGTTGATTTTGATTGGGAAAATGTTGAATTAGTTTGGGAAAAGATATATATATGTACTTCAGTTCTTTTTTTTCTTTTTTTGAGCACTGTGTGCACGGAACGTGTTAACTATAAATTGTATACAGTGTTCCATTTTGTGACGGTCACAAGTCATGACCCGATTCTAAAGTTAATTTCCGAACGAAAGTTCCTCCTAGAGACTTGTTTAAAGGCTTTGTTTTCGAGTTATTTTATTTTCAAGACTTCAATTTACATGCCAGTTCAAATCTGATAACACCGTTGAAAAGACCATACAATTTTTCTTCCTCTCCGAAGATGAGGAAGCTTGTGTTCGTGATTGAAGTCGAAAAAATATTTGTCTTTCAAAATCAAAATTGCCACTTGCTTTTTGCGTTTCAGAGCTTGCTGATCAAATTTGGTTCCGCGTCTGTCTGTCTGTGGTAAATCCTTGTCACGCCCAAAACTATACAAAGTTTAAGTCCGATTCCAATGAAATTTCCACATAAATAGTAGTCTGCGCGCATGCGTAAACGTTAATTTATCATAACGTCGATTTATTATAATCCATTGGTCCGATTGCGTTCAGAAGAACAAGCTATTTTAGATATAGAGACATGGGGTATATACAGGATCAGGTCAAATTTCTCTCTCTATAAGAATAGCTCGTAAGCTAATGTTGTCCACCTAGAGTCGGTAGAATTCGATTTTTGGAATCTAAGCACCTTGAAATAATGTGGATCAACAAATTTTAAGGGGGGTTTTAAAAATGTTGTTAAATTCCAGGTTATTTAAAATGGTTTATTATGGAAAATAATATACCAAAATCAGTGCAAAGGGCGGAATGCTATGGAACAATCTGGTATATTAATGAAGAACATTCATCTTTATTTTTTGTCTTATACCGGAAGCATCTAAGACGTGATTTTTATTCATTTTCCTCTAGAGGGCTGTAGAAAGAAAAAAAATTATCCCTGCTTGGATTACCCAAGGTAGAAATCCCAGGTTGACTATAACGAGATCTCCATCCCTCTTTCTCTCCACTCTCCATCGCTCCTTCCCTCACTCTCGGATACAACTGCGAACGTCGTTGGGCGGTTCATTTTATTAATTGCGTTCGCAGGTACGAGGAAAAAATAACAGCAGTCCTGAATGATGTCCTTACGACCTTCCTGGATGACGGAGAAGGGCGATATCCTAGCAGGACAGGGAGGAAATCCTGGGGGGCGGCCGAGGCCTAGGAGAATCCCTGTTCTTTTCATATTACTTTCCCTGGATAAAAAAAAAATCCTATCCTGCAAAGGGGCGAAGCGAGGGCCGGAACGAGGACAAAAGAGGGGAAGGGGAGGGACAGAAAAAAAAAAATTAGTTCTTTGTAGGGAGAGATGCCTTTGTGTAATCTTATCTTTTCTAATTAAAATTTATATTGTTCCGGATAGTGGGAGAGAAGGGGAGGTAATGCGGTGAAACGAGGGTGACGATAAATTGAAGCCGTTAGCGAGAGATGAAGAGAAAGCGAGGAAGAGGAGGCGGTAGGTGAAGAAGAAGATGAGCTTTTACCCAAAGCCCTCATCCCGCCGGATAATCCTTTTCTTACGGAGATTGCGACAAAAACTTGGGTAAGGGACTGAGAGACACGGAAAAAATTGAATCTTTCAAAAGAAAGAGGGCCGTTCTGGCGGCTATGATTGGATATCGTTAGTAAGGTGGGAATTAATCAGAAAAAAACTATAAAACTTGCTCCGTTCAAGCAATACAGACAAAATCTGAACAAAAAGTGAAATAACGAGCTATGCAGCATGATAGTATGAGCGAATTCTCGTGCATCACCCTATTTTATATATATTAAATTGTGTTAACTGTAAAGCGTAAAATTGCGGGGTCCTGGAACTGTAAAGATGTGAACTCTTTTGAGAGGCTCGATGCGCCATTTTAGCGAATTATCTTTAAAATTTATCTATTGCAATTTATTATCGTTAAATTATCTATTACAATGGCTCGGAAAATTTTGGAACCAAAATTTTTGAAAAACTTCTTCATTGAAATCCGTTTCGAGGCATTCCGAACAAATCCTAGAGTTTAAAACTTGTTCATATATATATATATGCCATTCCAGACGATAACTCTCCTTGGGATTAGGATAAAAATTCCGTTCTTGCGGCAAAAAAGCAAGCTTTCCCAACGAAAGAATGAGTTCGGTGGCCAACACTTTTTGAGCACATTAAATTGGTCAAATATCAAAAAATGTGCCTAAAATATTGGTGAAAACGTCTACAAATCGTTTAATTTATATTTTTGTCAGAATTTTAGTCAAAAGAATTATGTCAACCATGAACTAGAACATTAAAAAATTTATTCACAAAATTATGGTGAAAAATGTACTTGAATTTCAGTAATATTTACTGAAAAATTTATCCAAAACCTGTTTTGAATCTTAGAATATGATCAAGAACGAGTTTAATTGCCATAAAATTTGTAGTTAACAATTTTTTTGCACTCAAAGTGCTCAAATTTCAAAACAAAATAATATGATACGATAATCTAAAAAAATTCGCTCATACGATCATGCTGCTTGACTGGAACTTTTTCTGACCGTATATTATATAAGGGGTTTAATAATAATAGACCAATAATCTGCCCAGAAAGGCTATCTGACACAGAAATAATAAACCTTTGTTATAATCGTTTTGGGACTGCTGGGTAAAAATGACAAGTTGAGAAGCCACCTCACATAGCACAAGGTGCTATATGTGATTGCCATAAATTGCCCGTTGCGAAGCACCTTTACACAGATCTAACTGGGGATCCAGGAATTTGTTTTAATAAACTTATGATCTTACTGTGATGTAGCAAAACACACAGACACGAATCGCAGTTTTTCTAGATTTTTAAAATTTTTTAAAGATTTTAAAGAATTTAAAAGATTTTGGAAATGTAGTCCGTTCTGAGCGAGAAAATCGTTGTCTGTCATCTCAAAATTGGTAGAATACAAAATGGCGGCCTCATAAAGATGGCTTAATTTTCCTATTTTAATGTTTTTCTCTAATAATTCCTGAACCGTACATCCTACAGAAAGATTTATACGTAGCAAAGTTGTAGGGCATTAAAAACAAAACGATTCGACCCCAAAACTCTGAAATGTCTCTTAAAATGAGCGAATCACAAACAACGGGCATTACAGTCGGGCTAATTTTGGGAAAATCCTCTCCTCCCCCCGTCCAGACTGTTGCCCTTCGAAAACCCCTTGCGACCTTAGTATTGGTCTGATTCAGGTCTGCTAAAACTCATTCGATTCAAGATTAAATATTTCCTAAAGTTTGTTTCGAGCAAGTTTTGGCTCAGACCATTTTTCCCATTAAGTGGTAAATATTAAAGTAAAAAGTCGTTTTTTGCGAAAATTACATGAAATTGATAAGTTTGGCTGTAAGTCAGTGGGAAAAGGTCTCAGCTAAAATATACTCAATACAAACTTTGGAAAGTATTTAATATTGAGTAGAATTAGCGTTAGTAGACTGAAATCAGACCACTTTTAACGCCACTAGGTGATTTTGAAGGGCAAAAGTCTAGAGGGGGGGGGGGGGGAGGATTGGACCAAAATTAGCCCGATTTTCAATTGTTTATAATTCGCTTATTTTAAGAGATAATTCAGAGTTTTGGGATCGAATCGTTTTGTTTTTCATGCTCTATTAGCTGGTTCACTCGTGCGTTGAACATGTTGACTTGAATACACGGAAGCCCCTCCTCACCCTTCTCATTTTGGGACAGCTCTATGGATCTGATTCAGAAAAGTCCTTACTTAAATGTACTTACCCAAATTACTTACTTATAAATTACTTATTAGGACCAAACTACTCAGATCAACCCCCACTCCTTCTCCACAAACACCCCCCATATTTCAGATTAAAAATATTCTTGATAGGTAACCCAAAAGAACGTTCAGACTAATCCAATTTCATTCGTCCGAACATCAGATCACCAGTCCGTTCGGTGATGACCAAATTATTCCATTTAACCACCCCCTCTCCCCCTCCCTTTTTTTCCTCACCACAAACACCTCCCTATCGGTCGTAATTGAATATTTTTAAGTAGGCTGTGGTTTTTTAGTGTTATCCAAACATGTTTTATCAATCAGGTCCTCAGTTTATTCAGTGATGTTCAAGATACCCCATTTCACCCCCTTTCCATCCCCTAAAACACCCCATCTGGCTCAAATTTTAAAAACTGCAAATAGCCTATAATTTAAGTTGGACTGACTGATACAGACATTTTCCTCTGTTACCGTGAAAATCAAACAAACATTCAGACAGGCAGACAGACAGAGAAAAATTGAGAAAATGGTACCAATCGTCTACAAATATCATGAAACGGAAAAGAAACGCAAAATTTCATGGTTCTAATCAATGTACAGACAGACATACTTACGATTTCATGAATATATATAACTTTGCTTCGTATAAAAATTTCTGTAGGATATAAGGTATAGGAAATATTAGAGAAAAACTTTAATATGAGCAAATTAAGATATGTTTATGAGGCCGCCATTTTGTATCCCACCAGTTTTGAGATGGCAGACAAAGATTTTCTCACTCATAACGGACTAAATTTTCAAAATCTAATTTCAAACTTCTCCTTCTCCTCAAATTACTACCTATTTTCGGCCCCAGCTCCTGGACTATCAGGATAATATAAAAAGTTATTAGCGATTGGAAATTTTGATTTAGGAGAACTAATTTTTGTCATTCCCCGAAAGTGAAAACAATGCTCCCATTACCTTACGTAGACTCAGAAGCCTTCATTAATTAACCTCTGTTCATTAATTTGCTGTGACGTTCGAATAACATCCCGACCAGTTTTAACACCCCACTCTCCATAAAAATGCCTCCACTCATTGACTACTCCGGTACCAAATTAAACAATGAGGCAATTAACATTCCTAATTAATTCATTTTGACGATGCACGTCCGCCCCGTAGAAATCAGGTTTTCGACGGCTAATGAAAAGTTATCACATCGTTGTAGAAACGAGGATTTGATACTATTGAAAGCCAAAACTTTTTTCCCGCCCTTAAAAAGTCGCCCATTTCTTTCCATTCAAACTAGGTTATAGATACCGAAGGATTTGTTCAGCCAATGACTATATTTTAAAGATAACTTTCCAAAGACTTCCCCCATTTCTTTCGGCTAGCGGGGGGAAAAACTCTCACTTTTTCCTTTCAATAATATAACTTTTACAGAGAAAAAAAAAGAGTTTGAGTTCGTCGACCCAAACCACTCAACGAAGGCAATTTGGCCGTAATCACTTGAAATGCTTTTTGGTCTGGGGGCTCGGCCCCCTTTTCTAGATGATGGATGTCTCATCTCTCTATTGATTTTTCGTTTGATTTCATATTTTAAATTTTCTTGTCTCTCACTCTCCCAACGCCGGAACGGTTAAAGAAAAGTGTTGTAACTTTTCGATACGAACACATTTTTCTGTACTTCAGAGAATGTCTCCTTAGGGTGAATTAAGTCTTCTACCAAAAACCGCGCAATCGGTTAAATGTTTTTTCTCTTTAAAATGTTGACAATCGTGTTTTTATCAAAAAATGCCTGCCGAGTTGGGTTGGGCACATAACTTCCTCGTATCAGTAATACGACTATATGTATATAGAACATAGAAATGTTTTAAATGATCCTAATAAATTTCATTTAGGAAAATAGTAAGTCATGATGTAACGTAAAACGTCAAAATCGGTCAATTGGGAAAATAGAAAATGATACTTGAAATAATTTACGTTTACGCATGCGCTGAACGAAGTGATTTGAGAATAGTGAAATTGGTAGGATTGGAGATTGGACCATCTATGGCCTGAGTTGCACATTCCCTGGAAATTTCAAGGATTACACATACGCACATGCGCAGCAGCTACTAATAATGATATCATGTTGAAATAGATATGGGTTGATCAAATCGTCTTCTCCCAACTGTCTTACGAATTTGAGCGTGACCGGACGACATATATATAGCCATTTTGTTTTTCTTGACCACTCAGTATATAAATTCTTGTTGTGATTTTTGAGGGTTGATCAAATGAATAAACAGTTTATCTAGGCCGAAGTTTCGTCCAATTTATTGAACATCTTCAGGGCTATAAGGTACAGAGGTACAAAGAAACAAAGTTGAACATTAGTTTGGTGACTTATGAGTAGGGAGGTACATACCTAGGTTTCTACTGAAAGTTGAGTGTTTAACAGATTGGACAATATAATACAATTCTGCATCATCTGTTCGCAGGTGAAAAACCGTATAAATGCCACTGGGAAGGCTGCGGATGGTCGTTTGCCCGCTCGGACGAACTCACCCGCCACTACCGGAAGCACACGGGAGCCCGCCCCTTCAAATGCCGTCAGTGCGACCGCTGCTTCAGTCGAAGGTGAGTCCAGGTTTATACTTAATGCCCAAATATAATTTAACATTTACAAGTCAAACGACACCTTTTCGAAACCAAATGAGACCGTTTTCGAATCAGATGGAGCTCCGAACTAACATCGTCCGCCGCTAGGAGTGTTAGGAGGCAAAGGACTCAAGCAACATGTTGGTTGACAATACTTTCCCCTTGTTGATACCGTGCGTCACCTCTTTTCGCTCTACAATTCGATCCCTGCACTATCAACCTCATCAATACTGGTCAAACATTGGAATCTCATATAATTAAAAAATAAATTATTATGATAAAAAGACACACACAAAGAAACAAAAGTCGTTAAAAATAAAAAAAAGGAGGCTCCGCTCCTTTACCCCGCCGGGGGGATGCCCCCCCCCCCCCCTCCCCCAGTACCCCCGATTATTACTGTTTTTAGCTTACAGCGAAAATGCAAAAAACATGGAACATGCATAGAGCTCAGTTTCCTCGCGTCTCCCTTTTTGTCTCACACCTTTTCGTTTTGCCTTCCGCGTAACGATTTCGGGCAGTTAGCCCGAAGTTCCATGCTGAAACAACTTGTTTCCGCAGTGACTTCCTTATACTCGTAGATAAGAAAAGAAGAGCAAATCGGTTGGGTCCTTGTTTATGAGCTGCGCTCAACCTCGAGCTTCTCATGTTCGGAGGCCCATTAAGGGGAGTTCTTGCTTGACGAACTAAGTGAGTCCCTACTTGGACTCAGCCCCAATCAGTGTGTGGGTGTGTGTATGTGCTAACCCATGAATTAGTCATTGGTAAGCATACTGCATGGAGGCTGCTTGAGTTAGATCGTGAAATTCGCTCAAGCTATGCGCTCTTGGTTATACTTCCTACCTGGTGAGCACCATTCGAGGCGAGTTGGTTCGTTATGTCAAGCCCTTCAGTCAGCATCCCATATTTACACGGCCAGCGCCTTGTCGCCCATAGGGAGTTGCTCGTACTGATACTGACCTTGATTTCGTCAGTCAGCGACTTGGCACCATCACTAACTAATAAAAACAACTGCTCTGAAACCCAGCTCATCTACTGAGTTTGCCCCTGTACTGCATGAATTAGTAGATGGTAAAGAACTCCGACCGTTCTCTGGATCCCCCATTTCTTCCCAATGGGTGTATTAGGGCCCGAGACTATTGCCATTTGCATGCTTTCTTGTTGAAGTGTTTTAGGTGTAGCCTTGGGACAGTGAACACGCTTTATCGTGGCTGTGAAGGTAAAAATGTGAACCTGTATCATGTGGTGCAGCAGTGTCAGTGGACTTGCAGTGACTGCATTCTACATCATGATGCAGTCGCCTAGCAGACAGCAGGTGCTTTGTCGTACAGCGGTTGGGTGGTGGAAAGGGAGGGACTATATCACTTGTCGAGTGACCGAGGCAAGAATCCGGATATCATTTCCATCAATCCCGATAGTTCTATCCTTACCCTGGATGCCCAGGTTGTGAGTGGCAGCATGGGCATTTGACATGTAGCAGGCCGGCTTGAAATTGCCCGTGCTAGAAATGACGTGCGGCAAGCGATATCCAAGCTAAAAGAAGTGGTGACAAACAGTGTCATGGTCATGGCCGCGACCGTGCCATGGTGTAGGATGTGGTGCCGGAAATGTGCCATGGAGTGACTCGAGTTGAGAATCGTGGCATCACCACCCGCATACATAGCGCTCTTAACTCAACTGCTGGTCATCCTGCAAGTGGCACTTCCGTTGATCTCTTTCCCCCTCCTCTCTTCTTCGTCTACTTATATGATTCCAAGGATCCTTTGAGTAAACCTGGGCCTCCTCCCCTCTATAATGTTTTCGTTTCTTCTTGATGGTGTGCAATAATAGTGTATAGATTTCGGGTGCCGATCCGACGCGATGTGGAGCGACATTGTTACGACGCTACGTGTTTGGTGTGGATTTCGATAGTTTTTGGTCAGGATTAGATTCGGTCTTAATCGAAAAAAAATTTCACTTGGTTCGGAAAATTGTTCATTCAACTTGGAAATGATATAATGTAAAATAAAAAAGGTCGTGGTGTTATGATAAAAATTACTATAAAGAAATTATTTCAGATCAAAAATTATAATTTTAATATTATGTACAACATTATTTGTATTTACTACTACTGTTGAAATTTTCTATCCAAATCCCCTTCGTTGCTTCATCATTCTGAAGTAAATTCTTACCGACGGAAATTGGACGTACGACTTTTTTATGTCTAGCTCTAGTTAACTTCAAATGGATCGCATTGGCATATTGATTCGAAATTTTCCAAACCCCCATTTTAGCGAATTTTCAAAGAAGAAATGAGCTATTTAGATGGCTTCGAAATGTTAAAAGTGGGATTGAAGGACCCCTTCAAGTCCGTTCCATACATCAAAGAACATTATCCTAGATTTTAACGAAAAATTCGTTCCAACGCAGGAAAATCCGTCTTGGCAAAAGACAGTTCAAGTTATTTGGCAAGCCCGATCACTCCAGAATTTTAAGCTCACATTTACAATTTGATGGCCCAAAAATGCCTTTAAAAATCTTTGTTTTGACAAAAAGGCATGTGGAGTGTCACGGTCTAAGTATTTTTCTGTGCTGAGCCGAATGCAACAACTCCCAGATCTCAACGATTCCTTATAAGAGAGAAAATTCGATTTTCATGTGAAAATGTTCATAACTGACCAAATTTTGACAATAGGGCGTGAGGGGTGTCACAGTCGAAGTATGTTTATTTTAGCGCTGAGACGATTGCAACCACTCCCAGATCTCTAAGATTCATCAAAAAAGTGAGAAAAATCGGCTTTCAAGTGAAAAATGCCCAAAATTGCCCAAATTGTTGAGTTTGGGTGCGTGTTCTTAAATTTTCTTTGCGATTTCGTCACACGGCCGTCCGCTCAGTTTTATTCAGGACATGGTTGGCCTCAGTGATCAGAATTCAAGTGCCTAATTTAATGTTATCTGCAACTGTTCCTTGAAAATTTGTGTGTGATGCTGCATGACTGAATACTTTTTTAAGTTCAATGTGTTTTTATTTATTTGCACAAATCATAAGATGTGTGTTTTCACCCCGCAAGAGTAAGCGAATTGATCAAGTTTTTTCTTTTCATTGCAGCGATCACTTAGCGCTTCATATGAAGCGCCACGCGTGAGCTGCACGTGGCCTCCACGTGGTTCCACCGCTCCCCCCCGCTCCACAAGTCACTGCCAACCTAAGCAGCAATCCGCAATCCCACCCCCTAGTCTATTAATATATTATAATATTTGTGTATGATAAAAAAATTGTTTTTTCGATGATAAACTTCCTAATGTTTCCTCGACGTATTTTTGTATATTATACAGAACTTTGAAAACAAATCTATCGTTACGATCCCTATGAATTGCAAAATCCCTCCGCTCCCATGTTCCAATGAATTGTCTGAGTTGAGGAACTGAAAACAATATTTTAAAATCGTGCAGTTGTTATTGGATTTTTGAGTTGATGTTGGTAACAATTCTGCTGACCAAAATACTTTACACTGAATCGTTTAATGGGAAAGTTTGAGGTGATTGATCGTTTTTTCAAATACTTCTCAGCATTATCGAGAAAGATGGTTGAATAAATAATTTGTTCAGTTAATGAGTCATTGTACCTAACTCAAAAGCGATAGTCACAGTACATCACAATATCAGAATGAACTTTCTGATGGCTTCAAATCTTCCTGAAAAATATAATGTAAATTCATCTATCGTAATAGTTCGTGATAGCCACACCTAACATAGGGTGATGATGTTATTGTATACAAAATACGGCTCTTGTCACCATCATGTTTGTCAATAACTTGAGAACTCAGGCATGCTTGAGTTTCCAGTTTGAGTGTAGCTGTCATTACTCCAAGCTTATAGATTGTGCATCAGGAACATTCAACACCATGATTGAATGATGTTATACAGAAGTTTTTTTGCGTCCGAAAATGGCAATAGCAATCCACTTTCAAGTCACTAGAGCGTTCTCTCGGCCATTTTTGTACGTTCTGTGGCTAAATAGTATCTTTGGCCGGATGTTAGCAGTTTTCTTCCAGCCATTTTCAATTCAGAAGCATGTTTCCAAAAATCACCGAAGGTTTTTGGCTACTGACTTACCTACGAGTGACTTGCAACATGTGGCTTGTTGCATGTTGGTGACTTCACGGGTGATCATTGTAGTATAGACGAAAGACTTGTTGTAAGTGTTGCGTCAGAAAAGGGTCAAAAACATGACCGAATCTTATGTATGACTCCGCTTGGTCGTCCGACGACGTGATTACACTGATGGGAAGAGACTAGTCTTGCCAGGGTCACCAAACTTTCTCTGAATTTCTTCGTAGTCAGTTCGATGCTCAAAAAAAAGAAAAAAATAGTAATACAAAAATGAAACCGCCAGGCGAGAAGGTTGCAGTCAGAGCATTCACTAATGATTGATGTATCCATACAGCAATCTTTATTTTCGACCTTCGGCATAATTTATTATCGAACAGTGACCATGCTCCATCCTGCATTGTACTGTAAAATCTATATTGATAGTATTATGCTAGATTGCTCATACAACTAAGCTCATTTTCCTGATTTCCTCCTAATCATCTCGTGTGGTTTCCAAGAGGCAGACCAAATTTCAGTGCTCTAGGATGAACCGGAGATAAGTCACTTTATAGCTCACACCGGTGACCTGACATAAATACCGTCCTCCTGATCACTTCCAGTGATTACAAAGAGGCTGTATACCGAAATGTCAGGATGAACTCTGATTAGGATGGACGAGAGGATAGATTTAAGTGACGTCATTTAAATTGTGGCTGAACATTTGGCGATACTTCGCGTCAATCATTAGTGAATGACAAAATAACACAGCTGTACGACCAACATTCCAAAATCACAATTTCGGGATCTCGAATAATCCGGAATCGTACGGTCTTTCAACCACAACCAACTCGTGTGAAACTGTATGGATTGGAGAATGTGCAGATCACTGAAAATAACTTTGAAACGAATTGTATGCTCACGATCATAATACATCTCTCAAAAAAGGTGCCGTATAAGGATTTCGTGATAACCGACTGAGCATTTTGAAATTGGAATTATACACGACGACGAAAATTTGAACATATTTCAAACAGAAATTTGGCGATCCTTGGGTTTTTGGCTTCATTTATTCAGAGGACACAGGTACGGTTGATCACTAAATGACCTCCAAGATGGGCAAACCTGATTCATATTCACGTAAGAACCCAAAATCATTTTCTTACGCAGGTCTGATTTGAAGCCACAGAAATTTACCCCCTCTTATTTCGCTTATTGTGAAAATTGTTCCAAGTGCATCGTTGTTTTCATTCTTCAACACAACTCTCACCTTCCGAATGCCCCTCCTAATCCCACCCATATCTACCATAGAAACAAGAAATCGTTCGACGAAATATTGTTTTTACGCTAATAAGAAAAAATCCAGCCCTCCCGTGAAACGTTAGGGTTTAAATGTAAAACTTTGGTGATGGATTAGTGCGCTATCACGCGCTCTAGTTTTGTGATATTCAAATCACTCTAATTATATTTTTCTGTTTTTTTCTTTTTGCTTTCAAGTTTGAGAATGAAGAAAAATAATTCCTTCGCCCCAATGTCCTCTATCGTGTTGTATCTAATTGTTCGCTATTTGTCTTTGTATTAAAAAAATGAAAATGTGGCCCCTTAAGGCAATTTCAGTCTGGGTTTAAATTTAAAATGTACTGATCGTTTGAACCGTGCCCATCAGTGATTAATTAACTAAACTTGAATATGCGGTTTCGCATAAACATTTTATGTTAGACTGTCGTACGACCTCTACGAGCACAATTTAGATTGAAAGAGCTCCTTTGTGTGCGTGACTTATACGTAATTAGGTGGTAAAATCTTTAGTGTTTGAATTCAAAGGGATGACGTCATTTATTCTGACGTCATAAGCTTTCCTTTTAGATATTCGTCCTAGGCAAATTGACCGATTCGGTAAGAGGGTGTAGCTAATATCAAATCAATCCTTTTTTTGGTGTAATTTAGTATATGATTTTACTACGACTTTGTGATGTTCGCGATCTATTGGTTGACAAGTTCTAGGCCTTTATTCAAATTCCACAGCCAGACACAAATTTTCTAATTTAAATTCTACGATTAGTTCATCACGAATGTACTTCAAAACCCATAATCTAAACTTACTTAATCGCCTACCGGATTGATATGGAGAAAAAATATTCAATTTAGATTAAATTGATCTGAAATTTGAAACTAAGTTCATTAATGACTTGCTGCAGTGCGATCTAAAATTGTTCCCATGTGTAGCTATTGTAGTTCTATGTTGTTTCGTTCCGTGGAAAATGTATTTACATCTTCAGTATGTGTGAGTAAACTTACTCGTACACTAAACCAGGATGTTTATGTAATAAACGAACAGCTCAGAGTGTGTCAGATCTTACAAATTACTGCTCACGTCAGCATCCAAATTCGAGGAAGTCGATAGATAATTCGGAACTCATGACTTCATATGGAATAGTGGAATGGCATGCGTTTATCTTTAAATAACTTCATATACATAGCATTCTCACCAAAGTCGGGTAATCTCATGCATCATAGGGTGGGTGGGTGGGGGGAAAGGGGGGTTACATTTCAACAATGGTGTCTTCCTGATATTTATCTGCAAATTACTTGTTAATTCCCGAGAAAATATTTCATAAAATGGAAAATACAGAATTGTAGAACGTCGGGTCATTATTGATGACGGCTAAAAATTATATTCATTTCATTTTTATTGTCCTCAACATTACCACTTTATTGAAAAATAAAATAATCGATGGTAAAGGTATTTAGTTACGCCTTCTCATCTTGAAATACCAAGGTAGTGATTATTTGCGAATTATAAATTACTGAGTCAAGAACCCTTCTTTGGTGGCTGTTTGACATCCTCTTGGCGTTTATGAATTGAAACGGGTTGTTTGATTGTAGAAATTTATTGATTAAAAAACATGATCAAATTTTCGAGAAAAAAAACTACTACGACACCTTATAGTATCCGCTATATACCCATTTTCAAGAATCCTTCTTCATTGATTTCCTTTATGAAAGTTGATGTTCTATAATCAAGAGTATAGTGTAAAAGTTTCTTGTACAAATAAAAATAAAAAATACCTGTGCACAAAAATTAATTTTGTTTCCAGTCTTGCACATTTTTAAATAAAATACTTATAATTTTTGAGTTTTATCACGTCCACTGCAGTTCTGCTTGTGATGAGATATTCGTCTCGATACCAGTAGAACTTCAATTTACCTGAGTAATTCTCTCATTTTCTCCGTATTATTTACACCATACTTATTGAAAAATGTCATCTCATCGATCACGTCTGCTTTGCCAATTTTTTACAGACCGAAAACGGGTGGGCGATAATCCCATTTTTGCGGATCTCATGTTTTTAGGGAATTGTTTTGCAAATATAATTTTCTCTGGTGCTTACTATTTGATCAAAAAACATTTCCTCTTGATGTCGAACTAAAGAGCAAGTCAGGGTCTAGTGTCTCTTGACTCGATTTTATTGTTCGATAACGTCACGTGACATTAGATATCAAACTTTCAGATTCCGTGTTAAATTAATTTACCTAACATTAATATCTTTTCTTATTGATTTTATTCATAATGAAAACCGCATAAACTGTAATGAAGCCCTATCTTTTTATTTTCAAAGGCTATTGGATAGTTGCATAAATTGATAGCAATTTTGAATTTGACGTACCTAGGTATCCTTAATGCCGGACTGTGATGTTAATTAAACGGGGTGCCTCGTTTTAATTAAAAAAAATTAATTAATTAAATAGCAATATTGATAAAATACTAGATAACGAATTTATCATTAGGGTCAACGTACTCCATATGCTTACGGTATTGGAGCTTTCCAATGATTGAAAATGAAATGTGCAATAAGAATCCGAAATGGATTTGTGTCGGGTTGAGGCATTTTGCTGGTTCCATGATGAGTGAATACTTCATTTAGAACGAATTGAATATTAATGAATTTATTTCGAAAACCACAACATAAGTTCCCTCTTGCCTTAAGGGGCCACCGCCATCCCATCGTTCGGAGTAAGGTTTTTTGAACAAAACATTGGTTTTTAGCTTGTTGGAAAAAGTAAATAAAAATTAGCTTTGTCTCTTTGGGCTTCCAATGCCCTCGCTTCTATTGTTAATTTTAACTCGCTAATAACTACCTATTGATTAACAAATTTTTACAAATTATATTTCAAAGAAAGAAAAAAATATTAAGTTTTAACCTTGTAATTTTATTGTAAAATGCATTCCCTGTTCAACCTTGTAATTTTATTAGCTATTATAATTGTTTTTATTTGAAAGTTTTAAAAAACAAGAGTGTGGATAAGAAAAAAAGGTTTATTATGATGAAAAGATTATGAAAATATATTATTGATTAATATTTTAGTACTGTAAAACTTTGTACATATTTGTAAGGAATGACTGTGTGATAATTGTGTATGTATGAGAACAAAAAGATGTATTTTAAAGCATAGGAAAAAAGTTGTATATTGCGAACGCTGTAATTTTAAGCAAAAAAAACCACGAGCTGTAAGATAAATTTCTGTAAAAGTAAATTAAAATTAAAAAAATTACTAAGTTTAGTATATGTGATGCTTTGAATGTTTGTAAGAAGTCTAGAAAAAAAGGACGATTCTGATTTTTCTGAACAAATGAATAATTTAAGTACCATGAAAAAGATTGAAAGGATGATAAACAAAAAAAATCTATGTAAGCCAAAAAAAAACGAGAGATTGAGGGTCGGTGAAAACATTTTAATCCCGTTTGGATGTAAAATACATAAGAAAGTACATGATTTTGTGAGTTGGGTTATTATCAATTTCTTGAAACAAATGTTCCGATACATTAATACAAACTGAAGCATTTAAATCTGCTCTCGCAAAAGATATTAAATGTGAATTCAAGTTCGTGAGGTGAATTTCCAAGTCCACATCTCGCCGTACGAAAAATTTGTTTAAAAAATTGTGGTTTTTGATCTTAACAATAATTACCACTTTCGTACTGTAGCGAAAAGTGAATGGGACTGTGGAATACGTTCGAAATAAATACAAATCGAATAATTAACGAAATATTTGCTGTACAAAGTAATTTTCATCGATTATCTTAAAAACGTTACATTTAAAATTCAAGATTTTTTCGATCGTTCTTTAAAAAAGTTGGATGTCTCGATTCTTTCCCGTTACCCATTTGTCCAAGAAATTGACGAAAAAATAAAAAACACATAAAAAGGTGAAAATAATATCAAGTCATTTTTAATTCGGAGTCGTTTCAGGAAACATTTCCCTGTTTTTCTATCCTGAACCGATCTTATCGATGTGTTACCGTTAAATTTTAAATATAGTTTATATTTAGTCAAAATGAAATGGATTGGGGCGAACATTATTTGAACAATTAGTGAAAGAAAACCATGTTATGTATTTAAGGGATGAAAAGCATGATTTTCTCCCTTCCCCAGTTTGCATCACTAAATAAACATGTTGCAATGAGCAGTTCAAGTAGTAACTACGTAGAAGAATTTGATTTATTGTTTCTCCAATAAGTCGTTGTATTTTTTTGTCTTTGTTTCTGTTGTAGGAATATAGGATTTTAAATTAAAGAGAGAAATTACTCCGGAAATAAAAGTTATTTTTGGAAAATTAAAAACAATGGGTTTCAATTGGAATAAACTAACATTTCAACACGACTAATCATCCTTTGTTTATTTTTAAATATTTGAAAGTTGTTGATCAACTTTGTTGTTTGATGATTAATAATTATGCCACCGAACTAATGCCAGGAGTGTTATGAGGCTCGTAATGAAATGAGGAGTTGTTATTACTTATCAATTCATCATCAGCAGTTGTGGAGGTTTGTTGTAATAAAACAAAGTTTTACATACCGAAATTATTCAGGCTGAATGACGATTTTCAGTTTGCTAGATGATTTCGTATTGGCGCAGTCGTTGTTCGCAATACACATATCTGATTGTTGTAAGTTATTGGTGCGCCTTCAATCGAATCATGATACGAACCCGCACCGCTCAACATTAAATTTTCTTGGTGAATTCAGCCACACGTTGAACACAATGCCAACTTATCACTCGACTCAACACAATGTGCGTCATCTTTGCGAAACACAAATCCAAGATCAGTATAGGTGTTATGCCTTCAACTTTGTGGCACTTCTGGTATCGTTTGCCAGTTTTACTGATTGGCACTACTTTTAGGTCGGCATCATTTTTCATCATACCTCAATCACCACCATAACTTTTTACCGTAAACGTAGTAGGTTACATAACCGTGCCACCAAACCAACCCAAACTGTTCTTGACATTTTGATCATTGTAATAACAAAAAATTTCAGACCTTTGGCATAACACCAACGCCATACGTCTTTTTCCATCATGTATTTCGATGTTTTTGATACTCTTCCAACTCCCTTATTTCCCTTTATTCGTTGATGTTCTCTTTTTATTCTCGATGTGAAAAAAAAGAAACTAAATAGGCTATATTTCATTATTTAATGGAATTTAAAAAACCAACTTGGAATTTTTCAACCAATCTAACTAAAACCCACTTTCTTAAAATTAAACCACCCCTTTGTGATGTCAATTCTTTGAATTGTGATTGTTGTTTGATTACGACTTTTAGTAATCTTGATGTGGAATGATAGGTATACTTTTTCAAACAATTTTTAGCTGTTTCGTTAAGAAAATTTTAAAAACAGAATTTTTTTATCTCGATCGGAAAACGTAAGCAAAAGTTTTTGGCGTGGGTTGGCCCCTTTGAGCTAATTTTTCAAGGGGCTTTGTTCTTACTCGAAAAAGCGTTAAATCAAATTCGTAACTGGAGGGTCGACCCAGTTCCTCAATATCTCTATGTTGTTACCACAGTATCTCAGTATATATTTAAACGTAAATTTTAACATGAAAAAGTGTAAACTAATTCAGACGTGCCATCTCGTTATTGTATAAAATTAAATAAAAAAAGGGTTTGCCAAAAAAAATTAAGACCCTAGTAGAATGTTAGAGAAAATATTTGTCAGCCTGCCCTCTAATGGCCAGCTGACAAAGCTGAAAATAACTTTTAAAACTCATTTTTGGGGGTTAGAATCCAAAAACTTGGTGGCGCGCCGTATTTTGTACTTTGTTGTTACCTGATATGTCTTTATAATATAATGATTATTATATATTGAAAAAGCTCAGAATTTCCCTCAAGAAACAACCCCAGTGTTCTGAATCCTTTTCAGTGAATTTAAGAAACCAGAATTGTGTATACGGTTTTTTCAAATAAAATCATTTATGAAAATTTATTCGTTTGATTCTGTTTCCGAAATTCAATATACCTACTGATTACTCCTGGAATTGCATGTTCTCAAAAACGAGAGGTACCCAGATAGTAGCTGGGGTAGTGTTTATGATTGGTTATGGGAATGATTATGATATGATATTATATGATTAAGACATGTCATATGATTATGATGGGACTGGATTACGTTACAGTACTACCTAAAGTGCTCCACTCTCTTGCGTTGCTCAAGGTAAGAATGCTTTGAGGATTATACTAAAATTAAGAACTCAATGATATTGATGTAAGGGTGAACGCACAACGCTAGGATAAATGAGATAAACGCGATCTGTTTTAAAATAAACACAGAGTATGTGTTTGCGAAGATCGAGGAAGAAATGGAGATCCGCCGAAGATCTTTTAGGTTTAGATGATGGAGCGGCCTTGTATCAGACATTAAAAAAATTATATAAATAAATGAAGAAAATTTAAGAATCGAAGCTAACTATGGCAATATTCCAGAGACAAGATGGAATCCGAAAATTAAGGATACATTCTAATCCCACTACGAAAAATCTAATGTAACATGATAATAATAATAATTGATAAACGCAATGGTTTGTAATGTTGACTGTAATTGACAACAACAACAAAACGCTGCAAATTATTACACAAAGGTTTATTATTTCTGTATTAAATGGCCCTTCTACGTAGATCATTGGTCTAAATTATTATTAAGCCCCATATATATCTAGTGAATGATCAAGACTTGGCGCATCGTGCCTCCCAAAAGGGTTCACACCTTTACAGCTTAGGACTCCACAATTTAACGGTTTATAGTAGGTAAATGTTGAAAATATTTCTAAAAATCTCAAAACAACAACAACAACAGAACTTGGCAAAACGGCAGGTTGAAAAGGAAAGAAATTAGCCACAGAGGCCCCATCAGCTATTCAGTGATTCTCCGAACCTCGTAATTGTTTTTGAGGTGTCTCGAGCGAGCTCCATTAAATTTCAGCAACGTGAGTCAATTAGGAAAGAAATTAGCCTCAGAGGTTCCGAAGCTGATCAGAATAACACGAGAACTGAGAATATTACAGCAATATAAAATAACCAGGTGACTCAGAAAGAGTAACGTTTAGACCACCGAGAAGTTTCAACGACCCTCAGCCCGCAATTGAAAAGAACCAAAACTTTTTGATCAAACTCTACATACACATATCAGAAAGCGTTAAACTGAAGGAATTTCAAAATGAATATCCATGAAGGAAATGTTGGATTCATCGCAATAGCTTAATTTTCTTAGAAAATTGGCTAAAACGTTCCGGCTTTGGTAGACTCGGAAGTAATTAACCTTATGTTGTTAGAATAGAAATAATAATTTAATTAAGAGTAATTCCTAAGTATTTACTAATCAATAATTTAATAAATCTATATAATTGAAGTTGGTGATTACCTAGCTTCACTTCACTAGCCCCATAGGATACAGAAGTTATAATAAACTCGATTTCGGGAAGTCAGAATTCCATTGTGCATAATTCCAGAATTATGTTATCAGCTGATACAATTGTCATAGTTTTCAAGGCGATTTTTGCTATGTTTTACTGGTTACGATTCATTCCTGTATTGATGTCTTTTTTTCTTGTCGATGCTTTATCCCTTAGGGAAATCAGGCGAATAAACACATAGCGACCGGGGTGGTTTCGTTCGATTCTTTGGGCTGATACTTATAAATGAAACTCAAAAAACCATCGCTGTTACGTAGAAAGATTTCAATATCACAAATTTTGAATATTTCAGCCCTTAGGTTCTACCCTTCAGTGTTGATTGAACGCGATGCCGATGTTACCGGCACATCCCCGGCCGACAAATGATTTTTAAGCCAAATTTCTTAGTTTGGTCCAATACTTTTTGAGAAAAGCTTCGAACGGCGTACGACGGACGGACGGTTTTTTTTTTTTTTTCGATTTTTGGATTCTACGCATCTTGAAACGTAAACCAACAAATTTTGAGGTGGCGTTAAACAATTTTTTTCTTGGCCGATCACAAAGGTTCATTATTGAAAATAATAAACCAAAATTGTTGATAGGATTATGATTTCCTTATATCTTATATCTACGTAGATGTGGATCCGCAATGCACGGGTAACCGGCAAGTAAAAATGATAAAATAAAAGCTACAAAAAAAAATTGAAAAAAAAAATTAATAAAATAAATTAACCTATGGTCTTGAAATATTAAACGGAGCCATCCTCATGGGATAAGATTGATAGCGAACCCGATCCCGCCAGATATTGGAAGTTAGGTAACGACAAGCGTGGTCAGTACTTGGCCTGATCGATAAGACGATATTATACCACTACAGGAATGAGGACGCACTACGAACACCGACCAAGACGAGGAAATAGAAAGGCTTTCCAGAGATGGCAGAATAGATGGGGCAGTGAAACCAGAGACGATGGACCCACAGGTTAGTTAGGGGCGTGAAGAATTGGTCGGAAAGCAGGCACGACGACGTGAATTATTATTTAGCTCAATTCCAATTGGGATATGGGGTAGGTACTTTCGGGATTTCCTGTGGAATATCGAAGAGGTAAGAGATGCCAAATGTAGGTACTGCCAGGAAGAGAAGATTCGGCTGAACACATTCTATTATCGCTATCATTAACTATTTACGAACTGAATGATTGTAAACTGGGGTCCGTATGTTCGGGTAGTAACAGGCAATAATGTAGGGTTATAACAATCTCCCCCACGTAATTTAGCAGAACACTGTATCACATGCGACTTGAGAAATGGAAATACCTTTCAGGTCTTCAGGTAAACGGCGAGTTCGTCTGGAACATCTTAGTTTGATGGTAGCAGTTCTTGGAGAGGTCCTTGAACCCAGATCCGTTGATAGATGGCTTGAAGTTTGTGTAGGAGTTGGAAGGTTTTCAGGAGGTTCTTTAAAATGTCTTTCGGAAGGAGATTCGTCCACAAGAATGTCGGAGTGAACAGTTATTGGAAGTTGTGGGACTTGGTAGGGTGGTAAATCTGGTCTGTCAGTCTTACCTGGTTGATCGACAAGAACCTTCTTCACTTGTGTATGCCGGAGTTGGCATACATGCCGTTTGACTTTTCGGCAAGGATCAAGACCCACAAGATAATGGATTTTTCCCAACTTCTCTTGGATTTTTTCAAATACCTAAATGAACTTGTTTGTCTCACAGTAGTCCCTCACTTGAACTCCCTTCCCCACTTTAAATGAGCGGAGAACGAGTGATGAAGAATCTGTAAGATTGGTGGTTTTGAAGATTGCTTGGAATCATCACTCGGCTGTCCTTGAACAAAACACACTCCTCAGTGTTTGTAGTCCTGAAACTATAACTAATATTTTTTCGAACTACTGACTGTTCTCTATTAGGCTGTCCGTCCAGTGGACGCGATTTCGCGAACGGTTCGTCTCCCTTTCAAACACACTGTTTTAACTGAGAGCCCGTCCACTGCAAGACGCGAAGTGGGGCGAAAAGGAGAATCAAACCAGTTTGTTTTTCAACGCACCAACAAGCGAAATGGATGTTGACAGTGTGTTTGAAGGGAGGGGAACCGTTCGCGCGAATTCGCCTCTTTTCGCCTCTTCGCGCGAAATTGCGTCCACTGGACGGACAACCTCATACTACAAGGTGGATTCGGATGAGTGTGAAAAATATTCTTGGTTGGAAATAGGAGTTGACCAAAAACGCTAAAATTTGCTAAATTATTTCTGTTCTAGAACCAAAAATTTCAACCATGTATCATGTTTTCTCCTCGATATTGATTCGAAATTCTATGAAAACATCAGAAATTAACAAGCGGTTGCAATCATGTTCACAATATCAATTATTGAGAATGATCACCTGTGTGTAAACAATTATTTATATAACCATGCTCATAACTCAGTTTGTTGGACACGCACTTCGCCGTAGTTAACATAATATTGTTGGATAAATCGAGAGCTTTCGAACGAATGGTCAACGAATTTTGTGGGATGAAAAACGACGAAGTACCATTTCCCTAGCAACGACTCGGTTGTAGGCGGAAATCACTGTAACACTATATGTTTTTTGCGCGGAAAAAAATTGACTCGCAAAATTTGCTAGGACCCCAGGGCTAAAACATGATACATGTTAAAATGGAGTAAAAAACTAAGAAAGCTTTTTAAAAATTAAAATTTTTTTAAACTGTAAAAACTTTATTACTCCTTTTAGGAGCACCATGGAGTTTCTTAAATCTCACTAAGTCATCTTCAAATAATAAGCTTTCAAACGGTATGGTTAACTTTGTGATTTCATTTTGATAATGGTTGAGAAATTCACAATGAAATGTGGTAAAACGTGGTCTTGTTTGATGGAAGGGGCGGAAGATTGGTTTAGACAAGAGAAATTTGTGGTTTTGTGTCCAAAAACGGTATTTTCGAGGGAAAAAAAATCTATCTAGAAGACGGATTGAGATTATGGAGTTGCGCTTGACGGCGTTGTTCTCAATTTCTGGGCTAGTGATATTCCCCATCAGAATTTCTGATCTTATAAATAGGGTGCACCCCAAACCTTCTTTTAGGCACACGTTTTGCTTTTTGCTCACGAAATGCTCTTCTCATTATGACTGATTGTTCATTCAACACAAATAGCCTCACTAGATACCGATTCGAAAGCATCCTGACAACGGCTAGAATGCAACTACTGCCAAATAGTCCCTTACCTGTATGTAGCTCGTACTGTAGCCCCCTCTACTAATCATCACTCGTCTCTCATCGCTCCTACCGTACCCGTCGTTGTCATAAAATTGATTGGGTCCAGGCGATGGAAAGGAGTGAACCCATTTGCGAGACGCAAAACACAGCAAAAATATTGTAGACCAGTGATCTGCGTACAACGGCTATCTAATACAGAAATAATAAATATTTGTGTAATATTTTGCAGCGTTTCTTAAATGGATTTTTCAACAAATACATAATAATGAAACTTATGTAGATGTTCAGCATTATTTTGTGCGTATTTTTTTTCATTTGTTCTAGTTTATCGTTGATAAATTTATTTGGACTAATATTCCTCTAACATGAAATGAACTACATTTAGCCGTATTCAGCCATTTAGAGTAATTTTTGAGCTAATTTTTTAAATGTGAGCAGTTTAATGTGCTCAAAAAACGGAACTTTCACGCCGAGTATAGATTAGGGGGGTCCAGGGGGGCGAAGCCCCCCGGCGAGGCGCGAAGCGCCGAGTATATATATATATATATATATATATATATATATATTTATATATATATATATATATATATATATATATATATATATATATATATATATATATATATATACATATACAAGATGACAAATCTGATATTTCAATTAAAATCTTGGTCACAGATATAGAAGAAGAAATAAATGTTTATCCACTTATATGTGAATTGGTGTTAGCAGAGGAGAAGTCCGAGCCCTCTATCACCAAATTGATCAGTTTACTTGGAGCAAATCGACCACCTGGCCTCAATTTACACGATTAACTCAATGGTATCGAACAATGCACAAAATTAATAATCATTTCAGCAAGCATCTCAGCCTTGGATACTTCTTTCCCAAGCAACCAACCAGGTACGCAAGAAAGAATTTCTTCTCTTATATCTGTGACCAAGATTTTGCTCGAAATATCAACTTTAATATATATATACATCAAAATGCCGCAAAACAGATTTCAAAAAAGATAATTTTCGACTATTTTTATCATACAATTTTTGGAGCCATCGCAATAGCCTAATCTTCCTCGAAAATTCGCTAGAATGCCTCAAGCCCAAAAGCTTTATAAATAGCTGATTATTATTTAGAACGATTTTTCTTTTGCCCCTGGATAAGTGTTAACCATTTTTTTGCTCTCCATGTATGTGCTTAAATTTCAAAATAATTCAACACTTGAGTATTTAATAAGAAAATTTGAAAACTCACTCATTCCATCATGCTGTATGACTGCAACGTTTTTGAAGTGCAACTTCAATAATGGTTTATAGTGCACTCTGCTTTTTTTTATTGGAGATTCAATTCTGAGGGACCAGTAGGTACTTCGCTCTTGGGAAATCCACAACTAGCTCCAAGGATACCGTTTTACTGCGAAGGATCGTAAACCCAGCAAAGTTACAGGTTCTTATTTATCTGGGGATGCAGGCTTACAGCCTCCGGGCGGTAGAAACTATCAATAAAGCGGTGATGAGCATAACTAGGTAGGAGTTATACCCTCGAAAAGAAAACCCTGGATGAGACGGCGATAGAAATATTCTACGAAGAATGGTGGGGAATTTTCGCCGGAACAATATGAGAAGGTCTGTCTCGGGGATCCCTCTTTGTGTTTCATATGCGATCCGGCCCCCGCAGGCATATTGCAGCCGAGTTCGCTTTCTTCTTCATCTTGGCTGTTTATCCTTCTTCCGCCCAGGGTAGGTTTTCATCCTGTAGGAATACGAAGGGCTTAAGAAGAACTTTCCTCCGACTCACCCTCTCTCTTTCCAAAATACCCCGGGAATGGAGACTAACCCCCACCCCGGGCGTCTTCTCCAATACATCGTATAGGAAGGGAGCATTAAGGCTCATCCGCCGAAACCCCCTCTGTTTCCTCACCTCCCCCTTCGCCGACAACCTTTCTTGGCGCTAACTTCAACAATACCTAGTTACTTCATACTTTATAAAAGACTTGGGAGTATGAGTTCCGAACTTCAACACGCATCCTCCTGTTATTATTGCGTCCTCTTCTTATCGCATCCGTCGATTTCCTGAGGATCTCACACCCCAGCCTACAGGCATATATAAACTATATAGACGTTTGCTTTTCAAACTCCCTCAAAGTTGAGTGGAAGTTATAAAATAGGCCTTTAACTTCTTCTCTGAAACTCCAAAAACCTGGGGCTGGATTCGTTGCCTCTCTGTGTATAGTCTACTTGGTCTCAAACTGGTGAAGAGCGTTATCATCCCTGGAAACTATTTAAAAAAAAATTACCTAAAAATTTGGAAAATGTATTTTCCGAAAACCATTATTCTAAAAGTATTACTGAATTGAATTTGTGTTCATCTATTCACGGCTACAGCCAGTAACAAAGAATTCAATAAGTGTAATAATGAAGAACAGGAAAATCGGAAAATAACCTCATTTAAGATAAAAACATTAAAGAATATATGGTACATAACAGAACAGTAGTTGAAATAATTATGTTGTGGTAGTTTGTGATGAGAATTTGATGCTGACTCGAAATTTGACGTTGAATTAAAAGTGCAGTCGACTGAACTAATGGTTCCCTAAATGATGTTAGCCTTACTTGGTAGTCCAATGGATTTCGTACTCAATAAGTGACAGAAGAAATAGAGAACCTTTCATTAAACAAAAACGTGTGTGGGAATCTACATCGCCTAAAACCGAAAACAAATCTGGTCTAAGCCCAGCTCTTATCCAAGAAGCAACTTCCGTGATACTTCCATCTGAGAAATCAGAATCTTCTAATTCCTAGTCAGAATCAAAGTCCATAATTTTCACAAAAACGAAGAAAAGAAGCGAGACCAATGTAATATTATCTAAGTTGATTACAATCAACTGTCACGGCGATGATTTCATTACTAGTTTAACTGAGCAGCTACAACGGTAACCGAACCTCAAGCGCTCGGTAAAAATAATAAGTGACTATCGGATAACTGAGTGGTGAAACTGAATTGAAACAGGTATTTCAAAGATAGTCAGAGATTAGACTTAGTCAGACTTTAATTGGGCTGGCGAATGCGATTGATTAACCGGACCTTAGTGTTAGATACCAAAATTTTCAGAATCAAATGTAATTTTTAAAGGTAGATAACTGAAAACTATGTTTTTCTAGAAATTTTGGATCTACGAATGCACTTGACTATTCCTTTCTTTAAATAGTGATACGTTTCTGTCTTCCCCCTAACCAAGAATTCTACATTTCCGTTCGGTTTTCGCCCTTTCAGCCTCAAAATGACTTCGACCCTCGCCGAAATTCCTTTTCTCCCGCCCCTTTTATTTTCTAATTACGGCCCATTCATTCCCGACGGGGGGATGAGAACGCTTTTTCGGGTGGCTTCTTCTTTAATTGCGAGCGGAAGATGGAGTGGTGAAGAGCAGGATGTACGGACAGACAGGCATTCAGTCTTCCCTTTCATTTTAGCCCTTACGCGATCCGTGTTTACCCCTAAACACGGTCCCTTTTTTCGAAGGGGGTGAGAATTCTAATGGAAGTTGTTGGTATTTGACCCCTCGTCCCAACCCATAAGTTTAGTGGAGGCCCTTGCAGATTGAATAGCGGTGAGTACAATGAAATTCGGAGTTAGGGTGAAGTTGGTAGAATTTCTACATCCAAGACTCCACTGAGGAGATCTTTTTGATTCATGGTCCACGATGAAGGTTGAAGCCTTATTCATTAACTGTTGGTGAGAAAAAGGTTTGTGCGACATTAACTAAAAAGGAACCAGCCGACAAAAGCAATAAAATTGCCCAATTTCGGATAGAAGTAGGCCGTTTCTAAATTCAGCAAAAATGAACCGTACCAGACAATCACATCATACCACATATCACTCACCATTCTCGCCCATTACATACTTACATTTTTTTTTTTTTTAGAAAACTCCCTCCAAAGGTGGACAGTATTAAATAGGAAAAGAAAAACTAGATTAACATGTTTGCCCCTTTATAGATCATAATTCACAAGTTTGTGTGGGTTAACCATAATTTCAAACGAGTATCTTTTGGAACCCTGGGTAGCGGGATAGCATTATTCATGAACCAAAGTTCATAAAGTTTAGTCCAGTAGTTTCGGAGGATAGCTCTGGACTGCGGACGGCGTACAGCTTACGTCGGATGGACGGTTTTTTATTATATATGTATTTTTTATTCGATTTTTGGATTGTATGAATTTCGAAAAAAAACAGCAATTTTGAGGGAGGGTTAAAAAAAATTTCTTTGTCGATTATAAAGGTTTATTATTGAAAATGGATCGGGAATGGGAATTCTAGGGCCGAAAAGTAGTGATTCCTCTCTGTATTTCACTTCTACGTATATACTATGGTGTTGCACGTGACACAGAATTACTGTAGGCTATGATGTAACACGGGGAAAAAATCTTTCAAGAGGATGTGAATTGCAAGAATCAAGTTAATTTCTTTGAAAACCCTTCCTATTCCTTTATGATAACAAGGTTTTCTTATGTTCGGTAGAAAGGAAAACAAATACACACGATGACAACTGGAGATGACTCTACACCAGAGTACACGTTCCTAACGATATCGCTAGGTAGCACGAGATGCTCTATTCTCGTCTAATGAACTTCCCCGCCACTAATGCAAGCGGGATCACCCACAGTCTTCTCCTCTGTTTCGTGCGCCTTTCATATTCCCAAATCTTTCAATTTGATATACATTGTATATCCCTTGAGTGGTGGCAAATTCGGTTCCATACTCTAAATCAAAGTGTCGGTGACGTAGACGACGTTGCAGGAGTTACCTCCGTTCTCGACTGGTGAGATATTGAAGCTTTTCATTTCCGCACACCTTTACTTAGTAGAAGTTGCCAAAATAAAATAATACACTTCTCGTAAAAAACTGTTGATATTTTTATCAAACGACCTGCTCCCTTCCTTGCAAGTCAAGCTGAGGTGCTGGGTCACATCTTCATTAAGTTCTGTTTAACTGGAAATCTTCAAGAAAACGTGTTGGTAGAGAACCTACAAGAATATCAAACTTACACATTCCCACGTACATCCCCTACCGCAAGCCTCACTCAAGTCTAGAGATTCTAGGATTCAGCAATAATCATGTGAAGTGGAAAAGTCTCGATCAAAGATGTTTTTCGGAGTTCCCCAACCCCAACCGCAAACACCGAATCGTTCCGAGGCGCCGAAATCCGATAAATTGAAAACGAAAGTTGAAAGACGACTTTCAACGTTCGAGACGGAAATCCCATTTTCGGGAGATATCGCGGAAGGATCTCTTGAAAAGACAGATGGTCCCGGAAACCTAGCCGATTGAAAGGGGGAAAATCAAGCGCTGTATCCCCTCGCTCTGCCGAAACCGTTCGGAGCAAGAAAACAGGACTCGATCAGCTGAACGCTGAATCAGTTTAGATAACAATTAGCATAAATCGTCTCTCTCGTCTGGGGGCTAGCCCCCCCCCTTTCCTTCGTTTTCTCCGGGTATAGATTTGGATCTCCCGCACTCTCGGAGAAACCTCGGTGATTGCTTTCTATTGTCGAAGGATCCAATTACCACTTCCCATTCACATCTCCAGCCCCCCTCCCTTCCCCTCGCTTAGTTTCCCAGAGGTGGAGGGGGCAGGAGTTTCCTCGAAAACCGAAACCTCGACAGTCGAAGATTGGGTGGACGAGACATGCAAATTTCCACCCCGTTTTTCCCCAGCCGAATTTCGTTAAAAAAGTGGGACACTGGAGAAGGAAGCGGTGGAAGCTCTTGGGAAAGCTTGGAGAACCATCTCGTTGGATAGTTGTTGGTTGAAGCACCTCCTTCAGTCTACCAGGGACTTTTTTCCCCAACTCTTATTGACACCTCTAACGGTGGTAAATAAAAGAAAGGGAAAAAGATGCTCTCCTCACTTCCGTTAATTTTTTTTTTTTTTTTTTTCTCCAACCGAACCTTCAAAAGTTTTCTACTATCGACATTTTTCATTAGTTGAGAACTCACATTTTAATGTAAAACACGGCTCAGAAAAAAGAACTATCATTGGTAAAAATCTACCCACCTCACTGTCATTTTCATTTGTTCTACTTATTTCAACATAGAATTATGTTTAAACAAAGTTCCAGTCATGTTATGATAGTATGAGCGAATCTTCGGAGATTATCTTATCGTATTATGTTACTTGGTTTTGACAAGGTGTGCACATACCGAACAAACGCCAAAATAACTTTATCAGCCAAAAGTGGTTGGTACAAACCAACAAAGTCGCATTGGTTGGTGGATTAGTGCGAATTGACACTATTCACAACAGTTGGCCTGGGGCGTGGCCGGCTAGTGCCAAATATAACACTCTTTTTTCTTACATTTCGCACAAACCGTCTATTGAGCATAGTTCGTCATCAAGACGGTTTTTCGGCGTTTGGCCGGTTTGAGTATAACCTCGTTTAGTTGAGAGCCATCATTTCCCACATTATCAGCGTGAATGATTGAGCTGTTTGGGGGGGAGGGGGTGAAGGCGTAGACCACTCCTAGACCCTGAGCTAACTAGACATATAGCTAAAGTTACCAATTCATAAATATACATACATCTACCCCTGACCAAACAAAGTGTTGTGTATGAAAAGTATAGATATGAGTTCAGAGTAGAGAGTATAGACTATGTCAAGACCCATACTCTGGCAATGTATAGCAAAAAGGAATATGACCTCGCAATACATCAGAGTGGATTTTAGCAGAGTGCGTTTGTTAGTTAACAGTCTTCATTACCCACAGTATCAGCGGTAATTATTGAGCTGTTGTGAAGGGGTGAATGCGTAGGTCGCCCACAGATCCTGAGCTTATCCGACACCCCTCTCTCAGCTCCATCTACGGACACCGATGGCGAGGAGGCCCCGCCATTTACCATATGATAAGGGGACGATATGAGCAATTATGTAAATGTATTGTGTGGTGGATATATAATGCAGAGCTCTCCGCCGCCCTTCCGCCGCCGGTGTTTGCATAATTGAACAACCTCTCCCACTCCTCTCCCCTCTTCAACACACCGCCACCACCTCGCGACTCCTCAGCTTCCGGCTCGTCACTTCTGCAGCACAACAAATGGTGTTTGTATGATAGTCAGAGGGGGGGGGGGGGGGGGGTGAATCCACCGCTGATGTGGAGCCTCCTTTATGAAAGTGCCTAGTGTTGATGACAACTCTGCCGTACATATGCGGCAATTTATTTTACATGCAGTTATACTAAAACTGAGAGAATATCCCTCCCTTCCCCCACCACCTATGTATTGTTTACTGCGTATCTGAAGCACCGTTAGCCTCATGCATTTGAAGTTGAGCACCAACGAGAACACGATGCGTAAGGAAATTACCGTTAACAACACGATGTCAGATTGAACATAAATCCGTCTACCAATTTTGGCGTCAGTGGCATCTTCAGCAGTTTGTTAAAGACGTGGATCAGAATTTGTGAATGTGAATTCAAAGAGATGGTATAGTATGTCAATTAAGGTCCCTACAGTAATTGTAGTGGTGTCAGCAGGAACAAAACTCCAAAATGCAATATCCTCTAATCCAGTTTTACACACATTTTCAACCTTAGGTGTAGAGTAATCGGGCTGGCGAGATGTGTGAACCAATGAGGGACCGTACAGAACCTTTGTACAAAATTTTAGAACAGTTTCCAGAGGTTTTTGCCACTTTCCATTGTTTCTGGACCATAGAGCCCGGGCCGTCGCCACCAATAGCTCCTGAGCCTAAACCTTTGTGAGATAAGTTCGTCATACCGACTACAATATAGCGCCGATCTCAGTCCGCTAACAATGTTTGACGTGAAGGTGTCCCAGGTGATGAAACCGCCCATGACAGCAGGTTCATCCATCATTCGCCATTGCAAATTCTGTCTACCAGTCGCCTCCCGCTTCATCAGAAATGGAGAAACAAACAGCTCCGAGATAAAATATCTCCAATACTTTATTGGTGAATTCTGTGTGATGTCGATAGCTCAACGGTTTATATAGTAAGTCCTCTTGGGTAGTAGTTTGAAACAAGACGTTTGGTAATATGCTTCCATCACTCGTATTTTTCTCCTTAAGCGCACAATCTAGTTATAAATATTTCCAGTCGAGTAACTTGACAAAATATGGGCGATTTTTTGTTTAATATTTTCAATAATGAACATTTGTAATCGACCAAGAAAAAATAAAATACCCCAACTCAAAATTTCCTGGTTTTTCGTTTCAAGATACGTAGAATCAAAAATTGAGAAAAAATTAATTAATTAAAAAAATCCGTCCGTCTGCCGTACGCCGTCCGGAAATTCCTCCGAAACTGCTGGACTGATCCTTGTGACACTTTTGTAGCTCAAAAATCGTTCTTTGGCCGGATATGTGCCAGTTATCTTCGCACTAGGTTTAATCAACCAGAAAGGGCAGTATTTAAATGGTTCAGATGTATAAAACATTCTATATCTCAAAAACTTTTCAAGTAAAAGAGGGGGTTTTTTTTTACGAATGGACAAAAAGGTTCAAAGAATTGAATTAGACCATTCGGGTTCATTCTTTCGTTTCTCATACATGAATTAAAGAAGATTAACCTTTTTTGTAGTTTTGGTCAATTTAAAAAAATTTTCAAGACAGATAATTAAATGTTACTAGATTTTTTTGGACGAGTTTGCGCACGAGTTTGTGAATGTTCTGGTTCGCGGATGATGATCTTCTCTTTAAAGGCCTATGACGCTGCAAATTATCACACAAAGGTTTATTAGTTCAGTATTAAATAGTGTTTCAGTATTCAATTTAGTATTTCAATAATTAGTATTTCAGTTTTCAATATTTTCAATAGTCAAAACAAATCTTATATTTGTCAAAACATGATTGAATGTAGGACAATTGTCAACATAATTCGTAGGTATAATAACATTCCTGTAGCCAATAAAGGAGAGAGAAATAATAGATTAATTAAAATAACAATAAAATAAAATATAAAGGAAATAATATAGCTGGTCATTCACCCGCCTAAAAGGCGGCTAGGCCGGGCCATCCCGACCGAACCCGGATCCGACCCACCATGGCGGCCAACTGGGGGCGCTCACCTGTTTCTAGGTAACCCCTTACTGCGATTCATAAATCGCGCAACCGAGAATCACCTGGTGAGACCGACCTCGAACCGATCGAGAGGCCTAAACAATTAGACAATTAATTCGCTACAAAGTCATACACTCAAAAAATTACAAACACACTAAACAATCACTCATACAACTTATATAAATCTAAATAAATAAAAATATTCAATATCAAATTTTATATAAAATTTAAATATTTAATAGTATTCAGTATTTCTTTAATAATTTTTCAATACTACTTATTTCAATTTTAAATAGGAACGGGTGTCTCGAGTGTGACGTCACTGTGCAGAAGGGAAGAAAACGAGCACCAAAGTCGGCACACCCTTGTGTCCTACCCACCACGTGTATACCTAAGTAACCACAATCAAAGGAAAGAGTGTTTCGTGTAAGTAACAGACTGTGGTTGCTGCTCGCAATGAAACCGGGTGTATACTAGGAACCGCAAGACCGCGACGTACCGTATTTATTTTATCTCTAATGAGGCCATAGTTAGGTATATGAATCTGTTTAGCCTCACATCAATACACTGATTGAAGGTACTTCAAAGTGTTCTAATGCTAAAATCAGGCGCGAGGCTTCACATTACTCCACCATGAATTCAAATTACCAGGATGCGACCCACAATGGTCGTTTTGCTCCATCCAACCCCCTAAAACGACGGCTGGTTGAAAATCGTTCACGAAAAGTTTAATGACGATATTGTGTTTTTTATCGGTGAAAATAAGTTCAATTATTTGAAAGAAAACAAAAATCAACATACAGTATGATCTTATGAGAGAATTTTCGTAAATATTTGAATCTTATTATGTTACATTGTTTTAGAATTTAAGCACATTAAGGAAAATGATCGTTATGGCAAATAAAAAAAAAAAAAAAAACTCGTTCTAAATAATTTTTGGGAGTTTGAAGAATTTTGGGTTTTCATCACTTTTGTGTGCAATTTTTATCTGTTTTCCAGCAAATAAAAATCAATTCAAGAAGGTACATTTTCCAGCATAATTTTGAGAATAAATTATTTAATATTCTGTCTAGTTCATTGTTGAACTGAACTAAAATTATGCTAAAAATATAAATTCAACGATTTTTGCCTTATTTGTGATTTAACCGTTTGAATAGATCTATACATGGAATAGCTATTGCATCTGAAATGCTCCTCAAAACATCTTAAGATGCAGCTTGCTGCAGATACTTATCCTTTATTTTACTACTCTTCTAGTCACTTGTTACGTAGAATAAAACATTTTTGCTGATCTGTGCTAATCTTGAAAGTTATACATTTGCGAAATTATTTATTAGTAAGTTCCTATAAAAATGGTTTAATTATTACATCAAATTTCAACATAGGTAACGTTTGTATATTTAATTTTCTTCGCAAAAAAAAGCTATAAAATTCATTGGGAACTGTGTTGGAGCTAAACCGTACAATCTGTGGAAGTTTAATAAAAATAGAACCATTAGTTTCGGCGTTTTTTCTATGTCGATAAATTTAATTTAGCGCATGATCTGTAGTTATTACTCCACTAATCGCATTTTAATGCATGGGAAATTTTTGTGAAACATGTACCCATCTACTCCCTGAGTTTGAACGAAATCCGACCAATAGATGATTAAAAATCAAAGTTAAAAAATTTAGCGTTTGCGCTTGCGCCCAAATTACTATTTTAGCGGCGGCAATCAAAGTTATAGGGGACCGTCTAGAAGCTAAGCAGCACAATCCCTGAAAATTTGATCAAAATCGTTCCATTAGTCTCGGAGTTGCGCCTGTGTCAATCGATATTAGTTTCGCGCATGCGCAATAGTTATTACTCCACCAGTCGTGATAATTTACAGAACATTTTTCTAGAACATATATCCAACTACCAACCAAATTTGAACGAAATCGGGCCAAAAATGATGAGAAATCAACGTAATGAGAAATTCACGTTTTCGCATGCGTACTGGTTACTGTTGATCTGACAGCATTGTAAATTATAGGAGACTGTCAAAAATGTAACCCAAATAATCCCTGAAAGATTTCATAGGAATGAGCTGAAACTTAGTACAGTTTTTGGCGTAACCAGGATACAGATAAACAGACTCGGAACCAAAACTGATTAGCAAGCTCTGAAACGCAAAAAGCAAGTGGAAGTTTTAATTTTGGGGGACAACAATTTTGTCGACTTCTTCCACTAACACAAAGCTTCCGTACCTTCGGTAGTGAGGAAGCAAAACTGCAACTTAAGCTGAGGGCCAGTTACAGCAACATTTTTAATCAACGTTTAGGTTCTTATTAAACCGGAGATCTCAGCTATTAAACCAGGACATTTTCCGTTAATTCACTACCACCGCTTTTATTCGTTTCCGTTAATTCACTACCGCTTGATATATATTCTATTGTTCTAAGAACTGTTCCCCAATCATTAATTAAGTCCACGTCCACTGTGGTGAAATGCTGTGTATAGTTTAGTGGTCTGGATGCTCGCAAGCTAGCATCTAAAAAATACATTACATCAAGTAGTCAATCCTTTAGTAAAAATTCAGATTAGTTGGACGTGTAGGTCAGAATGATGTGTATAGTTTGGTGGTCTGGATGCTCGCAAGCTCGCATCTCAAAATTACATAACATCAAGTAGTCAATCCCTTAGTAAAAATACAGGTTAGTTGGACACACAGGTCAGAATGAACGAATGGTAGTGAATTAACGGAAAAGGTCCTTAAACCACGATGTTCGGTTCCACCGTCACCGTTTCAGACAAATCAATGATCATACGCGCTAAATCGACGATTAAAACCTACCAGCCGACGTTGTGTGGTTAGCGTTCCAATGATCGATTATTACCAGCTCTCTCCGCCATCTTCGTTCACATGAACAAAATTCTGTATTGCAATGGATTCCTATCTTGCTGCATTTTCCTATACATTTCCTACGTGCACGAAAACGAGCCACAGAGCAATGATGATGATGAAGACTTTATTACCCACGGTGGATTAGAGCGAGTACGGTGGATTTCGGTCTCAAAGAAATCTATTTTGTGAAGAAGTATCGACTACGAACTAAATCACTCGCGACGAAGTTGTGAAAACCCATTTCAAAACGGAATTTAGTGGAAAAACGTTGTCTATTTCCACGAAAAATAAAGAGTTGTAGGCCATCATCAGTAACAAACAATGAGTTACTGTTTGACAACGTTTTTTCACTAACTTCCGTAGTGTTCTACTTGCGGCTGCTCAGCAAAGGCATCGAGTGCAATATGAAAGCCCTCACGGGTTTTGGCGAGTAGGTTTACATCATCGGAAAAAGCCAATGCACCTATTCGCACCCCAGGGGCGAGATCGAACCCTATTTCAGCAGGACGCTTACCAAAGGCCTTGTCCACGACCAGGTTAAAGAGGAGTGGCGAATGAGGATCCTCCTGGCGTACCCCACGCCCAATGATAACATCCCCTGACATCTCGCCTCGTACCTCGAGGGCCCTCACGCCTTCGTTGTACAGGCAAGCAACATACTCAATTAAACGAGTAGGTGCCCCGACACCATGATGACAATCGGTCGGGGCAAAATGGCTTACAGTGTCAAAGGCCTTAGCGACGTCCTCTCTGATTTTCGTCTTTTTTGATACGAAGTGTCCCTAGGACGTACGGCATGGACAATAACGCTGCACAGATTTTCTTGTCCGGATCTGGAAGAGCACACAAGATGTGATGATTACTCCAGAGTAACAATGTATAATGACAATATGTGTGTTTAATAACAATTATTATGACATAATACATAGTATTTCTAAGTCAAATTCAACCAAACACACATCACACATAAACACACACACACAACACACACACGCACCACACACACAAGCAAACACTCGCACGCACGCGTGTGCGCGCGCACACACACACAGAGGCAGACACCTATGGTTTTTTTTCACGGATTCGGTCTTAGAACTGTCTGAAATGGATTTGTATGGGGGTTATTTTTCCTAATGCTTGCGTTGTTTCCTAGCCCCCTAGATCAATTCCAATAGGCGTCCCTCTCGTCAACGGACCCATGCCTAGAAGACATAGCTTCAGAGGGGCTTCCTAAAAACGAAAAACTGATTGAAGACGCCAGTTCTTGCACTTAATCTTAACAATCCTCTACTACCAAAATGGACACAATTCATCCAAACACTAATATGTGAAATTATGAAAAAGATCCCTCGGTTCGCAATGGGTTCGGGCTTGAGACGTTCCCAAACTAAACACGGTGAGCTTAGCTCAAGGTGAACATCGACATACCTACGCCTCTATGATCCTCGCCGTCGTACAAAAACACCCTACTAAAGAACGCGCATTTTGTCGCTGGAGTGGTAAACTTAATAGTTACACCGGGCTTTTCCACCGCACATTTCATTCTTTTATTTTCTTTTGAAACTGCGTTCCGGGAGTTGAAACGTGAGCCGGGAGGCGGAAATCCCACTTTTTTCCCCTCCAGCACCGCTGCTGAAAGGTAAAACAGAATACACCTACCGCTTGAACACGGTTTTACAGCGCACTTTAGCTTAGGCGTCGCTGGAAATGTTGGAGTGGAGACGAGTCGCATCTTTTATTAAGACGAGAGCGCATAATCGATTCGGAATTTCAAGAGTTCCGGTTATGCTACAATTTTCAACTTTTCATTTATGTCAAAGGAACGCACCTTTCTTATGAAGTGCTCACAAGATAGTTGCTAATCGAAAGTTTCCATGGGCTCAAAAAAATAAAATAAATAAAACAAAGAATAAAATAAATCATGTAAATAAAATAAATAAATGATATAAAATGAATAAATTAAGAAGTATAAATGAAATAAATAAATGAAAAATTATAATAGCAATGACAGCGTTTTGAGTTATACCCGATTTAAGCGTTGGAAAAAACAGTTCGATATGCCCTTTAAAGCCACAAAGAAAAACTAATAAAGCCTTGATGCAATTTTCGTCATTTCAGTTCATGGAGCGTCTCATTTTCCTGTCCAAAAAGCATCTAACTCCTTTCTCTCTTCATTCATTCATTACTTCTCTTCATTTTTCTCTTCACGCTCCATCTTGTCTTTTTTTCTCTGAAAGGGAAGGAAGGTTTCACGACGGTTTCCCTACTTTTAGCGAATTTTTAATTAATAGCCCCTCAACCCTTTCTGTTTCTGCCCTTAAGGTGACCTGTCCCTTTAACTTCCCAACCTGTCCGACCCCCTTACTTTTCTCCTGCCCTTTTTTATGTGTTTTCCTCTGGATTTACTTTTTTACGTCCTCCTGTACTAACTTCCGCTGTTGAGACTCGGAGGCCTATAGAGAGACAGGACCTGTAGGGGGGCGTTATAGAAAGGTCGGGCGGTGTCGAGGATTGCTCGGAAAGTAGAAGGGGAGTAGGGGGATTCTTCTTTTGACGTACACAATTTTATTAATTACAAAAGGATGAGCCTCAGCGCTTTCAGTATCCGCATGAAATTGGGTGTAGCTTCACTCTTCTTCCCCCCCCCTTCGTCTCTCACTTATTCAAAAGAAAATAAAATCAGATTACCTATAAGTTTTCGCTGCTTCCTTCGTCTTCTTTGCAGGACTCTCCTTCTTGGCCCTTCTTATCGATATCTTGGATGATAGGCCTAAGGGTATAATAATGTCTACTCGTCTTCCATTGACGGATATTAAAGAAGTTAAAATCTTAATTACCTCCTTCCAATGTTTAGTGCGCATGTAACAGATTAAGTTGATAAAATCATAACATTTTATCAACTCCAAGGGGTGACATTTAAGGGATGAAATAGCGAGAAAATTTAATCTTGAAAACTTTTGAAATAAAAGGACATTTTTTTGTAAGATTTATGTACGAAGGTCAATGAATCTAGAGACCGTCTGGGTCGTCATACGTTCTATGTTTTCTGTAGAAATAAGGGAAACTTTTCGGTAAATGACCGAATTGACCCCAACAGCTTCATTATTGATAATCATGACATTGTCATTAATATTCCTACATAGACTTCGGCACTTACTGTGAGAAAATAATTTGCAAGACCCTCTGGTATAGATATATCGACACTGACTTTAGCTCACCAACTTAAAATTAATAAATCACCTATACATACGCCACACTAGTAGAAAGTAGTAGGTATGTAGTCCGCCTATAGGTGACAAAAGTTTTAATAAACTACCTACTTCGAGAAATAAGAATTCCAGTGAATTAAATCAGCTGATACGATCGTCGTAATGTATTAGGCGGTTTTAACTAAGTTTTGCCAGTTATGATTTGCTCTCATGTTCTTGGTTTTTTCCCCTACCAAATTTCTAGCCGTTAGGGTAGAAAGTAAAAAGATAGTATTCATAGTTGTATATAGTCGGGATTGGGCCAAGGAGAAAGAAATAATTACAATTGGGACACGGTTTCAATTTGGACCAATTTAAGATTAGAGCTAGGGAAGAGTACGGAACAGAAAGACTCTAACTGAATCAGTATTTACTAATATCACGATACAGTCAACCCAGTCCTAATGCAGTCAACACGATATCTGATTTTCAAATGTGACCAGGTGTCTATTCCAAAACTTTCAATATAAAACGTGCCATACTGCGTGTTTTAAAGCCCCGCCCTCCTGGTTTCTAGCTTCTGAACAACATGTATTGTGACAGGTAATGTTCTCTTCTTCTAGTGTCTTGTTTTTTCCATTCAGGGGCTTTTTAGCTCCATCATGGTTTTTTTTCCTCTTCTTCTTGGCTCCGTGTAGGTTTCTATTGTCCACCTGCTTGTGTGGTTCTCTCCTAATTATAATAATGAGTAATGGATGCCAAATGTTAAACATTAGTTTCTATATATTTTTCCTCTCTGTTCTAGCAATTGGTTTTTGTCTTAAGCATCTTATTTTTGGCCTTTTAAAATTGCTAACCAAAATATTGTTTCTCAATACTGTAAGTTTGTTATCTTTTGTTATATTCACTTCTTTTGGTTTACTTCTTTTATTTGGTGGGACTGGCTATGCTCTTTCTTCAGGGTTCTATATTTTGACATGGATATGTCTTTGCTCTGGGGGGTCAACCAAAAATTTCCGTGACACAAAATTTGTGTCACAATTTCAGTGTTTTTCACGTACAACCCAGCCGTTGCTAGGGGAATGGAACTTCCGCAGTTTTCATCGCACAGAAATCGTTCGCCACTCGTTGGAAAGCGCTTGATTTATGTGATAAATGTTCACATCTCAAGCTACCGATTTCCCCGTCCTTACGTACCTGGTTACATTCCTAAACTAAGTTGATTGGACTATAAACAATTTTAATAAGCCGGTTTATTCTTAACGTAAAACAATAGCTCCACTCGATACGAAACATTTTCATCACCTTGACAACAGTCGACTGTTAACAACAACTCATTGTAGTGGCTTTTCTCCACAATTATTTTTAACATTTCTATAAGTAAACCGTTGTTTTGTTGGATTTAGTCGGGATGCGGTCCAGGGATTTGTTTAAAGTTAAAGGATTTGTTTACAACTCTCGAGGACAACCGTTATGAAATCCCCAATCAAAGACATATCCATGTAACATGGTATCTGCTTGTAAAGCAGATAGTGGAACTCGTTTACGAGTTTTTAACACAGAATGTGTTTTAGCCATGGACTAACTAGCC
Source organism: Adelphocoris suturalis (assembly GCA_030762985.1). Lineage (NCBI taxonomy): Eukaryota > Metazoa > Arthropoda > Insecta > Hemiptera > Miridae > Adelphocoris > Adelphocoris suturalis. The sequence goes on from CM061044.1 coordinate 86,632,179, forward strand.
GAAAATGGAACGCGGGATGGTAACGAAATGTGTGACGGATGATTTTCACGTACAACCGAGTCGTTCCTAGGGATATGGTACTTCGTCGTTTTTCATCCCACAAAATTCGTTGACCATTCGTTCGAAAGCTCTCGATTTATCCAACAATATTATGTTAACTGCTGCGAAGTGCGTGTCCAACAAACTGAGTTATGAGCATGGTTATATAAATAATTGTTTACACACAGGTGATCATTCTCAATAATTGATATTGTGAACATGATTGCAACCGCTTGTTAATTTCTGATGATTTCATTGAGCTTGTGTTTCGATGATTTGATTCATAGCAGGTGATCTGAGTATTACGAAAACGGTTTGATTTGTGAAGCGGAGGTTAAATAATTTGAATAGGTAATTTCTATACTTTACACTCTAGGAAGCTGTAATTTCGTTTGTAGCCTCTTTAGGACATTTACTTGACGATGCTCAGGGTCCGGATCAGATGTGTGGCTCTTAAAGCTAATTTCTATGCTTTACACTCTAGGAAGCTGTAATTTCGTATGTAGCCTCTTTAGGACATTTACTTGACGATGTCCAGGGTCCGGATCAGATGAGTGGCTTTTAAAGCTAATTTCTATACTTTACACTCTATTAAGCTGTAATTTCGTATGTAGCCTCTTTAGGACATTTACTTGATAAATCGCTCTTGATTTATCACGAATTTATTTCGTATTTTTTTTCGTAGTTTCATACTATAACTATATAAATTGATGTTATAAATGAATAGTAAACAATGACGCTTGTTTGGTTGTCACTTGGTTGCGCAACAACGCAAACACATTCTGTGTTTCAATAATTTCGTCCGAAGTATGTAAATAGAGGTAACCGGGGGTCCAGGGGGCTTGCCCCCTGGCGAGGCGCGGAGCGCCGAGTTTTCATTTTGTTCTGGTTTTCCTTGTTGTTTCAGATTTCCCCAAATGAAATTGTTTTGGTTCTTGCCTGGTTTGTTGGCTTTACCGATTTTATGAAGTTTATAAAACCTCCTGTTTAGACACTGTCCTCTTTGAGGGCAAAGCTTTTAATTAAGTCTTTGTCTTCTACTTTACCAACCTTAACATTAGTTTTAGTTTAAAGTTATAGCGCAATATGTTTGCAATCCATGATATTTTACCAGTTTTTTTGTTGTTTATAGCTTATCTGATGATGGTCACAGAATGGTGACCGAAACGTTATTACAATGATTACAAAGGTGTTGTAATTATTTCTTTCTCATTGGGCCAAATTCGGACTATATACAACTATTAACAGCACCACGACAACACCTCTATCACATAAAAAGATAGTAGAGCGGCGAGGGTAGAGTGTAGCCGTGAGCGTAGCTTAGAGATTTTTTTTAACCCCGATGCTATTGGCGCTTCACATGAACATAAAACTGCAGCGAGTCATGAGGGTTCAGTTTGCAAAATTTCGTCGGACCGTAATGAAAATTTGTTGTTCGACAGCAGTGCGCTTAAAATGATTGTTTTAGGCGGCAGAAATCGCCAGTTAACAGGGATCGTAAGGGTTTGGAGAGTTCCACCACCTGTTTCCAAAGCGGAAACAATATCCAGATCGATTTTTCCAGTACACTAGGATGGATTAGAGTAATTTTGAGTATATACTTAACCTGATTTATGGAGGTGAAATGCACAAATATGGGGGTGAAATGCACAAATTTTGTAAACCAGCCGATTGAATGTGACGAGAAGCTACTTATTACACTGAGGTACGTTTTAATATATGGTTAAAATAGTAAAATACAGCAAAGTGGTGTATTTATTATGCAATCGCTAACATATTAAAAAATTACTAAAATAAAAATAAAATAACATAAAATGCTTACCTACGAAAGGCAAAAAGAGGCAAACGATTTAATCTGATTCTTTTTGTAGGCATCCCACCTTTATATTCCTGGTTCAAGAACTGAGTGACTCTGAGTGACTAGGACTTTATTCTAATACAAATAAAAAAATAAAAAAACTACTCATTTTCATGCTAAATGTAATGCCAATCTACCTAATCAATAATTTTTTGCTTACCTCCATTCATATAGATCATTGTGGAAGATTTCTCGTGTCCCAGATTGAATAGCAAGTTTATTCGCTGATATGTTGAAGTTAAAATGGTAACAAGTTGTTATTAACCATCGTTTTTCCGCATTTCTCAGCATACAATCATACGTCAGGTCGTAAACAATTGATAACGGCCTAGAGTTCCACTAGTCCAGACCTATTAGAATGAATGTCAAGACCTGCTGAGGCCATACCTTTCAACTCGAAAATTTAATTTTGTCTAGCTAGATTGTGCGACACGACTCCGTGACCAGGGAAACTCCATTCGATCCCACCCACCTCCCTCCATCCAACCATATTTTTGCCTATGCATGAATATAGAATCATAATATAGAACGTAGAATTGGTCAGCTTCGGTCTTTGAAGGAAGCATCCAACGTTAACAATGGATGATATAATGTGTAACCCGCTCACGCAACATCTAGGCTCTCATAAAAGGTTGCTTCGTGAAATACGCTGCGAGAAACAATAGATTATTTATCTCCGAACAATAGAGTATACATATATAAAGCGATTATTGTGCATTGTGTAGGAATCGTTGATGCTAAATTCATATACGAAAAGGTTTATCGAACCCGTCATCAAATGAAAACAAACAATGCATTTTGCACTTGCATTGAAAAGTTTAATTAAATCAATAATGTACATAATGTTGAAGTGGGTATTTATCCGGATGGCTGCGTAAAGCTGTAAAACTCATTATATTATTATTGGATGTCCTGTAACTGCACCTACGCAAATACTTGAACATTCAAGTTTCCAGGAACTTTCAGCTCTAAATACTTTTCGATTGCAATTTGTGTATTATGAGTCCAAACGTTTGAAACGACAATCAATAATTTATCATTTAAATTATTTTTGGTAGATGCGTACAATAACGTCTGAAGTACATTTTACGGTATACCTGGGTGGTGTATCCAAAGGTGAGTGTACTCTTGCCGGGAGAACATGCAAATTAATATTCGTTAATTCGTATTGTGGCCTGGACACCACAGAGAGTATATGATAGCGAATTAAAAAAAAAAATTAGCAATTTGAATGGCTTCAAAATCTTAAATGTAAACGGGAAAGGGCAGACCCCCTACAAATCCGTTGCATACATCAAAGAACCGAATCCAAGATTTTAACTTCGTGTATATATATATATATATATATATATATATATATATATATATCCTCCTTATGATGAAACTTGTTGAGGACAAGACTAAATTGCTCCAGTCCGAGAAGGCTCACAGTAATGTCTTGAGAGCTTATGAGTCACTAGAACTCAATATTTGAAGATGAAAATTCCATCCAGTGCAACATATCCCCACGACAACTCCATAGCTCCAGTTTTTAAGATTTCGTGACAACGTAAAATTTCCCAACAACTACTTTATTGTTAGCTCTATATTTAAAAAGGGCAAATTAGCCGAAAAAACGCTGCAATTTATTACACAAAGGTTTATTATTTCTGTATTAGATAGCCGTTATACGAGGATCATTGGTCTATAATTATTATTTAGCCCCATATATATCTAGTGAATGATCAAAACTTGGCACATCATGCCTCCCAAAAGGGTTATACTGTTGACACCGATTCAAAAATAAATAGGTTTCTTGTAGTGCTATATTTCAAGATGAGATCAACGGGCTTAGGATTCCTCCTCACAACAGCCTCATAAACAGACCTCTAGGAGCTGGTCGAGTTTCCCAAATAGTCGAAAGGAGGTTTTGCTTGAAACCGCTGGCTCAATGAGGACCCTCAGGGTGGTTTTCTTGTATCCCTCCAACATCCGCCAAAGTTCCTCTAACAAACCCGTTGTCCAGATGCCGTGCCGGTCGCCGCCCCACCGCTGTCCGCCCTTGTGATGCTGTTTCCCCCAGCCAGAAGCGGAGTTTCCGGCTAATGAACTCTGTTTTAGCCCCTCCCCCTCCCCTTTCCGATAAACTTTGTGAGGCCCAAATCACTAACAAAGTCATGTAGTGAAACGACCCTAATGACGGAAATAAAAACCGATAGAATCAACCTCTTATCTACTTATCACCAAACAGTGTGCGTAATGTGCCGCTTCCATGTTAAAATCCGCTCTATACGTTTAATTTAACTCGCGTTCATAAAGCAAATGTGATTCGAGGACATTCAGTGGTGTTGGTGTAGGTACCTATGTATACCTGCTCGCCTCGCAACATTGTGACATCGAACCCCTTGACGTCTTCGTAGAGCCTTCTCGCGTCCGGGGCACAAATAATTTCTCATATTAAACGCTTCCCTCGCTTCCGCTCGCAATTTGACCTACTTCCCGTCACTTTTTTCGATATCCGATTCCGGATTCAGATTCGGCGGGATCAAACCTTTATTTCGCCCGCGAAAACCGTTCCGAAAAACGTACCTTTACACACGGGCCGTACTCTCGAATTTTTTTGACGCATTTCCCGATACTTTTTTAGCGATCCGATCGCGCCGTCCTCTTCCTCGTAGGAAAACCTACGAAACCAGTATTTTTCCGGAATTTTCAACGGCCGTTTAGAGGGGTAGAGGATGCGGGGAAGTGGAAAAAGCGCACATTAATTCTTACTTCGACCCCCCTCCCGCCCTACGGCCCATGGTTCGGGTGGGATTAGAAAATGTGAAATTCGCTCGCTCCCCCTATCGGAAAATCTCAAGAAGATCCCCCCACTCGTAGACTCCCCCCACTCAGCCGTTTGGCCGTGCATAGACACGACAGACAGACAGACAGACAGACGGAGTTTCATTCTTATAAAATAGTATAGATAGAGATAGAGATAGAGATAGAGATTATAAGCATCTTGATAGGATTACTCAGTATCCGCATACGAATATAACTGGATATAAATCTACAGAAAATGTCATTGCTACCAGATTGACTTTAACCACTCTCAGCCCACATTATGAAATTATGGCACTTGAAAATCCCTCAAAACTGTTGGAAGTAGAGGTACAGAAAACATGTACTAACCGGTTTGATAACAACAGAATTTACCTATGCATATTGAATCAATATTAAATAGCTCACATGTTTAACTAGTACTTTTAGCAATAAACAATACAATAGTAATTATAAAGCTATAGAATGTAAATTAACAAGATAAGTACCTATACAGGGTGTTTCGCACTTGGTGTAGCAAACAAATTGGGTAAAACTAGATTAAAAGTGGAGTAGAATGCCGCCAACTGCACTTTTCTATCTCAATCCGTTCTCGAGATAGGTGTTTTTTTTTTTTTTTTTAAAATAGGAAACCACGTTTTTTTTTTTTTTTTCCAACCACAAACCACGTTTTTTTTTTTTTTTTTTTTTTTTTTTTTTTTTTTTTTTTTAACCACAAAATGTGTTTTTACCCGGGAGTGAATGGGTTCGGAGGATGAAGACAAGTGCCCCCCCCCCCCCCCCTTACTCTCCGTTCACCACTAACCCCGCCTTAGCCACCCATTTCTGATCTAACGCAGAGTGGGGGGGATCTTCTTGGATTTATCGTTAGGGGGCATTTAAGCAATATTAAAATTGTCTACTCCCACCCGAACCACGAACCATGGGCTGGAGTGCGGGAGATGGGAACCCCCTCTTAATCCGAGTTTTTTGGTCGAGTGCTCGATCTTCAATTGGCTAACACACTAACATTTGACCGAGAGCACTTCGTATTCCAGCGACAAAGTTACATTCCTGGACCCTTAGATCACGATGGTACCATCGAAATTGCCATCCCGGAGATATAACCAAACATATACAAGAGATTTCATTCCGGCTGTGTTTGTTCGCGCTAACAGTAAATGTTGACGGTTTTTGCTCGGGTCGGTCTTGAAATCTTCGTTGGAGTTCAAATTTGGTCCCTTCGAGTTCTAATTTTCGAGGCATGAAATTGAGCTTTACGATTGTTGTGAACGAAAATTAGACAAAAACATTCGTTTTCGAGCTACCGCTCTTCCTATTCCTCCGAAACGTATGTACTCTGAACGTTATATTACTCGTAGAACCTCTTGAAAAACATTGTGAGAGGTCTTGATAACCAAATCAGTCAAATGGTCTTCATTTACCATGAAATTTGTGAAAGATGGGGATATTTTTTGAGATATAACGGTTACAAAATATCAGATATATCTGAGACCCTCATAACTTGTAGGCAGGCAGGTATTCGTAAATTAATTTTCCTCCTCAAAAAGTCACCAAAAATATGCAAAAAAGAGCAAAACAATTCATTCCGGATTGTTTTTAAACGTAAACCAACAAATTTTTAATGGGAGGGGGAGGGGGGGGTTGAAAATGTATTCTTGGTCAATTAAAATGGTTTATTATTGAAAATAATCAACCAAAATTTCTCTTAGGAAGAAGGACTCTAATTTTATGAATTATATTATTAGTAATAATAATGTTATTATAATTATCGTGATCACTAGATAAAAGAGGGACTGGAGCTTGGAACCCAAAGAAACCTATCAATTCAGAGGAATACCATACTAACCCGCATAGTCATAAAACCTGCTCGAAATTCCGATCTCCCTGATCCGACCGGACACATGTTTCATGCTCTTAGTATAGACATAAAGCACGACGAGTCTCTGAATGGTGTAAAAGCTACCATTCATTTCAATAGGCTGGATTCGTTAAAAAGCTTTTCTCGTGTCTACTGACGATCTGTGTCTGATTTTTTGAGTCTAACTGGAGTAGAAGCCACCATGAATAATCACCATGGAGCACTGGAAATCATAGTAACCGATAATATTAAAGCCGTCAAGCCCAAAAACTTGAAATGCAAGGTGGTTCAAAGTGTTATGTACAGGATCGATCAATTATAATGACGAGGGGGGGGGGGGTGCTTCAAGATCCCTAAAGATGAAATTAATCATGAGACTAGAAGAATTGGAGCAACTGCAGCCAAAAATGGATATTAGACAACGTTATAAAGTGAGACTTAGAAAAAAGTCTACTGAATCATACGAATGGGTCGCTTGAAAAGGAAAAGAGTCAGTCCTTTTGCGTTTAAATATGGAATTAAAAGTCCTATCAATTCATGCTGAGGAGAACCGTTCTTCCAGTCACATTCGTTCTTATATTCCAAGTTCGGTTATCAATCGCATGAGTTTGAAATCGCAAACTCGACTAAGCTGACCAATTGTTTTATTGTTGGTTCGCAGCAATATTAATATGAGTGTGCTCAGAATCGCAAACCCTTAATATGTAACAGAAAGAAAAACAGTCGATTAATGTTATAATTATGTAGCACCATTATTATGATAAACTTGGTGATGTCCTTTCTTGTGTTAACATAGGATTTCAAGCCTAACAAGTGGAAATGACTCTAACATAGCTTCAATGTATATGTACATTTGCTAATGAGGCAACTTGTGAATCGATTTTGTGCTCACCCGAAGTTTGTTATTTTTATTTCATCTCTCAAACCAATAAACTTCGAGCTCACATCAGCTGTGCAAAATACACTCATAGTTATACCTAGGGAGTGGCTGAGCTCAAAATTATGTAGTCTTGAGAATGGATCACCTGTGGAACATATACTTACAGAGAGGCGGTTCTGGTTTTCAGCGGAATTTTATGCGAAAAAACTATGTCATGACGAGGACTACGTAGCAAAGCTGCGAAGACTCCTCCGAAATGAATTTTTACTCATACTGTTGTTTTCCATCTTCCCAGGACTTGTGACCAGGAATGATGGGTTTAAGCAATCAACTCCTTGTGATTGGCAGCCAATAGCGGTCTGTGCTGTAATTTACTGTACACTAGTGAACCCTTCTCCAAGAAATCCTAGATACTGCAGTTTATCTAAAAACATCATTTTTCTTCAAGACAATTCGCAAGCTGTTATACTCGGTGCCCGCTTCTGCATAAGTTTTCGGAGTGAGGTGGTACAATTCGTATTTTTCAAAACTATACATTAACCTGCCATAAGTGGTGTTATGGTGGTTTCACACTTTGTATCCTCATCTGCATCCTTCAAACCGTGCTGATGCAGAACTATCAGAATTCACTCACTATGGTGAACACTGACAGTTAATTTACTTAGCCTTGTGATGAGTTAGCCTAGTATCAGTTTTCCCGCATAAAAGTGACCAAAAGCCTGAAGCATCCTTCTACTGTAGTAAGTCCCGGCGGTCATCTCTTGACAGCTCAGCATCCAGTTTACATGTATACCCCAACTCCCTAGATGAAATCTGAGTGTACACATTATCTCAATCGTTTCGTAGGTTCAAAATCGAGAACTCCAAGTTTATATCGCAATTTTATATACGTACATCTTCCAATTACAACCTTTCAATTAACTGGAACAACCTTTGGTAATGATCCGAAAGCGTTATTAAGCTAATTGGAGGGGTTGCGGAAAAGATACGAAAAAAGAACGACCGTACAGTTGGTTGGGGAATTTTGAAGTGTATTTTCTACAATATATAAAAAACTGAAAGCAGAGTCTTTTATCCGCAAAGCTTTGCGGTTTTCACCCGTTTTCACTAATTTCTCCCAACGCTACCACGACTCGGGGTTTTTCTTCACTTGTCCAGCCTCCAAGCTTTTATCCACCTTTTTTTCTGACCCATCTCAGTAATTATTATTTTTCTGTTCCCTATTCTCTCACTCGCTTTAAAAGAACTCGGAACGTAGACAAATGAAATACAAAAGCTGGTTACATGGAAGATTTTTTCCCCTTTGTCAGTCGGGGTCTTTCCTAACTGCTGCGAAAAACTTGGGCATCACTAGCTCCTGTTTGTACTTTCGGCTCAGTTTTTGTTGGCGACGTTTCAGTGGGATTAGAGTAGGACGTTTCATGTAGATTATTAAAAAAAATAAGGCTCTTGAGAATTTACCTCGAGAAAAAATAGAATCTACCTCAGGCAAAATAATTTACTCCAGCATAATTAAACTTTAGTTTTCATTCTTGACAATGAGGTTGTAATAAGAATGGAAAAGAGAAATAGCCGTTTTTACGACATGACCTGTTATTACCTGACATGAGCAAGCTATTGTATGAAACAGCGAGTTTTAAAACGTAGTGTCAAAATTTCTTTGCTCTTGATGAAATATAAATACAAATTTCTAATGTTAAAATGTATTAAATACAATCTTTCACATATATGTTCATATTGTGACCAACTGCGGAATGAGTTCACTGGACCGAGTCAGAAAAGTGCGTGCCGTTCGTTCCAGTAACACATCAGTTATGTATACAGTAGGTACTTGTACGGCAGAATGAGCGAACATTAGGAATTTTCTGTAACCTCGTGTTCATAAATAAATTTAAAAAAATAGAAAAAATAAATAAATGAATTTGGGAAGTGAAAAAAAAAAACTAAAGTTTTTAGAAATTTTGTGAAAACGTCAAAAGGTCGCATTTGATGCCTGTATTCAGTACCCTAGGTTAAAATAATTAAATAGGCGATAAAAATAATTATGACCAGCATGAAATTTCTATAAGAATTGCTGATGAAATGATTTGTTTGTATTACCAATATCTTAGTGCATGATTTGGTCCACTTTTACAATAGAAAACCGCTAAATTCTGGCCTGCCATTAGTTCTGGAGTTCTGGAGTTTGTCTCATTCGACGCAAAATTTAATTTCTCAACACTTTTCTGTTGGACAAAAACTTTTTTGAGCGGAGCTAAGGGGATGTGTATTGCTAAATAATCTGGAAAACGAATTTTTACAGAAAATATATTTGGCGTGTATTTTCTTGGGTATAGGAAGTTGTATTCGAAATCAGCGCAAAATTCCCTTTAAAAATAGCCCACACAAGTGGTCTGAGAGCGGCGAAATTCGATTTTTCGAAAGAACCGATTTCGACTATCTGATTCATGTTTCTCGGAGTATATTAGCCCAGAACCTAAATACAGCAAGCACTTTCAGCAGCTTATGAAGGTGATAACACCTAGATCAGCTGAGTGAGCTCCGATGTTAATATCTTTGCTATTAAACCTATGAACTTGAAACTTGGAATGGAGGCCCCTTGGGGCATGTAAAAACGAATCATGAAGTACAGAACCCCCGAAATCAGCTGAGTAAGATCCGGAGAACCTTCAGGTTGAACCTCTTTGCGAGTCAACCTGTGAAGCTGACGTTTGAAATGTTGGCCTCTTAGGGCATTTAGAAATGAATCGAAATGTATGAACCTCCCTAGATCATCTGGGTGAGCTTTGGAGTTGATTTCTTTGTTATTCAACCTATGAAGCTAAAAATTAAAAACAAGAACCCTTGGGACCTCTAGAAACGAATTGTAAAGTCTGAAGCTCACCAGATCAGCTATGTGAGATTCGGAGCTAATTTCAATACTACTCAACCGATGAAGCTGAAATTTGAAATGGATGATTTTTGGAACATCTAAAAATAAATTATAAAGTCGGATGCCCCCTAAATTAGCTAAGTGAACTCCGGAGTTAATTTCTTTACTTTACTTATGAAGCTAAAATATGAAAAGGAGAACTTTCTTGGGGTTTGGTGGGGTACGTGGTGGCGATCCCTTGCACTACTATTTGAAGTTAAAGTTCAAGCGCTAAACATTCGATTGCTGATAATTCTGAAACCCCCTCTTGTTTTCTACAGGGGATTACAACTTGTTTAAACTGGATAAAAACCAGTATTTCAAGCTTTTGTATGAGCATGAACTAGAAAAACGGACTTTCTACCACACTTATATAACTCATAATTTTATTCAAAAACTTGATAGCAACCCAATTTTGATCTTGAACGGCTCATTTTATGATTAATTGTGTCTTCTACACTGACCGCGTCGGTGAGGTCTCGTGAGAAAATTAGAGAGTCTCTGAAGAGCCAGCACTCGTGGTAAGAGAGTGCGGGAGAGAGGCGAGTGGGTCTTTAATTAAAAAGTCATATTCTTTCCCCTCACAAGCACACCTCGCTTTAAACAGCCATCTTTCAACCCCCAACCCCTAACCCCAACACCATCCCCCCACTCCAACCCCCAACCAGTCTGTGACTCTTGAGCCTCCCAGAGTGCGAAAGTCGCACGCCTCGTCGCCTCATAATCACCATCAATTTACACATCAAGGAACTAACTCTCTCTCTCTTCGAGATCTCTCTCTCCATCACTCGCCATCGAGAATTTCGTTTTATTTCCGTCTTCCTCGCTCCCCTTTTTTCATCCTTTCTGTACCGTAAAAAATCATGAATATAAATTAAACATACATACATCCATATAAATGGCTTAATTAACGACCGCCTTCTGACCCGAGGCTCTCATACTTTCGAAACAACTCCTGTGAAATACACATGAATGTAGAAGGTATACTAATTTTGTTTATTCGTTCATATACCTCCGTCTCACTTGTATATTCATAATTTTAAACATAATTTAATCAATAATTTTACTTCTTTCAAGCACCCAACCATCTCAGGCTACTCAGCATCTTTGAACATAACGGGTGCTCCCCCTCCCCCCTGCTAAAAATATTACCATATGAGTCAAAAAATTAATCCCCCCCCCTCCCCAATGTGCGCAGTCAAAATCAAATTCATTTTTTAATTTTTTAACGGGGAACCTCGTTTTTTATTGCAGATTTGAATTCCACGTAAAATTTTAGAGAAGAAATTACACATCAATCAATTTTTTTGCGGGCACAAACAGGTGCGATTCCGATGAAAAAATGCCCAATTCCGGCTCTAAAAGTGTGAAAATATTCAATTGACACATTACATGTCATGTAATAAACATGATTTTGGGATAGGTACATCTTCGTGCTGAACCTCGTAATGATGTTCATTTATTGATATTTGCAGCACCGACTTGGGAAAACACCGACAAATCACATTTTGGAACGCTTCGCGCTGTGTGTATGTAAATGAGTACAAAAAGTGCTAGTCGAATTTTCGGTGTTTTCCCAAGTTGGTGTTGCAAATATCAATAAATAAATACCCCAAAATCATGTACGAGTGTGGCAATTGAATATCCTCAAAAACTCAGTATTTCACCATTTTTGCACTGTTAGAGCGGAATTGCGCATTTTTACAGCGAAATTGCGTCCGACTGTGCGCTCTAAAAAAAAAGTTGAGTGATGTGTCGTTTCTTCATTAAATTTTACGTGGAATTCAAATCTGCAATTGAAAAAGGGGGTTCCGATTTAAAAAAATTAATTAATGTAAATTAAGCACGTTTGCGCAAGTGCGCGATTCGCAATTTCGTCATTTTTGAGATCCTTACAAAAAAGGAGTATACCATTCGAGAAAACTTCATTATTGTATGAGTTTTACTCATGGGGTACCTAAAAAGAAATAGATTTTTTTATTTTCTCTTTTATTTTTTAACTGCCGAGAGCTATTAATGAATGAACCTTACCGATTTAGGTTTTTCTACAGCTGTGTGCACTCTCTTGAATGTTTCAAATTGAAACAAAGATATTCATTTCATTTTTTAACGATGTTCCACAATGTGTATAGTTTGGTGGTCTGGATGATCGCAAGCTCGCATCTATAAGATACATTACATCAAGTGATCAATCCCTTAGTAAATTCGACGCTTGCATACGAGTCTGCAACACATTGGGACATTTTATGTCTTTAGTTGCAGACTCGTATCATCTAATTTAAAAAGCGGTTGCAGTTATGTTCACAATATCAATTATTGAGAATGATCACCTGAGTGTACACAATTATTCAAATAACCATGCTCATAACTCAGCTTGTTGGCCACGCACTTCGCAGTAGTTAAAATATTATGGTTGGATAAATCGAGAGCTTTCGAACGAATGAACAACGAATTTAGTGAGATGAAAAACGACGAAGTACCATTTCCCTAGCAACGACTCGGTTGTAAGCGGAAATCATCAGAATATTTTCGTGAGCAATTTCCGTGACGTTTTTTTAGTTTATGTGCCATAGCAAAGACATAAAATGTCAAAAACTAGATTCTAGAGCCACTCAGCTGATCTGGGATCGGTCAGTTGTGTTCAGAAGTCCCTCAAGGGCCCACTTACCAAATCTCAGAATCGTGGGATCATTAGGGAAAAAACTGGACTCTAGAGCCACTCAGCTGATCCGAGATCGGTCAGTTGCGTTCAGAAGTCCCTCAAGGGGCTACATACCAAATCTCAGAATCGTGGGATCATTAGGGAAAAAACTGGATTCTAGAGCCACTCAGCTGCTCTGAGATCGGTCAGTTGTGTTCAGAAGTCCCTCAAGGGGCTACATACCAAATCTCAGAATCGTGGGATCATTAGGGAAAAAACTGGATTCTAGAGCCACTCAGCTGATCTGGGATCGGTCAGTTGTGTTCAGAAGTACCTCAAGGGCCCACATAAGAAATCTCAGAAACGTGGGATCATTGGGGAAAAAACTGGATTCTAGAGCCACTCAGCTGATCTGGGATCGGTCAGTTGTGTTCAGAAGTCCCTCAAGGGCCCACATACCAAATCTCAGAATCGTGGGATCATTAGGGAAAAAACTGGATTCTAGAGCCACTCAGCTGATCTGGGATCGGTCATTTGTGTTCAGAAGTCCCTCAAGGGGCTACATACCAAATCTCAGAATCGTGGGATCGTTAGGGAAAAAACTGGATTCTGGAGCCACTCAGCTGATCTGTAATCGGTCAGTTGTGTTCAGAAGTCCCTCAAGGGCCCACATACCAAATCTCAGAATCGTGGGATCATTAGGGAAAAAACTGGATTCTAGAGCCACTCAGCTGATCTGGGATCGGTCAGTTGTGTTCAGAAGTCCCTCAAGGGCCCACATACCAAATCTCAGAATCGTGGGATCATTAGAGAAAAAAAATTGGATTCTAGAGCCACTCAGCTGATTTGGGATCGGTCAGTTGTGTTCAGAAGTCCCTCAAGGGGCTACATACCAAATCAACGTCATTTCTGATGGTCATAATCATCGTTGTGGCCACTTGGGACAATTTTCGTGAGCAATTTTCGTGAGCAATTATTTTCCGTGACGTTTTTTTGTTTATGTGCCATAGCAAAGACATAAAATGTCAAAACATCAAGTTTGAAAAACAAAGTTTCTCTTTTGACTCACAGATAAACAACGATTTTAGCAAAGGGGGGTGGGGGATACAGTCGATCCTCGATTTACGCGAACTTGGCTTGTGCGATTCATTTTACGAGACCGGTTCAAATAGTGACTCTTCTCGAGTTAAGCGAGGTCAATCCTCGAATTATTTGAGTGTTTGACCGTGATGAGAAGATGTTTAGGTTTCCTGTACGTTCCTGGACCTTCCTACCGTATTTCATTCAGGTCGACCTCCTGATCTCCATCTGGCTTCACGTCTCTTCAAATTCGAAACAGTGAACTGACTGTGTTCAAATGCTGTTTGATTATCGTACGTTAGTGACTATCTGCTCGAAGAAACCTTGTTTCTATGGACAGAAGATATGAACCACCGTCATATTACGCTCAATGCTGCTTTGGTGAGAACGAAAGCTCAACAAATTTTGCACGAACTATTTTTGGTCTCTTTCAAAATAATGTCGGTATTCAACCTATTCCCGCGAATTTTTCTTTGTTCGTTTTCACAATGTAAAAACCGTTCATATTCCATGATATGTTCAAACCAGAAATTGGAACGTCTCTATTTTTGATGAATGAATTAGGTAGTTACCAATATGTTGTTATCTCGATTAGACAATCAGATAGGATTCCTATTAGCTGGAATGTAAATGTACGTATAAAAGTTTAGAGATCATGTTAGAACTCTCCAAAACGGATTTGAATGTCAAGAATTTTCGGATTTTAATTATTTTAATAACGATTTTTTGTTTCCTCACCGAAATCCTAAAATTAATTTATTAGCGCAAAGCTATTTATAACAAAGTCCAATTACTTGATTGTGTGCTTAAATTAAATAGGTACCTACCATCCTCTCACCGAAAAAAAAAAATCAAATGAAAATGTTGTTGAGTACAAAAAACCTAAACCAAACTATTAATAATGTCATTAGATACTGCAAAAATGTCTACCAATAATCTAAGTTACATTTTGTACTAGGAAAATTTTTGTCGTCAATGAATTAGAACCATTAGAATTTCATGCATAAGACTGTACTCAAATTCGAAAAGCAAATATCTACATAAAACAAAAGACGGCTTAAATTTGTAGGCAAAGTGCACTCTAAGTGCTTAAAATCCAGAAGGAATTCACTTACATGATGGAAGAAATCAAATAGTCTAGCTAAGGTTTGATCCATTGCAATAGACCAATTGTTTGAATCTTTAAAATTTATTTCCGCGCATTAATTACATGCTAATTGAATAGGTGATTTTTAAAACAAGCTATATATATAAACTTACAGAACCAAAAATTTCAACCATTTCATGGTTTAATTTATGATTCTTATTCTGATTCTTATTCTTTGATTCATGATTATTGATTCTTATTCTATGAAAACATCAGAAATTAACAAGCGGTTGCAATCATGTTCACAATATCAATTATTGAGAATGATCACCTGTGTGTAAACAATTATTTATATAACCATGCTCATAACTCAGTTTGTTGGACACGCACTTCGCCGTAGTTAACATAATATTGTTGGATAAATCGAGAGCATTCGAACGAATGGTCAACGAATTTTGTGGGTTGAAAAACGACGAAGTACCATTTCCCTAGCAACGACTCGGTTGTAGGCGGAAATAACTGTAATTAATTTCGTGCGCGGAAAAAAATTGACTCGCAAAATTCGCTAGGACCCCAGGGCTAAAACATGATACATGTTAATACAGATTTTTCATGGTTTAAAATAGGCTATTGCTCTTAACGCATATTGGAGGTAAAGCAATCGTCAGAGAATTGGGTAAAAAAAAAAAAAAAGTTCCTTGGAAACCTAAATGATTTATTTGTGTTGCTTGCTCTACATCGAAAATCAGAACGGCAAGGACTTTTATAAATATAATACCATACTCACGCATACAGGTAGTGTATCCTGTAGTCCTCTAAACAAAATCGTAAGGCAACAACGAAATAATTACTACATATTTACTGAAAGAAATCCGTGAACGGTGGGTGATTTCAAAATACGCGTGTCGTGTAGGTCGAGATTAAGCCGTTGTGAGCTCCCTTCCGGACGCTTGCGCACTTTCCTAGCCATATACGACTTTTTCCGTCGATGCAATAATCGAGTACAATACAAAAAAATCTCCAGAATTAAGTAATTAAAGATTGATGCACATTTTAAAAAAATTACTTTAAATATCATCCGATTATAATATAATACAAATTTTACTACTAAAGTGCTATCAACACATTGGGTTAATTGGATTGAATTAATTGGCTGTAGCTGCCATGCAATATCCCTAAGTTTGGCTCACTCTAAATATTCCTTTTGAGCGATAACGACAAAGAATTAATAGCGAAAGAAAATGCGCAAAGGGACTCGGCAATCAGGGCTGATTCAGAGGAGGCCCACTTTCTTCTTATAACCCGAAAAGAAAGGAAACGGTAAAAAGTACCTGAGGAGAAAGAGGTGGGCCAAAGAGAAAGTGAAAGGGGAGGGGAGAAATTATTGGAGGAGTTGAAAAAAAGAAGAAAGGAAGACAGGGCGCATCAATTAGGAGAATTGTATCGTCTTCCTTTTGTCCTCTTTTTTAAAAGGTAAAGGTAATTCTGCAATAATTACCCCCACCCCCGTAGTACCTTCTCTTTTTTTTTGCGAGGTCGTCCTCTTCCAAGTGGACCGCGTAAAATTCAATTAAAACTCGCTCGGTATGACAATAGTAGGAAACCGGCAGATGGCGGTGGGTGAGAGGGAAGGGGTTGCAGACAAGGTGCTGCGGAGGAGAGACTTTTAACTAGAACCGGAAAAAAAAGAACTGTTTGGGGAGACGCCTCCGAAAAGGGAAACGGGGACAAAGGAAAATGAGAAGGAATGAGGTAGTGGCTGTAAGAGGACGGTGTTGCTTCCATTCTTTCTTTATTAAATAGTTGCCTTCTGTTTCTGTCCTCAAGGGGGAAAACGTCTGGAAGGAGTTCTGAGATAACGGAGTTCGTCGTAAATGTTTGCATTCTGCATGTTCTGGGAGAGGAGACTGGATGTTCCAGAGAGTATAATAGAATGAAAATTTGCTCCATTCCATTCAATCAATTTCAGCTTCCTCACCTTATAATGGGAAATCTTCAATACAACTGGCATTTTGTGTCATTGATAATGTTTCGAGGTTTCCGTATGTTTACAATAGAAAGTTTTTTACTTCACGTATTCATTTTCTCTTATACAAAAATAGCCTCTCCGAAACGAGAAGAGGTTTTTATTACGTGCTCAGATTTTTCTGAATCGTATTTAAGAGATGACAACATTACCTTTCTCCAGGATAACCCTAACTTAGCAACCAAAACGCAGTTTGTATGGACACACACACATACATACTTCAGTATGAGCACGCCCGACAAAATTGTCTGACTTTTACCGCTTTCGTGCAGTCTTTTGTTGTTGGATCTAGATTTACGAAATCTCCAAATCTAACTAGGTACAATCATTCATAGACTGTCAATATATTAGTACTAATCAGAAACAAACAGGAATGCATAGCATATGAAACTACTCCATAAATCATAAATGTATACATTATATTTAGGGGTGATTGAGAGCCGAAATACTCTTTGAGGTATTCCAACATCGCCAATATGCAGGGAATACAGGCGGAAATGGCGGAGTGATGATGAGACTCGAGCCTCCCCTGAACCCCCCAAATGTTTCTGATTAGAGCTTACGGATCAAACTCAGAAAACGTTTAACATGATTCTAATGTTAGCGAATTTTCTTAGAAAATGAAGCTATTGCAATGGCTCCAAAAATTTTAAAATAAAAATTTTCAAAAATTTTCTTCGTCGAAATCTGTTTTGAGGCATTCTGAAATGATTCCTGGATTTTAACGCTTTTTTATATGTATATATATATGTATGTGTCATTCCAGACGATAACTCTCGATAGAATTGAGATAAAAACTTCGTTCTTTCGCCAAAAAAATCAAGCATTTCAAAAGAAAGGATGAGTTCGTTGGACAACACTTCTTGAGCACACTAAAAAAAGCAAAAAACTGCTAAAAATTAACAAATTTATATTTTTTAGCAGAATGCTACTCGAAAAAAATTAATCGAACATGAACTAGGACATTTAAAAATTTGAGCACAAAATTGTACTGAAAAAAAATGTACTTAAATTTCATTAAAATAAGCTAAAAATCTATAGGAACACTTGAAAAAATCGTAAAAATCCACAAAATCGTTTGTTCATTGGAATATTACTGACAAACAGTTCATTTGCTATAAAATGTATGATGAAATTTTTATTTGTCCCCAAACTGCTCAAATTTCAACAGAATTTAACATAAATGTAATACGACCGTTTATGAAAATTCGCTCATACGATCATGCTGCATTACTGGAACTTTTTTGTTGTTCTCTCTTACTGTATTCTCTCATTTCTCTTGTTTCAGCGAATTTTATTAGAAAATGAAGCTATTTCAATGGCTCTCAAATTTTTAAAATCAAAATTTTTGAAAATTTTCTCAATTGAAATCCGTTTTGGGGCATTCTGAAACGAATCCTACGGTTTAACGCTTTTTCATATATATATATATATATATATATATATATATATATATATATATATATATATATATATATATATATATATATATATATACTCGGCGCTTCGCGCTTCGCCCCCCTGGGCCCCCCTGGGCCCCCCTAATCTATACTGCGTAGAAAACGAGGATAATTTGCTATGCAATTCTTAGCCTGAAAAAACTTTGGACATAAAAAAATGTTCAAGCTAGGATTCGAACCCACAATGCAAAAAAAATGGATATAAAAAATTTGGATATAAAAAAAATTTGCAAGCCTGGCTTCGAACCCACGAACTCGCGCTTCGCGTCACGGACGTTACAAAAAAAAATTGGGACGTTACAAAAAAATTATTGGGGGTCGGCCTAAGAATTGCATAGCAATTAATATATATATATATATATATATATATATATATATATATATATCCAACCTTATTTTCCAACCTCATTTTCGGTATCAGCATCAAGTTTTCTATAAGAATAGTGTAATTGGGTTCGCAAAAAGTACCATCCGAAGACACTCACATTAGCCCAAACATTGATAATTTTGAAAAATTTATGAAAATATTTAAAACTTTACTTCTCTTTCAAAGCGAATCTTGGAAATTGGCAAATCTCATGAAAACTGCTTCATCTAACTCTTTCCAACAGTATAATTAATTTTACTTTTATTTCAGGTAGGTTTATTTAGTATCCTACATAAGGAGAAAAGTACTTGCATTCTTTACATTGTAAGCCATCAACAAAAAATGTGGGCACCTTACAAAATCAATATTTCAATGAAATTGTTGGCCATTCAAATATTATTTTTCGAAATATGACCCTCCATGAGCCTACGAGTAAGGGGTCGGTTTCTATGTATTTTTTCACGCTGTATCGAATGGTAACATTTGTAGATCTCTCCAACTCCGTCATAAGCGAGTTTTCCACATAAACTTGCAAATGTTTAGTTTGTTTGTTATTCTTAAATATATGTGTGTTATGGGGTAGAACTAGTTAATTAAAGTGTAAAACTCGATTATAACGTAGTTGGAGAGATCTGCATGATAATTAAAATGTATATTATATTGAATTAAAGGTAGAAATTAGTCACGACAAGAATTAGAATGTTACAACTTGTTAAAAAACGTAGAAATGTGTGCAACGACCATATCGCTTTATTCTTAGCTCCTTGTCGCAGTGTAACGGAATGATGGAAAGGGTGGCAACTGAGAAGTGGGTGTGGAGCGAGGGAGTTGCGTATGAGGGGGTGGGCGGGGGGGGGGGGGGGGGCTGGCAGTTGAGTTTGCCGGGTAGCGATTCATCCATTCAACGTCGCCCTGAAGCTTAGTGTTGATGTATGGAGCCCCCTCTGATTGTCCCCGAGGACTCAGAAAGCGTCGACGAACCCCCCCTCCCCCCCATCGCCATGGTTACCCCATCACAGAAAGCACCCCCCCTCCACCAGATCCGCGCAGACCTTACAACGGTCCGCACAACGGGTATTCGATTTGACATGAAGGTTTTAGGTGATCCATCAGACCCCCCACCGTCCCTCCATCCACCACCACCCCTCATCTAACCTCTACTTTGAAACAATAGCTGCGCTCCTAGATTGATGAAGTAGACGCACTTCTTAACCCCCCTCCCCTCACACCCTCCCTTTTCTTCAGCAATTCCTCGTTTTCAATCCAGCTTTTCGTCCTCGTTTCCGCTAAGCTCATTTTCGCCCTTTCTGAATAGTCCTCCGCTCTCTTGAGTTGAATCGTCGACGTCAACGTCAACGCTCGCGTCAACGTTAAGCGTTTGAACGGAAACAGAGAGATTATTCATTCATCACCTGAACGGAGTCATTCTAAGACCCACACGTTCTCGAGCTGCTCAGTCGAGAATCAAGGACAATTAATTTCGCAGGCGTTCTAATTGCAACGAATAATTTTCCTCCCTCAACTTACGATCAAAATAAATTCAGAAGTTTTGGTTGATTATTCAATAGTATACTCTTGCAATCGAGCAAGAAAAAATAAATAATAAATAATAATAATAATAATAATAATCAAAAGTATAACCCACCCACAAAATTTGTTGGCTTACGTTTCAAGATGCGTAGAATCCAAAAATCGAATTAATCCCGAATCATGGCGATTTTTGAGTGCCAAAGCAGACATGAAAACAACATAGGATACACTCCCAAGGAAATGGCACATGAGCTTTCTCGTGACCTTCACAGTACGTCACCATTAAATTCCAGAAAACTAGAAACGACCGGTTCTGGCATCAGGGAATTAATAAGGTGGGAAATTGGAAGCTGAATGGTACATATAATAAATGAAATTAATAAGAAAAATTTTGATTTTAATATGGGACCATCCAGGATGTAGTCCGCATGTTCCCTGAAAATTTTGTCTAAATCGGATCAAAACTGAAGGAGTTTTTAATTGATTTACAGGATTTCATTAATATTTTGATCTAAATTCATGATTAAAACATCCTTGGGGATATTTTTTGGCAACTTTGAGCATGATGGACCACCCGATTTGTTCATTTTTTAAACTTACCCTGTGTTGCTGGCCCACCCTGCTACCGCGCCGTTCATCCGCTAGAGCGCATTCAGAGCACTCGGGCTCAAAGAGGATGGCCCGTGCATTCACGCTTGTACGTAAAGAGGCTTGCCGTCTGGGAGGCTACTGCCTCTGCTAATTGTTACACCATGAAATGCCACAAAAATTAGAAACAACCTTTCCGGGCATCAGGGAGGTGGCAATATAAAGCACATTGGTACGTAATAAATAAAATTGTAATTGCTGATGAACAATAACAGCTACGGCTGTTGCAAGGACCATAACAAGAAATTTCGTTCACGCATGCGCAGAGCGTACCGCTAATGCAATTATGATGATTGTCTTATGGGACCTCAAGGGACCTTACCCACATCATCCCTGAAAATCTGACCGAAATCCGTTCAACATTGACCGAGTTATGACCGTCACAAGGAATTCACGTTAGCGCCTGCGCAGAAGCTACCGTTGATTCGATCATGATGAAGTTGATAGAGGACCATTTAGAGCTTAACCCGCACAATCCCTGAAAATTTGGTTAAAATCAGATCAAAATTGTGGAAGTTATGGCTGTTACAAGGAAATGTTACAAGGGACGGACAGACAGACAGACAGACATGGAACCAAATTTGTTCAGGAGGCTCTGAAACGCAAAATGCGAGTGGAAATTTTGATTTTGGAGCAAAACATTTTTTTTCATTTCGAAAGTGAAAACAAAGCTTCCGCTGCCTTGCAGTCTCGGAAGCAAAACATTGGAAAAACAACAATCAACCAGTAACCCTACAGCAACCCGTTCAATTAGGTGACCAATTTAGGTTATTCTACTTATAAATTATCCTTTTTTGGGATATAGTAAATTGATCATTTGCTACCAGTTTTGATTTTAGCGAATTTTCTTAGAAAATAAAGCTATTGCAATGGCTCCAAAAACTTTTAAATAAAAATTTTCAAAAATTTTCTTCATCGAAATCTGTTTTGAGGCATTCTGAAATGATTCCTGGATTTTAACGCTTTTTTATATGTATATATATATATATATATATGTATATATATATGTATATATATATATATGTATGTGTCATTCCAGACGATAACTCTCGATAGAATTGAGATAAAAACTTCGTTCTTTCGCCAAAAAATCAAGCATTTCAAAAGAAAGGATGAGTTCGTTGGACAACACTTTTTGAGCACATTAAATTGGTCAAATTTCAAAAAATGTACTAGAAAAATCACTAAAAAAGGCAAAAAACCGCTAAAAATTAACAAATTTCTATTTTTTAGCAGAATGCTACTCGAAAAAAATTAATCGAACATGAACTAGGACATTTAAAAATTTAAGCACAAAATTGTACTAAAAAATGTACTTAAATTTCATTAAAATAAGCTAAAAATCGATAGGAACACTTGAAAAAATGGTAAAAATCCACAAAATCGTTTGTTCCTTGGAATATTACTGACAAAAAGTTAGTTTGCTATAAAATGTATAGTAAAATTTTTATTTGTCCCCAAAGTGCTCAAATTTCAACAGAATTTAACATAAATGTAATACGACCATTTATGAAAATTCGCTCATACGATCATGCTGCATGACTGGTTTCAGATCTTTCCCAAGATAATAAAACGTCTAAAAAATGTAGATTACCCAAACAATATTCGGTACTTATGTATTATACCGACCAAACCCAATAAGGAACACTCCTCCTTGACATTGCTGCATTCTGGGCATCACAGGAAACCCATTAACAATTGATAATCGTAGTAAGTTTGTAATTGTTTAATTAATATAAACCCGTTATCAATTGATAATCTTTGTAATTCTGTAATTAAAGAGTTGTTTTTCATGATATAATGTTCGTTTCTATAAAATATCTATTTCAGTGTTCCTTATTGGGTGTGGTCGGTATAATACATAAGTACCCAATATTCCAAATTTTCCAAATAGGACTCATCATTTTCTAAATTGAACCCAACATGTTCAAAATTGAACCCAACATTTTCCAAATTGAATCCAATGATTCCCCAATGGAGTTTTAACATTTTCCCAATATTAAATTTCAAAATATTTATAAACTTTTCTTAAGATTAGTAAGAAGAAAAATTCTTAAGCGTTCATACCAACATCGGTAGATTTTTATTTCAAATTTTATTACTAAAGTTTGAAAATATTACTATTTTCTAGGAAGCAAGTACCTTGCAACAGTTGTTTCGTCCTTAACAGAAATCGAACACGATCAAAATACTAAATGGAAATCGAATCAAACAGAAAACATTGTGACGAATAATGTTCTTTTCAATGTAGAGGTTGCTTAGCGATTGCGGCTGACACGAGATGGAAGGCGTGCATCACGAAATTTACCGATTTTCTCCTTATTTGACAAAATCAGAAGCATTCATCCAAACTCGATCGGATTAAGTGACGAAACTGGTCGAAAATGGGCTACTTGCATGGTACCTGGATCACGTAGCGGTGAGAGGAGGGTCAATTTCACCTACTTCCTTTCGCCTTCTTTTCAGGGAAAGTGCGGGTTAGGCTGTGAATTGTTCCCTACCAATTGAATTTTTCTCAAATCACTACTCCATTCTGCGCATGCGCTAACGTAAATTACTTCAAGCATCATTTTCCCGTTTCCTAAACGATCGATTTCGACGTTTTACGTTACCTGCATCTTGGTTGACTATATTTCGTTATGGAGTTTTTTATGATTATAAAAACCATTTCAATGATGAGTAAAGTGCAGGTGTTTTAATTAATTGTACTAATTGTCTCTCTTCAGATGCCTATATACTTACGCAGGCATATTGATGTCAACCTACCGATCTGCAATTTGAAATGGACCTCCTTTGTAATATAAAGACTTCAATATCGGTGCAAACTGATCAGCTGTGAGGCCTCTGAGACTAATTTTTTTCTTATTCGACATATGACGCTGAAACCTGAAACGTAACTCCTTTTAGGGGATCTGGAATACAATTACAAAGTATGGAGGGACTCAGATCTGCTGGAGAACCTTCTGACCTCTGAGGATAATTTCTTTCCCAATCCACTAACGGTGGTGTTATTTAGTTGGAGCTCCTTTGGGACACCTCGGAAACAGTAAGGAAATAAGAAGGTTGCTACCAATGTGTCGAGAAGTTCGTAACTTTATGACCCCGAAAGTAAAGAAACAATTTTACCACGCAGTGTGCCAGTCGCTACTGATTCATGCCATGCCAGCCTGGGGTTCAGCTTTCAAAGCCCTGATGAAGGTCCTATTAAAAAAAACCCATTGGGCCTGGGATAAGAGATTTAGTTAAAGAATTCCAAGTTCTAGACTTATTTCGACTAATAGATAAATCTACTATAATTCATACTTACAAGCGATTTCTGTAAGGTGGATTTGAAATAGTAAGTAATATTGGCACAAGAAGTTCGAACAAGATTATTCTAATTATACCAAGATTTAATACTTCCGCTGCACAACGTTCTTATCTATATAGAGGGATCATCCTTTTCAACAACCTACCTTGCAAAACTACTTCAACCAGAGTATCGCTTATTAAATTCAAAGTAGATCTGAGGAAGCACTATGTGGCTTAACTGTCGTCATTTGCTTAATGACTTATGTTATCGACATTTCATGTCTTTACCTTGGCACATAAACGAAAAAAGCGATTAAAAAAAGCGTTACAGTTGGTTTTATGATGATTTCCGCTTACAACCGAGTCATTACTAGGGAAATGGTACTTCGTCGTTTTTCATCCCACAAAATTCGTTGACCATTCGTTCGAAAGCTCTCGATTTATCATCAGAAAACCAACCGTAACGCTTTTATTTAACGCTTTTTCTAACGGTTTTTTTCTTTTATGTGCCAAAGTAAAGACATAAAATGTCAAAAAAGTTTTACGGTTGGTTTTCTTATGATTTCCGCTTACAACCGATTCGTTGCTAGAGAAATGGTACTTCGTCGTTTTTCATCCCACAAAATTCGTTGACCATTCGTTCGTAAGCTCTCGATTTATCCAACCATATTATGTTAACTACTGCGAAGAGCGTGGCCAACAAGCTGAGTTATGAGCATGGTTATTTGAACAATCGTATACACTCAGGTGATCATTCTCAATAATTGATATTGTGAACATGATTGCAACCGCTTGTTAATTTCTGATGATTTCATTGAGCTGGTGTTTCGATGATTTGATTCATAGCAGGTGATCCGAATATTGCGAGAACGGTTTGATTTGTGAAGCGGTGGTTAAATTATTTTAATAGGTAATCTCTAGGAAGCTGTAATTTCGTATGTAGCCTCTTTAGGACATTTACTTGACGATGCCCAGGGTCCTGATCAGCTGAGTGGCTCTTAGAGCTTGCATACGAGTCTGCAACACATACGAGCCTGCAACTAAAGACATAAAATGTCCCAATGTGTTACAGACTCGTATACAAGCGTTTCTATGAATTTTCTTTTGATTTTCACGTACAACCAAGCCGTTGCTGGGAATTTTGATGATTTCCGCTTACAACCGAGTCGTTGCTAGAGAAATGTTACTTCGTCATTTTCAATGATTATTGACACACATTATTATTTACTCCTCAAATTTTGAACTTTCTATTATTTATGTAAGCCAATAGGGAATAAAGCTATATACATACATACATACTTTATCTTTAGACCTTGACGGTGAAAATCCTGTATTGTAATTAATTATTTAAATAATCACTAACAGGAGAGCTAAATAATGAACAGACGCTCCAATTCCCTGCACAAGATGTTTCTTATTGGGAATTGTAGCATTTTTTATACAAATCTGTAATACATTGATTGTATTTTTTTTTCTGAATAAAATATATATATATTTAAAAATTACGAGGTACGGAGGCGCACTGATCAGCTGAGGTGCCTCTGAGCCTATATTTTTCTCTTACCTATCGACTTTTTTTTCTTCACATTCACAGCGTAAAAGCGTAAAATTGCGGGATCTTGGTATTGTAAAGGTGTAAACCCTTTTGGGAGGCACGATGAGCCATGTTCTGTCATATATTTAATGTGGAGCCTAATAATTATAGACCAATGATTTGCGTAGCAAGGCTATCTAAGATAGAAAAAATAAACCTTTGTGTAATTATTTGCAGCGTGTTTATTTTCATTTTACGATCCACTCGTCCATAATTTCCTACTTTTGTCCTTTTTATGATTCGAATATTCCCATTATATTTTTAACTTTTCCCTGTATCGTTTTACATTACGAGCCTCAATTAAGACCCCTTAGCATGATGTCGAGCGGCGTAAAATTATTTTTTATTTTTTCCTCAGTTTAAGTAACGTTACTGTTGCGATCTTGTAGCGGAAAAGACGGCGGAATGCGGAACAGGGCGTTGAATATTCCATAGCACTTCCCGCCTTCCGCGTTTCAACCTTTTTTTCCGTAGACGCCCTCCCGCGCCGCCCCCTTCCTTGGCGTTGGCACAAATTTCACCCTCGTTCCGCAGCGCCGTCCTCTCCTGTATTTTACGCTGTTCCTTAGGTAGGTACGAACCCCCACCGCCGTCATCCGCATCTTCCTTAGCGTCGTTTGAAGGAGCCACAAGGCCGTTCGGATACCTCATTGGTGGAGGCGGAATACGATATTATTCCCCCTCACTTATACTCCAACTTAATTTTCGACGTCGCGGACGAGGCCTACGGAATCAAGGCCAGCATTATCACACTCTGGATATCGATTAGAAACCAGATTACATCTTGATTGGTACATACAAAGCAACTTATCCAATTATAAGTACTATCAGTCCCATAACGTAAAAATTAAAGTCCAGTCATGGAGTACTGTCGTCTGTTCGAATTTTTGTATATTATTTTCAATAACAAACTATCGAGTCAGAAAGCCGTCTTAAGTAACAAGTCTTAATTCTATCAAAATGGATACGACCTAGCAGATTTCGTATTTCATAGATTCACACTTACCGCAGATGGAGTCTTGTAATTAGTATCCGTGTCAAGGTGAAGACGCAAATAATTACACAATGAACACAACTATGATGATACTGATTTATTAAGGGATATCAGTTTGAAAACCTTGATTCACAGTAATGATGAAAGATATTTTGTGATACATAAAGTGGGAGCTTACACGGGCGCGACAACAGCTTGAGAAAGAGTGAGAGTCGAGATAGAGATTCGATATATCGAATCGATTAAGAGTCAATGTTACCACTCACAGTGACCACAAAATATCATAATTGATACATGACTAAACAAAATAATATGTACTGATACTAAATTAATCTCCGAAACAATATTAAGATCAATTTAAACACTCATGTGTATTAATTATGAGCAATACTAAATATTTTCCTATTGGATTCATGAACATGGTGTTTACAATAGGGCAAGTGTCATAGCTTGTTTGTGGTCTAAGTTCCATGGAAGGAGATTCCATGGCTCATGGAAGCGTCTCATTTGGAGACTCTATTTCAGCACAAACCTTTGTAATCGACCAAGAAAAACATTTTTTTAACACCCCCTGACAATTTTTTGGTTTACCTTTCAAGATGCGTAGAATCCAGAAATCGAATTAAAAAAAAATCGGTCCGTCCACCGTTTGCGGCTTTTCTTCAAAAATACTGGACCAAACAATATGAAACTTGTGTTAAAAATCAGATTAGTGGTATAAATTGTCGTAGAAGCTCGGCATCAATTTTTATTAACCCTAAAGGGTTGTATTAAAGGGCTAAACATTAAAAAAATCGATATCTCAAAAACTTTTCAAGTAACAGTAATAATTTTTTGCTTGTCAATGATAAATTAAGTCCCAAAGAATCGATTAAAACCACTCGCAACGCTGTATACGTTAAATAGTTCGCTTTCCCTAAGGGCTTGAACATCGAAAAAAAAATCTTTGAATATCATTTAATAAATGAAATGAAATGAAATTTCTAAGCGCGAGATGATAGAGAAATCACGCGCTCATATCGGATCTATGGATTAGACGATCACGCTTTAAATTCCACCAAAGACAGCTAGATCGTAGTACTGCTATGTTGGAATTATCTTCTTTCTTTATATTAATACAGTAAAGTGTTAGTAAGTATGTACCTCCATAACTTTTGAACGGATTGACCGATTTGCACGATTCTTTTTTGACATTTTCATGTCTTTCATATGGCACATAACAAAAAAATCGTCACGAAAAAAATTGTCCCAAGTGGCCACAACGATGATTATGACCATCAGAAATGACGTTGACCATTCATAGGTAAACACATGAAAATGTCCCAATGCGTTGCAGACTCGTATGCAAGCGTTTTCTTTTGATTTTCATGTACAACCAAGCCGTTGCTGGGTTTGGCATAATTTTGTACATGAAGTTAAGAATGTTCTATTTAATAGGTGATAAACTTTTTTACAGCAACATTATGCTAAAAATATAAATTTAACAATTTTTAGCCGTTTTTTTTAAAATATGACCAGCCACTTCCGGCGCAAAATATAGGCCACATCAAAATTGCACAACCCCTGCTCAGTAAGGGGTGGTTGTGAGGGGTGGGGGGTAGAAAAACTGGAAAATCCTCAACAAGTCCCACTCGACAGTAAAAGACCATCAAATCTATACAGCCACACATTGCGAGCGAATCGAGCAAATTAATGGAGGGGTCCGGGGGGGCTTGCCCTCCCTCCCCTGGCTGGACTTGGAGGCAAGCGAAGCGAGCCGGAGCGGCTAGTTAGGTGTTATAGTTCCAATGGAATTTATAATAACGTTGCGAAATCGAGTTTATTGTCCGTGCGATGTACCTACTAGTGAAGTATTGGTACCTACCTGAATGCTAAATTTCATCTTTTAGGTAGCGGAAGCGTTGTTTTCACTTTCGAGAGATTTTAAAGTTGCTGTCTCCATTAAAATCAAACGTCTGTTGATTTTTTACAGTAGTAAAATTTCCACTCGCATTTTACGTTATAGACTATTCTGGACCACTTTCGTTCCGTGTCTTTCTCACTCAATCCCTGTGTGTATATCGGTGTATGAATGTCGGCAAATCCTTGTACAAGCTTAATTTCCGCAATATTTGAAGATTATTCCGATTAGTGACGTGCGAACAATGATGATAATTTTAGTGGTTGCCACTTCACTCAATTGATAATTATTACGTTTGGTTTCATAGTTATATAAATTGTGTACTTTTTCCAATAAAATTATTCCTTCGTATCGTGACCTGTGAATGTGTGTTTTCATTTCAATGTAGTGATAAGTTTTTATCATTTATTTACGAATGATAATCGGATAACGATTAACAGGACGTTTCCATTTGTTTTCGTCACGTCACGAGCGTCACGTAACGGTGGGGTTTTCTATTGATTTTCACGTACAACCAATGCGTTACTAGGGAAGTGTAACTCCCTTAGTTTTCAAAGCAGGAAAATCGTTAGCCACTTTTTGGAATGCTCTTATTTTATCACAGCATCTCATAATCCCTAAGCCTCTGTAGTGTCAAGGAAAGCTGATTTATTATGCTCAGTTATAAACTAATATTGCTAAGTAACCATAATGAACTAATAATGTGTAAAATTAATCATTATTAAATGATCTGACTGTAGAACCGTAGGTCTACCGTCCGTTTCTTATATATAGTAGGTACACGACGATGATATCTGTGAATACTTCCAATTTCACCGATTTGCAATCAGAGCCTGGACAGCCAGTAACGCCCTAGGTTGAGAAATCAAGTGAAGATGAATTGATTTTTCTAGTAACTTTTCAATTTTAGATTGAAAATTTATTGAAGTAATTTCGGTTTTTCCAGTTGATTAAAAAATAAACTGTTTTGTCATTTTTTACTAAATTTATTTTATGAACATCAAAATTTTGTAGAAATTAGTGTAAGGTGAAGGTACGGTAAGTTGATTGATGTACGAGAATGTACGGTAATTTGGAAGGGACTGGTATGGCGGGCGCGTAGACAGCGTTCCAGTAGTAGGTATACTCGTAGTTCGTTGGTTGCCGTCCTCCGCCTTTACTCGACGTTTCTCCTCATCGCGTCTATTACCCCCTTCCTCTCATCCCCCCTCTCCCCGTTCGTTCTATTTGCCGCCTTCCGCGGCGTTGAATTGCTAATGCCGCCTGAAGTCAAAAGGCCGATGAGTCCTGGGGGTGTTTAGCCTCCACCTCCACCCCTCCTGCGTAGGCTGCCATTCAGCCTCATCCCTTCAGCCTCCTGCAAACGCCGTGCTCTCCACCTTTCAGCCCCACCACCATCACCTTTCAACCCCATCGGTCCCATTCAACCTCACCACCCCCACCCCGCCCCCCCACCTACCCACCCACTACCACAGTTGTCGTTACAACTTCCAGTCCCCATTGCCACTTCCACTAATCCATTTCTCCTTCCTAATCCCAATTGAAGATCCCAACTAACATCATTAGTACGTGTGAAATACAAGCTGGAGAAGGAGGAGAAATTTAAAAAAAATTCTGTATATATATAATACCTACCTATATAATTTTATAAAAAATATGTATATTATATCTTTATATATAATTCCGAACGGTCTTTGAAATTGTGAAGAACTTCGCGGTCCGATTTTAGTGTTAGACTGCTCATTCGAATCAGCACGGCCCCAAGTTTGTTGCAAAAGTGTCGCCGTTCGTCGCTATACCCACCTTGATCGTGTTCTAGGCGGCCCTTATCAACGAGAGTTGTTTATTAGGCTGTGGCGGTAACAACAGTTGCCATCAATTCACGGTAAGTAAGAAACGTAGTGTTGTTACTAACATCTAGGAGAGTTATTTCTGACCGAAAAAATTGAAACTGAAGAACTTAGCGGACTTTATATATAATTTCAAACGGTCTTTATATAAAATTCAAAAATATATTCGAAGCACGAATTGGGCATGACACAACACACGAAATTAATCCAGACACAGAACAAGCACAAAGAAACGAAGAAGACTCGAGATAGAATTACACCATCATCTCACCATGCCCAAATTCTGAATTCCGCGATTCAACTTTTTGTTTAGTCTCATAGTGGCGAGGACCACCTCAACTGGTGATATTTATTTTATAACATTACTTACATTATTTTTTAATCATTTAATAACATCGCCTTAGCTTTGCACCAGGTCACATAACGCCGCAAATAGGTAGGACTTATGTCGTTACTATAAGGTGCTATATTTTATAAACCAGACGACGCTGACATCTAACTCTGAAACACAAGCTGTATTTACTGAAACACCTCGTGTGTCGTATAGACAAGGTAAAAATATTGGCGGCATATTGTCACACCGACACCGACATCACCCACAGGAGCCTCAGCAGCTAGGTCTACGCCCATGTCGGCGGCCGAGGTGTAAGCTATGTAACCTAGTGATTGAGGATGCGTACTTTTCATCCCCAAATGCCATTCGAGAATATAAGTGTAAAGGTTCAGCAGAATGTCAGTCAAAGATGTGTATTTACCAATTAATCTGTAGGAAATGCTCGGAAAACGAAGGATTTTATGTTGGAAAGACCATTACAACGCTGAATCTCAGGGTAAACAACCACAGAGCATCGGTGAACCAGCCCCAGCAACTTCCTGTTGCAGAACATGTACGATCACACCAATCTACTTTTGATGAGTGCTTTGGGGTGAAAGTGCTGAAAATTATGCCGAAAAGTAACGATAGACTTCTGCAACAGTCAGAACGAGCTCACAGGACCATTTTGGGTGCAAATCGCCCACCTGGCCTCAATATCAACGACTGAATGAAAGCATCGGTGAAAATCATAATCTTCCTAATCCATGAATGCAGGCAACAAGCAACGCGGCAACAAGACTCTTAACAAGCATCGTGATGCGAACAATGTCCATTCATATTTTTTCTGTGATCAAGCTTAATCAACGAAATATCAGGATTTTCTCTTTATTCTTTAAATTGCTACAAATTTCGCATCAGAAGTGTATACTGAGGAGTCAGTAGGGGGGAGAGAGAAGGAAATGTTTTCACAAACCCCGAGCTCCTTTTCAGAGTGACCAAGGGCTGTTTCAATCGGAAGGACAGTAGTACCTACTACTTAGTAATCACTAATTTAATATGAATGATAAATTGACTACACCCGACTCCAAGAATCCATTTCGACTCCAGGCATGTGGAATGACATCATTAGGAAGGCATTGGCGTCGGCAGGTTTTCCAAGTGTCCTGGAGCCTAGAGGGTTGAGCAGAAATGATGGCCAGAGACCAGGTGGCATCTCCTGAAAGAACGGATCGCCACTAATGTGGGCACTGACACGGTATCCCCATCTGCGATAGCCGCTTTCACAAGAAAGGCTGGCAGCACAGCTGAGGCTGCAGCCAATAAGAAAAGAAAAAATACTCCGCACTGATAGACGAAGGTTACAATTTCATCCCATTTACAGTAGGTACGCTGGGACCTTGGACAAAAGAGGCATGTGATTTTATTAATGAGCTGGGGGAAAAAAATTGAACATGCCACAGGAGAGGCAAGGTCAACCTCTTACCTGAAACAAAGGGTCAGTGTGGCCATTCGAAGAGGAAATGCAGCCAGTGTGATGGGAACGCTACCACCCTCTATTCAAATGCAGGAAATATTTTACCTTCTTTGATAACTCAACCATTATGTATCACACCATCCACGTCTCACACTTGTTACTTTATGTTGTTATTGAAATGTTGAATATTGGACTAAGAATATCAGTGACTCGCTTGCTGCAAGCCTAACACTATCTATCGGTCTTTGACAAAACCTAAATCCCCCGAAAAATTATGCCGTCGCTGCTCCATTATAGCAATTTGGGACGTGGCGCTCGTGCAGGAGCCGTATGCTGTGGATAACGCTGTGGCTGGTCTAGGACCAGTTAGGGTATTCACAGGGCCGGGAGAAGGTCCTCCTATGGCTGCAATCTTTGTGGCCAAAGAGGGAGTAGATGTACTGTTGCACAGCAATCTGAGCAGCAGACATGTGGTTGTGACCTCTCTTTCAGTGGGGAGTCAAGGCGGTCGACCTCTCTATTTGGTGTCTGCGTACTCAGTTCATGATATTACTTGCATCAGCTGGACTGTGTATTTAGGGGGCTTGAGGCGGAGGGTCAGGTTGACATGCTGATTTGTGTTGACTCCAATGCCAGGTCCAGATTGTGGCATAGACCTTTTGGACTTGGTAGGACCTGCCGGGAACAATCGTCGTCTATGGTTAAGGGGCGAGAAGCTGGCTGAGTTGGTGTTTGAATGGGGCCTCGTACTGAATAGACCTGGGCAGGCTCCCACCTATATTGGTTGCTGGTGGTGCCTCAAACATTGACGTCTCTCTTGCTACCACACGTGTTGCGGAGAGTGTGAGTGAATGGAGAGTTGATCCTATGCTCACCACAAGTCAGCATGCTGCTATCCTCTTTGAGGTTGGCGACTTGGTGTGGGTGGAGTGAAGGGTGGTGGCAGGTTAGGTTCAGCTGCTCCCGAGCTAACTGGGAGCGATTTAGTGAGGAGGTGGCTGAGGGTCTCAGGGCGTGCCACTACCTGGAGATCACAGCGGCTTGGGGTAGAAAGGGCAGTCACCATTGTTGAGAAGGTGCTAGTGCGGGCGGCCTCCTTGTCCATACCTGTGGCGAGGGGGGTGCCTGTTGCTGTACCTTGGTGGTGCCCGAGACTGGAGGGGTTGAAGCGACGCGTCCTAGCCTTGAGGAATAGGAGACGCCGTAGGGGTATTCGGGCTTCGCCCCAGGAACGGGAGGCATTGCGTGCTAGCAGAGCAGAATACTCCCGGGAGCTTAGGCGAGCTAGGCGCACTGACTGGCGGAGATTCGTCGACGAGGAGGGTAGGGGGAGGCCGTGGGGCAGACCTTACCGTGTGGTGACTGGAAACCCCGCAGCCTACTCCCTGGCCTCTCTGAGTGGGAGGCAGCCGTTGGACTGTGGTTCTGCTGCAAGGGACCTCCTAAATGCTCTGTTTCCGGACGATTCGCGCGAAGAAACAGTTGAACATATGACAGTGCGGGAGCTAGTGGAACGCCGTTTAGATGTAAGTAGTGTTAGTGACAGTGCTAGGTTAAGTTTTAGTGATTTAGTGATAGAAGAGGCAGTGTTTAGTATTAAGAATGGAAAGGCGCCCGGTCTTGATAGGATTGAGGTGGAGATGCTGAAAAGGGCATGGCCTTTGGTCTGCCCGTGGTATTGCTATTTTTCGGTCCTGTCTTGACTTGGGGGTCTTTCCTGCGAGGTGGAAGATTGGAAGGGTTTGTGTACTACTTAAGGGGCGTGATCGGGATCCGGCCGATCCCAAGTCTTTGAGGCCCCTGTGTTTACTCAGTTGCCGGGCAAGGTACTGGAGAAGCTGGTTGTCCGTGAGCTTGGACCTGTGCTAAAATGCTCCAGGCATCAATACGGGTTTGTAGCGGGCAATCCACAGTGGACGCCTTGGAGAGAGTGCAGGAGTTGGTAGGCATGTCGGAGCATAAGTATGTCTTGGGGGTGTTCGTGGACATACGAGGTGCGTTCGACAATGTGTGGTGGCCTGCCGTGATGAAGGAATTGTTGGGGAGGGGTGTCTCTGCTCGTGCCTATAATATCCTGTCTGAATTTCACAGATAGGTGGGTAATATAGAGAGGGGGGTAGATGTGTCAGGAAGGATGTCCAAGGGCTGTCCGCAGGGCTCTGTTCTTGGTCCTAGGTGGAATGCTGTTTGATGGAATTCTTGGGGCCTTGGCTGGGAGCCCAGTTGCTTATGCGGACGATCTTGTGCTCTTGGTTGAAGGGGGAAGCCGGCGGGGTTGGAAGCAGAGGCTGAGCGGCTAATGAGCACTCTGGTCACAGAGTGTGAGGCTGTTAAGCTGATGGCCGGGGATAAAACAGTGGTGATGTTGCTAAAGGGTACCCTGAGTTCTGAGAGACCTCCCATTGTCCGGGTGGGTGGTGCCAGATTGAGGTACCTGTCAGAGGTCAAGTACCTTGGAATTACTCTTGGGTAAAGACTGTCTCTCTCTCTGCACGTTACCTCGGTGTGTGACAAGGCCTTGGCTTCTTTTATGAAAACGGGGTTCAGTACTGGGCACCCCACGTGGGCCAGGTTGGTTGGAGGAAGCTGGGGTCTGCACAACGCAGGGCCCTTTTGAAAGTCAATAGGGCATACCGGACATCTTCTACGTGTGCCCTGCCCGTTTTGGCTGGGGTACTGCCCGTCATGTTTGAGGGCTATAGAAGGTGGGGGGTGAGGAAGATTGGTAGACATTGGTGATTCCTCGTATTCTGACGGATGGTGGGGAGTCAGGCCAATCTCGGAGCCAGCGGGTTCACAGATTAGATCAGGCCCTCCTCACTGCTTGGCAGGAGGAATGGGATAGTGTCACCACGGGGAGGTTAACTCACCGTCTCCTTCCTGATTCAGGGCCCGACGGGACATGCAATGGATAGTCCCGGTGCGAACTGACACAGTTTGTGATTGGGCATGGCGAGTTTTCTGAGCTCGCTAGCATGGGGCTGTGTGTCGAGCAGCCTTGTGCGTGTGGTGGGATAGAGCTGGCAGAGCACATACTTTCGGATTGTCCCGAGTATCGGCGTTGCGGGTGTTGCATTAGAGGGAGTTCCCTTCTCTGAGCTTCTTGCAACACCTGAAATGTATGGAAGACTTTTGGCATTTTGCTTGGAGGTGGTCCCTCTCTTAGCCTTCAGGCATAATGTTAGAAACCAGGGGGGTGATTAATGAGAGTAGGGGGGTGGGTAGGTATAGGTATACTGATAGTGCTGTATATATGCCGATAGTTGTTAGGAGTAGGGGGGTGGGTAGGTATAGGTATACTGATAGTGCTGTATATTTGCCGATAGTTGTTAGGAATGTATGATAGGGTATTTAGGGGTATTACTTTAGGTTAAGTTAGGATTAGGGAAAAATTTCGTGCCACCTGATTGCTGGCTGGGAGTACTCTCAGAGGTGGTGTGGAGTGAGCGGAGAGGCAGGGTGTGGGGCACCACGTGACATTCATTGAGGGCTTTCGCTACCCCTCTCTGAATCCCCATCCCAAGATAAAGTGGTAGCACATCCAGTACAGCCTTAGGAATCCTTATGGAATCCAAATGTACCACAACCCTTCCTCACACCCTCATAATGTTTGAGCTGTGGGGGTCCACTAAGTGGTTGGATGGGGATCCCTCATAAACCCTCATAAGGTTTGAGTTGTGGGAGTCCACCAAGCAATTAGATGGAATCCCTCAGGTGTGGATAAAGTGGTAGGTGCAGAGACACCTTCTCTGTGCCGGGCCAGCGACCATTCTGGCCTTAATGGAGGAGTGCTGGTTGGCGCTTTCTCCAGTAAAAAGCCCCAGGCTACCGGTGCATAGACTTTTCGAAGCAATGTTACTTGTAAAGTTTTGCAGATGAGGGGGAGAGATCTCGATTTTTCAATATTTCAGCCTGCTTGATTACTACCCTTTATGGTTGATCGAAATGCCTAAGGATGCCGATGTTACTGGCACATTCTCTTCCAATGTATGATTTTACAGCCAAATTTCATAAACTTTGGTCCAGTAGTTTTGGAGAAACGCTCTGGACAGCATACGGTGGATGGACGGATTTTTATCTCCCCCATAGTCGATTACCACGGTTCATTATTGAAAATAATAAACCAAAACTCCAAAATTCATGGCTTTGTATGAATTTCTTGCAAATTTCTTGTATTAATTCCCTGTGAACATCGTATATTTCTTCTATTACATCTTTATCAACTATGCAAACCAATGCAATAAATTATTATTCTTCGATAAAAGGTATCTGCATATCATTTTCTGGTTGCCTTCAAGATTTGGCCCCTCTTTTTGAAGGAAAAATTCATTTTGTAAAAGGACAAATTCATTTTGTAAAAGGACGAATTCATTTTGTAAAAGGACGAATTCAATTTGAAAATACTATATATATACAGCGAGAGAGAGAGAGAGAGAGAGAGAGAGAGAGAGAGAGAGAGAGAACCACCCTCTTCTTTAGAAACTTTCCAGATTCTCTTCTGGAAGAATATTTTAGTACTATGTACCTGTATATCGGAGTATTAGACTACTGCTCCATTCACAATTCGCACCATCTTCACCTTAAATTCCCGTGGCATTTCTTGCGATCGTCAGATCCCGATTTAAACTTCTTAATTGGTCAGAACCGCGTAAATTGGACTGACTCCTCCTCCACCCCCTTCCACCACCACAGTCATCAACACCCCTCGAGAAAACTTTCCCAACTCCCGACTTCTTATTAGGGCAGTTTAAATCATAGCTTTTAATTAAAAACTAGGAGGTCCCTCTTTCCGTCCGAGCGGGTTCCCGGGGGAGAGACGGCAGACTGGCGGAAACGCGAAATACGAAAAAGGGCATTTCATTAGAATTAATACGGAATCATAAAGTGCGTAATGAATTCTGGAAGGAGTGAGTAACTTTTTTGGCCTCATTAATTGAAATTACTTCATTCTGTATATTTTACATCTCTGTTCCTTACAATAAATGGGCTCTGTACAATTTGTTCTCTTGGGTTGGCATCAAGTAGATGACGCAAATGACTACTTAAAACTAAATGACTAGGTACCTACTTACTTTATGTCCTACAGTTCCTCTATGGCCCCAACTTGGACTAGGTACTCCAACTTCAAATAATTCAATTATCCTTTGTTAGCCTCGATATTCAACTTGGTTCTTTTTTTATTTGCTCTAAATCCACGCCCTTCTTCACCAATCTAACTCTTCCTCTTCCCCCTTTACCTTTTTATCCCCGCTGTCGTCCTTTTCTTTTTTTTAACTTGTTTATCCACTATTCCTTCTTATTTCTGAAAAGAAACCATTTCTTTCCTTCCCCCCCACCTTCCTTTTTCGCGAAAAGAAATTATCTTTGTTTTATATTTACGAGTCCCCGAAGGGTTCCGGGAGTAATTTATTTCAAGGTGATGGGGGAGTCGGGGTAATCGTAGGTTGTGGAGAGGGTGAGGGGGGAGGTGGAAAGGTGGGCAGAGGGAACAATAAAAACACGTCTCGGATTTATCAAGGGAGACTTTTAAAATAAGTCAAGGAAGGAGGAACTTGGCAGAGTTCCTTGATCTTGATTTTCCCCTTCCCCAGCGGCCTTTGTGCTTCTGCTTCCATTTTCAAAATAACGCTATGCGAACATTCTGTATGCCACTCAGCGCAAAATTTAAGGGATCTAGGGGGACAAAATCCAAAGTGAAAATCATTGAAATCGGCTAGGACCTCGCAAGATGTGTACATGAATACCCATTGATGAATTCGAACTTCGGACAGCTCACAAACTCCAGATCTAAGTGGTGGTACTTGTTCAAACATGACGTTTCCCACCATGGTGAAAATGGAGCAATTTTACTTCCTATTTCATTTACTGTCCACTACCCCTGGGAGAATAATAAACACTTTCTCTTGATGGGGAATCGTTCTACGCAGTATGAGGTAGTTCTCATAATTTAAATAATTTCATTGAGCCTCAGGAGAGTGGGTTTTTGGTTAACGCTAGTGTTAGTGAAATTATGCTTATAGCAGTACATTCAATTAAACTTTTTGTCCAGTGTTCGGTCTTGTGGGTAAAATTTCTAGTTTTGCTTGGAAGATAAGATTGTCAAAAGTCTATACTCGTTGGAAAATCTTGCGCATACTAGCGCATACTGTCACATTTGCGATTTGCAGTGAAGAATTTCACTCATACGTAGACATCATGCTCTGATGTAGGTACTGTCATAAGCATTCAACTTCTGTGGTACAAAAATAGCTACAAATAATGCAAGTATGGTACTTTTAGTACCTGCAGAAACTACAGAGAATATATATTATTAAGATAATATAAGCATGTAATACGTAATTGGACACAAAATTCCGTCTGTCGGAGAATCGCGCAAGAAGCATCAAAATTACAAAGCAAATTGGAATCGAGTATACAACACCCAAACAAATATATCAGTACTCACGAAGTGAGTCACATGATAGCGCAATCTCTTGTAAGGATATCCGGGTGAAGCAGACGCTTCCTGACTTGAATAGGATACAAAATGGCTTTGGAGCTCACTCAGCTGATCAATGACCTTCTGTTTGTCTTCAGCATTCTCCCTTCAGCCCACCCTTTCAAATTTCAGCTTCCTGCGTCAGATAGGAGAGAAAATGACTTCAGAGCTCAATCATCTGATCAATGACCTCCCATTCATCTTCAGCATTCTCCCTTGAGCCTCCCTCTCAAATTTCAGCTTCCTGTGTCGAATAGGAGAGAAAAAAACTTCGGAGCTCAATCAGCTGATCAATTACCTCCCATTCGTCTCCGGCATTCTCCCTTCAGCCCCCCTCTCAAATTTCAGCTTCCTGCATCAAATAGGAGACAAAATGGCTTTGGAGTTCACTCCGCTGATCGATGTCCTCTCATACGTCAGGGGCCTCTGATACATCTTTATCCTCGCCATGTTACAGAATCATTTTTCCTTATTTAAAAGAAAATGCGCTAAAAACTATGAGAAAAATGGATTAGCCAGCAGTTAACGCAAATATGATTAAATTCACCAATTGAATTCTCTAACCAATACAAGCCTGTAACTCCATGCGACCCGAAAATAACTGGCGAGGGCTGGTCATTTGTTTCCGAAACCCCATCCCAATTAAGGGTTCCCTTGCCGAAACAGCGAATCCGAAACCCTCTCTGTATTGAGTGATCCCCAAAAAAATCAGGTACATCCTCCAGCTGACTCATATTACAAAGTGAGGAAAGCTCACATCTTACATTGACGGGCATGAATGGTTTGTGGTTGAAGCCAGTCGGAGACCCTCTCATCTTGAGTACTCAGTCAAGTGTGTGAATGTCACGGCTCAGCGAAGATTTCTCGAGGTCCACTCAACTAACCGAGTGGTTCAAATCACGATATACAGGGTTACTACCTGCAGGACTACCAGAAGTGACAGCTCGTGCCAGGCTATCCTCACGGTGCACATTGGGCGTTAAATTGGGCCTAGCAGTTCAAAAGTCGAAAAATGAAGGTGTTCCTTACCTGGTGAAAAGCGATTCAACGTTTCATAGACACCCAGGTGGGCCATAAACAAGATGGACGCCGAACTGCAGTTAATTAATTTTAAGTTAATTATATCCATTGCCACTATACAGGGCAGTCTATTTTTAGACATCTTAGCCAGTACTTTCTGCAAAGATCTGCAAAGAAGCGACAGTGTGTGTGTAAAGATGGATTTCAAATTGGCTTCCAACTTCAATACATGTATATAGCCAAGGGAATTAGACTTTGAGTAGGTACCGACCTAACAATTTGCACAATAGGTATTTGCTCTGAAATCAAAATTTTCTGGTATTTTACATTTCTTACTTTCATCACTTATCAATAATTTCGACACGTACTTTGTTCTTCAAATAATTCTATACGTCCATGTTACCATATGTGAGGAAACTGTACAGCCCACCCAACTTGGCAGACGTTTTTTGGTAATACAGCGAATAGGACTTCCTTGAGATAAAACTCAAGGCTGATTCAAATTCTTTTCACCTTCATCATTACGTCAAATCCTTTGAAAAAATACGAAACCGAACGCTCGTACACCCAAAGCAAATTCAAGTTAATACTAGATTGAAACTCCTAATCCACTACCATCTCGGAGGGAATTTTTCATTTTCATTTTCACCCCACAAAGAAAAGTCGTTTACATCTTTTGTTCGGAAAACGGAAGATATTTCCCCGGTAGCCGAAATCCTGCAGCTAAGAAATCTATAGGTAGGTGTTTACAGTGGGCTTAGCGAGTAGAAGCCATTACGAGCATCTGCGCTCCTCCAAGGTTTTGAGAAGGAGGAAGGGGGACCGGAAATATTTCATTTGGACTTTTTCTCTTCAACGCCAAATCCCGGGTTAAGAACGAAGGTTTCGGCCCATTAGTCAGAAAACGTTTTTCCTTAGTTTGCGAAGAAGACGGCGGAGAAGAGCGAAAAAGGGAGTGAGGGGAAACGGAGAAGTTAAAATCATTACCGACCCCCAGGAAGAGGCGATGGGGGAAAATATGAAACAATTTCCCCCTCCCACCGGCGTTCTTGAATAAATGCCTTTTGGCGTTGATCCTTCCTCCGTTTTCAGGAGTGTTCCCTCCATCCGATTATATTTCCGGCTCGCCTCGAATTAAGCGCGAAAGAATCAAGTTTCCCTCAATAGAGAACAGACTAGGTGGAACAAACAAGCTAATAAACTAATTAGCCCAGAGTATTCCGTATTTTGGTTTCCCGGAATTATTAATTTTAATGCTCTTTTCGGCTGTTTGCATCGAAATACTCCACTCCGCACGAGAATGAGTAATAAAACAACGCCAACGCACTCTAATGGACGTTTCAGGAAGGCCGATCAGCTGTTATGAGTGTCTCAACTCACTCTAGTGGATGTATTTGGAAGATAGATCAGTTGTAAGGGTGGGTATCAATATATTGATATTTACATTTAAAATATCGGTGTTTTGCTTCTTTACTACCGAAGGTAGGGATGCTTTGTGTTCTTGATGGAAGTCGAAAAAATGTTTGCGTTCCAGATTAATTTTGGTTCCGTGTCTGTCTGTCTCTATGTGGTGAATCCTTGTCACGCCCAAAACTAAACCAAGTTTCAGTCCGATTTCGATGAAATTTTAAGGGATTATGTGGGTGTGCTCCTAGACGGTCCCCTATAACTTTCAATGTCGTTGGATCAACGGTAGCCTGTACACATGCGCAAACGTGAATTTTTCATTACGTCGATTTCTCATTATCCGTTGGTTCATT
Source organism: Adelphocoris suturalis (assembly GCA_030762985.1). Classification (NCBI taxonomy): domain Eukaryota; kingdom Metazoa; phylum Arthropoda; class Insecta; order Hemiptera; family Miridae; genus Adelphocoris; species Adelphocoris suturalis. The sequence continues at coordinate 86,674,049 of CM061044.1, forward strand.
TCGTTCAGATTCGGTAGGCAGTTTTGTATATGCTCTAGAAAAATGCCCCATAAATTATATAGCGATTAGTGGAGTGCGAAACCAATATCGATTAACACAGGCGAAACTCCGAGTGTAATGGAACGATTTTGATGACATTTTCAGGGTTTTGGGCGTGTTAGCTTTTAAACGGACCCCTATAAATTTCATAGCACTTGGATAAATAGCAGTCTTGGATATGCGCAACCGTAGATTTCTTATAACGTCGATCTCCCTATATCTGTTTACCCAATTCCGTTCAAAGTGCAAGCTATTTTTTTTTTTTTTTTTTTCTTTTTTTTATTCCCCCTTTTTTTGTGTTTGAACTCTAGGATTCGTTTTAGAATGCCACAAAACGGATTTAATGTAGGTAGATATTTTTCGAAAATTATGATTTTAAATTTCTTGGAGCCATTGTGATACAATGCAGTTTCATTGTCCACGAAAGTTCGCAAACGGAGAGTTTGAATCCCGTGACATGGCAAGAAACCTCGATTAGTGGTGCTTTAGTTGTGTTAGTAAGGGATGGGGCGGAGAAGGGTGAGGGATGGGACATTTTGTTTTGACTTGGGTTGAGCCGAGTAAGGAAAGTTGGGGTGAAGCCCATCAAAACTACGCCGCTCAACAGCACCAAGTCGTAAATTTCCTCGTCTGCTACGAAACGAGAAGTTTTTTCTTCCCGTAGAGGAAGCAGCAAGCGGAGGTGCTTTCAGTTAGGCCGGTTGTTTGTCGTTTTCTCCGCCGCGTTCGACACTAAAATGGGACGAAGAACTTTTGAAGAGTGGAAAAAATATGCTGGTGAAGAACGACGTAATTCTTGGTAGGCTAATATTAGGGAAATTTTGGATATATCCTGACCATATCCATATTAAATCTTCTGAAATGACACATAAATATAAATAGGTACACCTATAGTTTCTTTATTTCTACTGGTAACACATAAAAAAAGAAAAAACTCGGCGCTCCGCGCCTCGCCAGGGGGCAAGCCCCCTGGACCCCCGGTTACCTCTATTTACATACTTCGGACGAAATTATTGAAACACAGAATGTGTTTGCGTTGTCGCGCAACCAAGTGACAACCAAACAAGCGTCATTGTTTACTATTCATTTATAACATCAATTTATATAGTTATAGTATGAAACTACGAAAAAAAATACGAAATAAATTCGTGATAAATCAAGAGCGATTTATCAAGTAAATGTCCTAAAGAGGCTACATACGAAATTACAGCTTCCTAGAGTGTAAAGTATAGAAATTAGCTTTAAAAGCCACTCATCTGATCCGGACCCTGGACATCGTCAAGTAAATGTCCTAAAGAGGCTACATACGAAATTACAGCTTCCTAGAATATATAGCATAGAAATTAGCTTTAAGAGCCACACATCTGATCCGGACCCTGAGCATCGTCAAGTAAATGTCCTAAAGAGGCTACATACGAAATTACAGCTTCCTAGAGTGTAAAGCATAGAAATTAGCTTTAAGAGCCACACATCTGATCCGGACCCTGAGCATCGTCAAGTAAATGTCCTAAAGAGGCTACAAACGAAATTACAGCTTCCTAGAGTGTAAAGTATAGAAATTACCTATTCAAATTATTTAACCTCCGCTTCACAAATCAAACCGTTTTCGTAATACTCAGATCACCTGCTATGAATCAAATCATCGAAACACAAGCTCAATGAAATCATCAGAAATTAACAAGCGGTTGCAATCATGTTCACAATATCAATTATTGAGAATGATCACCTGTGTGTAAACAATTATTTATATAACCATGCTCATAACTCAGTTTGTTGGACACGCACTTCGCAGTAGTTAACATAATATTGTTGGATAAATCGAGAGCTTTCGAACGAATGGTCAACGAATTTTGTGGGATGAAAAACGACGAAGTACCATATCCCTAGCAACGACTCGGTTGTACGTGAAAATCATCCGTCACACATTTCGTTACCATCCCGCGTTCCATTTTCGGCTAGTTAGTCCATGGCTAAAACACATTCTGTGTTAAAATGGCTAAGTTGGGAGGGCAGTTTAGCTTCATCACTCCTTGTAGCATTGAAGAAGAATACAATTTTTCTTAGTATAAAAGGTCATTTCTTATGTAGATAACTGTACATTTTTGTTTTTTTCTTAGTGTTTAGTCGAATTTCATCTGCTCTTGTTCCAGTCTGCATTTTTCTATTTACTCCCTCAAGCGAGGCAAGGGTTCTACGTCTTCGAGATCGAAACATCTCACCTCTCTTCTGGAATCTCGGAGACGTAGTGATATTGCGAATTGGATTTTCGTTTTCACACATCCTGCAATCACTGGTGAAGGCTTCTCCCATTTTTCTGCTAATGAGTGGGTCAGTCTTTTTTCGAAGGCTTTGATCTCGTCGTGAAGAACTTCCTAAGGAGAGCAGATGAGAGGGGTGAAGGAACCTCTCAAGTCCTCGGCTGCTTCGTCGTATTTCCTATGCTTGGCTCTAGCAGTTCCTCCGGAAATAGAGATCCATTCCTGGGAAGAGTAAGAGAAGTATATAATTAGGGTTGACAGAACAAAGTAAGACCGAATCGACGTTATCAGAAGTGCAAGGTTGCGCATGCCCACATGCTAAAAAATCGGTCTATTTTACAAGTGTCGACCAACTTTAGTTTTGCACATGCTCAATTGTTGCTATTCAACGAATTGCTATTGAGTTCATAGGCCATCCCCCGAAACCCATACTAAATCGCCCTAATAGGTAGCGGGAAATCAACTTAATTAGAAATTCAAATTCGCGGATGTGCGTAAGCCATTATTGGGTTAACGGCAATGAAATTTATATGGGACTGTCTGGGAACAATCGCGCACTATTCCTGGAAATTTCATCAAAATCCTACTAAAACTTAGAATAGTTGTGGTAGGAGCAAGGAATGGGAAATTTTCATTATTACCGACATTCAGGCAGAGAAACATGGAACCGAAATTAATCAGCAAGCTCGTTGAGCCTCTATAGGCCTGCTGTTCACGATTCACATATTGAGGAACTACCTAGATCAGCTCAGCGAGCTTTGTAGCTCATTTTTCCCTCAATAGCTTCAATAACCGAGGGGGCTGAAATTTGGTAGGGAGCCTTTATAGGCATGCTGTGTACGATTGACAAAGTGACCACCCACCCTGATTAGCTTATAGGGCTCAGGAAACATGATACATGATTTTCATTCATCATGCACGATCCTCCACTTGCCTGAGAAAACTGCAGCACTCTTGCACGCTACGTTCCGCGTGATCTTCCTTCCTGTTTATTGGGCAACTAAACGGTGTTCTGAACTGAAAATTGCATTTGACTTCGAATCTAAGGTCAAAAGTGCGAAATTCCAGGAGATGAAATAAATCAGATGAAAACTGTTGAATTTTAGCTTGATAAACAGATTACACATTCGCGCATGCCCAGAAGCTAGTGCTGAAACAATCATGTTGGAATTGACATGTAGATTAAGGAACAATCACATCGTATCCCAACTTTCCTCCTAATCGGGACTAACTATCAATTTCTGAGTAACTCGCACTTTCCAAGAAATATTCTTAAAAATCAACCAAAACTGTAAAAGTTATGCGTGTTGTAAGAAATTCACTTTTGAGCAGGCGCTGCTGCTAATAATTATACGATCCTTATCAAATTTATTTGAGATGAGCAACTTGGTTTTTCCTAACTACTCTCCACATTTGAGATAGATCGGACGACTAGGGCGTGAGGTAATATTGCTGGATGAAATTTACATTTGCGCACACGCCGAGTGAAGTATTGATTTGGGAACATTAAAACTGATAAAGGACCATCTTCACCCAAACCCACAGATTTCCTGAACGTTGCATTAAAATTGGATGAAAACTGTAGAAGGTATGCGTGATGCAAGGATTTGTGGACTCGTGGATAGACACACAAACACACACACACGCATACTCACAGAGACATGAAACCAAAGTTATTCAGAATGGTCTAAAACGTAAAATGCGAGTGGAATTTTTGATTTTGTTGACAAAAATTGAGCATCCTCATTATGTGAAAAAAATAAAAATAAAATAAAAGCTACCTTCACCTTTTGGTAGACTCGGAAATAATGAAATTATAAACCATTGTTATTGATTTGTAGCGTTGTTATTCAACTTTTGGATTCTACCCATCTTGAAGCTTAAATAAACAAGTTTAAATAGTATACCTATGTGGCGGGAAGCTTTATTCTTTTTCATTTGGGGGGGTTACTGAGGATCATTATTGAAACTAATAAACCAAAAAGTTTTGGGACTAAAAGAGCCCTTTCGGCATACTATCTACTTAAAAAGCGCGAAGATCGCCTTTCTCGGGAAATCGCCTGTTTTACGTCAAGTGCCAATCGTTCAATCAGGCCGGCAGAGGGGAGGTAACACACGAGGAAGGAGGTTAGTTGGGAATCGTGTTCGGAAAACTCAGAGGAGATGAGTCGGCAGGGGAGGTCCCCGCAGTTCATCAATCACACCATTCAGGGAGTCGACGTTCCTGCTTAGGCCAGCAGCCTCTCGCCCTGCCCCATCCCCCTTATCCCACTCCCCCTTCATACCTGTTATTGATAGTCGTCCTAATCTTTGCTTCGCAAAACCGCTTCTCGCTCCTTTTCGAACTACAATCTACGCCTCTGGTATGAGGCCTGAATTAACTACCTTACCATCAATCAATCCCACCTTACCGCCTCCACTCCGCGTTTTCCTTCGCTTTTCTTCCACGCCTCTTTCGCGTCTTTTCACCCCTATATGGATCTCCATCGATACGGATTTAACTTGTCTCCCTTTTTCAAGCGTTTGTATGCGACTAACTTGCCGAGAGCGACGTGTGATGCGTGGGGATGATAAAACGGAATTTGGCTCAGCGCGTGGGATTTAGCCTTCAAACATTGAAAAATTACCTACAAACAACGCGCTCCGCCCCCAATTTAAACTCCTTCCTGTTCAAAAGGACTACTAAGCGCAAACGCTGCAAATTCTAACACGAAATCAAACCAAATCAAATTAATTTTACGAGAAACTACGTCATTACATCACTCTCGCCTGGGTGGGACTCCGTTGTCTAGTGTGACCTCACTTTTAGCGAAACTTTGAATAAGCCAAAAAATTAATCTGTACTCTCCTACTACAAATTGTTTTCTTTTAAAGTACTTTCCCAATTTTAGCAACAAACTACGTCATCGCCCCCCTCCTGCCGGGGTCCTGTCTAGTGTTACGTAACCTTTGGCCAAAACATTGAGCGAGCAGAAAAAGCTAAAAATTCTCTTTTACAACAAATGGTTTTCATTCAAAGATGATTCTTAAAATTTTGACAGCAAATTGCGTCATTGCATAACTTCCCCTGTCAAGTGTGAGGTCACGTTTTGTCGAAACTTTGAACAAGCCGAAAAATAAAACCGCACTATTCTACGACAAATTGTTTTCTTTCAAAGTTGATTTTCCCAATTGCATCAACAAACTAAGCCATCGCCGTCCTCCTGCCGGGGCCCTGTTTAGTGTGACGTCATTTGGTTTGGCCAAACCATTACATAAGCAGGAAAAGAAAACATTCTCTTTTATTACAAATAGTTTTCTTTCAAAGATGATTTTTTAAATGTTGGCAACAAATTACGTCATTGCATAAATTCCACCTAGGTGGGACCCCATGCCTAGTGAGAAGTCCCTTTTTGCCAAAACCTTGAACAAGAAGAAAAATCAAACCTTACTCTTCTACAACTTATACTTAGTTTTCTTTACATGATGATTTTTTATAGTTTTGGATTATAAACTACGTCATTGTACACATCCCACCAGGGCGAGACCTTCCTGTCTAGTGTGACGTTTCTTTCGGCCAAAACTTTGAATGAGCAGTAAAAGCAAATCACTCATCGTAGGAACTGCGAATGGTGTCCAAATTTTCAGGGTGAAGTCTACATTCATTGAAAAATAACGAATGCAAAATTTCCAGACCACTGGGTAATCTCCATTGTATAACAGATGAGGCAGGATAAGGGTCAAAAACGAATAAAAGTCCTTATCGCCGAGCTTTCGGTTTATATAAAACCATCTTCAGGGCTCAAGGATCTTTCACGGTGTCGAAATATAGGACACGGTCATCGATTCAGAAGTCAATTGTCATATAACAAAAACAAGAAATGGTTGCAGCTGAGTCCTGAAGATGGTTTTATATAAACCGAAAGCTCAGCGATAAGGACTTTTATTCGTTTTTGACCAGTATCCTGATAATTTGACAACAGACATATTGTGGGTCGATAATCTCTTTCTCTAGATGAGGCAGAGTTGGTTAGTTGCTTATCTACTGGTCCATTTAGATACTGTGATGTAATTCCTTCATTCCATCTCTTTTATCAACATTTTGAATGAATTGTTGAATGGTGATGTCGCTTTGAATGAAATGACGACGCCCAGGAGCGTTACATATTTCGCGTCAGATGCCTGCTGGGAACACCCGAAACTGGAGTCCGACCTCGCTAGTGTTTACCCAACCGCGGCGGTAGCCCTTCGGGCTTTGAATTTTCAGGTTGGCCAACTCTACGAGAAGAATGGTTGTAAAGTTTGTCGAAACCCCCTAAAACTAAAAGGTCTGACCCTCTGTCCCAGACAGTTTGAGTCCGCCGTGAAATTGCAGTGGAAGTAGTTCGCTTGAGTTGCCTGACTCGGCCAACTGGCTGAGAAAACACTGGGAAAGGCTCCCCCAAAAATCATTATTTTATTTTATTCTCGACGCGGAGTTCGAAAACTTTACGATTGCGGTTTTCGGGGGTGTTTTTCATAGAAATGAATACCGCTACAATTATGTTGAGTACTTTCTTTTATTAGGGTTAACTGGGTAAGTGCGCACCCATTTTTCATAAATCTGACTTTGTGATGCTACCATTTCCCTCAAACTAAGAAATAATTAATGACTATGGTTTTATTACATTCTATGTCGAAAAACATATTGAATTGAAGTTAGTAACATTAAGAATTTTGAAAAACCTAGGAGCATTCAAACAACCCACTTACCTCCGTTGAGAGACAAGTGCGTACGAATAGTGGGGCAAGTGCGTCTAATTCAACTGTCTATCCGAAAAATGATGAAAATGAAATTATTCAAAGTAAGTAGATTTCAAGTAGGTATAATTTAAAACAAATCGTAAATGAAAAATAAAAAGCGGTAAAATGGATTATTTTTAGTAACTCAACATGAATTCCTGAGTGTAATGTTTTTGCCATCAATATGGAAGATAAAAAATCAAAGATTTGTGCACAATAGTAATATATATAAAACATATACCATATCAACATGGATAACGTATTTGTAACTCTTCGGACAACTTGAATTAAATTATATTCTATTAATAATTCTAGACAAGTTCTTAAACGGCGCTCATCGTTTGTGATAAGATCAATGCTCTGCTTAAAGTTAAACGGTCATTGAGGGCCGAATAAACTCAGTTCTATGGGTTTTTAGTGGAGAATTTGTCTAGTGAGGTATATTATGGAGGAAAGATAGTACAGAGCGAAAGGTTCTGATGATGAATGTATTGATCGGATTGATGAAAGTGTTTATCAAGGCAGCCACGTATCTTCCAGGAAGGCCCAAATCATTTCTAAAATGGATTGAAGAGAGACTGTTGGATTCAACAACTACTAGTTCCCATTTCTTTGACTTTGCTGCCGACAAGCGAAAGGACATACCGATAGCAGAAAGTATATAAATAATTTAGTTAAACAAGAAAATAACGACCGTTGCAAGAAACACTCAAAGAATTTGAAAAAAAAAAAACTGATCTACTGAACTAACCTGAACACTGGAGAATAACACTGATCATAACACCAAAAACCATCACATTCCCTTCCCCTATCACGAGGTTAACAAATGATGTCCAAAATCAGCAGTTTGCATCATGGAACTAAAACTATCCTTGTAGTTCCATGAGTTTATGCTGCCTTTTTGTCTTCTTCTTCTCTTTCTTTGACGTTTAAACTCCAGTTGTCTAAACCAAAGTAACAAGGGCTTCTACGCACGCCAAACGCAATCAGTGCGAGTGGATAAAAACCAAGTTTTAAAAATAAACTACTTTTGGCAAGAGTGTCAGTATAGGTACACGATTCCACCAGAAACTGTCACGAAAGGTACTTACTGGCTCTGAAAAACGGAGATCTGTGCCGGTGGCTCAGCTAGGTAGGTATGTGTGAAAACTAAATGATTGATCAGCACATACGAATTATACATATTCGAAAAATCACAATTCATTAATGACTTTGTTCGATATATTAATCCATTTCTTTTGATTCGCTTGAGAGAACCAGGTGACACAATGGATAAGGTACACAACGCAGTCAATGAAGCAGAAAGCTCAAATTATATTTTTATATTTGACCATTAGCATATACGAGTTTTTATATTCCCTTTAAAATACCATAGTAACAAAGGATCCTCTGCCTTCAACACATGAGTTTATCGTGGTTTATGAATTCGGGTTTCGTAGGTGTGGTTTCCACCCTTGTTTGCGTTAGCTTTTCAATTTGGCGTGGCCTGCGGTTTACGTAAAAAGGGGTTGAGAGCACATGTGTGCTTTTGTTACAGAAAACCCCCCCCCCCCCCTCACGGCCGCCCCTCCGCAGACATCTTTATGGATAATCTGGGAAGGGCTAAACAAATGGAAATTAATGTGGGCTCGATGGAAAATTTGCGTTTGGCATAAAACCGAATGCTGCAAAATTGAATCTTGATATAGTCAGATCGTTCGCCAGTAACATCGCAGCTTTGTTCTTCATGGATGTATTTTTAACCGACAATAGATTATTCGGTGGGATTGTAAAATCTGAACAGTAGCTTCATGATTCGAATCAGTTGTTTGAGTTTTTTCAGACAAAGGTATGGTTATCCTGTGAATCACCATCAGTGACAGACCACATAGCTGAAGGGAGGATTGTACATACGTACATAATAGGATTGTACATTGAGGTATGTACATAAAAATTTTACGTCGACAAATAATTGAAGCAATATAGGTCTAAGTCTCAAAAAATAGGAAACTTGTGCATTTGAATTTTAGACGTCTATGTCCCAAGGCCAGTGATATGAAGCAGGAATAAGTGCCATCAGAACATAGTTCCACTGCTGTATAGTTCCTTGAGGTAACATTATGTAGGAGACTTACATAGTTTCTGCTTTCTAAAATGTTTAGTGTCTACTAAATTATACTATAAACTATGTCTAAGTGTTCATAAACTCATAGGTTATCAGGTTCCATTGTCTAAAAGTTTGAATTGGCCTGCTGAAAAATTTGGCAGAAGGCACTTAGTCCCTTTTTCACTTTTGTTTGTGGGTCTAACGAATGACATGTCTGACGAATAACTATGTACAATCATCTCGTTGTAAATTTTTGAAAATTCCTACTTCAACCGAAATACACTGTTGAATTTTTGAAAGGAACTCTTCTCTTTCATTGCCAAGGATTGCAGGAGAGAGAAGCGGTAAGAGAAGAGATTATTGTAATTCGTATCTAAGGAGAGTTATGATCTGGAATATTTGGAGCCACTGCAATAGTTTCAGTTTCTACGGAAATTCGTTACAGCGAAGGTACCTACGTCTATTTAAATGACTTATTACTACTCTTCAAGCACCCTCTCACAATTGAAATTTAAACTTTTAGAATACAGGTCCTGGAATGTTGTTAATCATGATGATGAAGTTGATGATCATGAATGATAGTAAGTCATCTCGAGCCACGTACGAGTAAACGACTCAATACCATTTGCTCACAAATCTGAATTTGGACACGGTTCATCAACTCTACATATAAAATACGATAAAATTTATTAAAAAAGAGAAAAGTAACTTTTTTAGATGCCAGAGAAAGAAACAATAGACCTTACAGACTCAAGTTACCTAAAGTAAAAAACGCTTACGCTCAGGTGACAACCTTGATATAAAGGGATGCAAATTGTAAACAAACAATTCGACAAAATTGTGGAAACCCTTGATATAAATAATGATAATCTTCTGCGTCAGAGAAATACATAGTACACGACAGCAACACCAACAAATTCTTCCTTTCACCATAGTTAAATAATAATAATAATAATTACTTCAAAATTTCGACTACTAAAAAGATACAAGTGTGCGGCTCCGCTGAGATGAGTGCACCTAGCCTGTGCTCGTGCACAGCTATTGAACGGGTCCACTCTACAAGATACTTGGAAATGATTGATGAACACCTTAAGTGGAAGGTGTTATATGTTTGCGTTTGTCCAAGGACTTCCAAGTTCAATCACTAATTTTATAGATTGCGAGGATCTCTAAATAGGGAAGTAACGACCACAGTTTATAAGTCGCTTTTTCAGAGCCTTATCAGCTTTGGAATGATTGCTTGTGGTGGAGCTTCTTACTGTGTATTGAATTCTCTCAATGTAAAAATCCATTCTCAAGACGATTGCGAGAAAACCCCGAAGGTATCCCACGGTTGATTTGTTTATTTTTTTAATGTGTTTTCCGTTCAACAACTATATTTAAAGGCGACACTAATGTTTCTGCACATATATCCAGAGTACTTCACAATTTCGAAAAACGCCTCGTACCCGCTCCATCCTACCTTCCAAGCAGTTTAGCCCGCCCCAAAAACCAGACTCTGGAGCACCTCTAGACAAAAACGTATTGCTTTCGAGTCTACTTAAAGGTAACGGAAGCATTGTTTTCACTTTTGAGAGAAAAAAATTTTTGGTCTCCAAAATCAAAATTTCCACTCGCTTTTCGTCTTTGACCATTCTGAGCAACTTTGGTTCCGTGTCTGTCTGTCTGTGAGCGTGTGTGTGTCTGTCTCCCTCTCTCTCTCTCTCTCTCTCTGTGTGTGTGTGTGTGTGTGTGTGTGTGTGTGTGTGTGTGTGTGTGTGTGCGTGTCTCTCTCTGTGTGTGTGTGTGTGTCTGTGTGTGTGTGTGTGTGTGTGTGTGTGTGTGTGTGTGTGTGTGTGTGTGTGTGTGTGTGTGTGTGTGTGTGTGTGTGTGTCTGTGTCTGTGTGTGGGTGTGTGTGTCTCTGTCGTGTGTCCGCAAATTCTTGTAACAAGCTTATTTTCCACAGTTTTCATGTGATTTGAATGAAATTTTCAGAGGATGTACGGGGCTAGTAGGTGGATGGTCCCCTATTCTTGACTCAATGCCTCACTCTGCGCATGCACAAACGTAAATTCTACCAAGTGTAATTTTCTCACGCTCTAGTCGTCTGATCTCGATAAAAATTTGGAAGATAGTTGGGGGATGACGATTTGATCATTCCATATCAATTTCAACATGATTCTACCATTAATAACTACTGCGCATGCGCCAATATGAAATCCTTGTAACAAACTTATTTTCCACAGTTTCCATCCGATCTGGATGAAATTTTCAGGGAGTGGGTGAGCTAGAGGGTAGACCACCCCTCAGGGTAGAGCATTCATTGTTGCCAAATCAATACTTCACTCTGCGCATGCGCAAACGTAAATTCCATTATGCTCCATTTTTTCACGCCCTTGTCGTCCGATCTCGCTCAAATTTGGATGATAGTAGGAAAATGACGATTTGATCATCCTATATTAATTTTAACATGACTGTATCATTAATAGCTACTGCGCATACACCTTAACTTCCACAGTTTTCATCCGATTTTGATCAAATTGTCAGCGAATTGACCAATTATTTAAGTATGCCGTATATAATGCGATCTCTGCCGGACGAGATGAATCCTAGGAACTTGTCTCGTTATGTATATAGAAAAAGAAAGTATTTTCTTGGCTAATCTCTGTGGGAAAGGAATTCTATCAATCTTTACAGTCGAGCATCTATATTCACTAGTTGTTTGTAATGACAAAGTTCTACCTACTTTAAACTTAGAAATGAATACCTAGTTCATTTATAAACATTCAAAATAAAGTTAGTTTCATCACTGTGTACTATAATCTTGAATTATTGTTGAATCTTTGATGTATTTACACTTAAACAGCACCATTGAGAAAACTGAACTCTTCCGCACAGGGCACCCCTATGGTTAGGGGGATTTCCATTTTCTTTCAGCAAAATATGTATTTTCTTTTGGAATAAATCTATTCATTCATCAGATTTATGCCGGCCTGGTCGGGATTTGAGCGGCTGATGAGTGAGGTGATATCGTCCACGAAAAGAAATTCAGCACCATTTACAGATCGCAAAGCCAAATCATTAATCAAAATAATGAACAAACAGGGCTCTAAAACCTAGCCTTATTTCACTCCACATGGGATACGAACAGCCTCCGGTGAGGAGCTGTTATGAACAATAACTCGGTGCCTTCCCCATACATAAATTGGATTTGAGGAAATTACAGGAAGTCGCCTCAAGGCGTAGCGCCTCAGTTTCCTCAACAGGAGGTACCAGATCAAAAGCCTTGGTTAAGACGTACGATTTCAGCAATGCTAAATCCCTCCTTTCAATAGCTTCAAAAACATTCATAATATAATCAGAGATGATGCCTCAGATAAAGTGCTCGTTCCATCACGAAATCCGAACAAATCAGTTGAAATCCGATGATCTCATCAGTTAACATTATTCCTATGGAATTATGACTTGTATTATACCTGCAGATGGATTTGCAGGTGATTCATTTTACCCCATTTTATTAGTTGGCAAATTAGCTCTTGTTTAATACTGAAGGACTAGTAAAATTAGGTGTTTTATTTTAATTAATTTCTCCTCGGTAGGTTTTGAAGCATGTGCAGTTATGCATGGTGTCCCAGGTTATGGATCGCCCTACTTCAGGATTCGTTTCTACAACTAATTTGCAACAAAACGTGCCTCGTAGAACTTTTAGAGGGTTTGTTTCCTAGTTATTTTTAAGATTTTTTTTCGTGTTTTCAACTTTATCACACTAAAACGGCTATAACTCTCTCAAAACGCACTGGGAAAAAAAAGTATTGTTGGAAAGAACGTTAAATTTTCCATCTTTCTATTGCCTCCAAAAAATATTTCTAGGGCCCTGAAAAATGTTGATGCGAAAAATGAGACAACCCATGCCTAAGTGAACAATCAAATCGTAAAGAGATTTTAGTCAAATGGGCAAAATCTCATATTTTTCTTTTTGTTGTTACGGTATTACTTTTCTTTGTTTTTTCATAGGCATTAACACCATAAACTGTGCGCCAAGATCTCAGCTTTCCAACGATGGAGTCAATTTTACTTTCATTTTGCTAATTAGGGAAGAAAACGGTGTTTTAATATTGAAAAACATTGTTTTTTCAATTAAATCGAGGGTTTTCTCGAAAAATTACCTTCTACGAAAACACGAGTTCGAGGTCAGTTTCTACGTATTTTTTACGCTGAATCGAATGGTAACACTTGCATATCTCCCCAACCCCGTTTTAATCAAGTTTTACTTTTGAACTCACAAATTGAAGTTCATTTTGTATGATAAAATTCATGTTTTCAAGGGTGAAACTAGTAAGCTAAAGTGTAAAACTAGGTTAAAACGGGGTTTGGGAGGTATGGAAGTGTTACCATTCGATTCAGCGTTAAAAAATAAATAAATAAAACAAAAAAATATTTAAAAAACACGTAGAAACCGACCCCAAACTCGTATTTTCATAGAAGGTCATTCTTCAAGAAAACTCTCAATTTCATTGAAAAAACAATGTTTTTCAACATTGAAACACCGTTTTCTCCCCTAATTAGCAAGATAAAAGTGAAATTGACTACACCATTGGAAAGCTAAGATCATGGCGCAGTTTTTGGTGTTAATGTCCGAGAAAAACCAAGGAAAAGTAATACCCTAACAACCAAAAGAAAAATTTGAGATTTTGCCTATTTGACAAAAATCACTTTAAGAGTTGACTTTTCACCCATCAGGATGCCAGAAATATTTTTGAAGGCTATAAGAAGATGGAAAATTTAACTTTATTTTCAACGATGCCCTCATTTTTTTATTTTACAGTGCGTTTTGAGGGAGTTAGAGCCGTTTTAGTGTAATAAAGTCGAAAACACGAAGAAAATCTTAAAATTGAAATTACTCGGAAACAAAAGCTCTAGAAAAACTTCTACGAGGCAGTTTTTGTAGAATATTAGTTGTAGAAATGACTCCTGAACTCGGGCGGTCCATAACGTGGGACACCCTGTATATGGACAATTTAAAATACCTAAATTTCGATTAATAATTATAGACACGTGTATTACGTAGAAGGACTATCCAATACAATAATAAACCTTTGCGAAATAACTTGCAGCGCTGTTACCTGTAATCTACATAATTGCGAAATAGCAATCAATCGTGAAATGTAACACCACGACACGGGGCAATAAAAACAACGTAAAATACGTTTTGTAAAGAACAAAAGAGTAGACAGTAACTCTGTTACAAGCAAGACTTTTCTTCTTTTTTTCCCTTCAATTCTTTGTGGTCTGCTTACGATGTGTAACCAGTTTTACGATTGGGTGGCTGGAAATGTTTAATGCCTGTCTGTTTCTCATCGAATAATTAGTTTTCAAGTTTTATCACCGCGACTCAGCAGTTATCGCGTCTATAGAAAGATAAAATTCGATAATTTTAGTGTTTATGAGAAACAGAAAACCAACCCAAAATATTACACAAAGGTTTATTATTCCAGTATTGAATAGCTCTTCTTTGTAGTCACTGGTCCATGCCTAAATAGAATAGTTTTTCTTCAGTCAATAAAGTCACAGCCCAACGACTTCACTACTTCTTGATATTTTTGCTTAAAACCTGCACTAATGTGACTATTCCACAACGAATAAATAAATAATCGTTTTATTTTCAAATTATCTTAGGTTCCTTTATATAAAGCAACGTACAGTATTGCCCTTGTCCAATTTTGAATAGTTGAATTTGATACTCGTACTAAAGGAGAGAAAAAGAACTCTGTGAAGAATGTTTTTGATGGCGTATTTTCGGAGGTTTATTGCAATGACTTCATACGCTGTGAAGATGGAAAATGAAGATGGAATTTGATACCCCCTGAAACAATTCCAAGATTTAATAAGTCTTCATACTGATGTCATACACCGTATGTCATTCACCGACCAGCACAAACTGTGTTGACGAATTGGTTAAAAATTTGCGAAATCGTGTAGGAATTGAGTCTCTGCTGTTTCCTTGTTTGAGCGTTGTACCTTAAGCCTGAACGTCTGGAACAGGCATGATTTGAGAGGTCGGGGCTCCGACTCGGACAAGTGTTCCTCTTAAGGATAAGTAACGATATAATCTTATCTTATTATCTTCTTTATATTAATAAAGTAAAGTGTCTGTATGTGGGTACCCCCCATAACTTTTGAACGGATTGACCGATTTGCGCAATTCTTTTTTTAATATGACCAGCCACTTCCAAATATATGCCTATTCAAAATTGCGCAACCCCTGCTCAGCAAGGGGTGGTTGTGCGGGGGGGGGGGGGGGGGGGGGGGTGGAAAAACTGGATAAATAAGAAC
This sequence comes from Adelphocoris suturalis, assembly GCA_030762985.1. NCBI lineage: Eukaryota > Metazoa > Arthropoda > Insecta > Hemiptera > Miridae > Adelphocoris > Adelphocoris suturalis. The sequence continues at coordinate 86,689,506 of CM061044.1, forward strand.
ATTCCCTACACGCGTCAAACCTACCCTTAAGGATCTACCGTTTGCAAGCGAAGCGAGCAACATCCCCTACATGTTTCAATTGTAATACACCTGAATGAGGGGTAAAAGACAATCGCATGAACACATCCACACCTCGCGCGCCCCCCGGCTAGAGTGGAGGCGAGCGAAGCGAGCCGGAGCGGCTAGTTAATATATAAAATCCAATGGCTGTTTGTGTGTTTGTGCTAGCATCAGGGCCAAACGGCTGCACCGATTTTCATGAGGGTGGGCCCAAATTTACGAACAGGTACCAGAATAGAACTTAAGCTATATTACAATCCCCAATACTTACTCCTTCATCGAGAACCTGGCTTTGCCTAACGACGTCACCCGGGTAAACAACTTCGTAATTAAGGAAAGACTGGACATGCTTCTTCCTGTCAACTTTTCATGTTAAAGGCGGATGGGGTGGGTTCACGCGTAAAGAACTTTCGATAGCAAATTCATCGATTTCAAAACGGTTTTGGTGAGTTGAGCCGAACGGTTCTTATTCGTAAAGATAGATTTTCAAAAATTGAAACTTAAAACGCCTTATTAGCAGTAGCAACGTTGTCGGGAATAGTTTTAATGTAACTTAGGTTATATTGAGTTGGTTACATTGAGAGGACGCTTGGTTGATAATTTATTAGGTAAAAGTTGAAATTTGATTGCTGGAATTTTAATTGAAGCCTTTTTAGGACGGCTGGGTAATCCTAATATATTATATAAAACTCAAAGTTTGTTTGTATCTATGTATGTTCCCAATAGACGGCTAAATGGCTGGACCGATTCGGAAGGGAGCGGTCGTAAAATTATCAGAGAGTTCTGTCGCACAACACAGGCTAGGTCTGAGCCTCCAAAACATATTTTTTCTTCATAAACGGCGCTACCCTTCGCAACCGATTTGTTTGGTTCCCGAGCAGTGGTTCGGGACAAGTGGAGAAGGTTTGCTACGGGTGTTCTGAGTGAAAGCATGGGTTGCATTATTGATGGGTGATGGACAGGAATTAGATATTTCGCTCAAAGCACGAGACCAAAAACCGATTTGTTTGGCTCCCAAAATTTTATTATGGTCTCCAACACGCAGTTCGGCGGGTTTCTTTGCGCGTGTTTGGTTCTGACGATTTCGATCAGCTGAGTGAGTCAAATTCTCTCCTGTCCTCTCTAGGATGTTAAATTTTGAAAGGGCGACTCTTTGAGCCATTAAGAGACGATTGAAATTATGGGTACTTTCCTAATCAGCTGCTTGAGCAAAATTCTCTCCTGTTCATCCAAGAAAGTTGAAATTTGATAGGTTGACTCTTTGGGACAATAAGAGACGATTGAAACTATGGGCTCTTTCCTGATCAGCTAGGTGAGCTAAATTACCTCCTTTTCACCCTAGGAAGTCGACATTTTATAGGGCGATCTTTGGGACATTAAGAGAAGATTGAAATTGAAACTGACTGAACTGTACACGTTGGTCCGTGCGACGCACGGGTAACCGGGTAGTAGTAAATAAAAAATATTAATCTCATTTTATCGCTAACGATTTAAAATGAATATTTTGTTTGCAGATCTATCGATGATTAATTTTGCTGGTTAGCTGTAGTTGTTATAGGTAACTCTGTTCTTGTGAGATTAGTTACGCCAGTTGAAGAGGCCCTCCAAGTGGCTCCAGGTCCCGCATAACCCATCCTCACTTATCAGGCGAAAGAGCCTTAATAACCTTTGTTAATCAGTTTAGGGGGCTTTATAATTTCTAGAGATAACGTCATCCGTCTGAGAAGACCGAAAGGGGGGAAGGGGTCCGGGATATGCGGATAATCTGATAAACGGAGATGCTTTACATGCCAGCGTCCGGCATTGCGGAGTCAGCCCCCCTTAATAACACGTTTACGGTCATCTAGGAATTTCTCTTTGGCCATTCTAGTGCGGCTATGGCATCAACTTTGTGGCTCGAGCTGGGGGCCCATTTCGAAGAGCGCATTCCCCTCTCAATCGCGCCGATCTTAATTAAAACACGTTGTTTAATTGGCACGTGGCTTCTGTGGCGTCCTCCTCACACTGTTGTTTAGGTTTATTTATTTATTGTTGAGGCCCAACTTTAATGTAGATATTAAAGAATTGATTTTACGATTCGTGACTTCCCTCGAGGAAGAACAGGTGATTGTACACCTGACCCCTCCTTTTGTTCAGGGCCGCCATCTTCCCCTCCACTCAGTAGACAGTTATTAGTCCTTTCCGGTTTGAGTCGATCTCAATCCAAACTTCCGACTTCTCTAGCCTATCCTCTACAGTCTTGTTATCCTGTAACGTCTTGTTTTTTTCTACAGGGTCTAATATCCAAAGGTAGTATTTTCTGCACACTACGGAGCCAAGTGTTCCGGGTTGACTTCATCATACTCTATGGGGCCGAGCGATTGAATACTCAGTTCAATAACAGTAATACCTATTAGTTGAACATTGAAATTAAAAACTTAAAATTTGTTGTTCTTAGCCAATACTTTATAGGCATTCAAAGAATTGTGAATATTGTATTCACTTTTACCGTTTATGTGTATGTATGTATGAATGATTATTCTCGTAAAAGCGCTTTAACTCAAGGATGGCTGGACCGAATTCGACGAGATGGGTCGCCAAATGATTAGCTAGTCATTCGAAATAAAGTGATTGTAAAAATCGTAACTTGTATCACTGCATCATTGATGCCGTGTGAGCTGATTTGCGAACCCTACAAAACTGTAATTCGAAACGGAACCTTTGTGACACATGTAGGATAAAATTGTAACTAGCTGAACCACTCCAATCAGCTGAGTGAGATCTTAACGCTAATTTCTATGATATTTATCCCTCGATGTGGAAATTTGAAACGAAACCTCTGACACATTTAGGATAAAATTCTATCTTGCCGAACTACCCATATCAGCTGAGTGAGCTCTCAACGCTAATTTCTATGCTATACCTATATCCCAAGAACTTGAAATTTGATAAGGATCCCCTGTGAAGCATGCAGGATAAAATTTCAACTTGTCGAACCACCCCAATTGGCTGAGTGAGCTCTTAACGCTAATTTCCATGCTAGTTACCCTACGGAGCTGAAATCTAGAATAATAATTAAAGTACAATAAGCAGGAAAAATTATAAATCGTATTACAATAATTAGGATCTGTATAATTATTGTAATAATAACATTGCACGGTTCAAGCGTAGGGCTCCCCCCCCCCCCCCCCCCCTTACCTTCGAAATCCTTAATTTGATTCCTTGTGAAACACTAACCTAAGAAAATGCGCTTAACATGTGGCTCACTACGTGAGTACTGATTTATATTTTTGTAAAATATTAGCCAAGCGAGGCGATATAATAAGATTTAGGTTTATTTTAGATACAAAGGGCAAACTAGGCCCAAGTATAATAATATTGCAAATTAAAAAAGAAATATTCGAAATATGTGGGGTGGTCCTGCTACTAGACTGGATGTCTGTCCGTCTAATTGTCTACGAAAAAAGTGCTTAAAAATATCACTGAAATGTGTGAGTGTGTTATTTGGTATTCTAAAGGGAGCTTTAGTACAAGACTTGAATATTCCTTGCCGTGACCCTCCCCTCCATGCCCCACCCTTCCCTGTCTTAGTCTATTTTGTCATCAAACACACCCACGCACACAAAGTCCGCTATCACGTTTCTCTACAGAATAAATAGAGAAGTAGGCGAGGGGCCGTTGATGGTGGTGGGGGCGTGTGAAGGGACGTGCGTGCCCCATCGGAAAGTGAACCCTTTCACTTAACCTCTCGGGACGGTTACCCGTAACCCCCACGGATGTGACGGTAACCCTTTCAACCCTTAGAGCCAAGCAGATAGAGAGCAGTCCGCCTCCTGAAAGATAAGCGTTTTGTATGAGCGAGAGTGCGCCCCCTAGCGCTTCGCCCCACCCCCGGCCACCGTTTTACCCCTTTTCGAGTGAATAACCTGGAGGTGGGTAACCTACCGCGTGCAGCCCCTACACCTCCCACGTAATCCTTTAACCATTACCCTTCCCCTTGCTTTACGTTTACCGTGGAGGATACGCGGTGTCCCATCGGATAACAGGACGGTAAAAGGTATGACGAGGTTGCCTGTATCAAAGGTGAGCTCGTTCGCTACAGACGTTCAGAATTTCCGGCAACATTCAGAGGGAACCAGCCACAATTCACGAAGCCGGTTACAGACGATCGTGCCAAGTCGACTAATCGAACTGTAGAGTGGAATGACGGAATTGTCCTCTCTGACGAACACAAAATTCCACGTTGCGCTGCAGCCTTCATTAGTCCAGAAGGACTACTTCATTTCATACGGAATCTTATATAATCGCTAGGGAAGTGTAAATGAGATTAGGAGAAGGGAGGAAAGAGGGGCGGCTAGGGCTTGGGAAACTTCTATGATTTTGAAACCGTGTTCTACTCATAATATCAAGCAATATTACCCCCCCCCCCCCCCTCCCCCATGCCTTACCTTCTTACCTTCTCTAATAAGAGCCTACTTACCATCTGATCTTCTTCGCATCTTCTCCTTCTCTGAAACTGAAGGTAGGGAAACATTTAATGTAAAGAAAAGAGAAGGAGAAAAGTAAGAAACTTGGAGGAATTTGAAAGAGAAACCATGTCAAAGGGGACTATTATATACCTATATTTAAATGACTGAAAATGCTTTTCTTATATCAAAACTTTTTGGGATCCCAATTTTTAACTTAAACAGAAATTGTCTCTCTTTCACACAGTGTTTTTTCCTGAAGAATCTTTCTGCGTCATTAACTTTGCTTTAAAAAAAAATTAATTAAATAAAAAAATAAAAAAAATACCAACACCGAAAGCTGAATTATAAATGATTGAGCCTTATACGGTGAACAGGCCTGAACGATGTCGAAAGTAGATTATTTGGTTCATTTTCGATCGAAAGTTTCTCGTACCATGCTATTGTCTTTAAAACACTCAGTGTTCATTTTATTCACTCTTTTTTCTTTTGAAAATTACGGATTTCCATCCAAAATTGGCTAGAACACGAGTTTTTAATCTTAGAAAATCGCAATCATTGGAAAGCGCATTAAATTTCCTTTCAACACAAGGTACATAGTTTGAAGAATTTTCGAACGGTTTGAAATCAGGTTTGAAAAAATAAATTTTGCGTGTTTCAAAAATTAAAAGCAATTTTACAGAACTTTTTATCTTCAAGCATTATGAGTAGACAATTTTTCGGTGTTTAATATGTGGGAATCATCTTTTGCTGAAGAATGCAAACAAGAAAGAAGCTTTCAACGTAGAAGACGCCAAAGATTTTTTCGGTCACGAATAAACCCTCATTTCGTGGGTATTTTTGAGTTCAACGAGAGATTTAGGATGTCTTTCAAGACCCTTGAAAGATTCAAATGCTGCGTGACCCTGTGCAATTTTTCCTGATCGGGTATTGAGGATCTCCCCTTCATTGAAGAACAATGTGAAGTGTGAAGATCATCTCAAAGTTACAGATGATATTCCTAACCCAGCAGCATTAAGACTTGATGAACTGATTAATCATTGTTTTCTGAATGGAGGAGAAAAATCCGATTATGCCAGCCTTCAGAATAAGTTGAAACCAAATACACTCTTTCTCCACTTTTCAGTTTATAATTTGGCTGTCTTCCAATCATTACATCTTGTCACGTACGATAAACATCCTATCGTGTACTCAGAACCGTATTTATATTATGATTCGCTGACAAACTTCAATTTCAGCATCTCGCTTGACGTTGTTCATTTCGCTTGTTCCCACACGCCATTTCCCTTTGCTGCTAAACTTGTAAACTTAGCTTCTACAAGTGTAACTTCTCTACACTTGTACTCTTTGTTTTGGTGAAACTCTTGTTCTAGTTTACCGTGCATTACAAGTACCTGTACTTGTTAACTTGTACACTTGTAACTTGCTGTTTTATGAAATAGGCCCCAGGTCTGGTAATTTACGGATTACTCTATGTCTGGTGTATTCAATTACAGAGAAACTAAAACAGGTATCTACATGTGATCTTAACGATTGAACAGACCTTGACATCCTGGTGGGCCTCTTCTGGACCGGCCCGCGTTTACGGGCTATATATTTCTCAGCCGTTATATCGAGCGAAATTGGTCGGAAGTGGTCCCAGAGAGGGCAAAAAGGAGCTTTGCCCCCCTCCTCCATACCCTTTCCTTGTAAGCTGGAAACAGTCAGAAAGAGAGTGCGGATGGAAGGGGTAATTGTTTTATAGCCCGCAATAAAGTACTGGTGTAACTGGAACAGAGTGTTCCGCGAAAAGAAAAGCTTCGCCAGGCTCGACCAACCGTGATTCGTTGCAATTACGAGGAAAGTCCCAGTGGTGCAAAACCACCTTATGAGAGAATTTTCGGATGGACTGGCCATTTCAGTTAACTAGAATCATTTTTTATAATGAACCTTTGTAATCAAACATAAAAAATGTAGCATTCATCATCCAAGTAGTTAATGATTAAAAAAAAAAAAAAAAAAAAAAAAAAAAAAGGCTGCCAAGTTGGGTGTGGCACATAGCTTCCTCGTTATGTATCATGAATGTATAGATGATTGAAAATTTTTAAATGATCTTGGAAAACTCCTTAGCGGAAAATTGTAATAATTATGACAGTTATATTTACATTTGCACTTTTTCATTAGCTACTTATTGAGTATCAGAGATTCTTGGGCAATCAAGAAACAAAAAACTGATGCTCAACGTAATTTACGATTGCGCATGCGCAGAAAGAAGTATTGAGTCAGGAACAATGAAACTGATAGGAGGCCGACTACACTCTAGCCCGTAACACTCCCTGAGAATTTCATCCAAATTTGGTGAAAACTGTAGAAAATAAGCTTGTTACAAGGATCTCACATTGGCGCATGCGAGGTGGCTAGTGATGATACAGTCATGTTGAAATTGACACGGGATGATAAAATCGTCCTCCCACACTATCATTAAAATTTATGCGAGATTGGACGACTAGGCCGTGAGAAAACGATGTTTGGTAGAATTTACGTTTGCGCAAGCACAGAGTGGAAGATTGAAACAGACTACACTCCACCCCACACATTCCCTGAAAATCGTATCCAAATCGGATAAAAACTGCGGAAAATGAGCTTTTTAAAAGGATTTGCGGACACACTGTGATAAAGTGAAGAATGAATTACCTTAAGAAAGGCTTTATTGAACAGAAATGTACAAGCAAAACTAAAACCAACATAGTTACGGAATTTCACAAGTGCTATGGACGCAAACAACACATGTGATGGGTTAATTATATATCATTCACCCCCACAATATTAGGAACGAACATAATCTTCTAGGTAACGAGGAGGGCGACGATTTCTCGTACTTCTCCGTGGTTGGAAGTCCGTATCCGGAATATTTCTTTGTGGTGGAGAATAAGTGTTAGTTGATGAGCAGGGGGGATTGGGTGTAATCAGCTGATCAGGGGATTCAGGGGTAGCCGATGAGTTCTCGTCAGGAGTGATGTTCCCGTTTGGTGAAGACATTTCTTGACACGGTTGGTTTTCCTCTTCGCCAGACGGAGGGGGCTCATTCCCAGTCGGAGCAAGATGCCTAGTAGAAACTGTCGTTTCTCGGCCGTCCGGGTAGCGAATGAGAGCATAGTCATGATTACCGTCCAGGAGGGTAACTTCCTCCACTAATGGATCGTATTTTGATGAGCGATTAAATTTCCGTAGTAGTATGGGACCTTGAGTTAGGAGCCAGGAAGGAGTAGAGCTACCGTTCGCAGTTCTTCTTGGGTGGTTGAATAGGCGTTCGTGTGGTGTAGTGTTGGTGCTAGTGCATAGAAGGGAGCGGATCGAATGGAGAGCGTCTTGGAGTACCATTTCCCATTGAGTAGTTTGAAGGTTTTTATTCCTTAGGCCGAGCTGAATTGACCTCCAAATTATGCCGTTGAATCTCTCTACTTGTCCGTTTCCTCGGGGGTTGTAGGCTGTAGTTCTGCTGGTAGCTACGCCATAAGAAGCAAGGAACAATTTGAGTTCTTGAGAAATGAATGATGATCCACGGTCAGAATGAATATATGCCGGAGCACCAAATATACTGAAAAGCTGTGTCAGGCAGCTACAAACTGTTGATGCGCTTGTGTCTGAGCAGGGGAAAGCAAATGGAAATCGGGAGTACTCGTCAATTATGGTTAGGATATACTTATTGGCAGTTTGTGATGGTATCGGTCCCTTGAAATCTATATTCAACCGCTCAAATGGCATTGTAGCTTTTATCAGAGTTCCCTCATGATGGAAGAATTTAGGTTTAATTTCGGCACAAATTTTGCAAGACGATGTTATGCGTTTAATATCTTCGACAGAAAATGGTAAATTTTTACTCCTGACCCAATGGTTCATTCTAGTGACTCCAGGATGGCATAAATTTTTATGTAAATTTACGAGTTGTTGATCGTTTTCTTTAGAGATGGAGCAGATTCGAGAAAGGGTATCAGCTGCCTGATTAAGTTTTCCTGATCTATATGTTATGTCGAAAGAGTAGGATGCTAATTCGAGACGCCATCTGATAATTTTCTCATTTTTTATCTTCCCAGCATGCTTTGAATTGAACATGAACGCAACTGAGCGTTGGTCAGTGATGAGGCGGAAGTGCCTCCCCAACAGAAAATGTCTCCATTTGCGGACTGCCTCTACAATGGCATAGGCCTCTTTTTCGATAGAAGAATGATGGCGTTCCGAATTTGTCAATGTTCTAGAGAAAAATGCGACTGGGCGATTGAGTTGTGTGAGTGTAGCAGCTATCGCTCCGTCAGAAGCATCAGTTTCTACACAAAAAGAAGCTTCGTCATCAATGCTTGACAAAGCTGCATCCTTGATCGATGCTTTTATTTGTTCAAAAGATTTTAGTGCGTCAGCAGATAGTGGGAATGGACTGTTGATTAGAGGACGTATCTTTTTTGAAAAGTTGGGTATGAAATTAGAGTAGTGTGAAAACATTCCTAGAGCTCGTTTAAGAGAGGAGGCGTCAGAAGGAGGCGGAAGGTCATGAAGAGGTTTCATACGGTCAGCATCAGGTCTAATTGTTTTGTTGCTAATTGAATAACCAAGAAAGTTGATAGATCGCAAGGAGAAAGAACTTTTCTCGTTATTGATGGCCAGATTAAATTTTGACGCGGCTTTCATGAAATTTGAGAGATTAATATCATGCTCAACTTGAGTTTTGCCACAGACGGTGACGTCATCCAAATATGCATAAGTATCCTTAAGATTTTCATCTCGAATCACCCCATCAATAACGCGTTGAAATGCCGCCACCCCATTCGTGACCCCAAATGGAATTCTCGTGAAGTGGAAGAGGTCTCCACATGCTTCGAATGCAGTGTATGCTCGATCATCTATGGGGATTGGAATTTGATGATATGCACTACGGAGATCGATAGTACTCCAAACTTCATATTTTGCTACTTTGTTTACAATGTCGTTTATTCGTGGGATAGGATAAGCATCTAAACGTGTGAACCTATTGATTGTGCGAGAGTAATCAATACACATTCGGCGCTTATGATTAGTGTTAGAGGTTACCAGAACTTGCGCTCTCCAGGGGGATATACTTTTCTCTATGATGCCATCTTTTAATAATTTACTTATTTCAGCTTCTATGAATTTTGAGTCACTATCGGAGTATTGGCGGGATTTTATAGCAATAGGACGACAATCTTCAGTAAGATTTGAAAATAGTAGAGCAGGTTTGACGTTGGCTGTTTCTAGACTGCATATTCGGAGGGGAGCTTTAGAACCACCGAATTCAAACTGAACAACAGAATGTTGTTGCAGTAGGTCTCGTCCTATTATCAAATCGAAACAAAGATTAGGAATTATTGAGAGAGTAACGTCAGCATATTTATGTCCCAAAATGTCTAAATTTACTTTACATTGGCCAGTGATTCTACAACGATGAGTTGCAGAAGCCAGCCCCACCTCCTCCTTCTTTGGATGGATCTTCAACCGAAGTTTCTGAGCCATTTTTTCGTTAATTATGCTCAGATCGCTCCCAGAGTCAAGCATTCCTGAAAGCTTATATCCATTAACATGAGTAATGACTTCTACTTTTGATTGGCGTGTGACAGAACATGAAATTATTGTGGAAAGAGAGGCGGTTACTTTGGATGGTTCTTTAGAATGTGATTTAGAGGGCGATTTGGAGGATCTGCAAACTTTTGCCCAATGACCTTGTTTGTCACAGGAGCTGCAAACGGAATCTCTGGCAGGACATTTTATGCGTGGATGTTTGTCTTTCCCACAGAAATAACATTTTGCTCGGGCAATTGCGACAGTATGATCCTCACTGTCACTATGGCTATCAGGTACCTGCGAATTAGAAACAGCGTTAATTGAAGGATGAGGATTTTCAAAATGCTGTGATTGAGATTGGGCTAACTCCATAGTACGGGCTTGGGTATAAGCGTCTGCCAATGGGAGGGTAAAATTTTCCAACAGACGTTGACGAATAGACGGATTGGATAATCCTTTTATGAAAGAGTCTCGGATGCAGTCATCTCTGTTCGTTTCAGCCGTCACTGCTTTAAATTGGCAGTCCCTACTAAGAATTTTGAGGGATTCCAAATAGCGGTCAACGGTTTCATTAGGTTGTTGTCTTCGGGCTAGTAACTGGTGTCTGGCAAATACTTCATTTACAGGTTTTATAAATAGGCTCTTTAGGATTGATACAGCCTCATTGTATGAATGGCAATGTGTTATATGATTGAAAATGTCGGGCGAAACGTAGTTGATAAGTAGATGTAACTTACTATCATCCTCTGCTTGAGCCGCACGAGAGAAATTCGAAAACTTCTGCAGCCAATGATTAAAATGGGATGGTGCCGAGTTCGAGTCTGGATCGAGATCAAGGATAGTAGGACGCAAGAGTTTATCCATTTCAGGTAACAAAATTTCTGTTCAATAAATTGTGATAAAGTGAAGAATGAATTACCTTAAGAAAGGCTTTATTGAACAGAAATGTACAAGCAAAACTAAAACCAACATAGTTACGGAATTTCACAAGTGCTATGGACGCAAACAACACATGTGATGGGTTAATTATATATCACACACACAGACAGACACGGAACCAAAGTTGTTCAAAATGGTCTAAAACGTAAAATGCGAGTGGAAATTTTGATTTTAGAGACCAAAAATTTGTTTCCTCCCGAAAGTGAAAACAATGCTTCCGCTACCCAAAGGTAGACTCGGAACCAATAAAATAATGATAAAAATAAAATAAAATTCATTTTACCGAACTTCTACAGCGCTCAATGTACCCTGTAGTAGTGCTTTATCTAATTACATCTCCCCCGACGTATGATACAATTTTTCGGTCATCCTCAGCCATTTCAATTGAAGGATAATGGATAAGAAGAAGTCGAATTTGAGAACTCCTGGCTTTGCTATAACTTCTCAAACTTAACGACTCCTCTGCATCGTTTCATTATTTGGACGGTTCAAATTATTACAAAAAAGGCGTTTCGGTTCTTAAACATATGCAATAATTTTTATTGAGAAAGTGGGTTGTTAGCCATCTGGATCAGGGGGTTCACCGCTTCACTAAAATTGAGGAAAGGGAACAGCGTATATGGAGTCTACTCATTTTGTAAGCCCTCTTGTGAAAAATGCTACCTACTCATCTAGGCGGAACAGCGAAGCTCCGTTTTCCATTATTGGTTGGTCATTGTTTGGATGTAAACTTCGGAGGCGTCTTTTGGAGCGGCGAATACGCAGCGATACAGCCCTTATTATCGCCAATTGAATTTTAACCTTCAAAATGGAGACAAAACCGACTCCTCTAATTATAGGTCACTCGCTCTCATGAACTGTTCCAATGGGTGAAGCTATTTACAGCGGCCCTCGCGAAACATAGGATCCTGGGCTGAAAAACATGGGATTCTTCTCCCAGGGGAACAGGGAGGCTTTAGACCGGGAAGGAGCTGTGCGGATCAAATTTTTACACTGCAGGCGCTGGCGTGTCTCTAGAATGCTAAGAAGAAGCGTTCTGTAGTAGCAGTCATGATAGATTTAAGACGAGCCTTTGATTTGGTAAACCACGCCCTATTATATGTGAAATTGGCATTGCTGGGGCTCAGTTTCCAAATAATTCGTATTTTGCAAAATATTTGTGATGTATCTAGATTTCTTCTTGAGGACTATCTAACAGCAGATAGTGCAGTGCAGGATATCACAATTGACGTATTGCAGGGTGACTCCCTCTCACCTTTAATTTTCATATTGTTCCTAGTTGACCTAGCTGGATTTATAGCTGCTAGTGACTGTGCTGGTCTGATGATTGGGGCTAGAGATTCGCTCAAATTTCATTACAATCCAACCAAAGATGAAAAGCATAAACGACAAATACGAAATGACAACAAAAACAACGAATTAATGAACAAAATTCACGAAGATTCGGTCTTACAGTCATGCTGCATGACTGGAACATTTTCATTTAGTTTTTGGGGTGTTGAATCCGAAAACGGCAATTGTTTTTGTCGTTAGCGTCGAAATTTTGAAGATATTGCCCATAGCGATCTTATATCATATTCGGTGGACCTGTTTCATAGTACTCGTTCATAATTTCTCAGCGAATCCGAAACGTCAAAGGAAAGTTATGCAATCTTACGTCTCTCCACTTTGAATGGAATAACTTTCTCTCATAACGGGAAATATCATCAGAGAAATCCGCAGTTTTTTTCTTTGTACTTCCGACTTTGCTCTATCGCATCTGAGAGAAACACGGAAGCTGAGTATTTCGGCAAGATATCCTCCCATTACCTTGTTTACAGCCAAAAGTTTTTTTTCTCCATTCTTTCATCTCCCAGGACTCACGAAAAGTTTAGACGGAATAATAGAGAGAGGCAGGTGACGGGCATCTTCCGCCCAGTCAGTCACAATCTCCTCTCCTAAGCTCCAAACTTCTGTCTGCTCCTAAGGTAGAGTTTTCCTTTATTCCACTCTTCCACCACCATTTTCATGAGCAGAAGTTCTCTAAAGAGAACTACGAGCACTATGCCATTTTACTTTCCCAACGCCTCAAAGGGGTACGGGGAAATTATGTTTCCTTCCTGAAATAGATGTTCTGTACTTCTGTAATAATACCATTTCTATTTACATTTATATAATATGAACGTTAAGGTTTGTCCAGAGAAACAGTCCTGAATCAGATCGGAATCAAACCAGAACCAACAGAACTCAAAACAGGAGGGGATAGAGGCGTTCAGGACTGTTAGTTCCAACTCCAGCTGTCCGAACGCTTTTCGGACTACGTACTTTGCAGGAGGCAGTAGTCTTAGGGCCCCCGCGCACTGGCAACTTTTTCTAAGCAACTATTTAGTCGCCTTGAGGAAGTTGAATACAGCCCCGCGCACGAGCAACTTTTTAATCACGGCAACTAAAAAATTGCGTCGAGACCTATTCGACGGGTGAGTAAACAATCGCCGGGAGGAATGAGACGTTGATTTCTACCTGCCCCCGCGCACCGGCAACTGTTAAGTCGCCCGCAGAACTTCGTGTCTTTTATTTTGTTTTCCATAGTTTGTTCAATTTTTGTTGGTTTGTTTGTTTACTGTGACAATGGATTTTGAAAAGTTCATTTCGAGTGTCGAAAAGCCATTCGGAAGGACGCATTCGTTATACGTGGTCCGAGAGCTACCAATAATTCATCAAAATTTTCTCTGTTCATTATGAAGTAATTAAAGAACTTATTCGGATGTTCTCTCAATTTGCCGAAGAGTTTACGAAACTGCCCATCAAGGAGTCTAGAACCGATGATTGGATGGACCCAAAACGTTCTCTTCATCAGCTTCTTCCACCTTCGTCTCAAAATGAGCGCACAAACACATGTACCTTCGTCGAAATTCTTTGTAGAGACTGGCCTGAAAGGCAGCTATTTCGTTACCAGTGCGCCGTGGTGGGAACTTCCCGGCAACTAAATAGTTCCAGCGATTAAAGTTGCAGGTAATTAAAGTTGCCAGTGCGCGGCCGGCCTAAAATCTGTAATCTGTGTGATAAGCGTAAAAACGTCTACTGCGTTTGTTTTTTAAGGGGCTTATAATGAAAAGCTGGTTCAAATACATTAGAAAATATTCATATGATGTAAATTAGTTACCTTCGAAGAACCACCCTGTTTTTATTTAAAGGAAATTTGTCGAATTCCAATGGAATAATATTCTATTGGAATTCGACAAATTTCCTTTCGACATATTATGATAATGAGATAAACGAGTGTTAAGGGGACAACGGTGAGTAGCAAGAATACTGATTCGGTACATAATAAAATATAAAGTAATTTATTTAATAATTGATACGGTTGGATCTGGAAAATATCCAGTAATCCTCCTCCCTACCTACCTGTGGCCACTTTGAAATAAAAGGAAGTTCAATCCAACAAACTTGGTTGAAAATATGATAAGAAAATTAGCATGTATTTCTTATAGATGTTCAAGAGTCAGAAATTTGAGGTAGCAAATTTATTGGAGCGTTGATTATTAGTAGGCACTGTACACGAGGTTGAGATGCAGGAAGGGCTGAAGCGTTAAAACTTCGAATGGGAGTATATTTGCCAAGGGCAGGCGTTAATCACGGAATACAGCGTGGTAGGCAAGCTTTGCTACGTCCAGAAAAACGCTATGGGACTATAGAAGAATGGTTGAAAGGCTCACACTGTAGTCCGATGGGATGTCCAAACTCTTCATATCCACCTCACCAAAGGAGGCTGTAGCGAAGGCACTGGTGGAACAGCTGAGAAAACGACTGTGGCGTTCTTCTTAGGTAAACAACAGTTTCCAGATAATTTGCTCGTGTAGGTAGGTAGTAACTGTAGTTAGAGGATCCTCAACGAAGTAAACTACTTGTAGACTTTAGTAAATTAAGTGCGCGTAAGTAGCAATTAAAGTGCTTGCACATGCTTGATGTATTTATGTAACTTCCTGGGAATAAAAATCCACATGATGAAACTATGTAGGTAATATTGGTTACCCCAATGCCCGTCTTGAACGCTTAGAATGAGGTGAGCTCATTTCGGTCTATGAACAATCCGCGTATAATACAAG
Organism: Adelphocoris suturalis; assembly: GCA_030762985.1. Classification (NCBI taxonomy): domain Eukaryota; kingdom Metazoa; phylum Arthropoda; class Insecta; order Hemiptera; family Miridae; genus Adelphocoris; species Adelphocoris suturalis. The sequence goes on from CM061044.1 coordinate 86,704,585, forward strand.
CGTGTAGAAATTGGAGACGCTCAACAACTAACCACCAGGAAGGCATGAAAATGGCAATGCTCACTGGCCTCAATGACTTCTTAAGCCATTTCTGCCTACTGGAAAAGAATGGAAAAAATTAAGAGCACTGTCGGAGACCTTTAACATCAATTGACTCACAGTGCAGCAGCAAGCTTGTTAGAAGAGCTGGGGTTTGGAGCGATTGGTGTTGCTCGGTCGCCCCATAACAACTGCTACATAATGAAGTCAAGGTCAGCAGCAGTGCAGGCGACCTCCTAGGTCGAGCTCCTGAAAGTAAGCAGGCGCTGGCGGTGTAAGGATGGGATACTGACTGAAAGAGAGACAATACGAACCACTGGCATTGACCATTGTATGGATACAGGCACTTGGGACACCAGGTGGGAAGCCTAGGCAAGAGCCCACTGCAGAGCGAACTTCGCGATCTAACTCAAGCAGCCTCCTCAGAGGATGCTTGCCATAAACTAACTCAACGGTTAGCTTTGGGGGTATCTATGTGCGAAGGAAGCATAGCCTCTGCTGTGGCTTCAATAGAGCCCCACCAAGATCCACATGACTTGCAGCAATGGTGGCGTCACCTACGAAGTCAACCCCGAGGTACTGCCAAACCTCCAGCAGGGGCTGGGTGGGGATGGGCGAATGTCCTATGACAAAGCACTCCTCATCCACCACCTTCACTTTATGCTGGCGTCTTGACATGACCACGGAGACTGCCTCACACACTGGGTTGATCACCAAACCACACTTGTTTATGTCCTCTGCAAAGGCATTAAGGGCGATCTGCAAGACCTAACGGTTCTGTGAGTACGATAGCATCATGGGCAAAAGTCGATGCTTCTATTCGCACCCCAGGGCAAAATCGAACCCTATTTTAGCTGGCAGATTCTCCAAGGCCGTATTCACGATCAGGTTGAAGAGGACTGGCGATGTACCCTGCCCCACTAACAAGTTCCCCTGACATTTCGCCTCGTGCCTCAACGACCATCCCGCCCTCGTGGTACAGACAGGCAACATACTCAATTAAACGGCCAGGTGCCCCGATATCACGAAGACAATTGGTCAACACACATACACACACACGTCCACACACACACACACACATACACACCTATATAAATGAAGAAAGTGAAGAAGAGTTAAACGCTATAGGGTTGCGTTTCCGAATGCCCCAAAAAGGATTTCAAAGAAGAAATATTTCGGAAATCGTATTTCATAATTTTAAGAGCCATTGCAATGCTTCATTTCCAAAAATTCTATAAGAACTGAAAAAAAACTAAATATCTGTTTTGAATGGCAAATTATTATTTGGAAGGAGTTTGTTAGTCATATAATTGGTGGTTAACAACTTCTTTGCACTCAAAGTTTTCAAATTTCAAAACACAAAGATTATATAATACGAAAATCTTCAAAAATTCACTCATACAATCTTGCTGCATGACTGGAATTTTTCAAAATAAGCAGGTAGCACACCTAGTTTTGAAAACAACCTTCGCAACTCTGATTGAGGCCTCAGACGGCTTTTGGTTTAACGTCGTTTTCGTCTCGTTGTCGTTCACGGAGAAAATACGAGATTTTCGCCAGAGAAGGAGTCGCTCCGGGATGCGAAGGAGAGTTTTATTTTTATGAGAGGGAATCAAGAAAAGTGGCAGGGGATGTAAAACAGGAGGGTGGAAAAAAAGTTTGTAGAGGAACGGGGTAGAAGAGAAAAACCCCACCGGGATAATGTGAAAAAAGACCCTATTTGTCAGTTAGATAGGTCCACGCGACCCCTGCACCCTCGCTGTACTCCCCCCACCTTATACCCCATTTTCAACTGGGCCACCAACACAGCCTATAAGAAAAAGAAAAAAAGGTTAGGTTGGAGGAATACGGATAGCTACGTGGTGTCGGTGAGGTTGAGTGGTTGCAAGGGGGGGTCCTTTAGACGAAAAACACACGAATGTGTGCGCTAGTGGTGTAGCGAGAGATCCGTAAAAGAGAGGAGGTACAAAAAAAAAAGAAAAGAAAAAGATTTTTACCCCGTCCCGGGGTAACGCGATTCATGAGGTGGAATTCCAAAAAAAAAAAGTTTTCCCTTCGCTCCGAAAAAGAGGGATGGAAATAGGAGTGGCGGTGAGGGGGTGGGGGTGGGCTCTACACCCGTTGACTGATGAGATTGCCGGAAAGCCAGCATCTCTGCTCCCCAGAGATAAAAGTATTAATACCACTAAACTTAACTTCTTGACGAATTGCTTTGAAAAACAGGGAGGTTCCCCCTTCAACGCGTAAGGGTAACCAACTAGCGACCCCATTTCCTTTCCCTCATAACGCATAAGGTTACGCGGAAGGGGAGTAAAACCCCCTTCCCGCTCGCCGAAGCTGTTTATACAGCTAAGTTTGCCGAGCTTCAATGTTAGTGCATTAATATGGGGCTTAGTTGTAAAGTTTAACAACCCCCTAAGTACATTATTACCCCCCTTTTCCTAGAAGCGTTCCCCGAAGACCTCCAGACTCCCCCTTGGCCTCGATCCGCCCTCAAACTCATAATATGAGTGAAGAATGAAGTCGCTTTTCATAAAGGGACACTTTGAGACACTGACACATGATACGCTACCAGACCCAACTTCCTAACAATGAGGCGTTGTAACTAACTTCAACTCCTATCAGTTTTCATGCTCTGGGATTTCAATTGGAGGCCCCCAGAAGAGAAGTTATAAAGTTTCACTTCCTCTCGGATTCACCCGACGATACAGGCAACTAAAATTAAACTTGATTTATTTCCCTAGTTCCCGACTTTTCTTGGAAATGAAACATTATGGCTGTTTGTCGGGAACCATGATGCTCCGGAGATAGACACAGTAGGAACACGGACAAAGTATAATTTTAATATTCGATTTCTCTACTTATCCTCTGCAATACTGATTCTGCGGATTTATTCTTCCTTTATTCTCAGTAAACAATCGCAACCGTTCTTGATTGAAACAGAAGCTAAATTGGAAATTAGGCAATACCGGTGCGCACCAAAATTCATGCGAAAAAGAAGTACAATACATCAAATTTTATTACTTTTGAGTTCAACCACTTCATGTTAAAATCACGCATCTCACCTTTTTTTTCGCTTTCGGTCCTCGTGAAATGCAACTCTCAATTCGAGGACAGAAGAACAAGTTCTAAAACCAGTTGAGGTGACAGATATCTAAATCTGGAAATCTTTTAACGTAGAATACATTTTGAGGAGCTCTTATTCACGAAAATTGATATATAAACGATACGTAAAAACGACTACCCAAGAAACTAGAGTTAACGTTGCTTTCTAATCACCGGAGCTAATGTCTTGATGATTGTGGTGGTTTTCCATTTCTTCTGTTTGAGACAGGTTGTGGTTGAGATCAGAGATATTAGGTTTCTCTTTAGTTATAAAGGCCTATATTGAGTGGATTCGGTACTGAAAAAAACAAAATTTTAATTTATTATCCTAGTCTTCTCAAATTGTTTTCACTTATCACCCATCTCTAAGAAATGAGAATTGATGAAAAAATGCCCATACATATATATATACGAACTTGATATATATATATATATATATATATATATACATATATATATACGAACTTGATATATATATATATATATATATATATTTGTAGACCATTTTTCAAATGGATATTCCTCGGGATCTAATCATCCAATTTTGATGATTCTGGTGTCAATTTGTAGGAAAAGATGTCTTATAATAATTCTCTAAATAAAAATAAATAAATATTTAAAATTTTAAATAAATAATTTCTCTACATTGAAAATTGGCACCTGTACAAGTTTTTAAGTTTAATTTTCAAAAGACAAAAATTTTCAAAAATTTCAGAAATTTATAAATTTTTTTCTGAGCATTGTAAAAAGTTTTCAGCACGAGATTTTTTAGATTATGTTGTCAAGAAGATATGGTAAAAATTTCAGCCCTGTCGCTTCAGTGGTTCTTGAGGAATATCCATTTGAATACTGAAAAACATGCAATAACCCGATTAGCGGGAAATGCGAGTTGAAAGTTCGGTTGCCCAAAAATTCAGTTTCTACAGGTTTACAAGCATACAGGCAAGTAAAACAATGTTTTTTGGGAATATAATGTAATGGCTACATAGAATATATAATATACACTAAAATTGAAGTAAAATATGTATGTACATACAAAAGAAAAAAAATTGCAGTCATATCGTTCAGGAATGCTCGAAAAAGGCTCTTTTCCGCATGAGAGCGATGTTTGCGAAAACTGAAAAAAAAGCTCTTGCAATATTCAAAATATTTTTTTGGCCTTTTTACTTGTTCCTGACACCCCAAACGATGAAAAAAAAAAATTAAAGAAAGAAGTAAAAAAATTAAAATTTTGTCATTTTCAGTACCGAATCCCCTTAAGCTTAACCAAATTAATTTCCCTATAATTTATCAATTAAAAAAATTTTGATTCAAATCTCTAATACCACAACACCACAGGTCCCTTCTGCTCTTTGAGGGAAGACACCAATGTTACATTCATAACTCTACCAAGCTATATATAAATGAAAACTAATATTAAATTTCTGATGAGGCCAACGTGGCGAAAGCGCTCAACAAACTAAACGTATAAATAACTAAAAGAGAGGGCTAATTTATGTGCTATTCAACCTATTCAAGCTAAAATTTGAAATAGAGGTGAAAAACGTGTTCTGCGCTCATCACTCATCATTCTTAGCCTTCAAGCTGATGAAGTGTGAAATTAAATTTAATGCTAAAATTCTGGATAAATTGCCAAAAGGAAACATGCCCAGTGAGTAGACGGGAATAGGATTCCGAGCAGGAAGTAGACGAAAAACAAGAATTTTGGCACAGAATTAAATATACACTATACACCAAGAAACCTTACATGCCCTAGAAAACTTAAATTACAAGATGGTGGTTCACCGGCTTTGATTTTCAGATGATTATTGATTATTTGAGAAATGTACGTTTTATAATTGAATCACTGTTTATTGATATTATTTTTCAATATTGATTGTTCTAAGAAAAGAACAAGTGAAGATACAAGGTGTACAAAGATGCCGATAACCAAGAGAGACGGCCTAACGGCATTGGTAAGATTGGTGTGTGGTCTGTCATTCTCATGGACTACGAAGCGCATTTTACTGTCGATGTACACGTCTACAACCCAGGGTGCCGAGTTCGCTGTTATGTGTTCCACGATCCAAGGCCAGACGCGGAAGAATGGCGCAATGAAGTGAAAATCTGTTGTATCTGCTGAGAAATCTTTTCTGTGGATACAAACAGTATTTTTATGTACGGGGAAAATTATAATAAAAATATAAAACCCCAAGTAATATGCATTGAAGAAGTAGAATAAATGTTGACTATTTAGCATGATTGTCGCTCATGTAAGTTGCACATTTTTAGGCTTCTCAACTCTAGTTTCTGTGTCTAAAGTCTGCCACTAACCAAAAGGATCTCGAAACTACATACTGCAATATGACTACATGATTACCTGATACTTACATAACAGCTAATGATAATGCCTTGTTAGAAATGTTTTATGGTTGTTGGATTGCGCGAGTACATCACCCGCTTATATTGGGGCCTGAGAATAGAGGCTTACTTTCAGATCTACCCAAAACGATTTTATGTGGGCGTAGGCAGCAGCCAGGCTGCAGGACCACATAGTTTTACTGTTTTTAGTAAAGTTTAGGAACAAAAAGGTCTAAGACAGTCATCTTCCCACGAAGAAGAAGAATTGCATACCTTCACAGTATATTCATTATGTACTATGTTTGTTTTTTGCACATAAAATACTTGATTTCAATTAAGGTATTTCCGCAGGATGATTACAAAAACGCTGCAAATTATTACACAGAGGTTTATTATTTCTTTGTTAGGTAGCCCTTATAGGCAAATCATTGGTCTGTAATTATTAAATCCTGTATACAATATATGATCAGAACATGGCGAGACATGTATTTGGACTCAGAGATCTCCAAGCAGTTTAGCTTGGTCAAAGGAACTAGCATTACACTGAATGAATGGAACCATTACAAGATGATTGTACGAATAAGAAAGGATCTTATAAGGAGAGCTGACAACTTGGTGTTGGATGTATCTAATTCCATATCTTTGATCGTGGCGGGAAAATCGCTATTAATCAATCATATATAAATATAGACAAACTAAAGAAATTCATTTTCATTATGTTGAGAAAGTCATTGCAACGCTGGGGGCCTTTGCACTAGCAGATTCAGTACACCAGGCTAGTGTACCCCAACAGAAAGGTGGCGGAGGGGGGAAGGGGTAATCAAATCAGTTTTCTCTTCAACTCAATATTTTTCTCCTCTCCTCCGTTCCTTAACGCTATCCCTACGGAAGGCCTATAAGCAACAACCAGCAGAAGTAAAGCAGTAATAAGTACTGAGCAAAAACTAAGAATAATAGTAAATGAAACTTCTCAGAATCGTATCACTATTCCTAGAAACCAGAAATGTAATTAGTAATACGTATGAGCTCAGGAGACACTAACCTTATTTTAGGTTTGACTGCTATCCCATACACAGTGCCATTGCAGTATAGCGGGGCCCCCGCCAGCCAGTAAGAATTATCCTTCCCCAACTGAATCGCAGAATTGGATTTGTTTTTCATGCAGAGATACGTGTCTAAGTCCTCTTTATAGTGTTCTTCGCAAGCTGCAGAAAAATTTACATCAGCTGGCTGCTTCTCGCAGAGTAGTTTCTTGCACTTGTCTTTGAAGGGGATCACTTGCATAATGAAAGGCGAACGAAAGTTGAAGACAGGAATTTTATCTTCTTGGGACTTGAAAGCAGGCATGAAGCAACCCCTCGTGTTAGTCACGTCGTATGTGTTTATGAATTTGACTCCGTTGAGCAGCTCATTCTCATTGTTAGACACACGAACCGTTGGGTAAGTTTTTCCATAAATATCAAAAGGGTTTTTCATCTTGAAAACCGCAAAGTCGTAGGGTGACCATTCTGTCGAGCCTTGGCAATTTGGATGCTTGGAAATTGTGTCGATTACTTTGGACTGCGTGCAAGGATCTGACGGATCGTCCACATTCCATAGGAACTGAGCGTGGGCTTCATACTGAGATGGTGCTTTCGGATATTGGCTGGTGAGCATAAGCAACAAATATCATCCATATCATACCAATTCTATCGCCATATATATACATTGTGTAGTGAATGCCGATGGATTGTTGGTGGATTGTTGGTTCACAAACATGAATTATTACTCTGTTTTGTGTAATAGTATGTCTAAACTAAACCACAGAGGCAGGCTGGATTCTAATCGCGATCGCAGCGAACCTGGTGGTACGGAGGTAGGCTCGGTCCAATATAGACTAGTTTATGTGTATAGTTTGGTGGTCTGGATGCTCGCATCTCGAAATTAGATAACATTATGTAGCCAATCCCATAGTAAAAATTCAGATTAGTTGTAAATACTGCCTGGTTCGCTGCGATCGCGAGTCGAATCCGGCCTTCCCCATTGTCTAGTGTATGTATGTCTCCACATAAATATATTATTGATCTATCTAGAAACACTGTGAATAAAATTCACTATTATTTTAGTTACCTGCACGTGGTGATGAACGCTATGTAAGTCAGCATGGAGCCGTGGCCAACGATTAGCTTTTCACCAACGTCCCAGACAGCGACTAACCAGGGCAGCACGGATGCAGTGCTGATTCGGCAGTTCAATTTGTCTTGCGGGGGCCCGCTCACTGGCTCGACGATCGGAGGTCTTGTGACTCCATCGGTCGAGGCAGAGGACACTAAAACACTCAGGCAAAGCCACCAAAACAATGAGGCCATAGTAAATCCGACTGGAGCACCTGCGCATAAAGGATGGTTTCCCTTGGTGCTCATTGGAATACTGTCATTACGCATTATGTACAGTTAGTAGTGCTACTAAAGTTAAGGTAACCATAAGAACCAAACAGACCTCAAAGACGATCAATCTTTCCGCAATCCTTTAAAAAAGTATCTATTGGCTTGAAAAAAATCTTCAAAAATGTGAAATTTCCATGCCGGAACATTGGGTTCCTTGTCGATCTGACATAAACACATTATGACATAAGCATTTGATGTGTGGTTCGATGCAAAATCAACATGACACATTGTTTTGTAATTTCGCTTAGTGTAGACCTTTTAATGTCAACCACACCATACTTATAATATTCTCGTCCACCTAATAAAATTCCTATTTGAAATTCACGTTCTTGGAACCATTCATTCCATTCAACCCTAAAAATATTTCTTCATTTTGCAATCGATATGGGTACTTATGATTGCGGCATATAGACACTGGTAAGAAAACTGTCGTTATTTTGGTTTATTTTCAATTATAAACAATAATTGTAATCGACAAAGAAAAACATTATTCAAACCCCCCCACCATTCTTAAAGTTTGTTGGTTTACGTTTCAAGATGTGTAAAATCCAAAAAACTAATTGGAAACCTTGCAAACTATTACATAAAGGATTATTATTCTATCAGATCAATGATCTGTCATTATTAAACCCAATCTACAGTATACTTTCTAAACTCGTCGCATTGCTATGGTTAGCATAGTTATGGTTTCTATGTGGCATTCGATTCAACATGACATCTAGTGACAAGGAGACACAATGTGTACAAAATATTCAACATGTCATGTACTACATTGTAGTGACAAAATTATGTCACGAAGCATGAACAGTTATTGAATCCCTCAAATACCTACATTAATGCCATGTGGGTACGAAATGCGTATGCTCTTGATAACGTTTCTTTATTCGGACAGTTCAGATTATCACAAGCTTTATAAAAAAGGCCTTATTTTTTAAAAAAAATCATACATTTAAATTCGATTTTTAACAAAAAAAGAAAACTATAAGTAAGTGCCTATATATTTTACACTTTTGAATATTAATCTCCCTGAGGAAGCCCCAGTTCCTGGGGAGAAACGTTGGAGTTTAACAGAAGGCCTTTTTTATAAAGGTCGTCATACTCCTGATCTTCTCCCATAAATCGCATATATATATATATATATATATATATATATATATAATAAAGTCGTGTTAGTTACACTGTTTATAACTCAAGAACGGCTGAACCGATTTCCATGAGCGTGGGCGCAAATTGACGAGCAAGTTCCGGAATAGAACATAGGCTATAGTGAAATCGTCTACGCTTCATCCTTCATTGAGAACTCGCCTTTCCTTAACGACGTTGTCCGGGTAAAAAACTTTGTGATTGAAAAACCTGACATGCGTCGAAATTCCCGTCCAATGTTGATGGGGGGGGTCAAGGTGTGAAGAACTTCTGATACTAGATTCAACGTTACCAAAACGATTTTGGTGGGTTGAGCCAAGCAGTTTCCATTCGTATGGATGGATATCAAAAATTTATATTAAAATGCATTCCAACGAATTCCCTCAATGTAAGCTTTGTAGAAGCTGAGCTTGTTTGGACATTAAAAAAGACTGTGTCAGTTGCTACTGAACAAAATAAAATTCCAAATAGAAAAGTAAAATTAACACCAACAAAAGGTCAAATAAATCAATACGGGTTTGGGATAAACTAAAATCACGTTCTGTTCGGAACTCCCTAGGTTAGGGCTTAAAAGAACTTTTTGACTGATATGGAAACTTGGCCAAAGAATTAACTAGAAATGCTAAAAGATCATGTTATACTCATGAAATGGAGAAAACCAAAGGCAGTGCGAAACGATAATCATCAGTAACGCTTGCATACTAGTCTGCAACACATTGGGACATTTCATGTCTTTAGTTGCAGACTCGTCTATTAAAATGATTACCTATTAAATGATTTAACCACCTCTTCACAAATCAAACCGTTCTCGCAATATTCGGATCACCTGCTATGAATCAAATCATCGAAACACCAGCTCAATGAAATCATCAGAAATTAACAAGCAGTTGCAATCATGTTCACAATATCATTTATTGAGAATGATCACCTGTGTGTAAACAATTATTAATATATAACCATGCTCATAACTCAGCTTGTTCGCCACGCACTTCACAGTAGTTAACATAATATGGTTGGATAAATCGAGAGCTTTCGAACGAATGATCAACGAATTTTGTGGGATGAAAAACGACGAAGTACCATTTCCCTAGCAACGACTCGGTTGTAAGCGGAAATCATCAGAAAATCATTGAGCATGTCACGTTACGTAACGTAACGAAAATTTGGTTGTGTGCCATAGCAAAGACATGAAATGTCAAAAACTTCTTATTTAGAGACTGCAGGAATGTTTGTCAGGAAGAGTTTTAACGTAGCTAAGGTTATATTGAGGTTGAGGAAACGGGGACGCTTTTACCAGTAGGTACCTAAATACAGCTAAAAAAAAAAAAAAAAAAAAAAAAAAAAAAAAAAAAAAAAAAAAGAGAGAGAGAGAGCTAAACATTCTCTCCTGTTCACCCAAGGGAGTTAAAATATTATAGGAAGGCCCTCTGGGGCATCAAGAGACGAATAAAAAGATGGTTTCTTTCCTGACCAGCTGAGTGAGCTAAATTCTCTCCTTTTCATCCCTAGGAATGTGAAATTTGACAGGTTACTTTTCTAGGACATTAAGATACGAATGCAACGACGGATCCTACCAGATCAGCTGATTTAGCTGAATTCTCTCCTATTCATCCTAGGAATTTGAAATTTGATAGGGAGCCTCTCTGGGACAGGGAGAAACTAATAAAATGATGGGCTCTTTCCTGATCAAATGAGTGAGCAAAATTCTCTCCTATTCACTCTCGGAATATGAAATTTTACGTTTTGCTCTTTAGGACATTAAGAGACGAATGCAATGACGGGTTCCTACCAGATCAGCTGACTTAGCTAAATTCTCTCCTATCCACCCCAGGATTTTAAAATATGATATGGAGCCTCTCTGGGACAAGGAGAAACTAATAAAATGATGGGCTCTTTCCCGATCACCTGAGTAAGCTCAATTCAGTAAAATACGCGCAACAGCAAGAAAGCTTTTTTATTCTTTATTTATTATACAACTAGGTAATTTTGTTCTTACTCAACTTGAGATGCTGAGTAGAGTATAATAGTAACAAAGTATTTACATCAGAAAAAGTGTCAAACTGAAGGATCGTTTCAGAATGCCTCAAAACGGATTTCAATAAAAAATGTATTCAATGTTTTTAATTTCAAAATTTTTGGAGTCATTGCAATAGTTCATTATTACAAAAATCCTCAAAAACTCATAAGTTTGGTTTGCATAGCACATTGTTATTTTGAAAAACTGTTTTTAACCATTATTAATAGTTTGATACTTCGTGCCCAAGAAGATCTGAAAATGAAAGATATGAGTTGTGACTTTATGATTGAGAGTTACAAGTGTGACTTGGAGACCTTGACTTACAAAATCCCTATACTGACTTGAGATCAATCAATCAGCTGCCTACGACCATTATCCAACCTTTTGTACCTACCTAAAATCTTGAGACCTGAGTATATTCCCATTGAAGCTTTTTTTTTATAGAAGGGTGCAACTTGAGGGGGTCCCCCGGGCTAGTTAGGGCATGTGTCGATCACCTGATGAAGCCATGCCGCAAATATGGTCGCTTGCTGGCCTCTTACGAGAACTGCCCCGACTAACATGTTTTTATAGGTAAATCTATACCAACAACAACATCACAACTGTCGGGCCACAACATAAATATTAAATCGTGATAAATTTGATACAGTAAATAAGGAAATTCGATCATTTTGTTATTTGGCTTTTTTTAATGCATTCAAGGCACTTTCGATGAAAAACGGTTTTATTATGACGACTGTGAAGATTAATTTAGGGCCTCATCTAGTTCGCTTTAATCAAACATTCAAATCAGGTCATAAAGGTAACTAAGTGCCAAGATTTCTATACAGTCCTATGGAATTCTCATTATATTACACCGTTCCTTCAGGAGTTATCGATGTTATTACAGCACTAACAATCACAGAGCTGCCATTGGTAATTAATTCTTGATGATTGTACAGGTAATAATGAATGCACGTACTGGTTGCTTCAAAGAGGAAGGATCAAGTTCACTTCAAATCCGCTTTTAACTGTTGCTGTTGGGGTGCAACATGAGTACCTACCTATTACGTTTAATTAACAACACAGGGTGATTTTTTTTTTTTTTTTTTTTTTTTTTTTTTACTGCTATTGAAGCCACTTTTAATCGAAAAATGGTTATAAATACACCGAAATATTTGTAATTACATATATCAGAGAGCAACGCCAGCATCCTGATGCTTTCATTACTAAATTAATATCGCATTATTAATAATTATTTAACAGCTAAACGTGTATGCTTGTGAAACTTTTCATTTGAAACCAACCTAAAGTTGGTAGTTCTGAGAGCACAGGGCGACACCCCTTCTCCTACCTCCCTAACTACCCCAAGTCCAAAAAAAAAAGAGCCCAGAGGCTACACGAAGCGTCCTTGTGGGCTCCGTCAGTTCGTATCAAACAGTCTCACCGAGTTAGAAGCTCACGTTAAATATCTTTCTATCTTCCCTAAAGAAATTGTCATTCTATCAAAAACCCATTTTCTGACAACATTGGCTATTTCAAGATTATTGCTATCGATAGTAATAGGAATTAAGAATTTAAAAGGGAAATTACCATGATTGTATTACGAAAACGGGTCAATCAGCCAACTGCCTTCTCTTTTAACAAACCCAGCATCTTTAGTTTGCAGTTCACTTCCTTTTCCATTGGTGATATATATCAGATTAGTATATATAAATATGTATATCAGATTAATTTATCAGTTCTCATTTTCTATTCTTTAATTGTATCTACGGGCTAGGTAGACCTACGAGGCGTACGCAGTCTGGCTATTAGTCAGCGCTACGGTACCCACCAGTGATCAGAGCCACAGCATGATCCGGCCAATAGGAGTACAGTAAGGATCCGACCGCGTTGGGTAAAACGTCCATACAGAGTTTTATTGGTTCAGAAGTCGTCTTATTTTCAGGAGCCAGTTTAATTGTTTTCGATTTCTTCTCGGCGCCCAGCCACAACAGGACCCAACAACTCACAAAAGAACTACACATTCGATGACAAAGAGTTATCTCTCTATTTAGCTCGCCATTATACAAATCCGTCAGGTCATCGAATGTCCTCATCAATTCCGCACACCATAAGCTTCTCACAACTTCCCTGGCCACGACAATCCTTTTAGTAATACATCTAAGTTGAAGAGAATTATATTCTATCGAATAGTACAAAAATATGGAGAACTAAGAAAGTTTTTTTCCCCCATTTCGGAAGTCCGCCGTAGGCTGTATATAGGTACAGTGATTATGAATATTTGGTAAAAAATTTGGGTTCGGTCCAGTTGTTTGTATACTTTTCTTTTAATGTTGGGAAACGTTCTCAGGCAAACATTTTATCGACGTAGGAAGCACATACAATTCACTACCCTGAATTTCAAATTTCAACTTTTGATGTTTTTCAATATCTATGAAGCCATTTACAGTTATCTGTAGAGATCGATGCTATATTCCAGGGTGAACCAGTTGACCCAACGGGCGACAGACTCAGTGTTCCATCCACATTTTAAAGAGGTATTTCTATTGGGCCGAAAAACCAGACTACCTAAAAATACCAAACCTAAAGAAAGTAAGGTGGTGTTTTAAAATGAGTAATGGATTGGTCTATCTAAACTTCTCCCCGAAAGATGTGCACCTACAATTCAGGACTTCATGCACTTCCTTGGAGCTTGTTCTATTCTGCCTGAAATCAGATTCAAATGGTTCAGAAAGAGAATGATGGATGGAAACTGCTGTATCCAGTTACTAAAGAACCCAGAAGTAGTTAAGATTGTTGGGTACTGCAGGGAGGCATGGTAGTACCGTTGGGAGTTGATACAACAATACAACTTTTAAGACGTGGATGTTCATTTAAGCACCCATCGGGATTGCCCCAGTACATTTGGGAAAAAAGTAACAAACTGGAATGAAGACTTTACAAACAGCTCCATGCTGTGGCTCCAAGGTGGATGCTAGAAGTAATAGGTTTACGCTCCATCCATGGAGGTTTAAGATCCATCCACCAGCGAAAAAGTACGTAGATTGCGATGATATCACTCTATCAAGAGAGAAATTTCGTCGATTCAGGTTAGACTGTGAAGGGGAAAAAAGGGAAATAAAGGGCAAGAAACGGGAATTACGGGGCAAGGAACGGGAAAAAGAGGTCATAACGGGATATTTCTCATGATTTTGGGGGGCTCTGCCCCAGACAGGGTTTCCAACTTTTCTAAAGACCGTAGAATGAAATTTACGTTATGAGTGGCTTCCACTAGAGGAGTTTCGGTTTATTCCATTAGCCACACTGATTCCTTCTCGTCACTCCATGCTGAGTTCCCTGTTGGGTATGTTCGTGGTAATGTTTTGTTGTCTCTACAAGTAATATGTGATGTTTCTTTAAGTTCGTCCGGTTGTTCCCAAGAATTTACTCAGTCCTAAGTTGTTGAATACATCTTTTGTAATAAAGTTCTTTGTATTGTCGGTCGAGTTGGAGTGCGTTGTTCTATGTGTAGAGCTACATAACCGTAGCTCCGTCGGTAGTTACGAATGATAGTTACAAAAATAAATTTTGTCATCCCTTGTGGGGAATGAAGAAAAATCAACAATCACTTTGAATAGAATTCACACCTTAGGACGACTTTCATCGATTTACGTAAGTTGAAGTTTAGTGGATGTTCTTTTAAGCATTAACTGAAAAATCGTCACGAAAACTTGTTCACGCGATACCAATAAATAAAATAGACTCACTGTATTGGGTAGAGAACAATCAACTAGTTTCTTTATGTCTTTGCTATGGCACATAAACTAAAAAAAGTCACGGAAAATTGCTCACAAAAATATTTTGATGATTTCCGCTTACAACCGAGTCGTTGCTAGGGAAATGGTACTTCGTCGTTTTTCAACCCACAAAATTCGTCGACCATTCGTTCGAAAGCTCTCGATTTATCCAACCATATTATGTTAACTACTGCAAAGTGCGTGGCCAACAAGCTGAGTTATGAGCAAGGTTTTTGAATAATTTGTTGTGTACACTCAATAATTGATATTGTGAACATGATTGCCACCGCTTGTTAATTTCTGATGATTTCATTGAGCTGGTGTTTCGATGATTTGATTCATAGCAGGTGATCCAAATATTGCGAGAACGGTTTGATTTGTGAAGCGGTGGTTAAATCATTTTAATAGTTAATTTCTATGCTTTACACTCTAGGAAGCTGTGATTTCTTATATAGCCTCTTTAGGACATTTACTTGACGATGCCCAGGGTTCGGATTAGATGAGTGGCTCTTGAAGCTAATTTCTATGTTTTACACTCTAGGAAGCTGTTGAGTTGATGATTCGAATTGAAGCCTTGATAATTTTTAGTACTTTTAATAATAATATAGTCCATTCTAAAATTTTTAGATACTTGGTAAGTAGGTACCTATAAGATAGTATTTTGAATTTAATATATTTATCTAATTATTTTATATTTAGTTTATCAATAATATTTAATGATAATGATTGATTATTATTTAGTAGCCATATACTTTCATAACAGTTGCCCAAGGCATGACATGACCCAAGTGGGATTTATGTATCATGTGTTTAGGTCAAAGTTAATTCACACTGAAAACAAAACTAATGGAAGAAAAACCTCAATGCTCTTCTTGACTGTCAAATAGGTAAATATTTTTGTGCCCCACTCCTTTTGCAGACCACCGGCCGCCACTGCTTTTAAGCCAAATACAAAAGAACCTAGCATATTATTAGTACTGTTGATTATAACCATGATAGGTACATTTGAGAAGGAGACAATAGATCATTATTTTTTTAAAGCAGAGATTCATTCTAAGTCAAATTTTAACTTTGTATTGACAGTCAACCCAGTGTACGGTCTTTGGCCCTTTCTTGTAATGGGTTAAACTTTTAATTGGTATCGATTTACTCATGTTTTTCAATAAACCCTTTATTCATTTATTCAGATCGTAACAGTCATGATACGACAATCATGACACTGTGCTTTACACAACTTTTACATTCTTTCAAGAGGCTCTATTGAAACGACCCCAATGATTGACGTTCATAAATTATTTGAGTAGTGAGAGATGATGCATGTTATTCGGAGCCAATTTTTCGGTTTTATCGAGGGTTAGAGCGCATTAGATCGCGAAATGGTGGCAACGCTCCTATTGGAACCCAGTTCGAAAAAAAAAAAAAAAAAACGAACAAGCATTTGTTGTCAGCATTCTACGTCAAAACGCATTCCCCCCAATAACTAAAAGGGAAAACAACCACTTTTAGGAGCCCCGATCCGCTTTTTCGCGGTAGAAGCGGATCGGAACGGTTTGTCGTATTCTCCCGGAAAATGACAACCCTAATCGATTTATGACCTCCGAAATAAATCTCTCTTTTGGTAGAAACCATGCTCAGCAGAGTGGATGGAATAGGGTGATATAGGACGGTGAGAGGGGGTGAGGTATTGCCAAAACAGTTGGCTATCGCCGAGGCGACGCGAGAGCCCTCGAATCAGATTTATTGTCAGTCAGTCGCTCGTAATTAAAATTGCAGCGCCGTTAGAGGCAGCGACGAGTTGAATTTGAGCCTCGGATTGCCTCTTCGCAGTTCCCGAAACTGCGGCATATTGTTAACACACAATTGCCAATCGAGAGAAAACCCAATCTGTATGCATAGAGTCGAGCGGCGGAACACCTGAAAATCTCCGATCAGCAACAGACGAAATCCGAAATATCTCTAGCGCCAGTAATCGCAGTGCTCTTTTCGCAACCCCAAATTGTATTCATTCAATAGCTTCGAACTCTAGAGTACTAAAAAATTTATTTGCATCCGTATCAATGGGGAACATCTATCGATGAAGGCCACTCTAAAATTCGATATCCCTAAAATTGAGTTAAATATTCCACATTCAGCAGCGCTTCACTATCATGGTACTACAACATCTCCTCCCAAACTTGTCAATAGGAGGATTTCTGTCAATGATGGCAATTCTACGATACCGTGTTCCAGAAACGCATTCGAATCGTTCAGATACTATTTTATTACTTTAATGGTACTATACCAACTATTCTCATCATTACATATGAGGGATGCATATTAATGAGAGCGATTCTACCATTCCATAATCCAGAAACTCATTTGGATTTCTCAGATTCTATTTCACGGCTATAATGGTACTACAACATCACATCTCGTCATTACCAATAAGGGATGCATATTAATTACAGCTATTCCACGAGCCCCTAATCCAGAAGCTCATTCGAATTGTTCAGATAGATACTATTGTATGACAGGCATGGTACTACAACATCAATCTATTCTCATCATTGCCAAAGAGCAATGCATGTTAATGCATTCTATGTATATTCCAGAATTCCAATTGTTCAAATTCTATTTAATGACTGTAATAATTCTCTCTCTCTCTCTCTCTCTCTCTCTCTCTCTCTCTCTCTCTCTCTCTCTCTCTCTCTCTCTCTCTCTCTCTCTCTCTCTCTCTCTCTCTCTCTCTCTCTCTCTCTCTCTCTCTCTCTCTCTCTCTCTCTCTCTCTCTCTCTCTCTCTCTCTCTCTCTCTCTCTCTCTCTCTCTCTCTCTCTCTCTCTCTCTCTCTCTCTCTCTTTCATTATCTTTCTCTGTCCTGTCTCTCTTACAACTGTAATGCTATCTCTACCAAGAATGAATGGAAAAAACGTTGCCGTTGGGGGTGTCTAGCCGCCAGTGGTTTGTGTTCATGATGGTATATTAACTTATTGTAAAACGAAATCTGGGGAACACCCCCAGACCCCCGAATTGTTAATGTTAGGATCAAGGATCAAACCAATGAAACACAGAATGTGTATTTCGGGGATTCCCGGAGGGCTGGTGGCATTCTCGTAAGTTCGGCCGAAGTTCATTCCGCGTTCTTGGAATCCAGCGCTTTGGATTGTAGACCTACGTGACGTAGACCCTTCCGGGAATATTAACGTTTTA
The DNA here is from genome assembly GCA_030762985.1 of Adelphocoris suturalis. Taxonomy (NCBI): domain Eukaryota; kingdom Metazoa; phylum Arthropoda; class Insecta; order Hemiptera; family Miridae; genus Adelphocoris; species Adelphocoris suturalis. The sequence continues at coordinate 86,722,600 of CM061044.1, forward strand.
TAAGGTGGCAACCCTGTGACCAATTGTGATGTGAACTTATGAGTTCCAAAGACGAATAGAAGCATGGAGGCTTTGAATCCACTGTACTCACGGGCGTAGCCAGCCCGAATTTCTTGGGCCCGCTGACCCGGTGACATACGGGTAGTTTCCCAGCGCTTAACTGGCTACGCCAAAGACTTGAATAATTGAATTTAGAGAACATAATTGCATATCGCATGACCTCGTAATTTAACCTGAATAATCTCCCAGAAAGTTCTGGTGGCCGAATCCCGACCAAAATAAAAGAAGACCGCGGCCGACTAATCAATAGGTACAATGAATAAACTACCATCATCTGTAGGGATTCTAGCACGTCGAATATCAATGAAATTTTATATTCGTCAAAGAGAATTCCAGTTGAGATTTGGAAACCTTACCTCAATAGGTCATAGGTAATCGATTACATCAATGAAATAAATTCAGGTAAGTAATTAGATATCGAAATGAGTTCCTCAATATCTTCCCTTGAAACTTAAATAAACTTTATTAGCATGTAAAACAGATGAATTATGAATTGAACTCTAAACATGTAAAATGTTAATGTTTTGTGCGAATTGTATTCAGCTGAATTGAAGGTAAAACTCATAACATTGCATTTCACCTCGAGGAGTAAGTTTATTGAACTTGGACAAACTAACTGGTTTTAAGACTCGAACTATTAATTACAAGAGGCTGAATGAATTTTTCAATAGTGGATGGATTTCAACAATACAATAGCAGCAATTCAGCAATATAGGTAGGTAAATTTTTGTGTTTCTGAACTAGAACGGGTTACATTACCCTACTTAATCACAATAGGTACATTTAAAGTATCACAACATCAGTCCAATTGGAAAATTATTATTAATAGAAGTAGTGATTTTTTCTTCTTCAAACGAGATCTTTAAACAAGAAAACACCCACTTCCTGATGATTTAGTCAAATAATCATAAAGATTACAAGCAATCCTACTATCGTCTGAATACTAACTGTCAATGAAATGGGAGCAGTACGTACTGGTCTTTCTTACCTACCGTCTTAATTTATAATATTAATAATAATATTATAATAATGCTTGCCACTATGTATTATATCATATGAATATTATATTATATTGTATTATATTATATATTTTCATTTATACACACACTCGCGCGAATGATGGGTCGCCCAGTGATGGGTTGCCCAGTCCGTAGAGAACACTTGAGCAGCGTTTCCACTCACCATTATCAACATACTAGCCGCTCCAGCTCGCTTCGCTCGCCTCCACGTCACTTTAATCGCTTCGCTCGCCTCCACGTCACTTTAATCGCTTCGCCTCGCTTTCCCTCGCAATTTGACCCACTTCCCGTCACTTTTTTTCGATATCCGATTTCGGATTCAGATTCGTCGGGATCAAACCTTTATTTCGCGCGCGAAAACTGTTCCGAAAAACGTACCTTTATGGGGTATATTTTAATCAGAAAAAACCTAGTTTTTCGTCAGACTTTTCGAGAAAACGGGTCCGTACTCTTGCATTTTTTGACGCATTTCCCGATACTTTTTTCGCGATCCGATCAAGCCGTCGTCTTCCTCGTAGAAAAACCTACGGAACCGGTATTTTTCCGGAATTTTCAACGGCCGTTTAGAGGGGTACAGGAAGCGGGGAAGTCCAAAAAGCGCACATTAACCGTTACTTCAACCCCCCCCCCCCCCCGCCCTACCGCCCATGGTTCTGGTGGGATTAGAAAATTTTAAATTCGCTTATGCCCATTTTCGGAAAATCCCAAGAAGATCCCCCCACTCGTACACTCCCCCCACTCTGCCGTTTGGCCGTGCATAGACACGACAGACGGGTGGGGTTGGGGGGGATCTTACGAGACAGACATTTTCAAACCAAATAACCCTCCGTAAAAACACATTCTGTGTTTAAAAATGTTAGTTTATCATTCCCAATAATTAACCTCTGTAATTCACTACGAGAAAAAAAATAAACGCTCCTCCAAATTTGTTGGGTTAGGTACGTTTCAAGATGCGTCGAATCAAAAAATCGAACAACGAAAATTCGTCCGGTCGAAGTATGCCGTCCGGAGCTTTTCTCCAAAACTACTATATTATTATTACTGTGTTATTCATTTTGTGCATGAAACTGGCATTTTTCATACAAATTTTCCGAAGTTTCCTCAGCATTTTCCAATTATGTTACATCTCGAAAACGGATTAAGATAGAAAATTGAGCTTGACGGCGTTTTGCTCTTTTTTCGGTCTACTCACCAAAAAATATTTTTCACACTCATCCGAATCCACCCTGTAGTTCATCGCAGAACAGTCAGTAGTTTGATACATATGAAAAATAGTTTATAGGCTACAATGATTGATGAGTGTCTATGTTCATTGCTCCGATTAGATTTTTTTGAGAATCTTGACATAAAAGATGTGCCGTGGTACATGCATGGGCTTAACTGAAAAATCGGCATATCCACTTCCATTAAAAACTCAACCTTTTAAACACTTATCCTATAGAGATAAAAGTTTTAATGAATGTATTTTTTCTTATTATTTATTTATGTAGATCATTTCGCGTTCTCTAAGTTTCGAATACTGACAATAGTTATTGTCTTAATCTATAACTAATATTGCCGTCTTACAACAATAGATATGCTATTAAATTCTTGTTTAACAACTCACATGGACATTATCATTTTACAGCAGTGTTACATGTATTTTATATGTTCTTATAGGCAATAGATATCAACTGTAGGTAGCAGGTATCATTGAAAAAAATAAAAAACACTTTTGGTTCAGTTGGGAATTTCATACTTCCTCTCTCCCTATTTTTGCCTAGCAGTTCCCCCGGTTCCATGTTCCAATTAATTGTTGGCAATGTAACATAGATTTAATTCCTTGGCAATGGGTTAAATTTATCATCGACAGCTACTACACAGTTCCGTGGAAGAAGCTAAGTGAAGCTGTTCACATTTTTGGTTTCGCGGATCATCCCCTTCGTAGACCCCAGCGAAGGGATGAAAAGTCAGGAGAGTTAACAGCACAGATACGAGTTGGGATATGGAATAGAACGTTGGTTGGTTGGAGGGGGGAGAAGGGTGATACATCTTCCACGGAAAACAACCTGAACTACGGATCGGGGAAGGGATTTGATTTGGTAATCAGTTGAATTTCCAGTGGTGGAGATGAAAAAAAAAGGTAGGTTGGGGATAGGGGGGTCGAGAGGAGCCTTTTCCCGAGATAACTCGACTGTATACATAGAAAAAAAAAAGAAAAAAGTTCCGTCGTATATCACCCCCTTCTTACCCCTTTTCACCCTCGTCCTCATACACACTCCTTTCTCACACCGACACACACCTTCCACACCGCTCAGTCTTCCGCTCTCAAATAAACCGAGGCTTCAAAAAAGGAAAAAAAATAAACCTCGCTCCGAACAAAAGAACACATGTTCCCTATTAACCCGGGGTAAAAGAGAGTCATATTTCACGGGTTAAGGATGGAAAGGCATGAGGGGGGGGGGGGGGGTGAAGCGGCGAAAGAAGATTTCGCGGGATATAGGAAATAGGCGGGAGGTGGTGGTTGTGTAGGTGGTGGGTGGGTGGGGGTGGGGGATGGGGTAGGTTTTCACGGGTTACACAAACTAAGGGAAGCTTTTCCACGATCGACGAGAAATTACCCAAAGTTTTAACTGCCAGCTATCTCTCAACGGTCTTTCCGTAGTTTGGAAAAAAAAGGAAGAAAAACTTTCAAATAAATGGCTTTAACTTGCACACTTAAACTGGGGCGATTACAATTTTAAAATATGAACGTATGAACGAATTTTTGCATTATGTTTACTGTGTTATGTCTAAAAATTTGCAAATTTTGAGAGTGGAGAAATCGTTAATTATACCTCTAAATTTTATGACAAAAACACTTTTTCTAAACAATATTCAACTTTATGAGCAATCGTTTGGATTTGGTACATTTTTGGAGTTTTTATGGTTATTAATTTTAGCTCATTTTAATGTAATTAAGTAGTATATTTTTCGGCATAATATTGTGATTAAATGTTTTAGTATTCTATTTACAGGAGTTACTCTTCTTGTGGGTACAAATAATATTAGATACCCCTCATGCTTGGGAAAATACTCTAAGGCAGGTAATTAGCAAAATACTTCCAAAAATAGGTTAAAAAACGTAGTTTTTATACATTAATATATCTCTTCGGTTCGTATAGATGTGTTTTCAGTTAAGGTCGAGCTATACTCATGTATTGTGGGAAATACAGACATTTTTTTAAAGAACATACCGCAGCAAATATTTAAAATGATGCATAACTTAACGAGATTTTTCATGACAAAACAAAGATTGAGCTGGCTTTTCAAATTGATTCAAACTCCAACATATCAGGCAAGCAAGAGTTTTCAATGTTGAATTTACTCTATTCATGTTTAATATTCTGCCGAAACCAGGAGTTTGTTGCAATTTTTAGGGATGGTTAGAAGACAGTTTTTACTTTCCTACTCGCCCGGAAAGTATATGCAGGAAGTCATATAATCAGTGTTCATCAGTCTCTTACTGACAGCCACCTAAAGAAACTCCTGGAATAATGGAGTCCTATACTTAAATATCAAACAATCGATTAAAACAACCCCATCCTTCTCAGATGTGATCCATCATGATAGCATCTATGTAAAATGAATACAGGTAAGGAAAATAGTGTGAAGCCTCGCACCAGATGTTTAAAACTTGACTTTCTTTTCATGTTGTACAAGCCGTTGGTCTAGGCAATTATTAGTTTTGGTATTATAGCTTGGGGGAAAAGTAATTTAGAATCTCTTTACGTAATGCAAAAAGGCTATCCTAAAGGTAATATCACTCCGTTACAAACGCTACCCATCAGTCGAACTGTTTGATACCCTTAAGGTTTTTTCGTTAAAACAGTTGTATGCAAAATCAGCGTTGACGTTCTATCACAAACATACTGGTTGGTTTCAGTTTTCTTGGTCGGGCAGTTCTTGAGCATATCATGTAGCGACATGCCAATATATCTTGGCCATTCATTCGATTCTTCTCTGCAATGCTACAGTAGCCATTCGCTCACCGTTATTATATACCCGCCAAAAGTTTAAAACAAGCTAGAGATGTGCCGATCCCGATCTTTGTGGAAACTGTTCCAACCTCCTCCAGTTCCACTCGTGGTATGATTCCGAATTACCGATCTAGTTCCGCTTACTTATCCAAGCTCATATTATGTAGTTTCTACACTCGCACCTTCAGTTGGATCCTCAACTACTTTTCCATAGTATCTACCTACCTTACTTTAATCTTTTGACTTTGACTACGCAATCTCTTTTCCTCTGTCGGTGTATTGGCAGAAATCCATTAAATTGTGTCATTCAACAGTGAGTGAGTTTTAAGTTTATCAGTCCCTATGAAAGAAACAGAATCGATAAGTAAATAGAGATGATACCTAAGTATAGTTGTATGAGCGAATATTCTTAAATTATTGTATTACATTTGTGTTAAATTGTATTGAAATTTTAGTACTTTGTGTGCATTGAAATTGGTAACTAAAAATATCTCAATTAAAACACATTTTTGGATTTTTTCTTCTTTCTTTTTAATCAGTTTTATTGATTTCTTAACTCATACTATTGATGAAATTGGGGCGCATTTGTCAGCATAAATTTTGTGCACACATTTTTTAATGCACTACTTCATAGTTGATAAACGTTTTCTAAGTAGTATTCTGCTTAATAGACCAAAACAAAAGACTACTTAAAATTTACCGATGAGATGGGATGGGGGGGGGGGGGGAGGCAGTTGTTGAAAGGTTTGTATCGCTTCCTAGCCGGGAACGAGTTAGATAGCCACTTGGATTCCGATATTAGTCAGTTCCGATGATAATAACGAAATCGAGAAGGAGAACGATCTCGATTCAAATTCGGATCGAGAACAGCTGGTTCAGATGATAACGACAAAATCGAGAAGGAGAGAAAACATAACCGGATCGAGAACGCTGAGGATCGAGAACTCTTTGGAGACATGGAGTCGGGAAGCGGAAACGCAGAACCACAGTGACTAAGAGTTTCTGGAACAGTTCCGGAGCAGTTCCACTGGGAGATTAGGTTCCACATTCCCGATCCGAGAGAATCGGCACACCTCTAAAACAAGCAAATCAGTGCTCACGAAGTGAATCACACGACAGCGCATTTTCTTGTAAAAAGATCCGCGAGAAATAGGAGTCAAAATGGCTTTCGAGCTCACTCAGCTGATCGGTGACCTCTCATGCGTCTTCAGTATTCTCCCTTGAGCCTCTCTTTCAAATTTCAGATTCCTGCTTTGAATAGGAGACAAAATGGCTTTGGAGTTCACTAATTTGATCAATGACCTCTCATGCGTCGACGGGCCCTTGTACATCTTTATCCTCGCTATGTTACAGATTACATTCATACCAAGTTTAATCAAAATCGGAAGTCGGGAAGCATTTATAACAACTTTAAGAGGAAATAAATACATACACCAACGGACAAAGTGAACACAATTGCTCATTTTTCCTTTTAGCGAATTTTCTTAGAAAATAAAGCTATTGCTCTCCCCTCAAAATTTGTAGAATGTGAATTTTTGAAAAAAATTTATGCAGAAATCCGTTTCAGGCTATTCTGAATCATATTCTGAAGTTTAACGCATTTTTTTATGTATGTATGTATATATGTATGTATGTATGTATGTATGTATGTGTCATTCCAGACGATAACTGTCCGTAGAATTGTGCTAGAAACTTCAAACTAATTTTAAAATGTTAAGGACACAAAATAAAAGTTCAAGTTCGTTGGCCAGCATGATCGGATAACACCTTATGGTTGACATTTTAAAAATGTAGTCAACAATTTCAAAATAGCCTGTTTTTTGCGATTTGTTGTGCGAAATAATTTTTTCAGCATACTAACATGTGGTATATTCGGAATCAGCGTAAAATTTCCTATAAGAATATGTATCAAGTTTTCAAAAACTTCAAAGTTGAAAAATCAGTCAAAAATCGAAATATCGAAGATTTCTTCAAAAATTCGCTCATGGGGTCATGCTGCATGACTGGACTTTATTCCAAGTTTGTAAGTGTGTACTATCGCTAAACACAAAGATAACTTTCTTTATTTTATTTTTTCTGGATATCTTTTGTTGGATGTTCATATAATTGGAAAGTAATTTTCTATAGTTAGAAAGTATACTGTCCCACATAGCTCGGAGTTATTTTCTTTGTGTAGGGTAATTCCTCGAAGTACTTATTGGATTTTTGCCTGCTTTTGTATTATTTTTGTTATAACAAAAAATAATGAAATTGAATAAATGATGAAATAAATGATAAATTCATAAATTATGAAATGAATAAACCATTTTTGTCATTGTCACACCTACCTATGCTTACTATTATTTTATTCTATGTACTATAGTATGATACTACTGAAAACGGAAAGAGAAAAGTCGACGCTTCAAGAAAAGAGATCATATCGCATTTCGGAAAAGAAATACCGTTTGTTTGAGCGTGAGAGGTGGAGGAGGCTGTGGAGGTGTAACCGTATCGTTGTGGGCGTATAGTAGGTCTACATAATACAGGTAGCGTATATATATATATAAATATACTGTCTGTATACGGAGCGGGGAGGACCCTGGGGCACGCAATAAAGATACGGCCGTCACCCGGACCCCCCCCCCCCCCCCCCCCCTACCCCCCGAGATCCGGAAGAGGCGAAAAGCAACTTGCTTATCCTCCGCGATGCTCCTGTTTGCTCTGGGAGATGAGCAAAAAACAATCTACACCCATCCGGGAGAGATGATGAGGATGCGCAAGGGCTCCTATTTCCCTCTGTAGTCCGTTTTTCTTTAGGGGGAAGGCAAACGAAAATTTCATGAGGGGGATCGAAGAAATCTTCGCCGACTCCGCACGACTGTTTGAACAAGGGCGAGGGTGAGTGAGAGGTAATTGACTCATGGCTTCTAAGTCAACAGTAAGTCAATAGAAAGTGGTTGGGACTGTCGGAGCTATCGGAAATTCGGGGTTTTCTTCTTTGGGGTGTTGGCACATCAAAATCCTCTATGAGGTTTCCATGTAAGGCAGTGGTTCCCAACCAGTGGCTCGTGACCCACTGGTGGGTCGCGTAGAGGTACCAGGTGGGTCGCAACATTCTCAAGAAGAAAACACAAAAAATTCAAAAAAATGGTATTGGTCGGCACCAATTAAAACTGGTGAGTGAAGTTTGGAAAATGTTGAATCTACTTTTCAGATTTTGCAGAAACGAAAAACAATTTCATAAGTAATTTTTGACCGAATACAGAGATTCTCACGAGTTGTGCACCAGTAATTTAAATCCCTCAATGTACGAGAAAAAATTAAAAAGTTCCAGTCATACAGAATGATCGTATTTTTTTAAATTAAAGTATTATATTAAGTTGCATTGTTTTGAAATTTAAGCACTTTCAGGGTAAAAAATTGTTAACCACCGACTTTATGGGAAATATAAACTCGTACTAAATAATATTCTACGATTCAAAACAGATATTTGATTTTTAGCGATTTTTAAGACTTCTAATTGATTTTTCAGCAAATATGAATGAAATTTAAGTACCTATATTTTCTGCTTTTATTTGCATAAATTTAATAATGTTCTAATTCGTTGTTGATTAACTTTTATTGACAATAATTTTGCTAAAAAGTATAAATTTAACAATTTTAAGTCGTTTTAAGCAATTTTTTGTAATTTTTTTGCACATTTTTTGGAATTTGACCAATTTATTCTGCTCAAAAAGTGTTGGCCTACGAACTCATCCTTTCCTTTCGAAAGCTTGATTTTTTGGCGCAAGCAAGGCTCCACTGAATTGCATCCGAATCGCAACCCACGAGGCCTGTATAAGCAGCCCTAGTAACCCTTAAAATTATTTTGTACTTTTAATTCATTTAGCATTTAGCTCTGTCTTTATCTATACCTTGCCATTTCCCTAAATGCCGGTTTCGACACATAATTCCTAATATTACAAGTCCGACTCGTATCACAAGTTTTAAACTTGCTTCTGACCGTACCTAGGCCAGGTTTTCTGGGTGGAAAATCCCTTTAGCCGTTCTGGTAAGACTGGTCATCGTGTTAATTTATCTTTTGATAGACTTGTCTATTAGCTAAGCTGCCGTCTGCAAAATACTTGGCTAATTGGGGATGCTGTCTAGTTCACTGGCTTGGCATAACCCTCCTGAACGGACTACCTAGTCACAGAACCCAAGAAGCAGTGTGAGGTAAAGGAGACATCGTGAAAAGTCAAAGTAAAGTCCCTAAGGGAGTTAATTCCGTATAAAGTCACAAGAGGGCATTCAGCGAACACATTCGTTTAAGTTTGTCGGAGAAAATCCTTCAAAAATAGGTAGGTTTTCATTGTCTTCAGCTGTGTCTAGGGAGCCTCGATCTTCTCTCTCCCCAGCCTTCGGACAGACATTCTTCGTACCCCTTTTCAATAATCTAAAATGACCCTTCGGGGAAGTGATGGCTCCGCCGTAAAGGTACTGAAACTATCTCTCTGCACTTTCCGTAACGCTTTCAACCCCCCTCCCCCTCTCAAACATCCCCTCTTCCTCCACTACCCTCCTTCCCTAGACTGTAAAACTTTTCATTTTGTGAAACGGAGAGTGAGGTTTTTACGTCTTTTTTTACTGCCTTGCGCACCGCTCGGCTGCCCTTTCTTCGGGTCTTCAATGTGAAAAAGGGTTTTATTGCGCTCTGCCACCGAGGGGCCCATCGCAGGAGAAAAAAATCCGAGTATAAATTTATATCAGTGAAAAAAATTCATATGAATCCATCTTTTACCGTTCGGGCAGCAGACGTTCTCACTCAATTCAAGCCAAGACTTATAATATTACTTCCAATGTCCACTTTTCCTTCCCTTCTGGACATCTTGTGAGAGTTAAAAAACATAAATAATTAGACTTATAAGCAATATTTTTATTGTTTTTCAACATCTCTAGTGTTTACTGCATCTAGGGAAGTATATTATCATTTAATAATGATTAACAGGACGTTTCCATTTGTTTTCGTCCCGTCACGAGTTTCACGTCACGGTGGGGTTTTGACATTTTATGTCTTTACTATGGCACATAACTCAAAAAGTGTGACAAAGGAAGCGTTATTAAAAATTTCAAATGATTTTCACGTACAACCGATTCGTTGCTACGGAACTTTAACTTCGCCAGTTATCGTACAAAAATCGTTCACCACTCGTTGGATAGCTCTCGATTTACCTAACCATATTACGTTAACCACTGCGGAGTGTACAGTGCTATAAAAGTACGAGGTACGTGGTGTGGGTGCTTGGAGATGAAGGGAGTATTTATGGGCGCAAAAGACGTGCTATAAAAGTTTCCTCGTGGTTGCAAAGACATACTTGTACGTACGAAAGCTGTACCCACCATTTGTGTTTTGGTACATTCTCTAAGTTTTTTGGGAGTGGTTTAAATTTCTTCTTTTTTTTTTTTTTCTTTAAATCTGAATCACAAACAATTTCTTATATTTTATCTTATGGAAAAGGAAGTTACTTACCCAGGATTGAGATAATTGAAGTTTATCAAAGCTTCAATATCTAGATTTTTTAATGTCAGCCTTCAATTCTACCCATTGGGGTAGAGGATTTAGGTAGTGCATGAAGCCATTGCAATGGCACCAAAAATAATACATTTCTATTGATTTTCTCGTACGACCAATGCGTTACCAGGGAAATGTAACTCGCTTAGTTTTCATAGCAGGAAAATCGTTAGCCACTTTTTGGAATGCTCTCAGTTTATCACAGCATCTCATAATCCCTAAGCCTCTGTAGTGTCAAGGAAAGCTGATTTATTAAGCTCAGTTATAAACTTTATTGCTAAGTAACCATAATGAACTAATAATGTGTAAAATTAATCATTATTAAATTAATGATCTGACTGTAGAACCGTAGGTGTACCGTCCGTTTTTTTATTTTAATTACCAATGTCTCCTTTGAAATACAGAGTAGGCAATAGAAACCAGGTGCAGTTTATCGATGAACCATGAGCTTGAAAAACGTCAAACAGTTGGTCGCTAAATTAGCAGAGAAGCTCTTTGTCTTGCAGAGTCATAAGTGGAACTGTTGAGCCATACGTATCAGCGAAAACTGACGCAATAAGAATTCTGTGAAGTGACAGCTGATCGTAGTTGCATTTGGTGATGGAATTAATTCTCGGTGCGTATCCATGCTACTTGAAAATTTTTAATACTTTCCTACCTACTGTTATAAAATTAACTAGGTATTATAAACGACTGCACACTTTGCAATCCAAACACTAACTTTCGTTTTATTAGTAACCATACAACCAATGTTATTAGTGACACGTAGCTGTATACTAGATTCCCAACACCATCCCCTTCATTTTTCTAGTGGAGAAGGACCTGACACAGTATGCTATTGATTTCATATTGAGCTGAGGCAACCTACTACAAAAATACTTCACTGCAGTTGTCCACCCATTATCCTATCATACGTTCTCATTTTGTTTTTACAGTTATCAATTCTAGAAAAACCTAATAATTCATTCTCGTAAAACTATAATAATTTCAACTAATAATTACGATGTTCAAGTTAACTTACTGATGGTAGTTATCATTTAATACTGTGAATTATCATAAATTGTGAGAGGACCAAAGTTCTTAATTTCACGTGCCTTCTCACATGACCTTCCGCATAATGTTGGGCAACTTGGATAAACTACGATTATTCCCTGGATCTGTTACCAATCGTTAAATTAATGTAAGGTTTAGCTAGGTTTAACTAGCTAAAGTATAGGTAGACCTAGCTTCCAACAGTTTGACATGAAAAGGCAAAGCAAACACATCAACTTCCGACCTTCCCATTAGGTACATGCGTTGAGTAACAATATTCAAACACCATAATCGCATTGCTCTTGGCATTCATAAACCTTTATTAATTTTCACGGTTGTTTTCACTTGACTATTTTAACTTAACACCTTCAGTCTCATCAGTAACCTTCCTTGACGGTGTGGCGACTCTGCGGCAATGTTTGACTTGACTTTCATGCCAGACTAAACTCGTCCAGTGGGACATGGTCGAACTGTGCAAGTGGTCAAGAAATTAATAAGCGGACATTTTTAGGTCCCCGTTTGGTTTTTGGGTGGACTTTTGACGCATCTTTTAGAGTGATGTGTATAGTTTGGAGTTCTGGATGCTCGCATGCTTGCATTTTGAAAATACATAACATCAAGCAGTCAATTCGTTTATAGTAAAAATTCAGATTAGTTGGACATTATAGGCCAGAATGATGTATATAGTTTGGTGGTCTGGACTGATTTGTAGGCTGCGCAGTAGACACTACCCACGATTTAACCTTCGATCAATTAGTTAGGGTAGTTCTTTAACTCTGAGAACGATCTCGCGCAGTTCGACCGCACCGGACTTAGTTTCAAATCCGTTCTCGTTGGGTCAGAACATCACTCCAGTTACCCCTCTACCACAATTTTCAACCGCCCGCTCTTCCCTTGCCTATGCAACGCCGCCCCTCATTTCCAACTCTTTTAGTCTGGTTATGAGTTGAAAAGTTGAAATAGGGTTACAAGTCGTTATTAATTTAATTTCGTACGAGATTGTAATCCAAAATACTTATCGCCTAATCAGCAACATGTGGTGACATCCAAGCCTTTTGTTTGCGTTCTAAACTAGATATAATTTCCATTTCATCAACAAATTCGGATACCGAATCGAAACGGATTAAAATCTTCGCATTGATGTATATTTTTCTGCAACAAAACTAGATCGAATCGGAACACCATAGACGGAAACCGGAGGCGGAGGCTCCGCGAGGTCGAGTCATTACAAAGAGGTGATGGAAATTTAGTAGTTACTCCTTCAAAGGGGAGAGGCGATCAACCGACTACACCCAGAGGATATCCTGAAGGTTGAAGACACTCAGAATATGCCAAGAGGTAGCATTTCCAAGAATCGAGAAGGAGGAACTTCCCATATCCATCAAAAGGTGGTGTTGCACCCCCTTTACGTTACCAGTCCAGTCCAAGGCAGGTCACGTCAACTATGGGTGCAGTGCCTCCACAATGTAACCATGTAATGAGCACCATTTCGTACTCTGCTATCCACTTTCCACTAGAGCCTGGAAGTATTGGTTCCAGGAAATGTCTTCCAAGATTCGGTACTCTGGCATTCGCATTTCTCTCAATCTGAGAAACTTTTTTTTTTTTTTTTTAAAGATTGGAATACTTGGACGAGAATTCAGGGTCTTGGGAAAATGTTCATCGACACAATAGATAGTGAGAAGATTCAGATGGAAGTAAAGGAGAAGATGTGTACTCAACGTCCAGTAGCAACTATTCTTCGAACTATTTGTTCATAGCGTTTGAGTTGAATAGCTACATACCAAAATGTGGACGAAGGGTAAACCGAAACCCCAGCAGGAGTCAGCAAATTTCCCGATTTAGAATAAGAAAAGTGATGAAGACCGCGAAGAGCAGGAAGGGTAAGAAGACAAAACAATTAGAGTTGGATATTTTTTTCCCCTCTTCCCTTTTAACTCTCAACAGAAGACCAAAAGGAAAACGAAGATCTTTTGGACTAACTTCGAGCTCAAAAAGCGAAATAAAGGGCCGCATCCTTCTTCGGGGGAGGGGATCTCGGGAAAAGTTCACCTTTCCATCATTAACAAACCCCACGAAACACAGTGAAGGAATGAGATGGACAGAAGTGGTGGGAAAAGGAAAAAAAAGCGGAAAGCCACCCGGCGTTTTCCTGGATAGAGTTGGAAAAGGCAAAGCAGGTGGGTATAAAGTTGGCTCGGAAGAGAAGCTAACGAAGTTGTAAACACAACGAAGGGATAGCCGGAGACTAATTATGATTTATATTGTCGAGAGGGAGCTGTAGAGGCGGTTGTCTGTTTCTTCGGAAAAGGTCTTAACCGTGTTAGCGGGAGGTGGATAATCAGATTTCGTTATCTAATTACATTCTCATAGTTCGTCGCCACAGAAAAAAGAATCTCTTTTTTTTCACTTCGCGGCGGGGGCGGTTCTTTTCACTTTTTATTTGAACCCCTTCGGTTGGCGGGGGGTCAATGAAGATGGAGGGTGTGTGGGTTGGATTAAAAAGTTGCGGACAAGCAGCATGACATTATGGGCAAGTTTTTTTTCAACTTTAAGAAATTATTATTATTATTTTATTATAATCATCATACTTTCATGATAGCTCTCATTAATATCATAATTAATAATTGTTGTAATTGGTGTACCAATGTAAAACTGAATAAAACTGAGTTCCTTCTTTCACATTTGTATTTAAATATTTCATTGTTAAACACGTAACATATTTATTCAAATATTACCGTACATACCCATCAAAACCGAATAAAACTGAGTTCCTTTAGTTTTACCTGTGTTGCATTGATTGACATACTCATTTTGTGTATAAAAAAGCTTCAATCATGCAGCATGGTCGTATGAGCGAATTTTCGTAGATAATATTATATTATATACGATTTTGTTTTAGGATACGGCTTTTTGAAATTCGTTGTACTGTTTTGAAATTCAAGCATTTTGAGTGCATAGGGATAGTTAACTAGCTTTATGGCAGCAAAACTCGTTCAAAATAATATTCTGCGATTCAAAATTTTAGCGCTTTTTGGGAGTTTTTATAAATTTTCCAGCAAATATCAGTGAAATTTAAGTTCGGTTTTCTGCATAATGTTGTGCGTAAATTTTATGATGTTCTAGTGCGTTGTTGATAAAATTTATGCTAAAATTCGGCTAAAAAATTTAAATTAGGCTATTTTTAGCCTTTTTTAAGCACTTTTAGTGCTTTTTTTAGTACATTTTTTTGATATTTTACCAATTTAATGTGCTTGGCCAACGAACTCATACTTTCGATTGAAAAGCTCGATTTTTTGGCGCAAGAAAGGTATTTTGATCTCAAGGAGAACTATCGTCTGGAATGACACACACACACAAACACGCACACACACACACACACACACACACACACACACACACACACACACACACACACACACACACACACACACACACACACACACACACACACACACACACACACACACACACACACACACACACACACACACACACACACACACACACACACACACACACACACACACACACACACACACACACACACACACACACACACACACACACACACACACACACACACACACACACACACACACACACACACACACACACACACACACACACACACACACACACACACACACACACACACACACACACACACACACACACACACACACACACACACACACACACACACACACACACACACACACACACACACACACACACACACACACACACACACCACACACACACACACACACACACACACACACACACACACACACACACACACACACACACACACACACACACACACACACACACACACACACACACACACACACACACACACACACACACACACACACACACACACACACACACACACACACACACACACACACACACACACACACACACAAAAACGCGCACACACACACACACACACATATGTGTGTATATATATATATATATATATATATATATATATATATATACGAACAACTATAGGATTTGAATCAGAATATCTCAAAACGGATTTCAATAAAGGGATTTTTTAGAGCCGTTGCAATAACTTCATTTTCTACGTAAATTCGCTAATTAATTATATTGCGAAAGTTCTCTGATCCCAAAAACGTACAACGCGAAATGGTCTTTACCTCTAAAAACCTAATTATTCAAATTACAACCGGGACAAAATTAACAGCTAAGAGTTTGATCCTGCTTTTGATCATTAATGATTAACAATAACCTCGGTAGAGATACTCGCTTGAATCTCGGTATTTGTCAATCGAGCAAATAAGCTGATTATGGACCTTGTTTTATTGATGAGCTCGGAGATACGTATGTAGGTCGTGTGAGGGTTGGTGTCCAGAGCAGACCTGACGTTAACGATACAAAGCTTCGCTCCGACCAACCAAGTTAATGAGAAACACAAGCGGTATTAATATATCCTCCCGTAGTGCTCCGGGTTGTATCCATCAACATTCCCCGATTAAGTTAAGCCTTAACAACGTCCCAAGCCGCCCCGCATGGGACAACTAATTTTTGTCACTGTTTCCACTTTTTTTTCTCTCCGAAAACCTCCATGTTGCAGGTGAGTGAAATTGAATTACCCGAGAGGGGGACAGATAGCAATTTAACCGGTTTAACTCGTGTTGTCGTCATATGATGTGACGTGTACGCAGCCCCAGCTTTTAGTTGAGAACGAGCTAAAATGAATGACATTTTCACTCCCAGCACTCGGAGTTTACCGCCCGTCTCTTCGAAAACAAGGTCCCACGAATCCTGGTGTTCTAACTTTCGAAGCAAGACCATTTTTATAAAATCTATTACATACAATGCTGCTGAATATTTGAAAAAAAAAAAAAAGAACCAGAAGTACAGTGAAAACGCACGTTCGAGTGGTTACATGATCTCAGTGCTGGTAATGGTAATTAGGTCAATGATAAAATCGCAAATGATGATTAGATGATGAAGGCGCGTCCATACCAGGCGAATTGGCGGTGGGCACCCGGTCGAATCAACAAAAAATGTCCAAGTGCGAGAGAGTTACGTTTATATTTTTATCAAATTTTTGTAGAAAATGAAGCTATTGCAATGGTTTGAAAAATTTTAAAATCTAAATTTTTGAAAAATTTCTATATACACACTTAGATTTTTACAAATAATAAATTCACAAAAGTGAGGCTCACTATGAGACGTTTCGTTCATCGTTTTCAATAAACTAATTCTCCTAGTCTTTCAGGATGGCTTCATCAAAGTTAGCACCTGAGCAACACAGTACTAACATTACTGATGACTAGGAGCTAGGAGGGAGTTGGACTCTCACTGGATTAAATTAAAAAATAAAAATAAAAATAGAGAATGGGTAAAGGTGAAAAATAATATAAATAGAGGAAACATACAATAAATAAATGATACACTGCCAAGGAAATGGCACATGAGCTTCCTCGTGACCTTCACAGTACGTCACCATTAAATTCCAGAAAACTAGAAACGACCGGTTCTGGCATCAGGGAAAAAATAAGGTGGAAATTGGAAGCTGAATGGTACACATAATAAATGAAATTAATAAGGAAAATTTTGATTTTAATATGGGACCATCCAGGATATAGTCCGCATGTTCCCTGAAAATTTCGTCTAAATCGGATCAAAACTGAAGGAGTTCTTAATTGATTTACAGGATTTCATTAATATTTTGATCTAAATTCATGATTAAAACATCCTTGGGGATAGTTTTTGGCAACTGAAGAAAATCGCATCAAAATTGTGGAAATTACGGCTGACCGTAACAAGAATATTTCGTTCACGCATGCGCAGAGCGTACCGCTAATGCAATTATGATGATTGTCCTATGGGACCTCAAGGGACCTTACCCCCCCCCCCCCCCCCTCCAAATCATCCCTGAAAATCTGACCGAAATCCGTTCAACATTGACCGAGTTATGACCGTCACAAGGAATTCACGTTAGCGCCTGCGTAGAAGCTACCGTTGATTCGATCATGATGAAGTTGATAGAGGACCATCTAGAGCTTAACTCGCACGATCCCTGAGAATTTGATTAAAATCGGATCAAAATTGTGGAAGTTATGGCTGTTACAAGGAAATGTAGACGGACAGACAGAGAGACAGACACGGAACCAAATTTGTTCAGGAGGCTCTGAAACGCAAAATGCAAGTGGAAATTTTGATTTTGGAGCAACAATTTTTTTTTTTTCATTTCGAAAGTGAAAACAAAGCTTCCGCTGCCTTGAAGTCTCGGAAGCAAAAAATCTTAGAATAATTAAAAACGAAAAAAAAATATATATATATATATATATATATATATATAATATAATATGAACTTTTTTTGTGAATGGATGTGGCGATGTCAGGTGTTGTATCGGTTGGGGCCAGGTGGATAAACTGCGTGAATGTTTTTTCAAATGACCATCGATTTGTTTTATTTCTATGTTGCAGCTTCATCCTACCGCGTGATTGTAATGTAATGCGCATTAATCCATTTCCTGTTGGATCCCGTTACCGTGAGGTGAATCCAAGCCGGCGACGGTTGAAACCTCCATCAACCGCCAGTTTACCGCGGGAAGCCACGACGAGCTTAAGCCGCTCCCGGCTGCCCCAATAAGCTGCTTCAACAGCATCGATTGAGAGCTGCGATGAGAGAACTGCCTCTTCGCTCCGTGCCACCTAGTTGCTCATTACAGTTGGATCATCTTCGGATTAGCCGGATTTGCGTGGACACCGCGTACCGCCGAAATACGAAAAGGGCTCACAGAGAAATCAGTTATGGTAGATTAATCTGCCAACAATGCTAAATTGATCTGACACTATTCCTAATCTGAAAACTTCCTGCGCATTTTTCTTAGAAAATGAATATATCGCACCCGTCCTAGAATAAGGGTACAACTCAAAAATCGCGATTTTTGAGTTAGTTGTGGTTTTGAGAAGTAAAAACGGTCTAGTTTGTCTAGGGTACTCTAATTCCGCTAGAGAGTGCGTGTGTCTTTCTTCTATGGAGGGAGTAACCAATTCCCGTCCTAGGAAGAAAGACACAACTCAGTTGAGTTCACGCAGTCTGTGTCTCGTTTTGAGTTGTTTCCTTTTTGTGTGGACAATGTCGCATAATTTTAACTTGTGTCTTCCTTTTCTGAACATTTTGGATCCTGACTGGTGAGATTTCAGTGTTTGAGTTTGAACAACTCAAAAATTCTTTAAAAAATCAACAAAACCGTTCTCCCCACTCCCTTCCCAATGGCAAAAAAACTATTTACTCACCATGGGGTGTTAGAGCAATAATGTAGGAAACAAGTTTCGCAAAGATATATTATGTTAATCGTGTTCCAAAGAACGGGTAGCTAATGGTGTGGTAGGAAAACGTTTTATGCGATTTGCCGAAAATGACAATTTTTGAGTTGTACCCTTATTCTAGGATGGGTGCGATATATTGCTACGGGTTAATAAGTTTAATAGCTGTTTTAGCACAAAACATGTTTTTTCTCCATACTCCATCAAAAAACGCTGCTCTTTATTATACAAAGGTTTATTATCAATGAATCAGAACCATTCTACGCAGAACACTTTGTTTATAAAACGGGCAATATCCAAATTTACAATGTTTGATGTATTCACGGTAAATTGTAAAAATTCATTAAAAAATTAAACTCACATTCGATATTCTTCTTTCATGCCTATAACTTACTTCGTGTCAATAATCACAAAACATCTATTATGTACACGTCTACTAAGGAGAAATTAATTAAAATAAAACAACTACACATTACTAGTTTTTCTGTATTTAGCTAAGCTGATGGTATACAAAATTAATACACCATTATGTAATAATTTAAAGCGATAGTTTCTGCAGGTGCCTATGTCCATAGACTTGTAGACGATTGTGAAAATTCGTCAGCTGTCGGTTGTTACCGGATCGGCTGATCATGGTTCACGGTCAGCGCGTGATCTGTAACCGCAGTACTTTACAATGAACTCTCTAATTATGCACCGTAGGCTCTTTATCGACATATAGAGTTATCTGTTGACCAAGCCACAAAATGCATGATATCATCCAATTCCTGCCAAGCACACGTCTAGGGGTAACAGCATGCCACTTGCGGTCCACCTATTTACCGCCTTTACAGTACAACCACTCCCGGATGGCTTGGCCGATTTTCGTTACCTATTATTCAAATCACAACAATTTGTTTGGGTTTGTAGAGATAAATTTATAGGTACTTTTCCGTTATACCCCCCCCCCAGTCTGTTTCACGACTTTCGCGACTGTTTCACGCCCGCCCGATGTTCCTAGGCACCGGTAATGATCCCTTTTCGCATTTTAATTAATGTTCGCTTAGTTTGAGGGAGTAAAAAAGAGTCATTGGTGAATTCTTGGAAAAACAAGAAGGTAACATCATTGATTTAGGGCGGTCCAATGTCTTCCCGATGAACCCGTTGGTTTACTAACTAATCTCTTCACAAAGGTCAGGCGATAAGGAACGATATAGTAATTGCTAAGGCAGGTCGTTACTTGATACCTATTTGTGCGAATTCATGTGGAGGCAATCAAACCATACCCACGCCAATTTGTTTCGACAAATCTTCACCGAGATCGGCAACTTCTGAAAACACGGTAATTCTTTTTTCCTTCTTTTTTTTAAATAATATCACTTGTAGAATATCACTTCACGCAGCTTGAAATTGTCACCAATTCTACGTAAAAATGTAATCTAAGTAAGAAGGAATGCCTAGAAACATCGGGCGGGTGTGAAACAGTCGCGAAAGTCGTGAAACAGACGGGGGGGGGGGGGGGGGGGGTTATAACGGAAAAGTACCAATTTATAAATTTCCTTCAACGGAAGGGGGTGATCAAATGAATATGAGGACTGAGGGATTTGCGTATTGTACGCAGGTTCGTTAGGGTGATATTTCAGCAATATGATCCGAATCGCGAGTTGTGGTCTGAATAATATCGAAAATCGGCCAGTCCGTTCGGGAGTGGTTGTACTGTAAAGGTGATGAATAGGTGGACCGCTATGCTGTTACCCCTAGGCGTCACGAATTTGTTGATATCATGTATTTTGTGGCTTGGCATGTTTTGTACGCGGAACGTCTCTTTTGGAGGGATATCACACATTTTTGGCGGTCTTGGAGTAAAGGAGTGGAGTGTATACCGGCTGATATTGTCAACAGCCCGCCAAGCAGATAATTGGCTGTCGTCCGAAAATATATAATACTTGCCCAGTTGCAAGTGTTATACAGAGTTGTCACAAAGTTTTAAAAAATTGTTGTCCTTTTTCTGTTTGTTACAGGGTCAGCTGCTTCGACAGGTGCTCACTTGAGTGAAACTGCTTTCAGGTTTACAATTGAACACCACTCCATACAGTCTAACAGAGAGTTGATGTTATAGTTCGGTTGAAACTTGGTCGTTGTTCTATTCATTGCGGTTAACAACATCGCTGCTGAACGCAGTAGTCGAGCAGTTGAGGGAAGCAGGCTCGCTATTCCCGGACTTCCCCGCGGTAAAGCCCCTCCCCCGCCCCTCCACCCTCCGTCAAGGCAGCCCTCTTAAAGGCCTCCGGGAGGGGAGCGAGGTTTTTGAATGTTCCGGATTCCTGGCTTCCGTCGGCAGAGAGTTTGCGGTTGCCTTTGAGGAGGTCTCCGCCCCCCCGGGGGCCCATCTGCGGTTGAAATGCTCCTACCAAGGCCCCGCTTTTCAGGCCTCCTTCGAGAGGCTCGCCGACGCTTTTGTTTTCAACATGTGTCGTTCACTGTGAATCAGCATTTCTAGGTCCCACCAATTGTGCTGTTGTATGAACTAAAAAAATTTAAAACGAACTAATCCCCTCGCAACAAAGTTCAAAAGAGTGTCAAAAAAGAACATTTTTTTAATAACGCAAAATGTTTTTATTATTAAAAAAAATAAAAAAAATAAAAAAAAAGTACTTACCAAGTCAATTATTATGACGAATTGTTCGAATGTAGTTGTGGATAACATTAAAGTAGGTATTCAAATTCTGATCATTGAGGCCAACTATGTCCTGAATAAAACTGAGGGGACAGCCGTGTCGCACAATCCCAAAGAAAATTTTAGAACACGCAGCCTAACTCAAAAATGTGGTCAATTATGGGCATCTCTCACGTCATATGAATCAATTTTTCTTACTTATTTATGAATCTTAGAGATCTGGGAGTGGTCACAATCAACTCAGCTCTGAAAATTACCTCGACTGTGACACCCTTCGTGCCCTTTTGAAAAAACCGTATTTTTAGCATTTTAGGGCCATTAAATTGTAAATTTGAGCCTGAAATTCTTGAGCGATCGGGCTGGCCAACGAACTTTAATACTCTACAACTTCTTGAATTGTTGTTATTTGAGAAAAGTTGGAAAATTTGCTTAAAAACTAGTTTTTTCACAAATAAACGCATCAATGAGCCATTTTATATATAGGAACATCGGGTAAACTCAGAATCAGCGTTAAATTTCTTATATTATGAAAAGGGCAAAAATAATTTTGTTTCCTAGTTGGTAAAATTCCTCACTTTGTTGCGGATTTAAAAAAAAACCAGAAAATAAAATGATACAACTAGGATGATAAATAGGCTTATAACTAAATACATATTACTAAATTATAGGACGATTCTCAACAACAACAAAAATTTCAATTCTTTTCAGGTGATCATTATTTCTGTTGGCTTTGGAGAATGGTTCTTGTCATTGATATTTTCTACTCATAATACATGTTATGCGAGGAAAAAATAACCCCCGTTCAGATTAAGTTTAAATGCTTTTCCCCCACCTTGAATGCATAAATAGTCATTACCATGGAAGGGCCCTCCATCAAATTAGCGAGTTTATTTTCAGATTATTTCATCGGAAGAGGCATCAAACCATGAATCGATATTTTTTCTAAAAGGAGACATGTTTCCTAGATAAGATGCTATATTTACAAAATTGTTGGAAATTCGCATTCGCGCAGACACACTATTGATCAATCTGCAAGAAGTTAGTAGGGGACCTTCTAGGAGCTAACCCGCACAATCTCTGATAATTTCGTTAAAATCAGACAAAAATTTAGCACAGTTTTAAGCGTGAAAAGGAATGAGCACAGACAGACATTAGATACGGAGACAAAATTAATCGGGAAGCATTAAAATGCAAAAAGCAAGTGGAAATTTCAATTTTTGAGAGTAAAAATGTGTACAAAGTCTTGCAGGAACACAAATTTTTCCTACTTTCGGTAGTGACAAAGCAAAATAACCAAAAGTCATTACCGCGGAAGAATAAAAATCAAAATTTCAAATTTCCAAGTAAAAAAACGAGTTTGACCTCAACTCAGCATTCCTGAAGGGCAAAATCCAATTTTTTCCCATCACCTTCTGTTACAGGGCCAAAAAGGGGCCCACAATTCGACCCTTTTCTGAGAATCACCGAGAATCAGCTGAATGAAATAAAATTATTACTAGTTGCACATGATTCACACAGATCGTTTGTAGAGCCCAACAGGGACTGGAACTTGTTCAATCTACTGAATTCATATTCGTACGTAAGTCCACGGATAACAGGATACAACAAGCAAGGCATATTATCCGGGTCACTGATTATTATTTACTGTCGAGATTGAATCAAAGAAGAGGCGGTTTCGTGAAACGAAGCCGGAAGCACAATATTTCGATCCCGGTTTAGACAATGGGATTCTGTTGAAGGAAACACACTGGGGAAAATGATGTTTTTTCGTTAGTTCTCCCGTTGCAACCCTTCTCCAACAACATTCCTCTCTTCTTCCAAAAACCTCTACTTCCCTTTGGAGGAAAACGATTGTGATGGGTCGGATGAGGGAAGTTTTTTCTCGAGCTATTCCACGTACAGGGCTTTCATAACCCTTTCTTCAACCCCCTCCCCCTTCATCCCACCCCTCTCTTGCAAACTGCAAACGGACTGACGAATTTTCCGAACCCCTCCCTTCCTATTTCTCTTCACTACGGTATTCAATCTTGGAAAAACATCCTCCCTTTTTTTATTATTTGTTTTGTTTTACCCAAAAACCATACTCGAAAGCAGTCTATCCTTTCTCACCAGGGGAAAACCGTGCCGTGTATATATTAACCCTGGTTATCCTATGAAAGGACCGCGCGGTGTGGTACCAATCTCTCCCCATTCCCGAAGGCAGGGTAAAATAAACATGGCGGAAACCGGGGAAAGTTTCTGAATTAAATATCCAAATCTTCAGGGTTTTCAAGGGATATGGTGGTGAGGGGTTGGTCATCTGTTTTATGGAAAGGGCGGTCTCCAAGGGATTAGGCGTTCGGGCTTTTTATCCGAATATTTTCCGTCAGATTGTTGTTTTCGATGTTCGCTGCATTGAAGTCCAGAAAAATCGTGGAGATGGGTATTTGGAGAATGTTGCTCTAGAGATTGGAATCGCTTATGGCTACATTCCCCGACGAATCTCTATTACTGACGCTTTTGTGCCTCTGTCTGTGTGTGTCATTAATTTTCAGATTTCTTTGTATATATATAAAGAAATCTGAAAAAAAAATACATATATATATTCATTTATTTATCGGCAAAATTTTGTGCTCACTACTCCGAAACCGCTGGTCTGATTTGGACCAAATTTTGATATGCTGAATTACCATATTGGAACCTGTGCCTCGCTGACTTTCTATATTTCAGATTACTACGGAATTTTATAGGGAGCCTCTCTAGGATATCAAGGGACAAATGAAATGACGGGCTCCACCCTGAGCTCCAGCTGACCGATTCACGTGGCGTTTTTTGCAACATGCTCCACTAACTAGTATAAATAGAAAAGCATTTTCAAACAAATTTTCCAGTGATTAAGTCAAAAGTACTATT
Organism: Adelphocoris suturalis; assembly: GCA_030762985.1. Classification (NCBI taxonomy): domain Eukaryota; kingdom Metazoa; phylum Arthropoda; class Insecta; order Hemiptera; family Miridae; genus Adelphocoris; species Adelphocoris suturalis. Next base: position 86,747,107 of record CM061044.1, read on the forward strand.
AACCCCGGCTCACCTAGCGACATAATCACCGAAATTTGTTCAGTGAAACTTGACATGTGTCAAGCATGAAGCATGACCGCGTTTGAAGCATGACTTTTCACCTACTAATATTTTACCTATCTCTATTCGAAAAGTTGGTTCTGCTTACGCAAACTGCGTTTTTTTTTTTTTTTTAACATGTTTAATGTTTTAGGGCTGGGGGTCGTTCTGTGAATTCCGACACGACACGCAAATCTGCAACGTTTTTTTTCTGATTATTTCCGCTTACAACCGAGTCGTTGCTAGGGAAATGGTACTTCGTCGTTTTTCATCCCACAAAATTCGTTGACCATTCGTTCGAAAGCTCTCGATTTATCCAACCATATTATGTTAACTACTGCGAAGTGCGTGGCCAACAAGCTGAGTTATGAGCATGGTTATTTGAATAATTGTGTACACTCAGGTGATCATTCTCAATAATTGATATTGTGAACATGATTGCAACCGCTGGTTAATTTCTGATGATTTCATTGAGTTGGTGTTTCGATGATTTGATTCATAGCAGGTGATCCGAATATTGCGAGAACGGTTTGATTTGTGAAGCGGTGGTTAAATCATTTTAATAGGTAATTTCTATACTTTACACTCTAGGAAGCTGTAATTTTGTATGTAGCCTCTTCAGGACATTTACTTGACGATGCCCAGGGTCCGGATCAGATGAGTGGCTCTTAAAGCTATTTTTTATGCTTTACACTCTAGGAAGCTGTAATTTCGTATGTAGCCTCTTTAGGACATTTACTTGACGATGCCCAGGGTCCGGATCAGATGAGTGGCTCTTAAAGCTAATTTCTATGCATTACGCTCTAGGAAGCTGTAATTTCGTGTGTAACCTCTTTGGGACATTTACTTGACGATGCCCAGGGTCCGGATCAGATGAGTGGCTCTTAGAGCTAATTTCTATGCTTTACGCTCTAGGAAGCTGTAATTTCGTATGTAGCCTCTTTAGGACATTTACTTGACGATGCCCAGGGTCCGGATCAGATGAGTGGCTCTTAGAGCTAATTTCTATGCTTTACGCTCTAGGAAGCTGTAATTTCGTATGTAGCCTCTTTAGGACATTTAATTGACGATGCCCAGGGTCCGGATCAGATGAGTGGCTCTTAGAGCTAATTTCTATGCTTTACACTCTAGGAAGCTGTAATTTCGTATGTAGCCTCTTTAGGACATTTACTTGACGATGCCCAGGGTCCGGATCAGCTGAGTGGCTCTTAGAGCTTGCATACGAGTCTGCAACTAAAGACATAAAATGTCCCAATGTGTTGCAGACTCGTATGCAAGCGTACTTTGGTATGAGTCCCATCGGAAATATCTAATGGTAAAATAAAAATGTATATAAATATAATAAATTGTTTTGGTTAATTAGAATCTTTTCTTTTTTCTTGACCTTAAAAAATTATATCTAATTTCTTCCTTGCGAGGGAAAAACATTAAACATGATTTAATGTTTTTCCCTCTCAAGGGAGAAATTATGAAATCGTTGTAGTTTTTTTATTGGAGTTTTAATCAAGTTTTTAGCACATTTTAATGGAATTTAAGTTTTTTTTTTTTTTTTTTTTTTTTTTTTTTTTTTTTTTTTTTTTTTTTTTTTTTTTTTTTTTTTTTTCTAATGGACGAGCCGTAGAAGGTATCGATCATGATGATGCAAAGTCGACCTCAAATCTCTTCTATTTAACGTAGGACGTCGAAATTTGATAGGGAGCCTCTCTGGGACAACAGGAGACGTGCAAAGTGAGGGGCACCATCCTGATCAGTTGAGTGAGCTAAATGCTTCACCTGGAACACCCGTAGCAACCCGTCAAGGCTTCTCCACTTGCCACGAATTTCCGCCGCTAACAAATTGCCTCTTAGCAACCATAATAACAAAAGTTCGAGAACTAAACAAATCGGTTGCAAAGGGTAGCGCCATTTATGAAGTAAAGGATGTTTTGGATGTTCAGACGTAGCCTATGTTGTGCGTCGGAACTCGCTGATTATTTTACAACCGCAGCCGTCAGAATCTATTGGGAACATACATAGAAACAAACTTTCAGTTTTATATATGGGTAAGGATAAAGTTTATAGTCCGCCTTGAAGAAGCCTCAGTTTTTGGGGAGAAGCGTTGGAAGAGGAAGACAACAAATATATTCTAAATTCAAAATTGAGGGCAGAAAGGCCTAAATTTTGTTACGCCATCTCACAGGCTTCCAAAGCATTAAACATTTTGAATCTTCCAGGCAGGCAAAGTACTGTTATATCATCATCGCAAGGTTAAATGCCATTTTGATAATATTTGAGTTACGTCCTACACTTCTTGGCGGTGATTTTTACCGGAGTCTTGACATGATAAACTACGTACTTCCCGTGCGAAAGGGTTCTCCCAAACACGATTTTTCTTGTTGACTCACGAAACGACGGACTTGTGAGACGTGGGGGATTAGGGGAATCAGTATGCGGGACACCAAGAGGCTCATACTGGGATCGCAAGAGTGGTCGAGGGGGGGAGGGGGTGATGCAATATCCGACACACACCTCCACAGCCACTCACAGTCACGGCTGCAGACACATTTATTTTCCCCCAACGCACACACACGGCTCGGTCGTTTACTGGCTGCAACACACCATTATTTCCTCTTGAATTAATTTACTTTATTTTATATTAATTTATTTTTTCATTTATTTACTTATTTTATTTTTTATTTTTTTCTGGTTCCTCACTTCCGAAGGTAGGGGGGAAGCTTTGTTTGTGGTCGTGATTGAAGTCGAAAAAATTTTTGTTCTCCAAAATCAAAATTTCCACTTGTTTTTTGCGTATCAGAGCTTCCCCATCAAATTTGATTCCGTGTCTGTATCTGTCTGTCTGATGCCTGGATGTCTGCCTGTAGTAAATCCTTGTCACGCCCAAAACTATACCAAGTTTCAGTCTTATCCCGATGAAAATTTCAAGGATTGTGCGAGTTAGCTCCTAGACGGTCTCCTATAATTATTGCTGGGGTAGGGTTCCCAAATGTCGGTGTTTTTATCTCTTCGAAGCTCGAATGTTCTATTTCACTGTTGCTATCCTTTTGAAGAGTAATGTTCTGCTAGACAAATGTGAATTGAACGATTTTCAGCCATTTTTCGTTATTTTTTCCGGCCATTTTTTTAAATGTCAGACATGCTTAAACAGTGTTGGCCAACGAATTCACCCATTTGTTTTTTGGCGCTAGAAAGGAATGTTTATCTCAATCCTAAAGAGTATTGGGAATGACATGTATATTACGTTATATGATAACACTTCAAATGATTACACAAAGGTTTATTATTCATGTATTAGATAGCCCTCGCACGCTGTAAACAGAGTGTCCGAGAAGGATACGCCAAAACGTCAGGGATCAATTCAACAACCAATTTTTTTTTTTTTTTTTTTTTTTTTTTACACCGCTAAAAACGAGTATTATTACTTCTAGAATTTTTAAAGAAAAATGTTCCACCTTGCCTCACTAAAATAACCAAAACATCCTTCATTGGCTAAGTGAAGTAAAAATTGAGGATACCGTTGGAAATAACATTAAATTTCTCATCAGATAGGTAACCAAACATTTTTTCAAACCCCTATCCTTGTCTTAATTTTTGTCTAGTTCTAACTTCAAACTTGTTAATTTTTAGTGCTTCCTGACGAAATTCCCTCGACATTCACACTTGTATTTTGTGGAGGAGAATTGATGCGATCTTCGGGGAAAAATTCCTCAAATTATCAGCTTCGAAAGGTCTAGTCAATTTTACTTTTACATTCCTAATTGGAGGAGAAAAGTATGTTTGTATGTTGAAAAACATGGTTTTTTCTATGAAATCTATAATTTTTTTGAAAAATTACCCCCTAAGAAAGTATGCAAGTTTGGGGCTGGTACCTATTTCTTTACGCTGAATCGAATGGTAACACTCGCAAGTTTTTAGTTTATTTGTTACTCAATTTTATGAGTTTTTAAGGATAAAACTAGTTTGTTGAAGAGTAAATATAGGATATATTTGGGAATACTCGTAAATAGGATACTTACTAACTTATAAATTCAAGGATGGGAAATCGGTAACTCGATTGTTGAATAGGACAATTAGCTATTTTGTTCACTCCTACAACAATTAAAACTCCTATCTGGCAACAGTAAACCAAAAGATTTTCTTTGAAACTGAAAGCCATTTCAAAACCTATCACACCACCTAGTTTTGCTATCGAACCAAAAATTTCTCGTTTATTATTCACTAATATTGGTAGATGTTTAAACTATTTCACATTTAGTATATTTGAAAACACGAAAAAATGGCAGCTAAAAAGTCGACTTCAAGCAACAAGCAAGTAAAACAAACAAAGTCAGATCCCCCTCTGGGAACGAGCAGGGACGACGCGACTGAAGCGAAAAGAAAGCCAGGAGCTAAAGGCAAAAGTAAATATTAATGCTCAAATATGCGCATAAGGAATTTTCCAATAAGTTACACATGGCTACCTAAGATTTAATTGTATATTACAAAAGATGGAAAAATTTAATGGTACATTTTGACAAAGACATCATGAGTGTAATCATGCAGCAGGATCGTATGAGCGGGATTTCGAAAATTATTTTATTATATTACCGTTGAGTTGTTTTGAAATTTGAGAAACCAAAGAGATAGTTAACTATCGATTTTACGGCTAATAACTGTTCTAAACAATAATCTGATATTCAAAGTTTTTGGATTTTGAGCAATTTTAAATTTAGGTATATTTTTAGCGAATTTTCGTAAAAAATGAGTAAGCAATGGCTCCAATAATTTTAGAATCTAATTTTTCGAAATACTTCTGCATTGAAATCCATTTTGTGACATTCTGAAAGACGAATCCTCAGGATTGAGATACGAATTCCGTTCTTGCCCTAAAAAATCAAGCTTTCCAAACGAAAGGATGATTTTGTTGGCCAACATTTTTTGAGCACATTAAATTGGTCATATTAAAAAAATGACTAAAAACGGCAAAAATCTATCCAAAAAACAATGCAAAAAATTTTACTTACTTTAGTTTCACTTATATTTAAAACATAAAATGCACTCCTTTCAGTGGACAGTATGAACTGTTGGAGTTATGTCTTGACAACTGTGCAACTTCCTCTACAGAGCTTCACCATGATTGTGTGGTGAAACAGTTTTTCTCTTCAAACATGCAGTCCCTCCCCCAGCTTATAGTGCAGTTGTTTATTTTCTCAAGGAAAGTATTCGTTTTGCACTGTAATTAGCGGCTTTCCTCCTACAGGGGAAGTACCTTCAACGTGGTATACTGTTCTTCCATTCAGGAGCCACACCGTACTGATTTTCCGCATACAGGAAAGCTCAAGTTCCTACACTATGGTAATACTGGTTTCCCATTCAGGGGAAGCATTCAGCGATGTAATGTAGCGTAGATACTTTTGTTTCCGAGTCTACCTATAGGTTGCGGAAGCATTATTATCTTTTGGTCTAAAAAATCAAAATTTTCACTCGCATTTTACGTTTTAGACCATTCTGAACAACTTTGGTTCCGTGTCTGTGCGTGAGTTTGAGTCTGTCTTGTGTCCGCAAATCCTTGTAACAAGCTTATTTTCCACAGTTTTCATCAAATTTGAATGAAATTTTCAGTTAATGGGTGGGTTACGATGCAAACGGCCCCCTATAAGTTTCATCGTTCCTGACTCAATGCTTCACTCTACGCGTGCGCAAACGTAAATTCTACCAAGCATCATTTTCTTACGCCCTAGTCGTCCGGTCTCACTCAAGTTTGGATGATACCTAGTTGGGGAATGACAATTTTACCATCTCATATCAATTTCAATATGATTGTATCATTAATAGCTAATGCGCATGTGCCAATGTGATATCCTTTTAACAAGCTTATTTTCCACAGTTTTCATCCGATTTGGATGAAATTTTCAGGGAATGGGCGGGCAAGGGTATAGATGGTCCCCTATCAGCTTCATTGTTACTGAATCAATATTTCAATCTACGCATGGACAAAAGTATATTCCATTGTGCTCTTTTTTTTCACACCCTAGTCGTTCGATTTCGTTTACATTGTAATGATTATTGGGAGAAGACGATTTGATCACCCCATATAAATTTCAACATGATTGTATCATTAATAGGTAGTGCGCATCCGCCAATGTGATACACTGCTAACGACCTTAATTTCCACAGTGTTCATCCGATTTTGACGAAATGGTCAGTGAATACGCGGGTTAGGTTTTAGATGCTCCCGTACCTATTTCATTGTTCCAACTAATCAGTGTTGTGTGTGTTGTGTGTATGCACGAATGTAATTGTGAGTATGCACGAACATAAATTATGACGTGATTCACTCTTTTCCGCTATGGTTCTTCTTTGGTTTGGGAAGTATCCCTACACTGTAGTCAAGGTGTTTCCTCTTTCTACTCGCTCCTTCAACGGGGTGTAGCTGTACTGGTACTCACTCCACACTGTAGAATCTGTTTCTCCCTTCAAAGGAAGTACTGGCTCTTACAACTTACTGGAACTGGTGTCTCCTTCGGGGGGAGTATAACCTTTTCTACTCCGTGATAGTTTTTCCTCATCAGGGAAGCACGAGCTCCTACACAGGGGAACTATTTAGTTATTTACTGTAGTGCAGATGCTGTCCTTCTTCTGGGGTGTACTCGCCCCACATCTTAGTAATCTTAATTTCCCCTTCCATGCGAAGTACTCACTTCTACACCATAACGGAGCTGTTCTCCCTTTCAGAGTAATGCACGCGTGCAAGGTGGTAGTATAAGTCGTGACTTTTACTCAATAGGGAGGCTACTCTTCAGAAAATGTTTATCGATAAATTGTTCATAAAAATAAATAATAATTTCAGTTCGAATTTTAAGTATAAATACTTCAAAGTAAATTCTGATATTAGTTAAGATGAAACCTTCAATTATTCCGATTTATAAAACGGTTTCACAAATTACAAAACTTTTACATTTTCAGAAACCTCTATGGATGAGGACGACAAAGGAAATAAAGGGAATAAAGGGGAGTGCAAGAGTCCTTGGGATGACGTGGAACAATCCATGGAACCCAAAGCAGAGAAGAGATTCCCCCGCTACACGATGGAGAGGTTGGACCAAGACTTTTTTCAGTTCGCCAGCCAAGCACACGGAGCCATGAAGAAAGGTCAGCTGTCCCGCAAGCACGAAGACATAGCGAGTGTGAGTTATCCACAAATCCAGCTACGGAAGTTGTATCACAGGATCTAGATGACAACCACGAGTCGGGGTTTTGACCGTTCCACTATCAATTTTTACTCCCGGTTTAGCCGATCCGCAGGCCATCCGTGAATCAATTGGCATTCGAGTTACTCACCATTCCGACATCGAAATGAATGATTTGGCGGCAAACTTTACTCTGTGGCGCCAAGCAGCAATATTTTTGTATGTTATCATTTCACAATTACCACTTGAAAGTTGTTGATTGCTGATTTTAGGTGTTTTTTGGGTGTTGTTCGAAACTTTTTGCGCTACCAAGAACAACACAAAATAAAATCTACTTTGGATAAACAAAAACGATAAAAAAAAAAAAAAAAACACGCAGTTTGCGTAAGCAGAACCAACTTTTCGAATAGAGATAGGTAACGGTACGCCAAATTCGCGAATCACTGAAAAATCACTGGCCGAAAAATAGGTATAAGGGAAAGTTCACGATTAGCATACGCGCAAGTCATGTTTCACTGAACAAATGTCGGTGATTATTAGTCGCTAGGTGAACCGTAGTTAATTTTAATTTTGGCTTAATCACTGGGAAATTTGTTTACAAAATGCTGTACAATTTAAGTGGTGTTGGTTCGCAGAGCATGTTGCAAAAAACGCCACACAAATCGGTCAGCTGGAACTCAGAATAGAGCCTGTCATTTCATTCGTCACTTGTTGTCCCAGGTAGGCTTTCTATCAATTTTCAGCGTCCTAGGTACGGTGAACAGAAGAGGTTTCAGCTCACTTAGTTGATAAAGATGGCGCCAGTCCTTTCACGCGTCTCTTGTCCAGAGAGGCTCCCTATCAAATTTTGACGTCCTGCGGTGAATAGGAGAGATTTGGGCACGGTTTTGCCATCATTATGATTGATATTACGTCTCGTGGTCAGCAGATCCTCACCAAAGTCAGCAAGGCTTAAGTTTCGACATGATATTACAACATATCAAAATTCGGCCCAAATCGGACCGGTGGTTTTGGAGGAGTAGTGAGCACAAAGTTTTGTCCATAAATATGTATATATATAGAAAGAAATCTGAAAATGAATAACTATTGTAAACGCGGCCTACACACTCTGGAACGCAAAGAAAAAGCATCCCGACCCCCCAAATGCCGTGTGCTGCAATACCCCCTTTTCTGCAAAAAGTTAGGTAAAACATTCGCCATCATTTTTCTCTTGGTTAATGAAACAAGTAGTGACCCAGCCTGGTGCGTTTCTGTCTCCCCCTCCCTTCCTTCATTATAACTTTAATTTTATGTCAAATATTCGATTTCGTTCTTTATTTCAACTGTTATTTAAAAATTAATTGATAATTGTACCATTCAATTTTACAGAGATGGTTGAACAGATTGCTCACTGAACAGTACCTGGATATGGCTAGTAAGAAGAACAGAAACATTTTCCTGTCGAATCTTCTGCTACAGGTGATAGTCTTTTAAAACAATGAGAAATAGCATTCGATTTAGTAGGTAGTGCCAAGTTTGGTTGTTCTGTTCCATCAAATAGGGAATGTACGAGAGACTTTCTCGTGAAACGCCGTTCTCACAAGGTACTTTAAACATTTATGTTGGTTAAAACATGTTTTAGGTACTTAAACATGTCTATGTTGTGTTAATTACGTTAACTTATCATTTACACACGTGTGTGTTTATAATGTAAATGAGGTTTGTTTGCTGTAGGTAGCCGACGGAGCTCTAACAGGGCCGTTGCTGAAACCTCCTCCACCGGGTCCCCTAGTGAACGCTGCGGTGGCCTTTGGACTCAGCGCTCCGCCCGATCGTTCTGTAAGCTTGATATTATTAGAGAGTTCCTAGAGATCCGTCGGTCTCAATACGGCGTGCGGTAATGAGAAACTTTACCGCACCTTAAAGTCACGTCAAGTCCTTAACGGATCTAGTTGTAACGCTAAATCCATGGAAGGAGGAAATTATCCCTAGGAGGTTATTTGAGTCCATGGAAGGAGGTTATTTTAGACGATTACATTTTTTCCGGATTGCGATCCGTTAACGTATCTGTACGGAAGGATGCGTCACCGTAACTCATTGCGTCAGAGTTACGGCGCCGGATTGTCAATACCGCACGACGAATTGTGTTTTACGGATCTACTAGGTACTCTCTAATATTTAAAATAAAAAACTATTGAGAAATTAGTTTTAGCATTCCCTGATAATTCCAACGCATTCTTATCATTAGTAGATACTGCGCATGCGTAAATGTAAAAACCTTGTATCTTTATAATTTTATCTTAATTAAAATCAAAATTAACCAAACTGAATTCAACATTTTCCAAATAGAAACCTCCATTAATTCAAACAAAATCTATCATTTCCCAGATCGAAATCAACTTTTTGGAAATAAAATTCTATATTTTACAAATAGAACCCAACATTTTCCAAATTGAGCCAACGTTTTCCAAATATAATATTACATTAAACAAATAGGATACAATATATTCCAAGTAGAATCCAAAATAGGTACCTACTCCACATTGAATTTTTACATTGAAATTTTACAAAATACAATTGTTCATTTTACTAATTGAACCCAACATATTAAGCCAATATAAAAGCCAACATTTTACAAATATATATACTAAATTTTCATTTTTACAAATATAATGAATTATGCTCCAGATAGAATCCAATATATTTCAAATTGAATCTACAGGTTTCAAATTTATTCTTACATTTTACATGTATCTATAATGTTATATAATCCAAATACAATCCAACATAATCCAAATTAGATCCAACATATTACAAAAAATCATTCTCCATTTCACAAATATAATCCAAAATATTCCAAGTTGGATCCAACATAATTCAAATTTAGTTGATAAATATGGTTCTTAATTTTACAAATAGATTTCAAAATTTTCAAATAGAATCCAATATTTTCCATCTTGAACATGACATCTTAAAAACAGAACGGAACTGAACTTTAAATGGAATTCAACTTTTACTAGGTAAAAAGTTTTCCATATTGGATACAACATTATTTTCAAATCAAATTCAAAATTGTCCTAATCGAAGTAGTATTCTAATAACCACGTAAATTAATGATAGAGATAAAGATCACGTGATTAACTCATACGTGATCCTTTTCTGTCACTAGTGTACCGACAACAATTAAAACATATAATGGCGTTTTGTACTTCTCAGTGATGCCTTAAAAAGTGACGAAATGTTTAATACAACTGCTGCGCGTTGAATGATGGTAGGTACATCATGCTTCCCTAGAAACTCGAATTTGAGATCAACAACAACAGTTTTTGACCTTAATCAACGGTTGTTTCGCATTTTGGATGAACCAACAAATAAGCAACACCCCGTATATTTTCAATCCATTGTTATCGTGATAAAACAGCATATTGTTTCATTTCAGAGACTCGATAACGCGGGCGACGTCATGCTAAATCCCAAAGATTACATGCACTCGTCATCTGACGGGAGGACGTATATTGCGACCAAGTCTCTGGAAGGGGATGTTGGCGCATGCGCTTTCATCGGCGTATCTGTCGGCGGCGATGAACCCCAATGGATTAAGCCTACAGGGGAAAAAACGTAAGTTATTAGTACGGTTGCCAGACATACAATAATTTTATGGTACCATAATATTATTTTTGAAAAAATACCATGTACCTACTATATACAAATACATTATATACAAATACATTATAGTACCAAAAAATTATATATTTTTGAAAAATCTAAATTTATAACTGATATTACCAAGTTTTCATGGTAGAAGTAAGTAAGGTACCCACAACGTTTCTTTAAAAAAGTGCTGGGGAGAAAATAGTAGCCAGTACCATCCCACCTCCATTCGTCCATCGTACCAACCCCAGTAAATAATGCTTCCTACTCCATGATAGAATCACTCCTCTGTGGTTCAATTCAACATGTTGTTCTGATCGAGAAGTTGTCAGCCTTTTAATCTCCACGTGATGTACTGACTGTACGTGATGCAACTATATACAATCAGCAAAGTGAAATAAAACTACGACTAGATGTATATAAATATATCACAGATCAGACACCCCTACACCTCCTACACACAACATCTCCTGCACTAAGCAGGTGTCTATGAGTAAGACGGGTATGGCCAGTGGCAACCCGGTTGACCACTATTCGATCCCTTCTTGGAAGTAGGGTTAAGAGTGATTAATTTATTATTCTCAGTAGCCTGCACTAGTTAAGTCTAAACAAGCTGGGCATGTATCTTGTGAAGTTGTCAAGCAAAGAGTTTGGTAGGCATGTTCTACAGAATCCTTCTCGAGCTATTTACGTTATTAGTTTCAATTCTATCAAGAATTCGTGTATTTACAGTTCCTATTTTCATTAGGTGCTGAGTATTCTCAAAGTATTTTCTTCCAACAAGTATGTTGAAACTATCTGTGATAGAATGTTTCATATCATAAGGTTCACTGAGTATAATGTATCTATATATCAGATACATATAATACGAAACTCATTATATTATATGTATCATTATACGCACTAGTTGATTCTAAATAAGCTGAGCACCTAAATTTACCCACCGTGGGTATGCTCTATAGAGCACGTCTTTATTTTTCGATTGCTGTCTTTTATGAAGCAGTATGCTTCCTTGGTGTTTTGAGTCTGGTCATCTATCTGCAATATTGAAAAATTTTCCTAGTGTCCAAATGATTACTTGCAGAAAACCCTGATTTTGGAAAAGGGATTAATAGAACTTAGAGATAGATTTAACGAATCTAAATTAAATATTTATTATCAATATCAGGTATATTATAGATGTGCTATTTTTATATCATGAAACAAGACGTTCATCGATATGAGTGACGAAAATGAAATTGTTGAATGATACTATACGTTTTTCCAGAATGCTATATTTTTTCGAGATTTTGTGCAAACATAGGAATTATTATTTGCGAAAATGTATCAACCCTGGCTATTAGCTTATGTGAGTATGAAATTCACTCTATATTGAGAGAAAACTTGGGCTTTCATGAATTTGAACAAAAACTAATACCTATGTGCCTTTTTTGAAAATTATGCTTTAAAGGAAGGGCTTAAAAGAAGCTTATCAATCATAAACTAGAACTCTTAGAATCTTGTGCGCAAGAACTGGATTTTTATCTCAATACAAAGAAGAGTTATCGTCTGGAATCGGTAAAAATCGTTAAATTTATAATTTTTAACAAAAGTTTAGTCAAAACAAAATTCTTAACGATCATCTAGGACATCATAAAATTTTTGAACAAAATTATGCAGAAAAACGCACTTAAATTTCATTAATATTTGCAGAAAAATCTATAAAAACTGCACAAAAAAATCTAAAAATCCCAAATATTTTTTGAAACGCCAAATTTTATTCAGTATAAGTTTTTTGCCATAAAATTGGTTTTTAAACATTTCTTTGAGCTCAAATTTCAATACAATTTACCATATTATAATATACGATAGGTAATCTAAAAAAATTCGCTCATACGATCATGCTGCATGACAAAAACTTATCCTACGATAATCGTCAAACTTTAAATTTTAGATATAAAGTTGCCAAAGTATATTAGAAAATGAAATTATATTATTTAATATCGAACTGAAATTATTGGCTTTTCTGTGAAGCTTTGGTGTAAGTGTGGTGGTTGTCTACCACTTGTCTAAATCTGCCATGGGTTTTTATCACAGATGCGTTCCGGAGAGAGACGATTTGTTGGTGACCAAAATAGAAGCGAGGGGCGACAAGGCTATTTTCAGGGGAGTCGAACCTGGAAATGTAAGTGATTTCATTGTTTGATTTCATCACTCGCACAATTTTAGACCGATAGTCTGTGAAAGATCAAAGATTGTAAACTTCGGACGGCCCGCTGTGGTCAAAAGCAGCAAAGTTCGTTTTATATATTTTCGACACTTGAAACGAAAACAGACCTCGAAATTCGAAAGTAAAATTGCTAAATGGTACTTAAATTTTAAAATTTTGGAATTTGCTCCCTGGAAATGATTTTGGGTAAAACCGCATTAAAATCCGTACATCCGTTTGGCCAGGAACTTGGGAGAAACAAAATGACGTTATCTTTAATTTAAACAATTAGATTTTCCGTTCGTTTATACATTCAATGATTCGTCTGATTTTCGTGCAGTCCATCCACTCTATCGCTGCGCGGAGGAAACCGAAAGCGGAGAGGGAAGGCCTCGTCGCCTTCTACCAGAACGTCCTCAACAAGATCAAGGTGGAGCTGGAGGACCGAACCCTCCCATTCGATGGACCCAAGGATCCCCTAATTCAGAGATTGGTCCACAACATTCACGTAAGATTTTCCAGCTTTTTTAAAATCTTAATTAAATTTTTGAGTTAAATGTACTATGTAGTAGCATGAATAAACACAAAATACCTGTGGTTCGAGGTGACTATCTAATCTACGATCTATCTGCGCTTTAGTGCAATCTATCAGCTTCAATGAAGAGAAAACTTCAAATAATTACAGAAGGGATTATTATTTCTGTATCAGATCCCTTCTACGCAGATCATTGGTCTACAATTCTATTTGTCCCCGTATATAGTATATCACCGAAACTTGGCTCTTCGAGCCTCCCAAACGGGTTAACACCTTTAAAGCTCCCTCCACAATTTTACGCTTTTTAATAAATGTAGACCAGGTCGTTACAAGGATATCACATTGGCGCACGCGCAGTAGCTATTAATGAAATATCATGTAGTCATTGACATGGGATGGTAAAAATCGTAATCCCCCAACTATCCTCCAAATTTGAGCGAGATCGGACGACTAGGGCGTGAGAAAATGATGCTTGGTAGAATTTACGTTTGCGCATGCGCAGAGTGAAGTATTGAGTCAAGAACGATGAAACTGAAAAGGGACCGTCTATCCGCTATCCCGCACATTTCCTAAAAATGTCATAAAAATCGGATGAAAACTGTGGAAAATCAGCTTGTTACAAGGATTTACAGACACACGACAGACACAAACTCTCGCACAGAGACGGAACCAAAGTTGTTCAGAATGGCCTAAAACGTAAAATGCGAAAGTTAAGATAATGCGTCTGCTACCTATAGGTACATAGACTCGGAAGCAAAACTGAATTAAGGGCAGACGAGCCTTTTTATTCAAATTTTCCAGTTATTCTGTATAGGCGATTCTGGAGGATCTGCAAGTGGTTGATTTGAGTGGAGGATGCTGAGCACCGTACATCCATCATAGGGTCAAATAGCAGTGATGCCTTTATACGACGTAGGAAGGTACTTTTTATGAAGTATTATCAATTCCAGCTGTATGGATATATATCATTCATTTAAGAGCGGATATGATACTGAAAAGATTCAAAACATAATTGATGACGCTATTTTTCTATACTTTTAGTGTGAAGAAACGGAATGTGGTGAATCCGACGGCCATTGTGATTATTCAATCCTATTACCAAAACTGGAGAAGAAAATGAAATGTTTGCTTCAAGCGGTAAGCAAAATAAAATATAGTTTTTCTAATAATTATATGATTTGGCGTACTTTTGAAGTAATTTATTAATACAATTTATAACACTGCGCATAATTTAACAAAGGATTGTTATTTCTACGGGGTAGCACTTCTCACTGATTTATGAAGCGAATGGCATCATCCCGAGTTCATTTATGAAAAATCAACCGTAAAAATATTTTCAATAGTTCAATAATTACGAAGTATTTAACTGAGAAGAACACTGATATTTGCAGCAGACAAATTAATAATAAATCTCTGCGTAATAATCTGTAGCATTTTTAACCGAATTTTCGTACAAAATGAAGCTATTGCAATGGCACCAAGATTTTAAAAAGTCCCAAAGTGTTCTTCAAAATCCGTTTTGAGGCATTTTTAAACGATTTCTGGATTTTTAACGCTTTTTCATATATTATGTCTCTAATGCAGGGTATGCACACACACACACAGACTACTATCGACAGACTACGCTCTATAAACGGGAATTTAATTTCTTTTTGACAGGCGATTGAGAGAGACAAAGAGATCGAGAGGATAAGGAAACAGTCCTGTGTCGTCGACAACGATGCGAAATTGGTCGACATTTCGTCGATGAAAGCTTTTGACCCCGCGGACGACATTTGGAAAGCCGCCATCACGGAGGAACCGAACGCAGCGACGCTGAATCAACTCAAATACCACTACCCGCCTTGCGTAAATACCTCGTAAGTAAATATTGTTTAGTAGAGTTAAGTAGTCACTGAGTTAAGTAAATAAATTGATTTGGGATTTAGGAAAATATTTTAAGGTTTGGGATTTTATGTAACAATGTTACATAATACAGGGTGCAGCAGGAAGAGCTCCCCAATAAGGAATGCTAATGTTTAAAAAATTTAATAGATACACAATTTTTTGTAATTTCTAAATTCAGCACGTAGTGCAGTTTCATTTTACATGTTTAAAAATAATGTCACTTAAGGTTTGTATGTACAGTGAGTCCTGGACCTGTTCAGAATCGAACTAGGTTCGAAGGAGGACCGAAAAGGGAGGGGATGAGAACTGATTCAGTACTCCTCGCAGTCCATACGCGTTTCGAACCAATTCGGAACTGATAACCTTCACTCGTAACCTTCTTCTTCTTCGTCTTATGTCACTGTGAGGTCTCGTTTACTTACGGTTCACAAGAGATTCGTTCCACCAAACATGATTCATTGTGCTCTGGTTTGTCCTAATTTGTTAGCGAATCTACTGCGGTGACATTTGTCAATGCCATTTGCTCGTGTTGCCACTTATAACTATTTCTCTAAACTCTGAGTTAGCTTAAGTACCGATATACACCGATCGGAGTACACTTCCGACGTAGGTACCGTCTTACATTTTGAATGTAATGTAGATCGATACCCATATACTTATGATTTCTGAGGTTCTCAGAAAACGAAACGGCAGTGGCTGATAAAATAGGTACCTAGGTATTCATTTCCTTTTATGACCATCCAGAATTAAATAAAACAAGCCAATTAACCGATAGAAGTTAAGTTTTGGCCATGAAAGTACAATGCACTTCTGAAACATATTGGTAAGTAATGCTTGCATTATAGGGACGTCCCTGACAAATCCGTCCCATTCCATTATGGAATTCAGAAGTCACAATATCAGTTACCGAAAATCAATGTAATGACGCAAACAGTATTGCCGAAAACAACAACAAAACCACTTGCGAGCCCACAGGGGAGAAATCGTAGGGGGCGGAGCGTAAATAGTTTACTGCGCATGAGCGGGACTAGAAGTTCCGAAAAAAATCCCGGACCGATAGAACGTGTTCTAGACAGTCCCACACTGGCTCTGTGAACAGAGAACTAAAAATCCCGAACTCGTTCGGTCGCTGTGCATACGGCCAAAAAGGGGCGTGGTCAGTTCAGAACCGTTCGGGACTCACTGTGCAAACAAACCTTTAAATACTGCCCTCCACCGGCGATGCACAAATATAGTCTTTTACAAAAGTTCGCAGTAGCGTCATCTCTCCGTTGGGTCATCTCAGGTGGGATGGCGGCCACTCCAAGAGTTATCGCAGCCTTCAATTCCTCCAATGTTCCGGAAAGATGTTCGTAAACTTAAACTTTGGTCTTCAAATGTCCCCGCAAAAAAATAATAATAATAAAACGTCTGCGAAGTTGGGTGTGGCACAAAGCTTCCTCGTTTACCTATCATGGATGTATAGATCATTGAAAAGTTTCAAATGATCTTGAAAATTTCCATAGAGAAAAGAGTAAATCAAGAAGTAGTGTGAGATGTCATAATTGGTTAATTAATAAACGGAAAGATGTTACTCAATGTAATTTACGTTTGAGCATACGCAGAATGAACTGATGAGTTGAAAACAATGAAATAGGTACGGGACCATCTACAACCTAAACCGCGCCTTCGCTGACAATTTCATCAAAATCGGATGAAAACTGTGAAAATTAAGGTCATTACAAGTACTTCACATTGGCGCATGCGCAGTAGTTATTAATGATACAATCGTGTTGAAATTGATATGAGGTAAACAAGTCATCTTCTTCCAACTATCATCCAAATTTGAGCGAGATCGGACGACTAGGGCGTGAGAAAATTATGCTTGGTAGAATTTACGTTTGCGCATGCGCAGAGTGAGGTATTGAGTCAAGAACGATGAAACTGATAGGGGACTGTCTATCCGCTAGCCCGCACATTCCCTTAAAATGTCATCCAAATCGGATGAAAACTATGGAAAATAATCTTGTTACACACACAGACACGGAACCAAAGTTGTTCAGAATGGCCTAAAACGTAAAATGCGAGTGGAAATTTTGATTTTGGATACCAAAAATTTTTTTTTTCTCCCGAAAGTGATGACAATGCTTCCGCAACATATAGGTAGACTCGGAAGCAAAATAAATAAAAATAAAATCACGTGGGGTCAAATCTGGTAAACGTGGTGGCCACCCGATGTCACCGCGCATGGAAATGAGATGCCCTTGGAACGTTTCCCTTAAAATGCACACATTTTCCTCTCCATGTTAGCAAAAAGGTCACTGAATTTCTGACAAAAAATTTTTTCCAGCATGTCATAGTAACAATCTGAGGTTACTGATAATAGACCCAAAGGTAAACTATCGTGAAACACTAAATTAGTGCATCGCCGGTGGAGGGCAGCATTAAGTGACATAATTTGTAAAACCGCGTAAAATAAAACTGCATTAAGTATATGTATAATTTATGAATCACAATAACAAAATTGTGTATCTATCTACTTTTGCTTCCGCGTCTACCTAAAGGTAGCGGAAGCATTGTTTTCACTTTCGGGAGAAAAAAAATTTTTGGTTTCCAAGATCAAAATTTTCACTCGCATTTTAGGTTTTAGACCATTCTGAACAACTTTGGTTCCGTGTCTGTCTCTCTCTCAGTGCGTGTGTCTATCATGTGCTCACAAATTCTTGTAACAAGCTTATTTTCCAAAGTTTTACCTAGTGGAGATCAAACGAAAGCACCAGCGATATTTAGCTTCAACAGAATGAAATATGACAATTTTCTTTGAGAGAAGTTTACCCTCTTACTTTTACCCACAGTTTTAGAGATGTCGAAATGAAACTTCTGGAGTGTTTTCAAGGTGGCTGGCACTAAGTTTTAAGCAAATAAAAATCAGAAACAAATCCAAACATTTAGGCACCTAGGTACTTGCGAAACAAATTTTCCATTTTTTGGCAAGATTGTCACCTCATTTCAGAGATTGTTCAGTACTGTTGAAGCCAAAACTGCGATATCTTGTTCTGTTCTCGGATCGGAGCTGATGAACCATGAAGAAGCGCGATTCATTCTGTTTTGGGTCAAGTCGGAGCTTGATATCGCTGGTCCTTTTCAGTGTTTGAGATTTAGAGAAAACCATCTCCACTAGGGATGTACCTAATCATGAGATATATTATTATAGTGTGAAAATTTTCCGATTGATCTGGGGTCTTTGACGTCTACAAGGAAAAGTGATCCCTTAGTACTTTTAAAGTGTGTAAAATAAGAATACCGACGAGTAGTTCTTGTTTCTAAATATTATTCCCCTAAACATACCACATTTAGAATTTTAAATACGAAATCGATCGTCTGTTTAAGATTGCTGATGCTCTTGGAACGACAAAGGCAGATAATTATCGATCAGGAGAAGAAAACTCACGAGCAACTAGTGGCCGCCATGCGAACGGAGTTGATGTTCGAAGTTAAAGACACCATTGTCAAACAACAGGTACCTTATAGAACACTAGGTATATAGGTTTACAAGATACATTTCCATTATAGGGTGAAATGGGGTAGTGGAATCCACGGGCTAATGATATTCTTATGAATTTAAGGTCATTTGAAGGCTTCTCTAGCAGTCCAGCTCGATATGAACATGGTTGGGATGTGAAGGGCCTAATTTCATCAACAATTTTAAAGCTGTTTAAACAAATGCGACTGTTAAAACATGCACATTGCATGTTTCAAAATTTTGAAGGTGTTTTCTTATAATTTCTGTTACATCTTCAAAACGAGGTGTATCTCTTATTTTTCGTATTTCAATATTTTTGTTCTGTACAAATGTGAGATAGATAGGAGTAGTTTATCTTTCTCGATTATTGAAAACGCTGTAGCTGGAGATATTCCGTAGGTCTATTAAACCTTCAGGATGACCTCTGGTTGTAACAGTGTAACAGGTTAATCGCCTCTCCCCTTTGAAGAAATAACTACTCTCTTTCCATCACCTCTTATTGTTACATGGTGGCAGAGCGTGGTTTCTACCCCCCACCCACCATAGGCAAAATGGGCAAACAACCCAAAACTTATACCCTTAAAAATTTTAAAACACACCCCTGCCCTGCCTATTTGGAGCCCCCCTTCCACACTGAGCCCCGGGAGTGTGATGGATAGGAGTAGTTCCTCCTTCTCGATTCTTGAAAACGCTGTAGCTGGAGATATTTCTGAGGTTTATTCAACTGCCTTTCCCGCCTCTCCCCTTTGAAGGAGTAACTATTCTCTTTCCATCACCTCTCATAGTTACAAATGTTAGAACTACTATAAACTTATTTACTGGAAATTTGCCAAAGCCCATTAGAAATAATCTCGAGGATTAAATGTTGGCATCTTTCACCGACCCAAAACGCTTTTAAACCGAGTTTGGAATATCGGAGTTTCCCTAACGAAGTTTAGGCAGTGTCCAATAACGCTGGGCAATGTGAAGCTCCAGGACAATAACTCAGCTGACGTCATGTCATGACATTAAATCATATGATGTCATGTAATGCCTCTATGTTTTCTCACTTCTGTATCACGTTCCGGTTTTATTTGATGAATACTATTACACATCTACGGATTATTCAAACTTTATAGTGTTTGTGATCGTGCATGATTTTACCACCGCTCAGTTTCCGAGGTAAGTCAAATAATATTACTATAACTCAGTAGAATATAAAAGGAATAGTAGAATAGCATTGTGAATTAGAAGCACGTCATTTTGCTTCCTCACAACCGAAGGTAAGGAAGCTTTGTGTTCGTGATTGAAGTTTAAAAAATCGTCCACATTCATGATCAAAATTTATTTTTGCGTTTCTGAGCTTGCTGATCAATTTTCGTTCCGTGTCAGTCTATCTGTCTGAGGTATGTACTTATGTGGCAATTGAATAACTTCAAAACTCAGTATTTCACGAATTGCGCACTTTTAAAGCGGATTGCGCACGTTTGTGCGAACTCAAAAAATCGAGTGATGTCATTTCTTCATGAAATTTCACATAGAATTTGAATCTGCAATTAAAAATGGGGGCCTAAGTATCTAATGTAACAAAGTTGGTACGCACTGCACACGTGCGCAAAAACGTCTTATTTGAGATTTACAGAAAAAAATTAAGAGGTTACCATTTGATTTTTTGTTTAACCCATGCATTAAATCGGGGGAAATCCAGGTTTCCAGGAGATTCTCAATTTCAGGGGATCAAAACTGTTCCTATTTTGGCGAAACCCGAAAAATCATCTTGAAATTATTATCATACAGTGGCGTATATCAATATTGGGGGAGGGGGGGGGGGGGGAGACCCATTTAATGTTAGGCAATTAGGGTAATAAAGTAGTTAAGGAGGAGCCATGCAAAACCCCACAAGCCACACAAAAATTTTTTTTAGTTGGCATTAGTTTCTTGTTCTTTGTGATCTGCTGTACCATTTTCTTCACTCAATGCAAAGGAGCAAAACCCCACAGATCACAGATCTCTTCAAAACAATACAGTAGATTCTTGTACTTCATCCAAAACCACTCATGTCCAGAGCTGTGAATCACGCAGAACCCCACGCAGTCCTGTTGCTTCTTGTTTAGTTATCTGTGAAGTTTGGCTACCTGTACGTTTATCGGTGAATTTTTATTCATTTCAAGTGATCATTTATGGTAATCGAAATATGTGATAGTGAAATGGATGGTACAGTGACAGTGAGAGACGGTAATAAAGGTACAAGGAGAAAGGCAAAACCCAGCAGTTCCCGTGACAAGGCATTCGTTTCCATCTGGTTCAAACGTATTCGTACCACGTAAGCACAACAGCAAAGCTTAACTAACAGTCCTTCGAAATTCGACCAGGGGATGCTTTAAATTTCCACAAGAATATCTATGGATTATGTGATAAGATACTCCAGGATCAAATAGTCAGCAGATACATACAATGTGTACTTTTTTACTTCTATTTATTTATTTTTTATTTATTTTTTTTTGCTAGGTATCACTACCTATTCATAATTATTTGTTTTAATTTTTCCTTTCACTTCTGATTTACTCAAGTTTTAACTTCAAATATTAACTTAAATTGAATTTCATTCCCTTTTTAACAATTAAAAAATTTTGTTCAGCATAAAACGTTTAAAATGGCATATTATCTTTACCCTTGTTTCCATTTTTTCTCTGAATGAGGAAGACCCCTTAATTCCTCCAGATGTTTTCACCAAAACCCCACAAGTAAGAAAAAATCAATCAAAACCCCACATGTCCAAACTAAAATAAGGATTTTTTCAACTTTAGTGGTAGTACGATTTGAATGGAGTAAATATACAAGACAATGAAGTAAAAAATACGCAAATTTTTATCTGTAGAACAAAATAAAACAGTTTTTCCTTAATTCTGAAATTTTTTATTTGGTGGACTAGTGGGGTTTTGCATGGCTCCTCCTCAGTTATACTCAATGTTTCACGCTAGTTTTTGAGGCCGATTTCAGAGGGAAATTTTTAACAAAATTATTTGAAAAGGTATTGTTTTAAAAAGGATGTAAAAAAATGATCGACAGCTCAAAACGTCTGCCAAGTTGGGTGGGCAGTATAGCTTCCTCACACATTGTAACATGGACGTATAGAATTACCTAGTTTAAGAACAAAGTACGAGTCGAAATGATTGATAAGTCCACGGTATAAGAAATTAATGTTAGCGCATGCGCAAAGTCTACTACTATGTGACAGCAATGAAAGTTATACGGGACCGTCTAGGAGGTACTTTAAATTTTCTAAATTGAACTTTTCCAAAGAAATTTAAAATTGAAACTCGTTTATTGTTGTTCTGTTGCTAGATTGAACAGCTGCTAACATTCCAAACATGCTGGCAGTTCAACTGGAGGGTCCATTACAAGACTTTTATCTTAGGTGTCTGTGATTGTTCTTAATCTGATAACGTCCACCATGGTCAAGTGGTTAAAATTAGAGGCTAATGAGCAAGAGGGTCTCGGGTTCGATTCTTGCACGGCACCAAAATCTTTGCTTCTTACTTCAACCTCCAAAACAATATTTTTAAACGCAATTTTGCGAAATCAGATATGATTTCAACTGAAATCTTCATCACATCGGAGTCCTCAACATGATTGGAAATCGTCATCTCTTGTTTAAGACTTCATTAAGGTCGAAATAATATCCCACTCCGCCCATTGCGTTGAATCGTGGGAACGGTTACGTAAACGGATTCTCGTTTCCTGGATATCCTCTCAATATTCGTTAAAAATAAAAACATTAGTTGTTAACTGCGTTGAAGTGTTAATATACTGTGTTTTACTTGTAATATTGATGAGAATAAATTTAATCAGTGTCCAGTTCTTATGGGGATGTGCTCGCGACACAGCTGTAGCAACTGAGGAGGACCTGATGCGTTCATTCAAATGATCAAAAAAAGACGAACGTTCAAGATCGAAATAATGACTTGAGAAGAGGAGATTACTGCTAGACGATTTGCCGACGATGAATCTAAACAGAATCTAGTTTTGATAGGATATAATTTCAAACATTTTAATAGTGTAAGTTGGCATCTTTTGGAATTTTAGTATCCTAAAAAAATGTTCAAATACATGCTAGTCTCTTCAAAATAATCTATGTATAAACAGTGAATGAATTTACAATATGTCTGTCTGAGTGGTTTGTGATGTAGTGATAATTTGTTCAATTTGGTTTTCCCAATAAGGGTTTAAATTTAGTGATCTGTTCTGACATTCAATCACTGGGTGTTCATTTTGGATTGTCCAAAACTAGACCAAATTCACAATGAACAAAATTCATTTTCTACGAAGAATCACTTAAAATGATCACGAAAATGTGACGAGAATAGTTATAACATCGTTATTTATTACTATAACCCTCTCCGCTCACCCCTTTCCATAATGAAATTTGAAACTCCAAATATAGATACCTTCCGAAACTAGAACTTATCCGTAGATGAACAAAACAATAATCACGAAAATATGAAGAGAATTGATAAAGCATCATTATTTATCTGTATCACCCCTTCAATTCACCGCTTCCATAATGAAATTTGAAACTCCTGATATACGATCCAAAACTAGATCAAATTCGTAGTTTAACAAGACATTAATCATGAAAATCGGACGAGAATTGTTGAAACACCACGATTTATCAGTATTACCTCCTCCATTCACACCCTTCCATGATGAAATATGAAATTTCTGACATACGTTCCAATAGATTTCGAGAAGAAACAAAATAAGAATCGCAAAAATCGGCCTAGATTTGCTGCTTGGGCAGTGCTTCTATAATGAAATTTGAAACTCTTGATATACCTTCCGAAACTAGACCGAATTCGTAAGTGAACAAAAAAAAAAAATCATGAAAATCTGACGAGAATAGTAACAACATCATGATTTATCACTATTACCCCCTCCATTCACCCCCTTTCATGATTAAATTTGAAATTCCTGAAATTCACGATCCAAAATTAGACCGAATTTATAATTGAATAAAAAAGAATCACGAAAATCGGAAGAGAATTGTGGTTGTTGAAAACACCACGATTTGCAAGTTTCACCCCCTCCATTCACTCCCTCTCATGATGAAATCTAAACCTCCCGAACTACGTTCCAAAACTATATCGGATTTTTAATGGAACAAAATAAGAATCATGAAAATCGGTCGATATTTGTAGCTTCGGCAGCGCCTGAAAGAATCGGTAACGATCCCTATAAGACAAAGCTTCAGAGGGGGGTTCTAAAAACCGGACTGACCGGAGGTTTGGCTGCCCGGTCCGTCAGTCTGTGAGTTGGGGTGACTGATTACAACGTCCTGTACGGCAGCCCACATAGATTACCAGATATCAGACTGAGAGAGTGTTGTACTATTATCCAGGCAGACGACAAGCAGTAACGGATATCCCGACAAAATATCTATGCTGAATGAATATCGTTACCACTGAAGCTTACAGATGGTCCAGGCAAATGACTTGTCAAGAAAAAGGTCCAATGACGGGTGAAAGATTTGTACAGGCTGTTTTTTAATATTGACAAAAAACGGACTGACTGAGAGTGTACTGCTTAGGCTGTTAGTCTCTGAGTTGAAGTGACAGATTGCACCTTTATGTGAGTCAGACCGCACAGATGACCATACATCTGGCTGTTGGAGTGGCATTACTAATCTACCACACAATGTCTAGACTGACTAACTTATGTAACTTTATGTGGTCTCTCACCCGAAATTTATTTTGAAATGTGAAAAAATGACCCCTGAATTTTTTCAAATTTTTTGTATAACGCGCCGGTAGCTCGATTTTGGTTTTTGAAATACGCTTTTTTGCCAATATCAGACATTTGAATTAACTTTTACAAACTTGTTTGTAAAATTGTGAAACTTCCTATACTTTTTGGGGTCGCTGAACTCGAAAATGCAGTCAAAACAAGTCCACACCTACAACTTTTGACAGTTTGGAATCTTAAAATCGTCAAAAAATGACAATTTTTCAAATTTCATTTTAAAATTATGAAAATTCGTATTCTTATGTTTTTTGAGTCGCTGAACTCGAATTTTTTTTTAATTTAATGAAAATTCGAACAGAAATACGTAAAAATACGAGTTTTCATAATTTTACGTGAATTTTGAAAAAATGTCACGATTTTGACATGATTTTGACGATTTTGAGATTCCAAACTATCAAAAGTTGTTGCTGTCGACTTGTTTTGACTGCATATTCGAGTTCAGCGACCCCAAAAACGTAAGTATACGAAGTTTCACAGTTTTACAAAGAAGTTTGTAAAAGTTATATTCAAAAGTCTGATATTGGCAAAAAAAAAGCGTATTTCATAAACCAAAATCGAGCTACCGGCGTAGGTTTTTGTTATGCGAAAAATCTGAAAAAATTCAGGGGTCTTTTTTTGACATTTTAAACCAAATTTCGGGTAGATTTCGTGGTAGATGTCGGGTAGATTTTCGGGTAGATTTGGGTCATCAAAATTCCACCTTTCTCAAAATAGCGGGCACCCTAATAATTATAATAGGTACTCAAAAGATTGATTCTCTAAATTTTCATATATTGATAAACTGTTGTCTATATGATTATATCTCGAGTTTTCTCCTTTTTCTGTTCGTCTTTCATTATAAAACAATAGGTTATTAAAATAATTGGCTTGATTACTTATTATGATTTGTTTTTCTTGTCCAGTTTTCTGCGTTTAATTGTAAAAAATGAGTAAGCCACCGGCCAAAGCGAAAGTGACGCCCGAAACAAGCAACACCTCTGCAGGGAAGGCCGCCGCGAAACCTGGCGCCGCGAAACCCGCCGCGAAACCCGCTCCCGCTACAAAACCCGGCGCCTCGAAAACCGCGACCAAAGCCGCTCCCGCTGACAAAGCCAAAGCCGCTCCAGCTGACAAAGCCAAAGCTGCTCCCGCTGACAAAGCCAAAGCCGCCCCCGCTGACAAAGCCAAAGCTCCAGCTGATAAAGCCAAAGCCCCAGCTGCGAAGGCGGATGCAAAAACAGCGAAACCGGCAGCGGCGGCCAAGCCAGCGGATACCCCCACCGTCACCCCCGCCGCGTCCGTCACCATCTCCGCCACCGTCACCGACATCCCTCACCCCGCTGCCGACGCCGCTCCCGCCCCCGAAAAAAAGGACAAAAAGGAAAAAAAGGAAAAAAAGAAAAAAGATAAAAAGGATAAATTCGACGCAAAGAAAGTTTTCATGACCCAGACTGCTCAATTAAAAAAGGTTCTTCACACGCAAGAGGCGGCAGCCACAGCGAGGAAGTATCTCGAGGCCCGGGCTCGAAGAATGACCAGAATGTCCGTCGCGAATAAAGTGATATTGTGGAAGTTCACGAAAACCAACTTGCTTTTCTTCTTTAAATCGATGGAGGTGTTCCTGGCGTCCTGCGTGATCCTCCTCCACTCGGGCGAGGTGCACGTGCCGTCGGCGAAGGAGGCGTCGCTCCTGTACATGTCGTGCCAGACGGGGCCCTGGGTCTTCCTCACGACGCGGCTGTCGTGCGTCTCGAGGCGCCGCAACCCCTTCAGCCCCTTCGCGGAGGCGCCGCTCGTCGTCGCCTGCGCCGGCGCCTACCTCGTCACCGCCGCCTTCCTCTTCGTCGACATCGTCTGCTACGACTGCGAGCTGCGGGCGCTCGTCGGGATCCTCGACCAGTACACGGAGCTCGTGACGCCGATGACCATCGTCCGGTTCCTCATCGCCAGCCTCCTCGTCATTTTACTGGTTTTGGATGGGACGTTTCTAATTCTATCAAGAATCAAGCGCTTGTTCTAACCAAAAGGAGGTTTTTTGTTGACAATAAAATACTAAAACCCCGTGCATATATTAAATTTTTATCAATTTCAGCGAGTTTATTCATTTATTTATTTATTTGGCAAAAACATATTTATAAGAAAACTAGCTGGTTCACCCGTGCGTTGCACAGGTTGACTTGAACATTATCAAATAGCCTGTGACTCAAGTTAAAGTAATTCTAGTAGATTCGTCCACTCAGATCCCCAGTTATTTCAGAGAAGTTCAAAACGCTTTAACATCCTCCCCCACCCCCTCTCCTTCCCACTGGGTCAGATTTCAAAAATTTGAAAAAAGTAGTCTTTGACTTGAATTTGAGTAATCCAAACATATTCGACAATGCCCTTCTAGTGGTGGGAAAGGATTGGGAGGAAGTGTTTCTTAAAGCGGATACTAGCCTTTCGAGTTTGGCGGGATGGATGCTAAACAATCTGCTCACATTATATGTTAAAAAAACAAAATACTTATTAATTGGAAATGCAGATGATATGACGCAATCACAGCTAGATCACAGATTCCGAATCCATACCTGCTCAGGAGGGTGCTCCTGCATTCCTATTGAAAGAGTTCATGAGCATAAGTACCTGGGGGTCATCATTGATGATAAACTTTCACGGAAGGGTCACGTATCGTATTTAGTGGAAAAATTAAAGAAATTCATACACATATTTTACAATCTACGTTCGATGTTATCCCCCACAAACATAAAAAATGGTATATGTAAGTCTAGTGCAATCCATAATTCAACACGGAATTATCGTATGGGGTGATATCAAACATCATTGAAACCCCTAGCTACATTACAGAAATATATATTGAATGTATGCTTAAAAAAGCCCAAAACATTCAGTTCGGTGGAAGTATTTAATTTAAGCAAAAACTTCTCAATTAGGCAGTTGTTCGTTAAAAACCTGTTACTATATTATTATAAACATCCTGAAATAATTTCTGCTGAAACAGGACACCCTTACCCAACAAGATTTCGCTTGGATGGTAATGTTACAAACCCTCGTACAAAAACAACTCTGTTTACAAAAAATCCTCGCTATTCAATACATGTAGTGCACAAATCTTTACCTAGAGGTCTGAAATCACCTTTCAATAGTAACCGAGATGGGTACAAAAAGCTGGTATACTCTTGGTTGATATCAGTTGGTTACATCCCCTTAGAAAATATTATGGCTAGTACCTATGGCACAAAATAACCTGGTTCCACGTAGCATTCCAATTATGTACCTTTCCTTATGTAACTTTAGTTTTTATAGAAATATTTTCTTCTTTTTTTTCTTCTTTTTCTTTTTACTGTATTTTGAGGAATCGTCGTTTGTTGTACTGCTTTTGAGCTGAGTTCCGACTCTTGTCGGCAGCACGGGCTTGCCCATCGCCGACAATAAGTTGACAACAATAACATAAGTAATGGTGTGTTTAATTTCCTATATATTATAAAGTGTATTATTTTCATTATTATTTCTGTGATGTCAATAAATCATTTATCTATCTATCTAATGAAATCCCCAGTTCGTTCAGTGATGAAAATGACCTACATGTCCAACTAATCTGTATTTTTACTAAGGGATTGACTACTTGATGTAATGTAATTTTGAGATGCGAGCTTGCGAGCATCCAGACCACCAACCTATACACAGCATTCTGATCTATTTGTGCGAATTCATGTTGAGGCAATCAAACCACAACCACGCCAATTTGTTTCAACAAATCCTCACCGACATCGGCAACTTCTGAAAACACGGTAATTCTTTTTTTTTCCTTCTTTTTTTTAAATAATATAATTTCTTCCCACAGCTTGAAATTGTCACCAATTCTACGTAAATATGTAATCTAAGTAAGAAGGAATGCCTAGAAACATCGGGCGGGCGTGTTGAAGACAAATTGACTGGGGGGGGGGGGGGGGGGATAACGGAAAAGTACCTGAACATTTTTCAAGGACACTAAATAAGAACTAATTTAACCAAGGACTTCAAAAAATCAAATAATTTGCCCACCAAGGCTTAAGTTCAAAAGAACTTGTGTCCCCTGGTGGAGTCTTACTCTTAATAAGCGGCGCCCAGCTGTACAATACTAGACTATACCTTCTACACTACACCTTGAAGTAAATTATAAAAATAAAACTGGCGGAAACAGGAGAAACTACTTTATCAAAATAAAATACCTATAACCGAGATGAAAATAATGTTTAAAATTATTTATGAATTCACTCGTGAAATACAAATCATCAATTCCCCATGGTACCCAACAATTATTGAATATCAGAAAGAATCCCTGATATACATCTTTTAAACCCATTTACGTTGGGGAAAATGGACAAATTAATTTTTTGTATACAGGGTGATTCCCTCGCAGATGCAAAAAAAAATTTGGGTGAAACAACATCAAAAATGGAGTAAAATGCGGCCAACTGCATATTTTTATTTCAATCCGTTTTCGAGATTTGATTTTTTAAAGGTTTTTTCAGGAAAACCGTGTTTTTTTTTTTTTCCTTTTAAACTCAAATTTCTACACTGCCTCATTTAATTTTAACTTTCAACCTCATTTTCGGAATCAGCCTTACATTTCCTATAAGAATAGTGTACTTGGGTTCTTAAAAAGTACCATCCGAAGACCCTCACATCAGCTCAAACATTGACGATTTTGAAAAAATAATATTTCTGAAAATCTTTAAAACTTTACTACTCTTTTAAAAAGAATCCTGGAAACTGGCAAATCTCATGAAAACTGCTTCATCTAATATGCTTTCCAACGGTATTATCAATTTTACTTTTATTTTGTTATTTAGTGGAGAAAATAATGTTTTAATGTTGAAAAATGTGGGTTTTTCAATGAAATTGTTGGTTTTCTCGAAAGATGACCCACCATGAACCAACGAGTATGGGGTCGGTTTCTATGTATTTTTTCTCGCTGGATCGAATGGAAACTCTTGCAGATCTCTCAAGTACGTTATAATCGAGTTTTACACTTTAATTAACTAGTTTTACCCCATAACACACATACATTTAATCGTAACAAACAAACTAAACATTTGCGATTTTAAGTGTAAAACTCGGTTATAACGGAGTTGGAGAGATCTACAAATGTTACCATTCGATACAGCGTGAAAAAATACATAGAAACCGACCTCATACTCGTAAGTTCATGGAGGGTCATCTTTCGAGAAAACCAACAATTTCATTGAAAAACTTTTTAAGAACCCAAGTACACTATTCTTATAGTAAATTTAATGCTGATTCCGAAAATATGGTCAAAAGTTAAAAATAAATTAAGTAAAGTGGAGAAATTTGAGTTTAAAAGGAAAAAAACACGGTTTTCCTGAAAAAAACCTTTAAAAAATCAAATCTCGAAAACGGATTGAGATAAAAATATGCAGTTGGCTGCATTTTACTCCATTTTTGATGTAGTTTCACCCAAATTTTTTTGCATCTGCGAGGGAATCACCCTGTATATAGCATTACCAGATCAAAATAAACATTTTCCCGATCAAAATAAACACGTACCCAACCAAAAAAAAATTATCCCAACCAAAATAAACATTTTCTTTATTAACATTAAAACAATCAAAATGAACTTGCTTCTTTAACAATGTGTAGACTATAAACATAAATATTTCTTTAACAATATTCAAAAAACGAAAACAACAAACTAAGTTTAATGAAATGCTTCACCCGCAGCTGCTGATATTAGGTTGACAGAGGTGTTCATTACGTAGTTCCGACAATCATCAGTATTAATCGCAGCAACTGCTCTGGTAATCACATCCTCTAACACATGGTGGATCTAACCTTGGCGTCTTTTACCATCAAAAAACTCGATTATATCGAGTTTGGAATAATGGAGATTCCTCTACGAAGTTAAGGAAAATTGTCCAATAGAATTCGCTAAAAATTTGTACGATTTGAACACCGGAGCAATAAATCAGCTGATGTGACCTACTTTATAAGGGATCGCTATCCATCTTCCTAATAAAACGTGCTTCTCCATCTATTATACGTTACTTTCCTATCATTCTATTTCACTTTCGTATTAAAATTCATAAATTTGATTGTAAAAACCGTGTTAAACTTGCCTGTCCGACTCCAGAACTCCAAGTGAGAGACAGTGAGTTCGAGGATTTTCAGAACTGTTGGATTCGTGAGTCCAAATTTACATCGAAACTCGATGTTGACGAATTTCTCGAAGTGAGGAACCCGCCGTCGGATCTTCCTCGGACATCTTCCAGGGACATTCGAGGAATCAAATATAAATCCAAGTGCCAAATTGCGTGAATTCATTGTAAATCAAAACTGTTAATCGACTTCAACAGTGAATCAAACAAACAGCTGTTTGTACGCGGCCTTATTGTTTGATATCATTGTTATCATGGCCAACGGAGATTAGCAAGTGTAACTGGCCGGACTTAGGGAGCTTAACCTCGAGCCGCCTCAGTAGGGGTTTAGACTCGTAAAGCGCTCTGATGAAAGACGTTGTGGCTATAATCTTCGTTAATTTCCATTTTTTTCGAAATTAAACCGGTTTAAGTTGTTGGTGAAAGTGGGCCTTAGCATGCTTGATCAGCACGAGTGAATCATCCAACAGCCGGTGCCTAAGTCTTAGCGCAGAAACGTCTCAAGCGCAGAAAAATCTCATCTTTCGAATCTATTCTTAATCTAAACTTACATTAAATCTGAAAACACATGTTTTTCGACATTAAAACATAATTCTCTCCCCTAATTAGCCAAGTAAAAGTAAAATTGACTACACCGTTGGAAAGCTGGGATTTTGGCGCAGTTTGTAGGCTTGGTTACGAAAATCACGTGTTTAATTACTAGCACCTATGAGCGTTGAAAAAACCAAAGATTTTCGAAAATTTACATTTTTCACTTTCTAGGCTCATTTATCCACGAGACGTTCTCGAACAATTAAGTCGAGTCACCAGACTCCAGACTCTGATTGCCCTTCAGTTCGACTTCCCAGCGCTCTAGTCACTATGAGATTTTAGAAATCAGTTTTTGCTTAGATCAGTGGTCTGGATATAACGTTAAGTAGTCAATCCCTTAGTAAAAATTCAGATTAGTTGGTCAGGGTCTAGAGTCTCGTGACTCGTTTGTTCGAGAACGTCATCATTTATCCCCCGTTTAATCCAAGCGAAAAAAATTTATTTGTCATCAGCAAGGTAGAAAATTTACTACTCTTTTCAACGGTCTCCTTAGATTTGATTTTATTTACAAAATTAAGCGAAATTTAGTGTCATAAGTCCGAAAACACAAAAAAAATAAAATGGAAAATACTCGGGTTATTAGTGGAGTAAAAAAAATTGCTAGGAGACACTTTCGATCATAAATTAGTTGTAGAATCGAACCCTTGCCGGTAGTGCGACCTTAATGTGTACACCATGTATAGTGCTCGCATTTTCCTTGAGTTACAGACATACCATGGAGCGTTCAAAATCAGTCTTAAAATTCGATTTTGTTGCCTTTGAATTTTGGCTATTAGGGTATTTGACGTTGGACGTTTATCTCCGAATTGAACACGTGTGGCGTATTAATAGAGAGTTTTTGGCGACTTCAACTTAACGTCACCCGTTACCGTAGTCTTGAGGGAGCAAATGAAGATGCTAACCCAAATGGAATCGGGAGAACGGTTGCCTTAATTTTGATGTCACGTTAACTGTGGTTGGGCAACGCGATATTTTCCCCCCAGCTGTCTTGTCCACTGGTTGACTAATCAATTTCTTCATTTCGATATGAAACACCGATTTTCAATCCTTCGAATATCATGTTAGTTTCAGTACAAATACGGGCTAATTTCTCATTTTTGGTTTTCAATTCGTAAACAGGGCATGGCTTTAAAGCAAAGATAGTAAGTCTCAAGTGTGTAACACCGCGGTTTAGTTCCACTTATAGGTCATAAGTCGTTACGAACTTCTTGATTTTCGGTTACCTGACACAATCATCAGTGGAGGCAGCACTTCAGTCAATGTTCACGAGAAAATAGCTGAGAGATCAGGCAAACTAAGAACAATACTGCGAAGAGGTAGTCAGTCAAGTCAAGTACTCAGTTTTCTCATTTAAAATATGTTAAACAATAATAGAAACAAGGCTCTAATCGACCAAATAGAACGGATTTTTTCGATCGAGTTGAAGGCTAGTAAAGCTAAACAGCAGAGGCGGACTCCAGATGGCACATGCGGTTTCTACGCGACTTGAAACGTAAAATAACCCAGTTTGAGGGGTGTTCAAAAACTTACCCACTACATCAACATAATTAGTTCGTAATGAAGCGTTTGAAAAGAAAAACTGTTATTATTTACTTCACCAGTATTCGAGTAATTCTGAGGTGCCCAGTAGTGTTACATTTACAGGAAGGTTAGGCTGGTGTCGTGTGCCTTTAGGTTCCCAAACGGGTGACGTTAAATGAGCCATTCTAACGTACTACGTTGCTAACGTCCACTCAAAGTCACTTACTCTTGGGTACGTTAGGGTGACGTTAAGGGTACGTTAGTGGTCACCAAAAACTCTCTAATACCACGTAGAGGACTGCTTTGAATTCCAGAGCGAGTGGTGACGTATTTTCTTTCCAACAGCGGTTTCAACAGGTGTTCTATGACGGTTTCTTTCGGCAAGCTCACCAATGTGTACATGAGGTTATCATATGACTCTGAATCTTTCAGGAAGCCAAGAAAAAATACCAGAAGGTGCTAAAAGCCTTGAAGCAAGCGGAGAGAATTCACCAGGAAAGGAAGTCGATGCAAAGCGACCCTACCGTACCCTCACCGGTTACGTCCGACGGCGGAGTCAACACCAAGGAACTCATGATGAGGAAGCAGGTGCTGGATGCTCAAAGGAAGTTGGATGTAAGTAATAAGAACTATTTTAGAATTTTCATTAAAAAAATTAAGTTACTGCAACAGCTCAAAAAATTTTAAAATACAAATTTTTGAAAATTTTCTATACTGAAATACGTTTTGATACATTCTGAAGCGAATCCTACAGTTTAACGCTTTTTCATATACATGGAAATACTTTTTCATATACACATACATACTTTTTCATATACTATAGCATGTAGTGTAGATACTCAACATCAGTTTACTGATTTGTCAGATTGATTGATTTTATTAATCTCCAACGTTTCTCCCCAGGAACTGGGGGTTCTTCAAGGAGACGAAAGTTAAATTCAAAATATCAAATCGAAAATTGTAAAATATCTACCTATTTATCGTTTTCTTTTGGTGATAAAAAATCGAATTTAAAGTTATCAATTCATGAAAATCAAATTTAAAATTGTTTACGTTTATGTAGGTAACAATGTTTTTCCGTACGTCTTACCTAGTTCGCTGGTGACGGTAATTATAAATGTAGCGTCCCTCAATCAAATACGCGTAAATTTTGCTCAAGTTTTGAGTTCTTTTCAGGAACTAATTGAATATGAATTTTTCTTCTTAACCATTTCTAAAAATATTCTTTTTTACGAATCAGATTCTCTTCTTACAATTTTGAAACCAACGCGTTTTTCGTATCTTCTTGTCGTAGCCTCGTATCAAGGTTTTGTTGTGGCATGATGCATTTGAATTTTCAATACAATGTAATTCACTAATCTAGATATGATTGAACGATACTTTCTGTTTATACAACTCATATTATTTGATATCCAACGGATCATACCAAAACTCTGTCTTTGTTGTTTCTTGGTTTAATCATGGAAGAGCGAATTTAGTCGGTGGTTTGTGTTGGTGCTACGGAATGATCGAAGTTGCATTTATTCCAGCCTGTGAATTAACATGTAATTAGACCCATCATCAACTACTCCAAATATTTTTCCTTTGCTGCTGTCCCCTATACCACAGTAGTAGTTTAACGCTATGTCTGGTCTTCTGGTAGATGTCCGGAAAATTGGAGGTGTTGTAAAAAAAATTTTGAAAAACAACTACCTAATGAAGACCTTATACAGGGTGTGGCAGTGAGGACGGACGGTTTTAAAAAAATCATAAAATAGTTAATTTTCACTCAAAAACAAATTTATTGATGCAATCAGGTTCGCAAGGAAATAGCATTTGAGACAGTCAAGTGTGAAAAATCACATCAGGCATGTGGTGGCCGAAATTGTTTATGCAGTGCTGGAGGTGTTCTTGGGCGTTATCTCCAACATACTCTCTCAACTTGGGCGACTTCCACGCGAATTGCGTCCTTCAATTCGTCCAGAGTTCTCGTATACTCTAGGCCTTGAAGTGTCCCCATAAGAAAAAATCGCATATGGATAAATCTGGGGACCGAGGAGGCCAATGAACATCGCTAAACCTGGAAATAAGGCGACCAGGGAAGAGAGGACGAATATCGTCCATTGATGCTCTGGCTGTGTGGGCGGTCGCCCCATCCTGCTGGAACCACACACGTCGGGTTGGAACACGTCGCCGTCATAATTCAGGGAAAAAGAAGTTGGTGATCATTACGACGTAGGGTTAAGTTGGAGAGAGTCTACACGAACTTCCAAGAACGCCTCCAGCACTGCATTAACAATTTCGGCCACCACATGCCTGATGTGATTTTTCACACTTGACTGTCTCAAATGCTATTTCCTTGCGAACCTGATTGCATCAATAAATTTGTTTTTGAGTGAAAATTAACTATTTTATGATTTTCTTAAAACCGTCCGTCCTCACTGCCGCACCCTGTACTAGTTACACATATTCCACTGTGCGCGCCTCTGCCGACTGAATCCCAACTAGCGTCAACTGGCAATGGAAATAAGATACCTTATGAGTCGCAAAGTTATGTGATTATTCATTTGTTGCTTGAGTTCTCCGTAGTCTAGTGAATTGAATATCAGGTATTTAAGTAGAGGGATCCGTTTTCGATCCCAAGCTCGTGAGATTGTTTAGTTGCATTCCAATTCAACCTCCGAAACATATTTTTAAACGTCATTATCATTAATGTTATAAATCATACTTTAAAACGTCATTTTGATCTATTCGTCTAACTAATCTGTATTTTACTAAGGAATTGACTACTTGATGTTATGTACTTTTGAGATGCGAGCTTGCGAGCTTCCAGACTACCCAACTACACAAATCATTCTGATCTATTGGTCCAACTAATCTATATTTTAGCTGCGAACATAGATTAATAAAAATTGTAGCGCCAATCCATTCAACAGAACCTATTTGTGCGAAAAGATTATGGGGAAACGTAGTAGCAATTTAGCTCGGTAGGGGGGCGCGCACAGCGGGGTATGTTGTGTACTCAACGTCAAGTCTATCTAATGAAGATAATTTTATTCCGCAAAAACAAAATAATACGTACTTATTGGAAGAAACGTATCGATTCGCATTCATTTTCATCGTATACTTCCAACTCGTACTTTTTGAGGCTGTTTGATAAAAATTACTATTGAGATTATGCTCCAGAACAAATAGGTAAATGGCTGTAGCTTCGCAAAACGTATACCAGCTTTATTCCAACCGTGCGATTCATGAAATGTGTTGCAGGCCGCTCGACAGAACGCTCTGGATATCGACGATAAGATGGATGAGTTGAATTGCAAAATCGCAGACGTTCAGAAGAGGAACTTGGAGGCAAACGAGACTTTGAGAAAAGACTCGATCCGCTGGTCCAGAATCATCTGTCAGATGAAGGCCGATCTGAAAGCTCAAGAAAAAGAAATAGAGCGACTCAGCAAAATGCTGGAGTCGTACGAGCGAAGAGAATGTTGCATTTATTGAATTTTCCAATCGTGACCCAACCAAATACGAACAAAATTATAGATCAACTTTATTCTTGTCTCAACATCAATTTTCCAATATCATGTATCACAGCATGTGCCTCAAGAGAAAGCTAACAATCTACCTACTTATTCATTCATTATCTCATCTACCTCATCTCTCATCTACCTCATCCATCATCAACCAGCATTTTCCTGCTCTAGCCTCATCACCACACCACAAACTCTTACCTCACAATTCATCAATCTACATACTTCTATCTTCTTTCTATCATCTTTCTTTGTACGGCCGTTTAGGTGGGATTTGGTTTGATGCCATCGCACCTTGTGTTGAGAGTTACCATATTTATATCGTTAAAATGTTGTACTTGATTATGGCAACTCTGTATATTATTTATTACCACCTTTAAGACATTTGGTCCCTAGATTCAAATAGTAGGTCCACCTCAACAGATTGTTAGATATAAGAGTGGTCCTTCGAGCTAAAAACCTACCAATCTATCTATCATATCCCAAAATTAATATGCTTCATATCTTCACATTCCCAAATTTCGTAAGACATACCTCTGCTGTTCCTAACTGAAGGTACAGTTACCTACCCTGAATTCATATATGACGAAAAATGACACATACAGCAGCTCGATAGAGAATCACATTCGGGAATTCCAACTTATGCGCATTAGTCTCTAGAATTTCCACAAAACCATTCATGCGAAGGAAGAATTTCACACTTTATTGGGGGAATTGGAGCAT
The DNA here is from genome assembly GCA_030762985.1 of Adelphocoris suturalis. Classification (NCBI taxonomy): domain Eukaryota; kingdom Metazoa; phylum Arthropoda; class Insecta; order Hemiptera; family Miridae; genus Adelphocoris; species Adelphocoris suturalis. Next base: position 86,784,313 of record CM061044.1, read on the forward strand.
TTTTTGGAGCATATTAAAATTGCTATGTTTTACTGTTTATAGCTATAGTCCAGTCAACAGGTGCCTCAAAAGGGTGTGGGGATGCAAAGTTTGGTGTAAAATTTTTGTCAGTAGTTTTATATGTGTTTTGGTGTACTGAACACGAGTCTTAAGCTTTCCAACAAAATTTAAGGGCCAAACACTGTCAAAATTCAGGAAATGTAGGTCCTTTTTATTTCAAATAACTTTAAAACGGTGCATTTTAGCTGAAATTACTTTTTATAGTAAATTAAATACCATGAAATTCTGCGTCAAATAAGTTACTAAAATTAATCCAATCTTAAGGGCGCAACTGGCAGTAAAAAACTGGCGAGTTTTTCTATTTCTCGCAAAATGAAGATGATTTCAGAATTGAATATCTGTAACTCACAAATTCTACATTCATAGACCACAAAAATTTCATTTTCGCCCAAATCAACTTTTAGAAAATTATAATTGTTTCGTAACACTCCTGAAATGTCAGCGTTTTATGGAACGAAAAACTATTTGAAAATAAGCTAGAGCCGAATCCTCTGCTGCTAATAAATTATACCTAATGCCTAGCCATGCGATAAAGGGGGTTATGTAACAAATGATTAAACGGGGCAGAAGGCACGGAAATAAATCATTACTTCTTGTGAGATGGATCGGTGTACGAAAAGCAAAATATGATAATAACTGGGGGCAAACGGTTTTATAATTAGTTCATTTATAAAAACAAAATAAAAAGTTCCAGTAATGCAGCATGACCATATGAGCGAATTTTTGTAATTTATCGTTTACTATAACGATACTGCGTTACCCACAAGTCTTTCGACCAAGAGGCTATAACTCATTAGTTTCAATGAAATACTGTGGCGGTACCTGTTAGAAAAGTTATGAACTATTTTGCGTAAACAAGCTCTCCTCGACCCCAATTAAACCTTTTATATCAGAAATTTTATTTTAATCAGTTATCATGCACACCATTCAACTTTTCAAGTTCAAATTTTGGAAATATTTCTAGATTTTATCTTTGAGTGTAGAGACGAAGAGTTTTTTCTAACCCAAAAAAAAAGTGTTATCCAAATTTTTGGGAAATTTGAAAATTTGCGTCATCACAACTTGTAACGAAAGTTAGTGAAAAAACGTCTATTTCCTCGAAAAATGAAGAGCTACAATGTTAAATCGATTTCGACGGTTAGGCCATCAGTAGCAAACAATAACTGATGACAAACAATGATAATACTGATGATGGCCTAACCGTCGAAGTCGATTTAACGTGGTAACATCCGTTTTGAAATGGGTTTCCACAACTTCGTCGGCAGTGAGTTAATTCGTTTAGATCAGATTGTAAACAGAGGCTATAATCGACCAAAACGCAACAGTCCATGTGCAACAGGCCCTTAAGTAACTTTTTTGAACAACAAAGAGTTAAGTAAGTAAGGATTAAATAGTCTGTCAGCTCGCTAATCACACAAGGCGTATCGCAGTAGATTCGAACGGAAAAAAGACCTGAGAACCTCAGAATTTGAGAACCTTCAGGCTCGTCTGCAAATTCGGCGATGAAACGGTGTTCGCCGAGCTCCAATCCGATGCTCGTGTCGCACAAAAGTAGATTTTTCGACACCTAGCTCTCAACTTCAGCACAAAAAGCTGCCTTAAAGGAGAAGAAAATGAGATTTTTATCATCCGAACGTGACTTTCGACTGCGTTCCTTCGTCACGGATCGTCATCTTTTACGACCGCCGTGAATAAACTTCGTCACAGCTCTGGCCCGCTTCTTCAGCTTCCTCGCCATCAAAACCAACTTGAGTCAAGAGATGAATTATGTTATATCCTAATAACAAAAGTTAGGTACATTGCACGGAACGGAGGAATTAAATCGTTGTATTAGTTATGAGTCGTTCGGGAGGAAATGATTTTGAGTTGTTCCTAATCCGATAGAAAAGATAAATAAAAGTTCCAGTCATGCAGCATGATCGTAGGAGCGAATTTTGGTAAATTATCGTACTATATTAAGTAGGTATTAAGGTACCATGATTCGAAATTTGGGCATTAGTGCAAAGAAATTGTTAGCTAGGTAACAATTGCAAAAAGTCGGTTAAAATAACAATCTGCTAACAATCTGCCATTCAAAAGAGATTCGGGATTTTTAGCTTTTTTTGGCAGAATGACACACACACACACACACACATATATATATAGTATATATATATATATATATATATATATATATATATATATATATATATATATATATATATATATATATATAAACATTGGTTGATGGGTTTGGTGAATGACCAAAACTAGTCTGGGTGCGGATATTTTTTTATATTTGGTGCGACGTTTCGGTCAGGATCTGACCCTAATCATGCAGATATCTAAGACAACAATGAATGAAAATGTTTTAGTGAATGTTAAATGTTATGTGCTTAGTTACCCTATCTTGATTGACCACTGTCACCCAGCCATGTCCACAACACATTTATCACCAAAGGAGAAACTAAAAAAACCAAACTATTTCTAAAAAAACAACCGTAATTTATTAGTGTTAAGAGCAGATAAAGGTGCAATAAGTGTCATTATGCGGAAGGATGAATACTTTCTCAGACCAACATTTTAAGAGATAAGAATACTTATAAGCCACTTAAAAATGATCCAACTAAAAGACTAGAAAGAAATGGGAACAAATTATCTATAGTCTCCATAGTAGTGAAACAATTGACAAAACTACCCAATACAAATTAGCATCGCACAAAAGTGTGGCACCCATAATATATGCATTACCCAAAGTCCACAAAGAAAATGATCCCAAACAACTCAGGCCTATAGTAAGTGCGATTAATAGCCCTAACTATAACTTATCTAAATTCCTTATCACACTTCTAAAGCCACAGACAAATATAACATAGAAAACTCACATGAAACAAAAGAATCATGTAAAAATATAATCATCCCTCCCAACCACAAACTCATCTCAATGCATGCAGTTTCCCTTTTTAGCACTTGGACCTTGCAATTAACACTGTTAAACAACATTGGCCAGCCATAAAAAATAAGAAACCCAAAACTATCATACAAACATTTTCTTGAAATTTTGGATTTTGTGTTGAACAGTAACTATCTTGTCTCTCAATCAAAATTCTACTTACAAAAAACAGGAGTTCCAATGGGTAATCCAGTTAGTCCTATAATAGCTGACCTTGTTTTAGATTCTATTTTCAACACTATTATTCCAAAATTTGGCAACAAAATTGTATGGGTAAATAAATACGTAGACGACTCCGCCCTAATAGTACATGAATCCATCATTGATCAACTCCTTCTTGAATTCAACAATTTTTGCAAACCTCACATAACATTTACATTAGAAACAGAAAAAGACAATTGTTTAGCCTTTTTAGACATCAAAATTATAAAACAATTAGATGGATCCATAACAACAGACTATTACCAAAAACCTACATATTCAGGTCGCTTAATACATTATGAATCATTTCAACCCTTCCAATTCAAATTAAACACAGCAAAAAATCTTATACAAAGGAGACTAAGCTTAGCTGACACTCCATTCATTAATCAAACAAAAATAATAATACTAGCTAATGGATACCCAATAAAACTCATTAAAACACTCATTTTCCAAGCACTTCATAGGACTAACAACCGTTCCCCCTCTCCACCTTGCTCCCAACAAGTCCCACATATCAGAGGTACCAATCCCTCAACACACCGAACCAACCCCACCACCACAACTAACTTCACTTCCTTAAGATATATAGGCCCAGCATCAGAACATATAAAGAAAAAACTAATTATTTTAATCCAAATAGCAAAATAGGTTTTTACAACCACATTTACAACAAAAACAAAAAACATTTCTCAAAGCTCAAAGACCCCACAACCAAAAACGAAATAAGTGGTATTGTTTACTCTGCAAACTGCAATGACTGTGGTTCAACATACTATGGCAAAACAAAATAAATTGGGTTTTGAACGAATAAAAGACCACAATAACGATAATAGAAAAGCCTTCAATATGAACAGCCCCAACCCTGAAAGTGAGAGGTACGCCACTGCATTTGCCAAACACATAGCCGACACCAAACACACACCTGAAGTGGGTAATTGGGACATAAGCTGCATTGAGCCCAATTATGAAAAAAGAAAAATCGAAGAGATGGCATACATTGTAAAAAACAAAAATAACATGAATTTTTAAAAAGATGTAAAAGGGTTATCAACTACCTATCATAAGTTGACAAGAATAATTGTATTAATCACCCCTCCCAATTATCATTCATAGCATTTATAGCCAATTGTCATAGCATTTATAGCCAATTATCATAATAACAATAATACATAATATCCTCATCAACCATTAATTAGGTAGTTTACATCAGGCAAATAAATTCATTCATCCATACAGCACCTTCCATGTAACAGTACCAATAACCACCACCCATATGTAAACCTTCCCATTGCAAACCTTACACATTTGTAACGGATTTCTTGTGATTGTGCAAAAGTGTTAGTTGTGATAACTACTTCTAGTACCTAGCACTAATATAATTTAAATTTACCATTCCACGGTTCACTGTTTGTTTTCAAACTGAAGCAACAACTGTAAGTACTTAGTTACCCTATCTTGATTGACCACTGTCACCTACTTTTAAGCATATAACATTCGATAACACATTTTCATTCATTGTTGTAGAAATCTCCATGATTAGGGTCAGATCCTGACCGAAACGTCGCACCAAATATAAAAAAATATCCACACCCAGACTAGTTTTGGTCATTCACCAAACCCATCAACCAAAGTATAAATATAATATATATATATATATATATATATATACAAAAAAATGCGTACACCTTCCAATTTACCGAAATAATGTATAGTGCCCCGAAGGAGGGCAAATCGTAGCTCACTCAATAAATTGTTTGGGAACAGAATAGAGTTGAGGAGGAATAGTGGGGAACGACTTGTTTTCACTTTACAGTATCCACATTTCCGTTTTGTTGACTAGGTGAATTTACTACTCTAAGTGGGGCTGAACAATATTCAGGTCGTTTTGCCCTAACGACTAATGCACACACAACACAAACGAACCTAATGAAAATTTCTCTGTTTCTAGACTGCTGCTAGGCAACCTGAGGCTCTTATTTATTGATGTTTATTGTGTTTTACGGATTACATTCTCCAATAATTGAAGGTTATAGGTACTGAAATTAGTAGCGTAAAATTATTAATAATAGTATCCATACAACATCCAAGTCCAACTTTTGCATCCTCTATGATTCATGGAGGGGCTCTGCCCACCCTGCCCCTCCTCAAACTACGCCACCACTAAGTATATATAACACTGATCTGTACGGAATGGCTATATAAAACTAAAATAATAAACCTTTCAGTAATAATTCGCAGCGTTTTATAATAGGACTGTATAGAAAACGTGTATGCCTCATCCGCTCTGCCGAGGTTTTATTTATTTTATGTTTGATTCCACTCAGAGAAGCCATCACTTTATATGGGCGTTGACGGTGGAAGTTGTTATGTTTCTCGTTCCCACGAAACGCATTTTACGACTCGGGGTTTTCCTGTTGTACTGAACTGATTCTCCTGCACGTGGTCGTCGGAGGTAGCTATGCACGCACGCAAAAACTTTATCGGAAGGAGAAGAAAAAAAATCTCTCCAAGGCGCAGCGAACGGAGAGTTCGTGCGAAGGGTTCACTTCGGGCTGCGGTGATTTCTGCGCATTCAGCAAGTTGAAACGTCCAGGTCGTAAAATATCGTCGGAAACGGATTCTTGAAGAGGAAGAAAAAAGCGGTCATAAAAATAATAAAATGGAACGCGTCTTGGAAAATAGGTAGCGTGATTTGCTGAAGGTTAGTGTTGAGGTAGGACTAGAAAAAGAAGTTGGAATAGAAATGTTTATTATTCCATACACCTGCAATTAGATAGAAAAACGATTAAAAAGCCTGCCAAGTTGGGTGGGCAGTGTACTTATAGCTTCCTCACTCGTTTTAATACTAGCAGTTCTCATAATCGCTTTGCTGAGCTTATAATTTCATTCTTTTCTCAGTGTCCCAGGGAGTTTCCCTATCAAATTCAGCACATTCAGCTAATCAAGATGGATCCCGTTATTGCATTTGTGTCTTAATGTCGCAGAGAGGTCAAATTTCACATTCCTAGGATAAAAAGGATATAATTTACCTATCTCGACTATAAGGATGGATCCCGCCGTTTCATTTCTGTCTGAATGTCTCCTAGTGTCACCCTATGAAATTTTTACTTCCTAGGGTGAAGAGAGAATTTATCTCTCACAGATCCCCCACGTGAAATGCAGGGCACTCTTTACAAATCAACTCATATACACCCATTGGTGTCTGGCAGTCTACTGACCCTTTGCATGTGTATGAGTTGGGGTAGTTGGGCCATCCGAAAACTTATACGAGAAAATGAATACGAGAAGTATTCTCTCTAATATTGAAAATCATAAACCAAAATATGGATACTTACTCACCTCATTAAAATACACGATATCATAAATTTGGTAAGATAAATTTTGTGTACAGTTTGACAACACGTTGTCAAAGAAAAGATTTGATATTCAGAGAGTCTTGTCCTTCAAGGACCCCACTCGTATTTCTTGAACCGTTCGAAAGCGAAATCACACCCCCAGCGACCCCTTCTTTTGTCTTCTGAATGCCGATTTAATGAAATGCCGTCCCAAGTCTCCGAAAAGTCCCCAAAGGAAGTTTAGGGTTTGGGAGGGAGAGATTGTGAGAAAAGGCCTAAAAGAAATCAGAGAGACGGTTGACGGTCGGACAGTTAATGTGGCACATTCCAAGCCCCATCCCGAGCGGCGCTTAGTCATTACACTAACTTGGAAAAGAAACTCCAAGTATTTTCATTTGATCTTTTCCCCTGCTGTCTGAAACGTCCCTCTGGAAACGTTCCACGTTGACGTCAGCCGTTTCTATCCTTCATTCTCGTCATTTGCAAAGACCAACTTCTGAAACTGAAAAAACGTTGGGAACTCTTACACAGAGGTTTGTTAATTATCTTTGTTTGGTAGCTCTTCTGTACAGATTAAGGCCAATGTGGACTGGTATGATTCTCAAATGAGAGATGGCGCTAGGTTAGCACCAAAAGTTTCTCCATTTTTCTATACATATTCTTTAAAAAATTCAAATCTAATTACGGAAATGTTCTCAGGGAGAGTTACGTCCATAATCATTAAACATTTTGAATTTTTTTCAAAAATTTTAAATTATTTTTTAAATAGATATACTTAATAAATTGATTTTATTTGAAATTTGGAAAAATCGTGTACAACCCGCGTTTGGAAAATAATCAAGTGCAATTAGTAACAATCAGGAAAAATTTGTCGTGATAATTAGTAGCCGAAGGCGATAAATCAGATGGACAAACGTGATCCTAGAAGAGAGGCAGCCAGCGAGGCGGCCACATCTAGATTCGCAGAATCTACTGGCACCTCGGGCTCGAAACCAGGACTTTCCTTGCTCCTTGCCTTACCTTCCATGTGAACTTCAAGTGGACATTTAGCGAATTTTCTTATAAAGTGAAATATTGCAATGGCTGGTTTTTGTGGAAATCGGATGAAAACCGTGGAAATTAGGGTCATTACAAGAATTTTCGTAACTTATCGTATTATATTTATGCTAAATTGAGTTGAAATTTGGGAGCAAAGAAATGGTTAGCTGAAAATTGCATGGTAAAAAAGTATTTTAAACAATAATCAAATATTCTAACAGAGATCAGGTATGAATTTTTAGCTTTTTTGCAGTTTCAACATTTTTTTAGCATATCTTACTGAAATTTAAGTTAAATTTTAAGTACATTTTCAGCAACATTTTATGCACAAATTTCTTAAAGTTGTAGTTCATAGTTGATAGAATTCGTTCATAGTCCATCATCCGTCATTCCTTCATTCATAGTCCAAGAGCCAGGGCAAAATTTGTAGTCATTTCAGAAGGTTTGAGGTAAGATTTTGAAAATTTAGACCGTTCTAAGTGGGATTCGCTCTATGGGTTTTCATGGAGAATGTCGTATATTCGTTTAAAATTGTTAGTTTAATTTTATCTTGGTGAAAATAGTTTTCTGTCTCATGTAGAATTTAGTTTCTGTGTCATGATTACCTTCCACAATGAGCTATTCATATAGTCTTTTGGCTTGCCTATCTTAGAGAAAATAATTCCAAGAGTTGAATAAATATTTATCAGAGCTAACCTCCAAAGTCAAGGGTTGAACAACGGATAGGTAGCCGCTGGTTGTTCTTCCGAATCCACAAGTTGTAATTAAACCGGGGAATGGAGGCTGCAACTGACGATCGTCCCCAGTAGAGGAAGTTCTCCAGAGAAATGAGGAAAACGCGCCTCAGATCCGTCTTGTCATCAAGGGAATGCAATAATAGCGGACCCTTCCCAGCTCTCGACTCGGGGCCCTTCAGCGCAGACCCGCTGAGGAACGTCGTTATGGCTTTCATCAGACGGCGGATACCGAAAAATCCTTTATTGGATTCGGATATTAGGAAATATTCGCCTGTTTCGTCTCTTCAATTCCCCGGTGCACTCAAGACCTGTTAATGACCTTTATTCGTTCTTGCGCTGCCTGTTCCCATAGGATTCAGTCGAGCAATATATTTGTGTTAAATAATAATATACAGGGCATTGGCGGAGCTAAGACATTTCTCATGGAGGGGCGACAGTCTAGGATTTCATTTAATTTTATAGTTTTAGTATTAATTCCTAAATCTTGTTGTTGAATATGCTTTTATTGTACTCTAGATTTTGACTGGGAGTTTTATACGGGTTTTTTGCAAACGATATACACATGTACCATCCATCATGAGTTAATAAAAGAATGCGGAAATTATTTTGGATCGAACAACCAAGCTTGACCAAGTAGGTAGTGAAACGTAGTGGATTTTTGGTGGATACTCAACAATGGATTTTTTTCTAGGGAAAAATCGCATTTGGGATACCCCACGACTTGATTTCAGTTGGCAGTACCTATCCACATTTCCGTTTTGTTCGATAGAATGGATAGGATTTCACATTGCCGCATTCGCAGTACCTATTAATGATACAATAATGTTGAAGTAGATATGCGATGATCAAATCGTCATCCCGCAACTATCATACAAATTTGGGCGAGATCGGACAACTAGAGCGTGAGAAAATTGAGCAAAATGGAATTTACGTTGGCCCATGCGCAGAGTGAAGTATTGATTCGGCGAAAATGAAAATTTCATGTAGGATGAAAGCTGAGGAAAATGAGCTTGTTACAAGGATTTTATATAGGCGCATGCGCAGTAGCTATTAATGATACAACAATGTTGAAATTGGTGTAAGATTATTAAATTGTCATCCCCCAACTATCATCCAAATTTGAGCAAGATCGGACGACTAGGGCATGAGAAAACAATGCTTGGTAGAATTTACGTTTGCGCATGCTCAGAGTGAGGTATTGTGTCAAGAACGATGAAACTTCTACCCCCTAGCCCGCACAAAGATTTCATCCAAATCGGATAACAAATGTGGAAAATAAGCTTGTTACATGGATTTGCAGACACAGGACCGACGGTCAGACACACACACACACACACACACACACAGAGAGAGAGAGAGAGAGAGAGAGAGAGAGAGAGAGAGAGAGAGAGAGAGAGAGAGAGAGAGAGAGAGAGAGAGAGAGAGAGAGAGACAGACCCGGAACCAAAGTTGTTCAGAATGGTCTAAAACGTAAAATGCGAGTGGAAATTTTGATTTTGGAGACCAAAATTTTTTTATTCCCGAAAGTGAAAACAATGCTTCCGCTGCCTTTAGGTAGACTCGGAAGCAACAAATAAATAAACTTCATAAATCAAAACTCGTAAACACGAGACTCTCTAGAACGGTCAAGTTTGTCCCCCACCCCGGCAACTACTTGGAGCCGTTCCCTACAAGAAGAACTGTGAGTTCTTCAATTCCGTTCAAACTGTTTAGTTGACATGCAGGTCAGAATGAAGTGTATAGTTTGGTGGTCTGGATGCTCGCAAGCTCGCATCTCAAAAATACATAACATCAAGTAGTCAATCCCTTAGTAAAAATGCAGATTAGTTGGATATGTAGATCAGAATGAAGTGTATAGTTTCGTGGTCTCATAACACGATCACATAACAGTTTAGAAAAGTAAATGTGACTTTTCATTTGTGACTCATGAGCTGCTCCGCGTTGAACGGAATTGAAGAACTCACAGTTCTTCTTGTAGGGAACGGTTCCAAGAAGTTGCCGGGGTGGGGGACAAACTTGATCGTTCGAGAGGGTCTCGTGCAGATACCATGTTACATGGATATGTCTTCGATTGGGGATTTCATAACGGTCGTCCTCGAGAGTTGTAAACAAATCCTTTAAATTTAAACAAATCCCTGGGCTGCATCCCGACTAATTCCAACAAAACAACGGTTTACTTATAGAAATGTTGAAAATAACAGTGGAGAGAAGCCACAAGCCACTACAATGAGTTGTTGTTAACAGTCGACTGTTGTCAAGAGGATGAAAATGTTTCCTATGGAGTGGAGTAAATGATGCTATTGCTTTACGTTAAGAATATTGTAACCGGCTTATTAAAATTGTTTATAGTCCAATCAACATAGTTTAGGAATGTAGCCAGGTACGTAAGGAGGGGGAAATTGGTAGCTTGAGATGTGAACATTTATCACATAAATCAAGCGCTTTCCAACGAGTGGCGAACGATTTCTGTGCGATGAAAACTGCGGAAGTTCCATTCCCCTAGCAACGGCTGGGTTGTACGTGAAAAACACTGAAATTGTGACACAAATTTTGGGTGACGGAAATTTTTGGTTGACCCCCCAGAGCAAAGACATATCCATGTCAAAACACGCCATCCGTTCTCTAACACTTTCAAGTCTGCAATCTAAGCTTCAGAACTTTGATTTTCTTGTTCATTTTTTACTACTTTTAATGAGTAATATTCTGCTTTAAAAAATTATAATATAACAACTACTTTTAACCGTTTTAAGCACCTTTTTGGTGATTTTGACATGGATATGTCTTTTGGCTGGGGGTCAAGGAATTTTTTGCAACACTTTTCTTTCTCCACACAAAATGCAACGCTCCAGCACTTTAGATTATTATTAACTCGAAAAGTGAAGGCTAGGTAGAATTTCTATTGAGTTTTCACGTACAACCAATGAGTTACTAGGGAAGAGTAACTCCCATAGTTTTCATAGTAGGAAAATTGTTCGCCACTTTTTGGGACGCTCTCATTTTATCACAACATCTCATAAATTCTAATCCATTGTAGTGTCAAGGAATGCTCATTTATTACTCTAAGTTATAAACTCATATTGTTTTGTAACCATAATGGAATAATCTTGTGAAAAGAAGGCACTACATGGTTGGTATACAATTGAGTAGTAGGTACCTACTGGTAAGCAGTAGGTACTATACATATCAATGATCTTTTGATTTTCCCATCAAGGGAGAAATTAAAATGCTTGAAAAATGTAATTAGTAATGGACCAATAGCCATTGACAAATTTTAATATTCATTGAAAGCCAAATCTTATGTTTTAATTCTTGGCTCTATTTGTGATAATTTTAATCACTTTCTTTAATTTGACTACTCAAATATTACTCAAAAAGTTGGTACTTCACTGAAGCATTTTGAATCACTTTTGAACCAAGGCAACGCCTACATGACTACATTTTCCATGACAATCCCACGTCACACTGAAATTCACTATGATATAAAATTCTAACTTGATGGGCTCACGCACCGTAATCCATTTTTCTACGCTTTGACCGATAGTAACACGAGCTGTTGCACATGATATCCTTGCAGGTATTATGTTTGAAAAATTGCGGAAGTGATGCTGATATTCTTGGACCGCGTGAGTGACCCGCAACAATGTGTTATCATATTATCATAAATTAGCACAAATCTCAAAAAAAGAGAAAATTTCAGGAGCATTTTCTATTGTTTGTTTGGACTGAAGGATTACTTTGTGATGCAAACTAGAATTGGTAATGAGATATGACGAATCTCTCTAGTCTATAAATAGAGGAATTGTAACACAATACTGCCCATCAAAAAAACCCTGCAAATTATTACACAATGGTTTATTATTTTTGTGTTAGATAGCCCTTCTAATCAGATCATTGGTCTACAATAATTACTAAACCCCGTTGTAATATAGGATCAGAACAAGGAGCATTGTGCCTCCGAGAAGGATTCACACTTTTACAATTCCAAGACCCCGCAACTTTACGCTTCACAGTAAAAATGTTTTTAAAAAAAGGGAAAATTATGCTTGAAGTAATTTACGTTAGCGCAGGCGCAGAATAGAGTAATGATTTGAGAAAAATGAAATTGGTAGGGAACAATCTGCAACGTAACCCACAAATTCCCAGAAAATGTAATCAAAATTTGATCAAAACTAGACCTTGTTCCTGGGAGTACACTTTCGCGAATGCGAAGGAGCTAATAATGATGCAATTATGTTGAAAATAACAAGGAATAAGTAAACCAATGCCCCTCAACAATGCACCGAATTTGAGAAGGGTTGGATGACTAGGGCGTAAAAAAAATGAGGCTTGAAGGAATTTACGTTTGCGCATACGCAAAATGAAGTGATGATTTGAGAAGTATGGAATAATTAGTGGACCATTTACAGCCTAACCCGTACATTCCCTGAAAGTTTTATAGAAATCGGATGAAAACTGTTGAAATCAGGCTCGTTTAAGAAGGAATACATATTCACGCATGCGCAGTAGCTACTAATGATAGGATTATGTTGAAATTGCTAGGGAATGCTCAAATTCACTTCTTTCATATATCCTCCAAAGTTGAGCAAGATCGGTCAACAGGGGTGAGAAAATTATGCTTGATGGAATTTTTCGTTTGCGCATGCGCCGTGTGAGGTATTGATTTGGGAACAACGAAACTCGTAGGGGACCATTTTCATCCTAAGCCGCACATTCCATGAAAATTTCATAGGAATCTGTTGAATATTGTGGAAATTAAGCTTGTTACAAAGATACGCGGACATACACATAGAGATAGAGAGAGAAAGACACGGAACGAAAGTTGTTCAGAATAGTCATACGTAAAATGCGAGTAGAAATTTCACCACTGTAAAAAAACAACAGCCGTTTGAGATTAGTGGAGACCACAACTTTTAAATATCTGTAAAGTGAAAACCATGCTTTCGCTACCTATAGGTATACATGTGAGCAATTTAAGAGATGAAATTTAGCATTTAGGTACCAATACTTCACTATTAGGTACATCGCACGGACAATAGTTGATAAACTCGATTTCGCAACGTTATAATAAATTCCATTAGATTCCAAAAATGCAATTCCCGTCCGCCGTCCAGGCCATAAGAGGCCTTTAACTTGATGAAAAAAATCCGCCCTTGTCCACCACTTGGGGTCTTGGTCCTAGGATCTAGCCCCCACCCTATCGCCCTATCTATTCTATTTGTTTAATTAAAGGGCAATTTAATACATAAATAATAAACCTTTGTGTAATAATTTGCAGCGTTTTTATTAATCCCTAACCTTTTTTTGACATAAGCATACACACAGTAGTTCGTAGGCACCTACTTCCGATAGATTTACTACAATATTCATTAAGACTTAGTTCAATTAATAATACTATTAATTAGTATTTCTCTTCTGACTAGATTGTTGCTTCTCGTAAATTGAGCTGAATGATCATAATGCCTCTCAATGTAAAAACAAATTTGTTTTTATTTCATGTGTAGAACTTCTGTGCCCGACTGTTACGACTTCAAGTTTAGTATCCACGCGTGAAACATTTTATCCGACAAACAGACGTCACCGACCGTTTGGAATGTGGATGGTAGCTCGGAGATGATCCTCATACCTGTGGATCCTCCGTCAAAAACGAACCATCAGCGTCCTGAGTCCGTTCATCCAAACCGTCGAAGTTCCAAGTCTTCGTCCTGGTGGAGTAACTTCAACTGGATTTGCTGCAAACGCCGTCACCGACAAGCTGATTCAGACAATGTTGAGAAAAACTAAGGGTCGAAGACAACGAATATTATTTAACCTAGTATGCAACAAGTAGATTCCCTGATTTCGGGGTTAACACTTACCTTATATTAACAGAGGTATTGAAATAGAGATTGACGTTTCAACTATGATAATCATTTAATTTCAATCGACCACTATCCCTCACGTAATGCTATATTATACGATACTACTTTAACCCAAATTTTCGTAGAATAGGGGTATTACAGCCGTCGGTACGGCGGCATTTTCTTTGCGTTTCAGAGAGTGAAGAGCACGTATATATTTATATTGCTTCCGAGTCTGCAAGGCAGAGAAAGCTTTGTTTTCAATTAAGAAATGTGAAAAAAAAATTTTGTTCTAAAATCAAAATTTCCACTCGCTTTTTGCGTTTTATGGACTCCTGAACCGTCTCCTGTCCGTCTGTCTGTCCACATTTCCTTACCACAGCCATAACTTCCACAATTTCGATTGGATTTTAATGCAATTTTCAGGAATAGTGTGAGTTTAGCCCTAGTTTCATGATAATTGAATTAGCGGTACTCTATGCGCATGCGTGAACGTAATTTTCTTGTGATAGTCATACGTCCGTCAATGTTGAACAGATTTTGATCAGGTTTTAAGGGATGATGTGGGAAAGGTCCCTTAAGGTCCCTTAGGACATTCATCATGATCGAATCAGCGGTACGCTATTTGCATGCGTAAACGTTTGTCTTTCTATATTTCCTTGCCACAGCCATAACTTTAACAATTTTAATAGGATTCCAATGAAATTTTCCGGAATAGTGTGGATACAGCCCTAGATGGTTCCCTATCAGTTTTATCATGATTGAATCAGCGGTACGCGCAGTACATGCGTGAACGTAATTTTCTAGTTGAAGTCACGTTGAAGCCACGAGGAAGCTTTTGTGCCATGTCCTTAGCAGAAGAATCTCTCCTATTGACCGTAGGACGTCGAAATTTGACAGGGAGCCTCTCTGGAACAACAAGAGACGAGCAAAGTGAGGGACTTCATCCTGATCAGCTTAGTGAGCTAAAATCTCTCCTACTCACCGAAGGGCGTTGAAAATTGATAGGGATCCTCCCAGGGACAAGAGACGACTGACCTTACGGGCTACATCCTGATCAGCTGAGTGTGCTAAAAGTTATGTCATCTGTCTGATTACAACCAAGCCTTTCTATGACATCAAGAGACGAATGAAATTACGGGCTCCACCCTGAGCTATAGCTGAACGATTCGCGTGGCGTTTTTTGCAACATGCTCCGCGAACCAGCGGCACGTAAATAAGAAAGCATTTTGTAAACAAATTTTCCAGGGATTATAACAAAATTACTATTAACCACGCTTCACCCAACGACAAATAATACCGAAATCTGTTCAGTGATAGTTGACTTTTGCGTATGCCCGTGTACCAAAAAGTCGGTTCTGCTTACGCAAACTACGTGTTTTCTTTTTCTTTTTAGCATAACTTTCCGTCTGTCTGTCTGCCTGTCCGTTCTATCGAGATCTCGGCCCCCTGGCCACTAAGAGACTTTCAGTTTTCACTAAATGGTAGGGGAAAGGGTCTATATTTGCTCATTTGGCAAACAAGTGGATCCGATGACCAGGAGCCGAAATATTAACCATAATGATGGCATAATGGTAACATAAGACTAGACTAGCTTTACATTAACGGGCACTACTACTTCTACTACTACTAGACTACATCAGCTCAAAAATATACCTTGGCTTGCCATCAGAATATGGGTATTCGCGAGTATCACTGGTTTTACCTGGAGTGGAAAAACTGGTTACGCAGCAACACCCATGTAATCGGTTTTGAACCTTTTTCTTATGTTTTCTAAATTTTTCGATATTTACTACGATGCGTAAAATTACGGGGTCTTGGAGCTGATGTACTATTTACGGGGTTTGATAATAATTATAGACCATTGATTTGCGTAGAAGGTCTATCTAATACAGAATAATAAACCTTTGTGTAATTTTGCGTTTTTTTTTTTTTTTTTTTTTTTTTTTTTTTTTTTTTTAACCTCATTTCAGTTGGTGGGTGCCAACGTCAATAGCGATACACTTCTTATATTCTGATGTCAGCTCTTGTAAAGTTACATGGACTAGTAAAGTGTAGGTGTACTATTTCGTTTAATTGAATTCTCAATGGTGAGTATTTATGACTAATAGTTACGTCCAAAATTTAACGATCCAATAAACTACAATAAACAATAGTAACTATGTTTAATTATTATAGACCAGTTTTCTCCATAGAAGAGCGATCTAATTCAGAAATAATAAACCTTGCGTAATAATTTCCTGCGTTTTCTCGTTGTATGCTAAAGTAAAAGACATGAAAACAAGACTCTTTAGTGTTGAAGACAGTGTTGAATTTAATTTATGATAATTTAACTAACTGTTAGCTCTCGTCGTCTCACCCAACGAGCGAGGTGTTATTCCTTTCTTCGTTTGTTCGGTCCACTCGTCCCATTTCGGTCTGTGTACATCAACCTGACACCGTCAGCCTCCGGTTGAGCGCCCCAAAAAGCTTTCAAGCAAATGAGATTTGAAGCTAATGAGAAACACGCCCGTTTGTGATCCCTCGTCTGTTTGCATTTAATTACAGATAGAATGAACTACACTGGTCCTAATTGGCGGCCACCATATTGTTTGAGGACATTTTCGGTTTCAGCCTACTGACCGTAATGTGGACTCTGGATCCAAGCACTACTAGCATAGAGTCTCTCACAGTTTGATTCCTATTAAAACTGGGATTGGAATACTGCGAGCTTCATCTCCTTGTTAAGATACCCACCTAAATATAATATTGACGGTAAAGAATCCCAATCGTAGGTGGGTATGAAATTCACTGCTTTCTCTTTAAAGAGACACACACCAGGTCATATGACAATTCTACGAGTGGTAGCAATTTTGGTTTTGTATTTAGGTATTTATTTACATATATATATATTGCGAATTCAATCCGACCAACCAAAAACATTACATCACCGTACTACGTGAGCTGTTCTTAACCTAATTTTTTAGTAAAAATGCTCCGTTTTCTCTCGAAATACTCAAGCAATCGATATGAAATTTCTACAGCACTGTTAGTGTGCCTGGTGAAGAAAATTTGCCCTAAAGAAAAATGTAGTCTTAATCGACCAGGTAATTCCTAAAGGGATGGGACTAATGTGCTCAAAAACGGATTTTTTAAATTCTTTAATACCTAATTGATAACTTTGAATTCGATTTTTTTTTTTTTTTTTTTTTTTTTTTTTCACAAAGAGAAAGCACGATACCTAAGTATTTATATTATAGAGAAAGCACGATACCTAAGTATTTATATTATAGAGAAAGCACGATACCTAAGTATTTATATTATAGAGAAAGCACGATACCTAAGTATTTATATTATAGAGAAAGCACGATACCTAAGTATTTATACGATCTACGATACCTAAGTATTTATTTTACAAATTTTGAATTTTGTCTCCCAGAAGAAGCCCCAGTACCTGGGGAGAAACGTTGGAGAAGAATAAAAAGACCAATTTGAGGACAGAAAGGCCTTATTTTTGTAAAGTCTTGTTTTGTAAACGAAAGTAAAGTTTTGTAAACCATCCTCAGCCAACGTTTTTTGTCACCCGGATGCATCACTATTACGTCTGCATATAGATGAATTTTGAAGTCCACATTTATTTATGAATTTGGAAGTTCAAGCAAATTCATCTAGCAGCTTCAAGATCCATTAACAAACCCACTTATCATGATTTCCCTCAACAAGCAAATTTGCAGGCCTTACATCTAAACTTAGCATTGAGTTGCGAGGGTTTCTCGAAGCTCGATCCTTGGCACGCATGTTCTGGATCAAGCTTTGGCAAACCACATCTATCACCTACCTCCACCTAGCCATTCATCGACGATGCTGTCATTGTAAAGATTCCGTGAACCACAAAACCTCAGATTTGACCATCTTTCGTCCTGCTACCGTGCACGATTTTCCATTTCACTAAGAACCATTGTCTGCGAATTTAACTTCTTGTAAAAAATTCAACTCACAAAGTGTCACAGTACTCGCTCAAGTTTGGTGGAGGATATAACCAGTCACCAAGCCTTTATATAAGCCCGCCTTTACAGCATTGACACTCACCCAACGCAAACGCAGGGGGTGGATGGATGGCAAGAAGATTTTCACACACAGTATACAGTTGTTGATCTCGTACTTTGCAGCTGCAGTTCAAACTATAAAGAAATCCATACTGAAAAAGTCTACATACAAGAACACGCTAGTTACTACTCTACATAAGATTATCTCTTTGAATTGATGGTGAAAATGTGCTCCACCATTTACAGACAAACAAGATTGCGAAAGGCAGACAGAAACGCAGGCAGACAGTCTGAAAGGTAGGCTGGCAAACGGGTTTATATACCCCATTTAGTGGTACCCATGCATTATTGGATAGATACATACATAAATTACATTTAAAACCATTAGACGATGTTCCTCCCAAGCCTTCACGCGTCGTAAAGTAGAATCTTTTTCACTTCTTTACTTAATGTAGTGGATGTCCGAATCCTCCCACCATTTTACGCTGATCAGGAACAGCAAATATATCAATGAATGATGTGTTCTATTTTCCCGGAATGAACACCGATTTCGGTAATCTTAATTTTGATAAAAAGTCAACTCCATTCTGACTCTTCGCTCGGAGATGAGAATCATCTCCCACGTTACCACCAATCTCGTAACATAGAGACGCCGATCTCGTAACATGGCTGCATCAACATTACCTGATACGTGCTTAGGTATACCCTCTTTTTTCGTAATAATTTTCGTTACGAAATAACCCACACGAGATCGCCAATATCGCCAAGTCCGATGGAATCTGCTGGCTCTCCAGATGATGCGAGTACCACCCAAAAACCTCCCACCAAGGAAGTAAATGGAAAGATGAAAGAAACTCCGAAATCTAAAAAAGACGGACAAAAGGGAAACCCTGGAACATCTTTGCGCGACCAGCTGCCTGAACCGCGAGAGGTCATTCCCACGTGTTCCCTCAGGTGGATCTGGGTTTACTTCACGACGCTAGGGTACTTGATTTACGTCGGCATAGTCGTCGGTTTGGCGGGTATTGGAGCTATTTTCACCTCCTATGAGATCTACAAGATGATTGAAATAGCTGTGAGTCCCAACAAAACATCTGTGTCGTTTCGACCTCTCGCGAAAATTTTTGATTGACTGTGGCAATCATGGATGATTTGATTGTTGAGGGAGTCAACGAATGAATTTAGTGACTTCATTGGACGGTAAACGAAGTTGCTCGGATAAGTGCAATCTATATCAATAAAATCGTTATTCTTCCTATGTGAAATGCATAGCCTTACGTTTCGTGTTTGTGCTGGTAATTTCTAATGTATATAAAAGCAACCAATGCAGAACTCTCAGTCACACAGACTTAACCCACTCTTAGACAAAAGAGGATTCTCGAAGAATTGAAGAATACACACAAAACTCTGCAAAATATTACAAAACGGTTTATTATTGTTTCTGTATCAGGCAGAATAGAATAGAATAATATTTATTGAACATTGGGCAATCAGTCCCTCATAGCGTAGGTACAGATAACTATACAAACCTATTTAATATATACATATACAGAATATAATATATATAATATATATTATAATATAATATATATCATAATATAATATATATTATAATATAATATTATTATATAATACTATATAGTATAATATATACAGAACAGGACAACGATTTAAAAAAGTTCAAGCCATGCAGCATATAATTATGATAATACTTCAGGTCCTATAGGGTTAGCGTCCCTGCGGACCCGACCTAGCGTCGATCCAACCTCAACCGATTTTCGTGATTCTCATTTTGTTCGATTCCAATTTTAGTCTAGTTGTGCAACAAACCGAGAAAATTTCGGATTTGCTGTAGAGGTGGGGGTGGAGGAGATAATTGCCGATTTTGTCAAGCGCTGCCAAATCTACAAATCTCTACCGAATTTTGTGATTCTTATTTTGTTCCATTATGAATTCGATGAAGTTTTTGAAAGTTAGTCAGGATTTTCAAATTTCATCAATAGAGGGGGTGGATGGAGGGGTTAATATTGATAAACCCTGATGCTTTCACTATTCTCATCCGAATTCGTGATTCTTTTTTTTTTCTTTTTTTTTTCAATTTTGAATTTGGTCTAGTTATGGAAAATGTAATAAGAGTGTCAAATTTCATGATGAAAAGGGGTGAATGGAGGGAGTGATACTGATAAATCATGATGTTTTAACTATTCTCGTCTGATTTTGGTTATTGTTTTTTTGGTCAACTTTTAATTTGGTCTAGTTTTGGAATATGTTACAGGAGTTTTAAATTTCGTGGTGGAAGGGGGTGAATGGAAGGTAATAACGATGAATCGTGATATTTTTATTGTATTCATGAGACTTTTCATGAATGTTTTTATTGTTTGTTTGATCCAAATTTAAGTCCAGTTGTGCAACCTCGAAAATATCAAATTTATCGTCTGTAAAGGGGTGAAAGGGTGTGAGACTTTTGTTTTTTCTCTTATTTTAATTCTCACCAAAATTATATACAATCATTCATTGGGACGTCCCTTTAATGCATGCATCACTTACCAATGTGTTTTTATTCGATTTTTGGATTCTACTCATCCTGAAACGTAAACCAACAAATTTTGAGGGGGGAATAACTTTTTTTTTCTTGGTCGATTGCAAAGGTTTATTATTGAAATTAATAATCCAAATCGTTGCTAGCATATGCTGGTAGTAGAGAACAGAGTGAGAAGTTTCAGCGCAATACCACAAAGTTTGGTGTCTCTTCCTGCTACCAGAACTATCCGGTTTTTGAGACAGTGAAGTTATCCTTGCAGTTCCGGTCGTTTTGTAACTCCATCAAGCAGGTACTGAGATCACTTCGATACTGAAATGGATTACGTACCATTTTTCGGATTATCATTAGTCAACAACTCCAAACATGCAGTAATGTTTTCTTTATCGATTGTATGATATCACAGCAGACAAGAAACAAATCGCGATAGGACGGTACGAACTTACCCGTCTTCCCCGTGCATCTACTTAATTTTTTCGAAGTGCAGCACGTTTCCGAAAAAGTCTCACGGGCCACTTGTGGGTACCTTGCGGGCCACTGGTCCATAGGTTTAGAATTACAGCTCCAGATAGTCAAGGTGGAATCAATGGGTGGTCCGCGGGTCCACCCCCTGCCAGCGCTCAGTGATCTGAAATGCGATTCTGGATGGACTAAATTAATTAGGTATTAGGTAATTAATTACAAAATTTTACGCTGATCTCGAATCTACCTACTCCTTGTTCCTAAACCTAAAATGGATCCCTAATACGTTAATCGTAGTAAAGCCAAGTTTTTAAATATATTTTTCAACTTTTTTCTTATAAATACAGTTGAAAACAGTTTTTGATCCATAAAAAAAGAAGAAAGGATTGAATTCTACATCGATTAACCACCAGAAATTCTTAAATTGATTGATTCATAAAAAATTAATTTTATTTTAAAATTTGTAGTATTCGAGAAATACCAGTTATTTGCAAAACAAGGGGAAAATATGATATTCAATTGAGTCTCTTATTGATTATAGGTAATTTGATTCTGCGTCAATTGACCAATAATTGTTTTATTTTTCTCAAAACTTGAGTAAGTTATGGTGTTTAAAAATTTGAGTGAACTCCTATTTTCCACTTATATTTGCTACACTAAGTCTATTGCACAAATCCACACGTCAAATTTCTTCAAAAATGCGTTCAGCGTATATTACAGTTTACAAGAAAAACCATTTGAGCTGCAGAGGTTTGCAGAAGAAAGCATGACGTAGAAAGCGTATCCTTCTTTGTTTCGTCACAAATACATAATGCCACTATCCGTCATCTTCCCTGTTCTGTATTTCACAGGATACATCCTTGACAGCACCAAATAGTTCTCGATGTGAAATTGAAACGATTCGTAAACTTTCAGCTGAAAAGGAACACAAAACCATTTAGCAGTTTAAATTATGGTCGAGTCGCCGACACCTTATCCAACAACACGAGCCAAGCCTACCGTTGGAAAAGTAAGCTAGACGAGTAACTCAAGTCCTTAATTTTTACCAATGACATTGTATGCATTGTGTCTTTATTAAATAATAACTATTAAAATTTAAAAAAAAAACTTAATTTTCAATTTTTGGCCAAGTTTTTGCCGCAAGCAGTCACGCAGACCACTAGGTATATTGCGACATGGCGCAGAGCGCCGAGTTTTTATTCCATTGTTTGAATCTATGAAAGTACCAATCTTGGAACATAAATTAATTAATTTTGAGGAATTTTTTCTTGTTCAATTACAAAGGTTTATTATTAAAAATGATTATGGAAGCGAAATTATAGTATTTACCTAAGTAATTGAATTCATACGATAGGTATATTATTATCTCCTCCTGAAGTTGTATTGTATTAAATAGAATTACAGAACGTGCATTCAGTCCACTTTAGGGGAAAGTACTGAACAAAGTATGTAATTATGTTCACTAACAACACTGCAAGGGTTTCAAATTATGTTTGAACTGTTCGGATCCTGTGTAGTGACTTGCAACGAGACGAAAGCCACGGTAAGACACGATTAACCGCCTTCACAGAGATCGATCAAGTAGTACGTTCATCGGTTCCGTTTTTCACACGCTTGATGTTACTGGCGATCGCCTTCCCAATTCCAAAAGCTCCGAAAATGGCGAAAGTGACGATGAAGAAGTAGTACGTCAAAAGTAGAAAATCCCGCAAGTACCTAATACAAAATCAAAATAAATTTGTTAGATGAAGTGGTTGAACTTGAGAAATTGCTTTTACTCGCAAAATGTTGATTCATGTCTGGCGAGGAAGTGACTAAAGTTGGATCTCACAGTCAACTGCTTGTTTCCTCCAGCAGTTGCTCGTGCAGTGAGCGATTGCTTGACGAGGCAAAGTGTTTTGACTAGGGTAAAAGCACCAATTGTTGACAATTATCCAAATGTTGACACTTCAATTTCAAATCCAAGGAATAAGAAAATGGGACACTGTAGATTATCAAAATCAACGTCATTCAACAGAAAAATACGGTATTGTTCGGTGTAAACATTAGGTTCCATAAAACGTGTTTGTGTCCTAATGATGACACCTGTGTCAATATCAGGAGAAACTTTTAATTTCATTGTAAAGATGATATCTCGATTTAAATCAGCAAGGCGAATATAGAGAGATAATATTTCTAAGCAAATATATGTAAAGAATATTTCTAAGCAACTCATCATAACCCGTACTTAATTGTGTCGCTCCATCTTCTAATGGTGGCCTACTAAGCCTAATGCCTTTTAAGATATTTTCGAGAATATATTTCTACGCGTTTACAAGCATTTTTGTCCATTTACCACAATGACAACTTCAGGTGAAAGAAGCATTAAAATTCAACATAAGTGTCAACATAAGGAACTGAAAGTGTCAACATTTGGAATTTCTGAAGGCATGGGAGTCAACGTTTGGTTAAAAACAAAAAGAATTTCAAAAAGTGCTTTGTGATAATCAGCATTATTTGGAGAGTTCGAATTCATTCAAACTATTCTCAAAGAACTCACAATTTATAATACCTACTTGGAAGTTCCATTTTCTTAACACAGAGTCTAAGAGAGATGTCCTTAATAGGGTCAACAATTGGTGCTTTCACCCTAATGTGTTTCAGATGGAAAAAAGTCAAAATAAAATTTTTCGAAAAAAAACGTCTTCAGCACCCATTAATTCAATTAATTTATCTTCAGTAAGCTTCTACACATATGCAGGTATATTAGCATGGAACATGCTTTAGCCATCACCTAACTGGGCAAAAACGTGACGAAACCGTGGAACGAAAGTAGAGCGGGATTTTTTACTTTCCCAACAGAGTGGAAAGTAATGTCGACTTTTACTTTCCCAACATCCCAACAGAGTGGAAAGTAATGTCCACTTTTACTTTCCCAACATCCCAACAGAGTGGAAAGTAATGTCCACTTTTACTTTCCCAACATCTCAACAGAGTGGAAAGTAATGTCCATTTTTATTTTCCCAACATCCCAACAAAGTGGAAAGTAATGTCCATTTTTACTTTCCCAACATCCCAACAAAGTAGAAATAATGTCCACTTTTACTTTCCCAACATCCTAACAGAGTGGAAAGTAATGTCCATTTATACTTTCCCAACATCCTAACAGAGTGGAAAGTAATGTCAATTTTTACTTTGGACATTAAGTAAAAATTAAAGTCCATACCTTCGGGACATCAAGAATGAAATGACGAGCATTTGAAAAGCAGGCCCATGAAGAGCTAAATTAAAACAACAGACAACAAATTCATAGTAAAAGGAAACAGCAAACAAATAAAACACGGCTAAAGCATGTTCCTGTTTCTTGAATTTTAGCCGAAGGATCTAAGCTGTAACCATCCGGGGGTCCAGGGGGCTTGCCCCTGGTGTTTATATACCAGATGCATAATAAATTCGCTTGATAAACAATAATTGTAGATATGTAGACAAGTATTCTGTCTAAAAGAATATCCAGCACAGAAATAATAAACCATCGTGTAATAATTTGTAGCGTTTTTGTGGTTACTATACTTCCATTACCGGTAGACTCTGATACAAAAATAATCTAATTTATATCATACCTCTGCCATAATAAGGTAATCCCGCGTTTGCAGGAATGCATTGCTTTCGAGTCTAATAACTGCTGTTTGCTTGTCCGACTACTGCTCACTTCGATTGGGCTTTTTTCTGGGCTAACAGTTTTCCCCATATTACAAAAAACTCGATCTATCTCCCAAAATTCTTATTTGTCTATCTCTTAAAATTCCTATTTAAATGTCTCGACTTGAATGGAAATTTTATGTGAATACAAGGTAAGCCTTAGTAACAAACAGTATTTAGCAATAGTAACTACCTACATGTTAATTCAACTGGGTAGGCTGTTATCAATGTATTTCCATTTTGAAATGAATGTTCTCAAATGGCGTCGTAATTTTCAGAACCGATTCATTGTGAAAACAGAGCAGTAGAAATTTAGCAATAACAGAATAACTACCTACTATGTTAATTCATAAACTGGGTAGGCTGACCTTTATTATCAATGTATTTCCATTCGGATGTTCTCAAATGGCGTCGTAATTTTCAGAACCGATTCATTGTGAAAACAGAGCAGTAGAAATATTGAAACTCTAACTCTAACAGTTTGAATCCCAACATTTCTCTGTGTGCCTGCATGCTTTTATTGGAGAAGTTCTGCTACCAAGTGATCAGTGACTGTTTGAAGGCTTTCTTGATCCATAGAGTGGGATGATTGACGATTATACCTCCAATATCCACTGATTATTCTAGTCGTCAATTGCCTCCTATTTAACCAATGGGAAAACGGTCTTAAAAATTTGAATGGGAGAAATTATTCACGTCCTGAACATTCTATGCTCATGGAAAAGAGGATATAATTTATATAATATATATATATATATATATATATATATATATGAAAAAGCGTTAAACTCTAGAATTCATTTCAGAATGCCTCAAAACGGATTTAAATGGAGAAATTTTTCAAAAATTTTGATATTAAAATTTTCCAAGCCATTGAAATAGCTTCATTTTCTACAAAAATTCGCTAAAATAATAAAGAATTTCATTGATTCTCCTTTTAGGGCTAATGAATCGGCGAATGCTTTCCAACTTAGAAAAACATCACTTTTCTCGCTGAAAGTCGAAGCGGTGGGAAAGGGTTGAGAGCTGAGGCAATAAACTTTCCTGTCCAAGACAATCGAAGCATCGGAATCGAATTGAGGGGAAGGCATTGTAGAAGCGGCAAATGAAAGAGGCTGAGGCCCAAGACAAAAGTAAGATTGAGAGAGGAGGTAAACATGGGCCCTGGGTGAGGGCCATTGTTAACATAGGCCCAACACAAAGGCCCCAGTGAAATTAGTTCTGCCGAGGATGGAAAGGGGGTTGCTATGGGGTCCCCACTCGAAACGCGGGAAACGGGGAGTGATGAGGTGATTGGAAATACTCGGGAGGTCAAGGGTCGGGGCCGACCTTAGAGTGAGTTCTCGCTCGAGAGGATCCCCCCCTCCATCTTCCCGTCTTGAGAAGACTTGGAGGAGGCACTCATGCATGAGTGGAAGGTAAGTGGAAGGTTATGGGAGGAAAACAGTTGTATAGACTTTGCGCTGAGGAGTTTTGGCGTTACCGCAATATTGAACTTGTCTAGACAGACTGGCTGATATTGTTGATATGTAGGTACTTTCCTAAAAGTAGCCACTGATACCAACCCTCTACGGCTTTATTTGTTCAATCAGTCATTATAACATTTTATCAAATACTTTTATGTAACGTTGATACAAAACTAACCAATACAATAACTATTCAGTTTTATCATTAACATGACAAGATTCTGTGATTCGAACTATTTATAAAACTAACCTGTAGGAAGGAATGTAAGATGAAGGAAAATCGTGTGACGTTGAATAGAAAGAAGATCGGTTTATCACTACTGTCTTCATGATTAGGCTAACGTAACGAACTCATAGTACTGGTGCACAAATGGAGGTAGAAAGAATTGGAGGTCGACTTATCACTGCTGCCGCACACCAAAATTCGAAAATGATGTAGCATAGTTTGATTTCAAAACACTATATCTCCCAAACCTTCAACTTCCTACAGCTGTTTCTTGTCCAATCCCTCCCATAAATAACTCGAATTTAACGTGGTGAAAAGATCTGTGTGGATCGAGGGGTATCTCAGAGGTTACGGTTCAATAACTATAGCTCTAACGACGTTTTTCGCTTAAAAAACTTACTCCTACTTCAAAAATATCGCATATTTTAAAAATCACATAGAATCAAAATCTAGCTGTTGCTGGACAGGCACTCGTATAATATAGAACTTACTTGAAAATATTGATCCGAGGCGAAGATGCCAGAGAGTCACTTGCAGTTGACTGAACATGCTAACGGCTAGCCGATGAGTGGGGTTTTATCAATGCATGATATGACACGATTTTGAGACTTCTGAGCTCTTTCTCCTTCGTTTCTCACCTTGTCAACTATCTATGAAGAGACTCCAGTGGTAATTTCGAAGGAGAAAAGGAATTTTTTTCAAAGCTTTTGTCCAGCTTGATTGGCAAAAAAAACTGTACAACCGCCCTGCTTCATGATACCTACCAACTCTCCTCTATGACTGTTTGTTAATGCTACTGCTAAGTTGAAGGAAGGAATGAGAGTAAGGAAAATCCTGTGTCGCTAGATGTGTTGAATATCGTTTTATCATCGCTGTCTTCAAGATTGGCCTAACCTAAAAAACTCATAGTACCGTTTTGGTTTATTTTCAATAATGAACCTTTGTAACCGACCAATTTTTTTTTTTTTTTTTTTTTTTTTTTTTTTTTTTTTTTTTTTTTTTTTTTTTTTTTTTTGGTTTACGTTTTAAGATGTGTAGAATCCAAAAATCGAATTAAAAAAAAAAAAATCAGACCAAAATAAATTAATGGACCAAACTTCATGAAACTTGCGTCAAAAATCGCATTTGGAGTCTAATGGTCCTAAAAGCTCGGCATCAATTTTTGTCAACCCTAAAGGGTAGCATTAAAGGGCTAAACATTCAAAAATCGAGATCTCAATAACTTTCAAGGTAACAGTAATGATTTTTTGCTTGTCGATGATAAATATAATCCCAAAGAATAGTTTAAAACCACCCGCAACGCTGTACGTTAAACGGTTCGTTTTCCCTATAGGGGCTCGAACATCGAAAAACACCTTCGAATTTCTAAGCGCGATTTCTAATGCGCTGCTAGCGGATCTATTGATTTGACGATTAAGCTCTTAATTCCATCAATAATATATAATTACATATAAAATGGCGATATAGTTTATATGGCGATTCCCTAGAACATATACTCAATTATCTATCGAGTTTGAATGAAATCGGACCAACAGATGATAAGCAATGGATGTTATGAGAAATTAACGTTTGCGCATGCACACTGGCCAATCACACACATACATGCATTTTACGGCACAATTCCTGAAATTTTCATTGGGATATGATTGAAACTTGGTATGGTTTTGAGCGTGACAAGGATTTAACTCAGACAGACAGAAACGGAACCAAAATTGATCAGCAAGCTCTGAAACGCAAAAGGCAAGTGGAAATTTTGATTTCGGAGGACAAAAATGTTTTCGACTTCAATCACGAACACAAAGTTTCCCAACCTTCGGTAGTGAGGAAGCAAAATTTGGAAGACAACATTTTTATTATTGTTTGTCTTCGTAACCTTATGTTTCTGTGTTTATTTATAACTTAGGTACCAAATGAAACTAATTTCATGTCTAATTATGATGGCTAAACCCTTAATTTTCGTATAAAGGTTTTTTACTACAAAAATCAGACGAATGCTGTTAACAACGTAGCAAAGTCAAAGGGATGGGGAAACAGCCTTGAAAACACCTCCATCAATTCCAAAATATCTTCATCGTCAGAAATATATTATCTGACTAGCTGACCCGGCGGACTTCGTCCCGTCTAACATATTCGTACAGTCATGGTTACAAATACCTAACAATTATTTATTTATTTGAATTTATTATTTAATTGAAGCGAAGAAAACGTACTGAGTTTCCGTCATACTACAACATACAGTTGAAAAACAATTCAGCTACTAAAAACCTATATACTAAGTGTAAGCCCTCCCTGACGACCGTTCAAAGACCGTTCACCACAAACTCTATGAGCGTAGTTTAAGAGCTTGCATCTTGCATAAACTAAATCTTCTGTTTAAGCAGCAGTTTAAGCATTTCGAGAGGTTTAAACTGGTTTTTACCAATTTTACTCTGTGTCTGTAAATTTATCATGTATTAACCTACACAAAATAAATGCGCATTTAATCAAATTAAGACACCTAGTAGGTACTTACTTACCAATCCTTGAGTTCCGATTATTTTATCCATAAATCTTCCACAGCCGTCGGGTCGCACGATGCAGAAGTGTGACCTCAAGAGCTTTGTTATTTCAGCGGCAAGAAGGCGAAACCTATTAGCGCCGCTAACAACAATATTAGTTTTCCTTTGTCGGAACTCGATTAAGACTTCCCAACCACGCAGAAGGGATCCTTTCCCCGGCCCTAAGGTTCACTTTGCGTTTATCTTTCTCTCAATTAAGCTGAAAGTGAGGGCGCGGGAATCCGTTCTTAAAACAACGCTAACGTCGTTTTGTACCTTTGGAAGGTTTCCCTCCCCCTTGTGTCCGGGAATCTCAAAATGGGATCATAAATTTTCGAACAGCCGCCCCAATGCTCTGTCGTCACTTAGTACTTAGGACGAGAAATGACGAAGATTGTCGAGCAGAGTCCGATGGCGGCCTTAAATTAATTTGCATCATTTCCGCCTCTCCGACAATTTCGTTCAGCCTGTCTTTTGAAAATCAAGGGCTTTCTCCATTAATTTATCCAATAAAGAATTCATCGTATTCGTCTAATCGTTTTGTTTTATTTATATCAATATGAAATCAAATCTCGCTTTCTCCCATTCCCAATTAAATATTGAAGTAGCTTATATTTTTATTGATAAATATCTAAAAAAAACTGTTCCATTAGGAAATGTTTTTTGTATCAACGGGGGATAAAATTTACAAAATTCTAATATTATCAAGTTCTTCATATTTCAGTTCTTCTTCACTCATAAAAATTGATTGGTACCTATTTGTAACAGAACAATAGAACCGCAAAACAAAACGCTGTAAATTATCACACAAAAGTTTATTATTTCTGTATTCCCTCCAACGCAGATCATTGATCTATAATTATTAAACCCCGTTTATAATATATGATCAGGACATGGCGCATCATGACTTTCATGGAATGTATATTTCTGGAATTTCTAGTGTATATAATCACTATCCACTCGGAAATTCCTATTTCCCAAAGAGAACCAATTTCACTCACCACTTATGGCCAAGTGGTAGCTCATTCTTCCCTCGAGTTCTCTTTGATAGGCAGTAGACTTGGTAAATCTAAAGGGCTACTTCCGATAGTAGTAATAGTAACATTTATTATTTATGTACGTAGATACCTTTCTTTTTTATAATTTATAAAATAACGCACAATATTTCGTACATTTTCAATAGAAGCTTACATATATTCCTCTGATTATAACCATATATCATAGATATAGAGTGTAATATTAAAAATAGGTATAATGTAGATCCTAACATGAAAAATTAGTTTTATTTCAACGAGATAAATAATAAATAGAAGAATAATAGTAGATGATAGTGGAGTTCTTCAGGGCCTTTGCCTGGTTGATCCTTTCGTGACCAACCTTCCAAGGAGGGACCGAATAGTGGTCAATCGGGTAGCCACTGGCCATACTCGTCTTACTCACAGACATCTGCTAGATCCAGTAGCTCGTGATGTTGTGTGTGGGAGATGTGGGGGTGATTTGTCTATCCGCCACTTTTTGTAGGATTGTCCAGCCCTCATGGACCTCAGGGTCCAGCATTCACCCCCTTATTAGGTGGATGTTCTGTCAGACCAGACAAGGTCCAGTCCCTGTTGGTGTACCTGAAAGCCACTGAGCTTTACAACGAACTGTGATATTCTGATCTGTGATGTATTTATTTATGTCATACTTTTATTTAACTAAGACGTTATTAGATATTACATTTATTTAAATAAGATGTATAGTATTTATCATTATATACACTCCTGCTCAAAATTAGCGCACCACCATCCATTTCTTCGTTTGTCCCCTTGTGTCTTGCCTTATCTACTATCAACCAAAACTTGATTAGAGACGTAGGCCGAAGGCTCCAAGCCCTCATACGAGCTAGAGGAGGTAATATGAAGTATTGACAAGCAAAACTGACATTCTTTTTTTCACATTTACAATTTTTATAATTTTACCACAAGGTCCATTTTTCTTTAATTTTATCCATAACATCTTTTCTTCAAGAATTTGTGCCTTTTTTGGTTACTGAATTCCTTCTGTGTTTGCAAACAATGTGTGCAAATGAATAAAAACTTAATGAGGGAAAACCGAAGGGGACAATCGAAGACATGGATGGTGGCTCTCTAATTTTGAGCAGGACTATATTTATCAATAGTATTTATGTATTTATAAGGCTCATCTTGTCGTAGTTTAGTTCTTATTACGGGGTATTTTTATCCGCTGTAGGGGTTACAAAGTGGTCATCGCTGTATCCCTTGAGGCAGAGTGCGGCGATGCCTCGCTTTGCGGGTTATTATTATTATTATTTTTCCCCCTCCGATTTGCCAGTGGAGTCCGTGATGGCAATCCGTTTAGTGACGGACGGTCAGCATGGCTTCCATTAGAATCGTGCCCGTTTCAGTGTCCCTTTGACACCCTCTTTGATTGCCGCTAATGTCCCTTCCAGTTGAGGCGCGGCTTAAAAACCAAAAAAAAAGGGGAAAAAAGTAGATCATATACGAATAATCATAGTTGATATTAATGACATAAGATAGGATAGTTGTTAAATCTAAGATAGTAGTAATAACTCGCCAACAGACAGATTTACTTACTTCCAAAACCTTTTCCTTTCCCCTCCTCTCCTTCCCTGTAACCTATTGTTTTTCATTGTTGTTGACACCCTTCAATTGCTGCAATTATACGTATATTCCAAAGATAACTCTTTTGATAAAGGCGACTAGAACATACATCCAGGATAACCCAGCGCAAATGACGATGGAGTGAAAAGCTCATTTATCGTAATATTTAGAAATGTAATATTCATTAACTAAGATATGTGACATGGTACTACGCCTAATTTACGACTCCTTTTGATTGTGTGACTGGGTTTTTTTTTCATCATAAATTTATTGTTGTTGAAAATTAGTAAATTAAGCTGATCGCCAGCTTCATTAGTAGTTCAAACTTCTTTCGCAGTATTTCAAAACTATACGAACTTTTTCCCCATATGATATCGACTGGTTACCAGGAGTGAAGCACCAGGATTTCTGGGATTGCGACGCCAAACGTGGTGAAATCCTGGTTTTTCAGGTGCTGGGAGTGAAACTCCCAAAAGTCTCAGTCGGGAGCAAAAAACCAATTCTGAATGGCCCGCGTCGCAACTTAACTAGAGTTTGGTTCTATCGACGTTTGGGTCTTCGAATACTTTTAACCATTTAGTATAAGCATCTATTATTATCAAAAACATTTTATTTTTAAATACTGGCCCTGCAAAATCCAAATGTATCCTTTCAAAAGGTTTCTTGGTGTCAGAAATTTCACGTTTGCGCATGTGCACGGGCAACTATTTTTCCAACGGCAATGAAAGTCATAGTGGACTGTGTGGGAGCTAACACGCACAATCCCCGAAAATGTCATTAAAATTGGACTAAAACTTGGTATAGTTTTGGGCATGACAAGAATTTATCCCAAACACACAGACAGACAGACATCGTACAAACGGACATGAAACCAAACTTGATCAGCAAGCTCTGACAAGCGAAAAGGAAGTGGAAATTTCGATTTTAGAAGGCAAAAATGTTTTTGATTTTTTGCGCGAACATTAAGCTCCACGGTTGTGAAGAGGCAAACAACAGAGAAGCCTAAAACACAAAGAACAACCTAACAATTTACTCACTACTTCCGGAAGCAGAGTGCTCCAACCCCCTTTCTCTTACTCTTTATCGATTTTAAGCCCAAATAAATAAAGAGAGGAAAAGGTACCTATTGGGAAAAGGAGCTAAGAGGGAAAAACTGCAAAGATTCAGGGCGAGAGGTTTCCCCTTTTTAAAAGAACAGAAGGTTGATAGCAACCCCCATCCCCATCGTTCCTACATTGTGCTCACTGGGTGAATAGTGCCAGGGGAGGGGGGCGGTGGGGCAAAGTGTTTGCAAACTTGCCGGTTTCTAATTGTAGCAAGAGTTCTATGGAAGGTAATCCGATTTTGCGTTCGTCCTTTTCTTTTCGACTCCTTCCCGACCGTTTTGTTCCTTTTGGGAAGCTGTTTCTTTCTTTTCCCATCCGTTCTCTTACTTCCTCGAGCTCCTCTTTCCCATCTAGAAACAGAACAAAAAAGGGGGGGATTACAAACAGACCACAGCTCTCGAGTGTCTGGCAGACCCCAACGCATAATTTGAGTCTTACAAGCAATTTGTTGGTGTATTTTCACTTTGGGCTTATTTTGGCTTATTATTTTCAATAATGAACCTTTTTAATCGACCAAGAAAAAAGATTTTTTACCCCGTTCAAAATTCGTTGGTTTACGTTTCACGATACTGAAATTTAAAAGGGAGCCAAGCCGGGGCTCGTGGGTAATAATGTGGGCTTTAGTCAGCCACTCTACTTCGTCTTGTGAGGAAACAATAGACGGTCTAAATGGTGTGTGTTCAAATGCTGCATCACATGATGTTTTTCATAGTTCATCATAACACTTAGCTGCTCGAAGATTGGTATTGGTTTAGTAGCCGAAATGTGTAAGAATAAAACACTTTCCAAATAATGCTGCTGACTGCAATTATTTCCTTCAGCACGCCTTACCACCTTTTAAATAATCTTTTGATTTTTACAGTCAGTTCCTGCATCGTTAAAGTGCTTACCTGTATGAAGTCTCATGTGCCTCTTTAGATGAACAAGTGGACCAGCTTTGTAGTCACAAAATTCACAACAAACGGCTTCTCTCCTGAAAATGAATTACATCTTCTTAAAAACAACTGGGCAACTAATTTCTTGTATCTGAGAGTTATCATAGATCAAATAAAAGTTACATGATGATTTAAATAATGTATTAATTTGTAGGTTTGTAATTGTGAGCTCCCTCAACTAATTTACTTGCGGGTTCACGAGTTAGAATATATGGCATACTCACAGAGAGAGAGAGTAGTTTTGAAATGAAAATTGTTGCCAATGGACAAACAAAGCCCAACGTTTAAACTAATAGTCCAATCTTTTTTAATCGGTGAACAGAGACTGGGCATGTAAATGTGCATCCGTTTTGAGTAAGATGTAGAACTGAAAAATCCTTCACCCTTCCGGTTTACCGTAGAGTGTGTGAGCTCTCGCCTGTACCGGTATACCGTTACGTGTGTTACGTTATTAGAGCTCCAGAACCCCAGAACTTCACGCTTTTTAGTAAATATCGAAAAATTCATTGAAAAGTTTCGAAAAAAAAAAACGGTCGTAAGGTAAGAAAATTCGCCTCAGAGGATCAGTGCGCCTCCGTACATGGTAATTGAGGTGTCCCAAAGGATCTCCATCTAGCTTTCATTATCTCCTTTTCTAATCGACCTACGAAACTACATAATTTATTGTAATAGAAGAATTTATGTGCATGAAACAAACTTGGTTTCAAATCAATGGGAAGGTGACAGAGCCATAAAGGGTTTTGTTTAATAACATTTCATAAAAATCATAAAAATTTGGGTCTTGGCGTTGTGAAGAGGCGAACCCTTTTGCGAGGCGCAATGCGTCGAGTTTAGATAATGTACTACTGACGAGATTTAATAATGATAGACCATTTATCTGAGTAGAAGGGATATCTAATACTGAAATATAAAACCTCTGTGTAATAATTTGCATTGTTTCCTTGTCAAAGTAATAGCCCTTAGGGATAGCTGGTTAGATGGTTTATGTTCTAAGTTGCGTAGAATCAAATAATCGAATGAAAAAACTCTAAAATTACTAGACCATGAGGCCTGTCAGTAGTACGAAAGGATTATAAAGTTCTTCTTCTTCTTAAATCACAGCAAGTTACTGTTATTTCGAAAGTTGTTGAGATCTCAATTTTCGGTTTATTACTTTCAATAATAAACCTTTGTAATCGACCAAGAAAAAAAATTTAACCGTCCCTCCCCCTTGAAAATTTGTTAGTTCACGTTTCAAGTTGCGTGAAATCCTAATCGAATAAAACAAATCCGCCCAGAGCTTTTCTCTAAAATTACTAGTTCAAATTATATGAAACTTGGGTTAAAAATCACATTTGGGGTCTAGATGATCCCCGAACAAAAACGTTTGTTTGAAAAAATTAAATTCACCGGGTTTTAGCGGGGGAGGCAGGGGGAGAAGTGAACCAACCCCCAACCAGCCCTAACTGAACCAGCCCTGGACGGTTATTCACGACCTTAAGGGCCCAGCTATTAACAAACTTTGCAATTTATTATGTTTGATGTACTTATACATTTGCTGTTAATGTATAAAATATGCGGTAAATAAAGATAAAAAATAAAAAATTGTAGAAAAAATTATTTAGTTATATAAAATCCGTCCTATGTCGTTTCTGACAAAAGGAGGTCTTATACACGCGTTGGTCTAGAACTTCTACAAAGGATATCTCTTCCCAACTTTATTCCGCCAATATGTTTCACATATTCTAAAACTAAAACTCTCTTATTAATTAACAAGCAAGCATTCTCTGGTGGTTAACCCAACATCAGAGAGAATGTCCTTGAAACAGAGTCTTTGACAATGAGGGGTTGGCATTTCCATTTCTCGAGCCTCCTTAGAGCCAAGCTGGTATGAAGTTGCTTGTCACAAGAAGCCAAGTTGCTCGGGGCGGTGTTGTCAACCTACTTCGCTCCCTGGGGACGTACACGAAAATTCCTTCCTTCTCTCTCAGCCCTGCCGAGGAATTTTCAAATCCCGTTTGTTTGAAGAATGGGGCGTTTGAAGTGTTCAAGCGAGAGACCAACGAGAACGTCTGGTGAGCGGCTTCACACTGTATTGAATATACAAGAGTGGTGATATTGTTATTTTTCCCAAGAAACGTCATTGACGACATTCTAAGGCGTTCCCGAGCCTCCCACAATGGATCAAAAAGGTGCATTCCAATGGAAACAGGGTGATGGATATAAAAATATTATAGAACCCCATTTTAAGGAGATGAGCCCTTGTGGATGAGGGAAAATCTTTTCTAAAAGAGGGGACATTTTTTCTAAAAGTACCTATCTTTAGAAAAAATTGCTGTTCTTGGTTCATCAGCTCCAATACCTACGAGAACAGAATAACATATCGCAATCCTGGTTTCACCATCGTATTCAGCACTAAAACAAGGAACTTTAAAATGATGTGTCACTCGGCAAAATAGATGTTGGGCTGATCCCTCTAATCATCAATTAGAGAAAGATAAACTAAATAGGTACCTCGATTTACGCAGATTGAAAGGATGAGCAGAAGTAGACTCTGAGGGACTGCTAAAAATTTTCGATTAAATCGAAAAATCGATTGTTTACCTCCGATTTCCGATTTTTTTTGCAATCGATTGATTGTTCCGAAATATCCAAAAATCGATTTATTTTTGATTGAAATCGATTTTTATTGCGGTGTTTAGTTTTTTGTATTTTACTACTCATTGTATTTTATGTGTACCTACGCAGCAGACCCACGAAAAGGAGAGAATAGACAACAGCAAAGTATAAAAAACCAACAGGTTGGCTTTTAAAACAACACTTTAAGTATAAAACAACACCTTCCCTTCCTCTCTTCAAAAAAATAAAAATAATGCTAAAAAAAAAACTTATGATTTCAAAAACATTAAAAATATACATTTCAAAAAGTAAAGATACATTAAAGCATGAAAACAGAAGTAAACAGGTTAAACTCCCCAAAGCAATAAAGAAAAGTTCCGGAAATCATTCACGTTTATAGCTGTACAATTTACTGCTGTGCAAAACAAAAAGAGAAATCAACTTCAAAAATTAACTTCAAATTATAAAAAAATAATAAATGACTCGATATGGGACATAGATGAGAATAGTGGAGAAGTGTCAACATTATTATAAAGGATAGGGCACTTTTATAAGTAATTATTAAGTAATTTTTGAAATTAAATTGTAATTCATCACCGTATGATATTAGAATGATATTTTAACTTGAATTTTACTATCTTCAATTATTTCAAATTAGAATTATGTATACTCTTAATTATACTGAAGCAGAAGGTAGCCATCTCATCATGCTGTTTTTATATAAAAGATAATTTTTGTGTATAAAAAATCGATTTTTATTAAAAATCGACTGCAGGCGATTAATTAGTACAATCGATCGTGAGCTCGAATTGAAAACGATTGTCAAAATCGATTGTTGGCTACCGATTTTGCATCCCTACCAGCGAGAGATCACAAGAACGTATTCAAACGTGGCGGACTGCAGGCAATATGGCTGACGAATGTAACGTCGATCAGTCTTCTGTTGTCCACCACTAGCGCCCTGCCAGAGCGACGGTCGACAGCTGCAATACTTCTTCCTCTGGTACGCTCCGGATTCTAGATGGAATCTGGTATAGCTGGACGGGAGATTGCTTTCCCGTCAATACGAAAATTTATTTTCGAAGTACCCATTACTTCCCACCTTTGTGTATTCCAAAAACTTTTGAATACTTTTCGCTGATTTTTATTTGCATAAAACTTAGAATCAGACACCCCAAAAACGCTCTCCAAGTATCACTTCGATATTTAGAAAATTGTGGAAAAAAATTTAGGGGTGGAGAGGGGGGAGTGTTACTTTTAGGACACTCTCTATAATGTTACCTTGTTTCGGCAATTAAGTGTCTTAATGTTGAAAAACGTTGTTTTTTCAATGAAACCGACATTTTTCTTGAAAGATGACCGCCTATGAAATCAGTTTGGGGTTGGTTTCAACGTATTTTTTACGCTGAATCGAATGGTAAACTTGCATATTATCTGCCAAACCCAGTTTTATCACCCAAGTTTAGCACTTTAACTCACAAAGTTGAGTTCATTTGGTATGATAAATTGTATGTGTATTTGAAGGGTGAAACTAATTAGTTAAAGTGTAAAATTCGTTAGAACCGACCCCGAACCTATTTTAAAATTATAAAATGTTATCTAAAAAAATAATAATAATAAAGAATTTTTCATAAAAGGGCATATTTCAAGAAAACCCTCGATTTCATTGAAAAAACAATGTTTTTCAACATTAAGACATAGTTTTTTCCCCTAATTAGCAAAGTAAAAGTAAAATTGACTACACGTTGGGAGGCTGGAATCACGATGCAACTTTTAGGCTTACACATGAAAATTTCCATCCAGGACGTTTCGAGAGACAAACTTTGAAGAAAGTGAACATTTTCGAAATTTTACAAAGTTTTCACTTACGGCTTATTTTTCACCAGTTCATTCCATTTAAAAATTTTTGAAAAGTCATCAAGAAGATAGGAAATCTAACGCTCTTTTCAACGGTATAATTAGATTTGGGTTTGGACTAGAAATTAAGGAAGTTATGAAAGTTTTAGTGACACAAAGTCGAAAATGCGAAGAAAATCTTAAAAGTGAAAAAAGTGGTCTTTAGCGTGAATTAAAAAATATATGTTATAGGACAAAAAAGCCGCAAATTAGTTGTGAAATCGGTACTCCGTATACAGAGTGTCCCGAGCAAGTTCATCAAATGGTGAGGGTCGATTCTAGAGCTCATTTCTGATCGAAAGTTTCCCTTAGAGATTTCTTAAACGCTTAGTTTTGACTAGTTCAATTTTTAAGATTTGTTTTGTGTTTTGTAGGTAGCTTATGATATTAAAACGGCCGTAACTCCCCTTAGAGTCACTAAAATAACAAAATCGGACAACGTTGGAATGAGCGTGAAATTTCCTATCCACCTATTGCCAAACCAATATTATTTATGCCGTCTTTATACATAGAAAGAGAGGCTGAAAAACAAATTTTGAAAATTTTTCAGAACTGGACATTTTTCCATTTGTCGTTTTGCTTTCAAGACTCTACAAAAAAAAGGCCTTCCTGTCCTTAAATTGGATTTTTTATTATCTCCAACATTTCTCCCCAGGAACTAGGGCCACTTCTGGGAGGCTAAATTCGAAATATCAAATTCAAAATTTGTAAAATAAATATTATAGGTACTTATCGTTTCCTTAAACTGAATTTCTGAATTCGATTTTTGATCACATAAAAAAAAAATATGTATAGGTATTTATTTTACAAATTTTGAATTTGATATTTCGAATTTTGTTTCCCTGAAGAAGCCCCAGTTCCTGGGAGAAACGTTGGTAAAGTCTTGGATTTGAACTGTCCTAGTAAAGAAACGTTTTTGCTCTTAATATAGACTACTTTGGAAAAGCATTACATGGGGAAAACTTTCTCAGAATCTCAGCTTTTCAACGGTACAGTAAAATTTACTTTTAATTTGCTAATTAAGGGAGAAAATTATGCTTTAATGGTGAAAATCATGGGTTTTCTTGATATTGACCGCATAGGAAAATACGAGTTTGGGATCAGTTTGTAACACTTGCAGATCTCCCCAACTTAGTTACAATCGAGTTTTACACTTTAGCTCACGAATTTTTAGGTTGCTCGTTACGCTCAGTTTTACGTGTTTTTGAAGGAAATCTAGTTAGTAAAGTGTGAAACTCAATTATAACTGAGTTGGCGAGATCTGTAAGTTTTACAATTTGAGTCAGCGTGAAAAAATACTTAGAAATCAGTCCCAAACTTCTACTTTCTTACAAGGTCATTTTTCATGAAAACCCTCTATTTCATTGAAAACCCCATGTTCGTCAACTTTAAAGCCTAATTTTCTCCCCCTAATTAGCAAAATTGACTAGACTATTAAAAAGTTGAAATTCTGAGAAAGTTTTCTCCATGTTGTGCTTTTCCAAAGTAATCTGTATCAAGAGCAAAAGGACAAATGAAAAAAGTCGAATTCTGAGAAGTTTTCAAAATTTGCTTTTTAGCCCCTTTTTCTACGGGTAAAGACGGCTTAAAAAATATTGGTTTGGCATTAAGCAGATAGGAAATTCAATGCTCTTTCTTATGATGTCCTTATTTTTGAGTTTAAATTGACTCTAAGGGGAGTTACGGACGTTTTAATGCCATAAGGTAGAAAACACACACAAAAATCTTCAAAATTAAATTACTCGGAAACTAAGCGTTAAAAAAAAACATCTCTATGGTGAACATTTGATCAGACTTGAGCTTTAGAATCGAACGTCAGATTTTGATGAATTCAAGTCGGGACACCCTGTATAGCTTCTAAGCTTCTCTAACTTCGTTAGTGAGGTTGAAAATATTTCTTTCTCTTGCATATTCTGGATGGTACTGAAACACTCAAGGCCACTTGGCTTATGGAAGCGTCTCCCCATTCTTACAAGGGGGGGGGGGGGGGGGGTTCCTTAGATCGGGGGGATCAGTCGGCTAAGGGTGACCTTGCACTCACCACTCAGACATAGCGTGAGTCAAGGGAGAGTTTCCGGGAGAGTCTGACACGAGTGGAACTCTGCCTTGTAGTTGGCAGGGTACACATGAATATGAATCGACGTTCCTTTGAGGCGGTCGCTTCTGGGAGGGAGGAGTCTCTGTATACCCCGTCGTGGAGAATTTGATGTAGATTTGGTGGGAAGGGCGTATGAGAGGGGGGGGGGGGGGGCAGTATGTTACATAAAGTGACTTCATCCGTCAACAGCCTGAGGCCTTAAGGGAGGTCCTACAGACGAGGGGGGAGACTAAGGAACTGTGGGTGGGAGGACGAACGAGGTGAGTTTTCGACGATTCAAAGCGACATGGAAAGAGAAGGCAGGCGGTTTTACATTATGAAAGCCCGGCAAGAGGGAAACTTGTGGGGGACACCCCCAGGATCGCTCAGCAACCCGGTTTCACCCCTTGACAAATAAACTCGTTTAATCACACAAACTTCGATGCAACCTCACCCCCACCCCACCCCCTCACCCTATCTATTCCTTTCAGTACTCCACCATCGCGAGGACGCTCAAAGAGGACAAGTCCTGAGAATCTCAGTCCGTATGTTTGCGTTGTACACCGAATGTGAAACCATTGCATTGTGTTATTTTTATTTATTAATTTCATCATTCACCAAAATTATTGACACGCCGTTTCACCAAATTTGCCAAGCGGCAAGACATTCATTTAATTTTTTTTAGTATTAACTTTATTGTTATTATATATTACAGTATAGTTTAGCGTAATATTGAACAAAGAGAGGTTGCCCTCGTAAACATGATGCAAGTTACTTCCCAGTGACAGCCCATGCGTAAATTTATGCGTTATCAAACAACAATATTGAGTTTTATATTATCATAAGCTAAAAATAGAACAATATGTATTAACAAGGTTTAACGAGTGAATGAGTGAACGATTTCGTGATAGC
The DNA here is from genome assembly GCA_030762985.1 of Adelphocoris suturalis. NCBI lineage: Eukaryota > Metazoa > Arthropoda > Insecta > Hemiptera > Miridae > Adelphocoris > Adelphocoris suturalis. Next base: position 86,825,537 of record CM061044.1, read on the forward strand.
TGGCTGTGTGGTGAGTATTCAAAGTAAGTCAGGAGGCCTCTTGCGTTTGGGTCTTCGTTGGTCCCTAGTGGTGGTGGATTGCTGGTGATGTAGATGAGTAATTCGTTATGATTGATGATCATTGAGCTATGGAGTTGTTGGTATGCTATGGACAGGACATCAGCGACCTCTGGGATATTGAGGTCCCGATGTATAGCGAATCCAGTGTCGTGCAGTTTACCCTTAAACGAAACGCCCTAACCGCATCTATTACAATGAGCGTTACACCTATCCCTTTCCGACACACAGTCAGATGCCTTGGGCTTCATCTCGACAGTAGGTTGACCTGGCACGAACCTATAAACAACGTCTTAACCCATGCAAGGCAACGCCTGAGGCAGCTGTATTTCCTACTTAATAAAGAGTCGAATCTTCCACTCCACCTGAAGTGACAGATTTACCTCACTATTATTCGTCCAACCTGGCTCTACGGAAGCCAAATCTGGGGTGCGGCATGCAACAGCACAATAAAACGGGTGTAAACTTTCCAAAACCGAGCTCCCAGAACCATAAAAGGAGCACCCTGGTACATTCAGTTAATTATCGCACTTTAATATTCTCTCCTTCATCTCTGAGCGCTGAAATTTGTTATAAAGCCTTTCAGATACAACTGGGAGTGATCATTATCAGCTGTCTGAGCAATAATGTCAACTTCTCTCTTTTCAGCCTAGAGAGCCCACATTTGGTACTCATCCTTTTGTTGACCACTGAAAAAAGTATTCATTTTTTATTATTAACTCTTTCTATTAACTTCGATTCTCTTCTTGCTTGCTTGCTTGCTTGCTTGCTTGAGACAAAATTTCAGATCGATTTTTAACCCACTTCCCGATATCCAATCGATCTGAAATTTTGCACACGAGTTTCTGCTGGCGTACATTTTAATCTATCAAATTTTCGCAAAGAAAAAGTTAGTTATACTATAAATTTTCGAAAATTTAAAATTTACTATGGGACACCTTACAAGTGTTGTGTATTGTAGGGAGGAGGAGTGAGGGAGGAGGAGGATGAGGAGGAGTTAGGAGGAGGAGGGAGGAGAAGAGGAGGTGGGAGGAGGGGGAGGAGGAGTGAGGGAGAAGGAGGAGGAGGAGGGAGGAGGGAGGAGGAGGAGGGAGGAGGGGGAGGAGGAGGAGGAGGGAGGAGGAGGAGGGAGGAGAAGGATACTATTGAACGTCTGCATAAAATGACAACGAATCCAGGGTCAATAAAATATTAAATGATTTTCCTTGTCAATTTAATTTAAGTTATTATCAATGTGATTTTGAAACAATGTGATTTTTTTTTTTTTTTTTTTTTTTTAATATTCTTTATTGCACCAAGTATTACTTATTAACAATATTATTTTGAAAATATGGACTTTAATTCAAAACTAAGATACATCACTGAGTTTTGTTGATTATGGTGGATGTTTCACTTCACTGCTTCACAAGTAAGCAAGGTCGAGTGGTTTGGTACGCTTCAATCTTCTGATGATATCACTTGTATCAAGGAGTTGGACAGCTTCCTCGTTGATGTGACATCTTAACCGCTGTAGGTGCCTCACAGCTTGTCGCTTTATTGCATCGTTTATTGTTTCGATCCGAAGCTCATGATGGAGACGTTCGTTTCGAAAGTACCATGGTGCATTGACCACCGTTCTTAGCACATTGTTCTGGAATTTTTGGATGATGTCTCGATTTGACTGAGCCGTACAGCCCCAAAGCTGAGCTCCATAAGTCCAGACTGGTTTAAGGACTTGGTTATACAATGTTAGCTTGTTCTGGATTGACAACTTCGACCGTCTCCCCATTAGCCAATGCATTTTTCTGAATTTTAGAAGGAGTTCTTCCTTCTTTTTCTTGACATGGGCTTTCCATCTAAGTTTGGCATCCAGTGTCATGCCTAGGTATTTGGCTTCATTAGCATTCGGAATAACTTTTCCCATGAAATGTACCGGAATATACTCGATTCTCTTGTTGGTGAAATCGACATGTACCGACTTAGTTTCATTTATCTTGATTCTCCATTTTGCTGTCCACTTTTGTATGCTGGATATTGATTGATTTAACTTGTTGGTGGATTCAGTGTTACATTCTCCGACTGCCAAAATCGCTGTATCATCTGCGAAGGTGGCTGTGGTGTTCATTCCAATTTCTGGGAGATCACTGGTATAAAGGACATACAAGAGCGGTCCAAGAACACTCCCTTGTGGGACTCCTGCCTTGATTAGCTTTGGCTCTGAGTAGGCGTCTTCTTGCTTTATTCTGAAATAGCGATTGGTGAGATAAGACTGAAGCAGCTCAGCATACTTTATTGGTAGATTTTTGCGCAGCTTGTAGTTGAGTCCCTCATGCCAAACTTTGTCAAACGCCTGAGCGACGTCTAGGAAGACGGCTGAGCAGACTTTCTTTTCCTCAAGGGCTTGTTCAATTATATGTGTTATTCTATGGACTTGATCGATAGTGGAATGTTTCTGTCGAAAGCCAAACTGGTGCCTTGGGAACAGCTTACGTTCTTCGATTATGGGTACTAGTCGCTTGTGGATTAGTTTTTCAAATAATTTTGATAATACTGGTAGAAGTGAGATTGGTCTGTACGAACTTGGCTCCGTGGGAGGCTTTCCAGGTTTAGGAATCATTATGACCTCGGCAATCTTCCACAACTGAGGAATGCAACGGTGTTTTATAATTGCATTAATAATCATGGTTATTTTTGCAATGGCTTTACGCGGGAGATGCTTAAGGATCTGACCAGTGATAAGGTCGTAGCCAGGAGCCTTTTTTGGACTGATTTCCTTATCGATTATGAGCTTAATCTCTTTGATAGTAACGGGTGGAATGTCGACATCTTGATCAATACCATTTGCGACCTCTAGAGTCAGTTCATCTGTCATAGCAATGTTTGGGGTGAATATGTTTGCTAGGTAATCAGCAAAAATCGCTGCTTTATCTTGATTACTCTTAGCCCAACTCCCATCGGAATTTTTTATGGGTGAAGCTTGTATTATTGGTCTTTTAAGATATTTGGTAGCCTTCCAGAGTGAGTAATCAGTATCACGATGACTTGTGAGTTCCATGATATAGTGCTCTTGGGTTTCTTCATTGATCTCCTGTGTCAAAGACCTCAGTTCACTTTCTGCCTTGTACCATTCTGATTTATGGCTGGGTACTCTAGTTACTTGCCATCGTTTTCTGGCCTTGCGTTTTTCTTTTATTGCAGTGACTATTTCCCGAGGGTAATTGATCCCTCGGAGTCGCCTTGTAAGTGTTGGTGTATTTTCCCAAGCAACAGTTTGTATACTGCAAACAAGATGCTCGAGCTCGTGTTCAATTTCTTCTGGTGATTGTAAGGACTTACTCAAGTCGATATGTCTGCATATTTCTTGCTTGAAGAGCTCCCAGTTGGTCTTCTGATTGACTAGGGCAGGGTTGGATGGCTTCTGAATGATTCGATCACTGAGTGTCAGTATGATGGGTGAATGATCTGAACTGAGATAGTTTTCTTCGACTAGCAGGTAGTTCGCTGAAATGTTTTTCGTAATGAAAAAGTCAATCAGATCGGGTGTCTTGTCGGGGTCTTGTGGCCAGTATGTTGGTTTCCCGGTTGAAAATGCTTCGCAGTTTTTATCATTGATTGCTTGAATCAATCTACGACCTTTTGTAGTAGTTAGTCTTGAACCCCAAAGTGTATTTTTAGCATTGAAATCCCCTCCTAGGATGAAACGATTCCCAAGTTGGGAGAGTATACCCATGTATTCATCGTATGTCGTTTGGTGCCTCGGCGGACAATATATGCTTGCAACATTAATCATGAATGAAGTGGTCCTGATTGCAATGGCACATATCTGGAACGCTTCAGTTTCTATTTTGACTTGCTCATGGTGATAAAGGCTTTCTTTAATCAATACTGCACTGCCGCCGCGCGCTTGATTGCTTGGATGAATGGCGTGGTAGCACTTGTAGCCTTTGAGTCGGAGGTACGATTCGTTGGTAAAATGTGTCTCAGAAATGAGACAAATGTCAATCCGGTTGAAGTCTAGAGCCAACTGAAGCTCAGTTTTTCGTGACATGAGCCCATTGGCATTCCAGCAGAGTATTTTGACACTGTTCATGTTGATCTTTCCGGACGAGTGCTTTCGATTCTACGAACACGCTCATCCAGGTTGCTGATACTCTGGCTGAGTTTTGTGACTATTTCGAAAATCTGATTTATTTTTGAGTGGGTGTCTTTGTTGACGGGATCGACCGATTGCCCGGTTGGCAGTTGTTGTAGCTTTTTCTGATTTTGCAGAACTTTCGAGTATGACAGGAGATTAGAGACCTGACTGGCGGCCACCTGGGCTGTTTTTTTATTACAGAGTAACGGCTTTTTTGGTATGAATGTTTCTTTATTGGGTTTTACTTGCTCTAACTTTTCCATCTGTTGTTGATGAGGAATTTTCTTGTTTCTATTAATAGCTTCAATAGCTACTGGGCAACCGCGATAATTTGCAGTGTGGTCTCCAGAGCAGTTGGCGCATTTTGCAGGTGTATCTCTGGCCTTGGTGCATTCTTCAGTGAAGTGGCCCTTAGCACACTTAACACATCTAGGTGGCTTGGAGCAGTAGTTTTTGGTGTGGTTAAATTCTTGACATCTTTTACATTGGGATGGATGTTTCGAAGATTTGATCGGATGCACTGTCACACGCCCTTTGAGAACCTGCTTAATTTCATAGATTTTCTCGGGATCTAAATCTTTACGAAAATCGACAATGCACATATCTAATGGATTTTTAGATTTCCATTCGAGTTTTCTGTCTACTTGAAGTACAATGTGGGAACCAAATTGGTTTCTCAGATCATCAAGGACCTCCTCATTTGTCCATGATTTGTGGATTCCTTTAATCATGACTTTGATGGGCCTGTCCTGTTTATTTTGGTATGTATAGTACGGAATTTTTTTGTCCGCAAAACACTTAGTGATAGCACGAAAGCCATCTGAATCCATCGTGTTAATTTTGACCACATCATTTGACATAGTGGTAAAACTAACTTCGCCGGTTTGTTCCTCGACCATTTTCTTGAGGGCTGGAAAGGAAGTAACCCTTTCAATATAAACGGGAGGAGGTTTTGGATCTTTTTTTGGTTTTGGCTTGGCAATAGAATTTATGATTAGTGGACGTGAAATAGATTTTTTTCTTTTGTGTCCTCTTTGAATGACGTTATCCCATTCACCCGTCTCTTCGGCTAGGATTTCTTCGTCTGTTGAATAGGACTCAATGGGAGGGGCTGGCTGATTTGTTTTGCTCAGTGTTTTAGTTTTGATTGTGTCGATCTCAATCTCCAGTTGATTGACTCGAGCACGTTCCTGTAGACCAGCGTCATTAGCTTCCTTCAAAATATCACATAAATGGGTAATGATTTTTAATAACTCACTAACTGTGCTATGAACAGCAGGCGAATTACGAAGCTCTGGAGAGGTGTTGACAAATTCTTGTTGTTGTTTTGCTTGGGCTAGCGCTCGCGATATCACTTCGAGGACAGTGACCTCCATTCCGCAAACGCGCGAAAACACTCGCGGAAACAACTGACATTCGTTTTTTGTTTCGCTCTCCGATGTTACCTCTTCGGCAGTTCGAACAAGACTGTGATTTTGTTTGTTTGTTTGTGTGATTTTGTTTCAATTTATTGTTGCCAAGAAACTACCAAATATTGAAACAACAATAAAATTAACTGAGAACATGAGAAAAAGAAAGAGTTACATTAAAAACTTGTTTTTATGGGTTAATTTTTTATCATAATATTTTAGTTCATTGTTGATAAATTTATTTCTACTAAAATTCTTTTAGAAAAACATAAATTCAACGATTTTTAGCCATTACCTATTACAGATTTTTTTTTAGTAGATTTTTGTGACGATTGTGCAATTTGATGTGCTTGAAAAGTTCTGTCCTACGAACTCATCCTTTAATTTGGAAAGCTTGATTTTTAGGCCCTAAAACGGATTTTTTATCTCAACACAAAGGGGAGATATCGTCTAGAATGACATCTGTATATTTCTAAAACATAACTTCTAATTCTTGGCCCAAGCCAAGCTTAGTTTGTTTTTGAAGATCTGCAAGTTCTAGCTCTCCTCTTGTAAAACTCATGTTTCTGTAGAAAACCTACAACTACTTTCAACCTAATTGCTTTCAAGAATTGTAAAATATATGATTGATTAGAAGAATATTGTGATTGATTAGGACCTAGCCCGTGGGTGGAAACGTGGATGATGTTTTAATAAAACAACGATTAAAAACTCAAGTCTAGTTTGATCAACCCAACCTCCAATCACATTGATAACCTTGACATATCCATCAATGAATAAATTAATACTTGAAAAAGCTTTAAACTCTTGGATTCGTTTCAGAAGCCTCAAAACCAATGTTAATCAAGAAAATTTTGATTTTAAAATTGTTGGAGCAATTGAAATTGCTGTATTTCCTACGGAAATTCGCTAAAAGCGAGTGGATGCTGTATTTTTTGGAGGTAACACTTTTTTCCCGACCTCCTACACCGAGATTACCTGAAGTAGTGAGAAAGCAAAAAAGGTCCTGATTAGGAATGTTAAAGTCTGAACTTGAGAGACTTATTGATTCACGGTCCCCGGAAGCTATTTAAAGTTATCGAAGGTTCACCAACCAATTTCACGGCAGATTAGTCGGAAGTCGCTATCAAATGTGTGACGGCGGCATTGGGGGATTTATCAGTCCCGCGCAGGCGTCAGTGTCGGGAGGGGACCCGAATCCCCTTGTTCCCCAACTTTGTTCCTCTTATTATTAGGTCTACTAGCTGTGAGAGTCCTAATATGTCGTGATTGTAATTTTATTCATCAGCTCATGAAAATTTTATTCATTCATGAGCTGACACTCAAGTCAAATAAGTTTAAAAATCGCAGTATTAGCATATAAAAAACTTTTGACATGAATATAGCTGGGGTTTTCTAAAACGCTGCAAATTATTACACATAGGCTTATTATTTTTGTATTAGATAGCCTTAACGCAGATCACTGGTCTATACTGCAGTACTAAGAATAGATGATCGGTTCATGAAGAAGATGATCTGATCTGGAGAATAGGTTATCTGTCCATCCGCCACTTTCTGGGGGACTGTCCAGCCCTTGTGGACCTCCGAGTCCAGCATCAGCCCCCTCAGTGGGTTGACGTTTTATCCGGAACAGACAAGGTCCAGTCCCTGATATCGCACCTGAGAGCTGCTGAGCTCTACTACGAACTGTGATATCTGATATGTGATATTTTTATATACATCTAGTCGTAGTTTCGTTTCACTTTGCTGATTGTATATAGTAGCATGTATATAGCCTATTTTACATCTAGTCTTAGTTGTTTTACTTTATTTTTGGGGTTTTTTAATCCACTTTGGGCGTTAAACTGTGGTCATCACTGTACCCCTCATTTTTCCACCTCCGAGTTGCCAGTGGAGTCCATGATGGCGCTCTTTTTTAGTCGAGGATGGCAACATGGCTCCCCTTTGAATCGTACCACTTCCAGTGTCCCTTTAGACACCGTGTTCAATGCCGCAATGCCGCTATTGACCCATCTGGTTGAAGTGCGGCTTAAACCTTAAAAAAAATAGATCCGGTATCTGACCAAACCCTACTTTTGGGAAAATGCCTCTAGGTTTTGAGTCGAAATTTCCTGATATTACCCCATTTTACGTTGTCTCGAGATCCAAAAGGACTCATTCCAAAGGAAATTTATCGCTGAATAGCGTGGTGTGGCTGGAAAAACATTATTTCGGTCAGAAAATAGCAAAAAAAGGCGAAGAACATTTGTACTAAGCGATTGTCTCGTATCTGGTGCTCATGCGAGTTTTCGATTTGCAACAAGACTGATACATTTTTCTAATACAGAATTAAGTATCCAGAGTATCGCTCTACGTGGTGAAAAAAAATATATATATTTTCTCGTATATGCAGGATACTAGGAGAAGTTATCGTGGTTGCCAACCTCCGAAAACCGTATCTGATCTGACAAGAAAAAATACATTCGTATGATCAAAATACTGGAAAGAAAAATCGTATCTACCACTGATTCCGAAATCGTATCAGACGCCACGAGTCCTAAAATACTAAGAAATACATTCTTATCTGGACTTTCAGGAGTTTCATAATTCGTATGTACCTGAATACTAATAAAATAATCAAATCTGACGCCCAGATGCGGGTTTTTGCTCTAGAAAAGGCCAGTTACGGAATCTTCATAAATAAATCGAACCAAAATGTATACTGCCGTACTAAGAATGTGCCGTATTGATTGGACACAAATAGAATCTAGAAGCTAACTCTCATAAAACAGAAAATTTCATCAAAATCGGTCCATCAGGCTCGGATTTTCACATGGCAACAAATTTTTGTTTTCGCATGCAAAATGGTCATTACTCAATCAATCGCAATAAAACTCACAGGAGATCTTTCTAATACTTATAACCAATTACCCTCCGAGTTTGGACAGAATCGGACCTATTGATCGTAAGGATTTAACGTTATAAGGAATTCACGTTTGAGCTTGAGCACACGTCATTATTGATACGATTGCATACTCATACTCCCGTTTCTGCATTTTTGGCCATATTGAGTTAATGTTACCCCCCTGTGGGTGGTTTCTTTCGATTTCCCTAGTCTCGAAGTCGGATCTCAACGGGAAATGCCTCAAAACTGCTTATAATTATCGCATTAACTAAATTTTGGTTCAATTTACTAATCTAGTTTTTGATACTTTGTATTTTAGTATTTAATAATATAGTATCTAATTGCTATATTTTTTAAAATTATTAAAAACATTTCAATTATTAAAAAATATTTAAGTTATTTGCAGTTAGCCGTTTGCAGTTTTGTTGTTTGGTGTGCGGTTTGCCTACTTACTTAAATATCGTTATGCTGAGATCAGGGGGACTACTAAAATTAATGTGGATGTTTTAATTAATTGCAATAATTTCCCCTCTGCAGGTGCTTGTATCTATGCAGGCATATTGATGTCAACCTACGGGGCTGAAATTTGAAATGGACCTCGTCTGTAATAGCAAGAACTCAATATCAGTGCATTCTGATCAGCTTTGGGGCCTCTGATCCTAATTTGTTTCTTAATCGACTTATGATGCTGAAACCTGATATGTAGCTCCTTTTTGGAGATCTGGAATACAATTACAAAGGATGGATGGACTCAGATCAGCTTCGGAACCTCTGAGGCTAATTTCTTTCCTAATCTTCTCACGGCGCTATTATTTAGATGGAGCTCCTTTGGGACTCCTCGAAAACAATTAAGAGGCACGGAGGCGCACTGATCAGCTGAGGGGCCTCTGAACCTATATTCTTTCTTAACTTATCGACCTTTTTTCAAACATTTACTGAGAAGCGTAAAATTGCGGAGTCTTGGAACTGTAAAGGTGTGAACCTTTTTGGGACAGACGATGCGCCATGTTCTGATTATAATATAATGTATTATACTCGTATTACTTACTGGATTTAAAAATTATAGACCTATGATCGGCGTAGAAGGGCTATCTAACACAGAAAAATAAACCTTTGAGTAATTATTGGCAGCGTTTTTGATTAGATCAGTGATTTGGATGATCGCTACGCTTGCATCTCAAATACGCGTAAAATCAAGTAGTCAACCCTTAGTGAAAATTCAGATTAGTTGGAAATATAGGGTAGTATCATACAGTAGTGGAACTAAAACGCAAAAAATCAAATCGTCGTACCCACTGTATTCTGTAACTTTGAAAGAATCCAAGTGTGAGGAAACTCCAGAATGCAGTGTTTCAGAATCTAACATATTCTAAATATATTATTCGAGGCCATTTAGGATTTTAGGTTTGGTTTTCTCAAGATGTTTTGTGATGTAAGACGTACGTTACAGTTTACATTTGCACGAAAACCTTATTCCGTACAAGACGTGTGAGTGGTGGAGGGGGATGAAACAAGTGCCGGAGATAAGAGTGGGAAGTAGGTGGGAAAAGAAATAAAGTGGATTGCTCGACGGAGGTTTACATTTGATTGTGTAGCCTGGCAGGGGACCCCTCTTCAGCCACGCGTTTTCATCGAAGAAAATAGGCAAAAAAGGAAAAAGGTAGAAAAGGTGAGGGATCGAGGTTAAAAGTAAGGTAAGGGGAACTGGCGGGGGTTTTGAGGTTGACTGGAGGTTGAGGAAGGTCTGCGGAGGCGGGATGCTCTCTGAGTTGATGCAATATAAATACACCAATATTTCACCGGTGGGGGAAGCCATGTATTATTCAGAAGGTGGCCTCTCTTTAAAACACGGGAGGGTAGAAGGGATGAGGGGCTGTGACGGAGTCGGAATGGATGGAGGTGGTTATGGGAACGAGCAGACTGGGGGCGGCAGGATGGTCCAGGGGTGGGGGTAAATAGATGAAATTGTTGTTTGTACTCGGCTCATCTGCATGCCAAGGAGGCCTCGCTTGTCACTATCTTCGTCGACGACGGAGAGGGGTGAGAATTTCTCAATTGGAGCTGCGATGTTGCTGAGGGCTTAGGAGAGAATTGCGCCTTGTAAAGACTAGACATCAAAAGTTTACTTTCAGCAAATTTTCGCAAAACATTTTGAAACTGGAAAAGTTACAGTAATGCAGCATGATGGTATGAGCGAATTTTCGTAAATTACACTGCCAAAAAAAAATCAAAGTGTGTGTTTCATTTTCGGTTCCTCACGAAGCTGGAATTTCGGTCCTGGGGGTTTTCGAGGGCGCTGAGTACGAATCTGAAGCCCGTTTTTCACGTAAACGTCTAATTTTTAAGGTACGGCACCTGCATCTTTGAAAAAATCTCTTAAATTCCAAGATAATTTATGTTCAATCAAAACGTGATATTCTTCTTGAACACGCCTATACCACATATTATGATGGGTCTGGAATGCCTCTTTAACGAGTCTTTTGCCTAAAAACGGCCAAAAAAGTAGTTTTTACCGATTTTTGACGAATTTTCGACAGTTTTTTAGAAAATTTTTGTACAAATTACACGACCTGAACAAAATTGTGCTATTACTTGGACTATTTCAACGTCGAATGAGACCAACAGCAGCTCTGGACGTGTGATAATTGATTTTTGACAACTTTTTATTCTTGCTTGTCACTATCTTTGCCGACGACGGAGTGGGGTGAGAATTTTGCAATTGGAGCTGCGATGTTGCTGAGGGCTTAGGAGAGAATTGCACCTTGTAAAGACTAGACATCAAAAGTTTAGTTTCAGCAAATTTTCGCAAAACATTTTGGAACTGCAAAAGTTACAGTCGTGCAGCATGATGGTATGAGCTAATTTTCGTAAATTACACTGCCAAAAAAAATCAAAGTCGTGCCCTCACGAAACTGGAATTTTGGTCCAGGGGGTTTTCGAGGGCGCTGAGTCCGAATCTGAAGCCCGTTTTTCACGTAAACGTCTAATTTTTGAGGTACGACACCTGCATCTTTGAAAAAATCTCTTAAATTTCAAGATAATTTATGTTCAATCAAAACGTGATATTCTTCTTGAAAATTTAACTTTGAACACGCCTATACCACATATTATGATGGGTTTGGAATGCCTCCCTAACTAGTCTTTTGCCTAAAAACGGCCAAAAATGTAGTTTTCACCGAATTTTGACAGTTTTTTAGAAAACTTTGTGTACAAATTAAACGACCTGAACCAAATTGTGCTATTACTTGGACTATTTCTACGTTGAATGCGACCAACAGCAGCTCTGGACGTGTGATAATTGATTTTTTGACAACTTTTTATTCTTGCTTGTCACTATCTTTGTCGACGACGGCGAGGGGTGAGAATTTCTCAATTGAGCTGCGACGTTGCTGAGGGCTTAGGAGAGAATTGCGCCTTGTAAAGACTAGACGTCTGGGTCCTAAAGGCGCTGAGTCCGAATCTGAAGCTCTTTTTTCACGTAAACGTCTAATTTGTTGGCGTGGGCGGTATATGGAAGTATCCCACTAAATCCCATCGCATCTATACATCCCATACCGAGCGAGCGAAGCAAGCAATATCCACTTATCAGCTGATTGACCCCCAAGGCTAATTTCTTTCCTAATCGACCTACGGTGCTAACATTTGGAATGGGGCGCCTTTGGAACTACTAGAATGCGATTGTTAGATTCGGAGTTGCACGTAAACTTGAAATTTTAACGGTATTTTAGCAAAAACGATAAACTACATCATTAAGAGAATTTTGTCCAAAGTTATTCTAAAAACCGTTTTTAAATTTCATTGAATTTACTAAAAAAAAATCACAAAAATAACAAAAAAGGTAAAAATCCAAATATCTGTTTCGAATTGTAGAATATTAATTAAAATGAGTTTTTATCGAGCAATTGATAATTTTGAATGTTTTTGTCATTGATCAAACAATAATGAGTTTTTGTCTTACAATATTGGTAATTAAGAATTTATACATATTCGCAGTGCTCATGTTTCAAAACAATGTAACATAATGAATCTTTTTAACATAACAATGTAACATAATGTATGTTTTTTTGTTTGTGTTTTTTTACAAGTTTTATTGCGCCTAGCAATAACAACTCATAAGCAATATTCATGTGATAAGTTATACATTTTCTGAAGATCTAATATACTTCACTTTAGACTTATTGTTCTAATAATTGAGTCACTAGTCTGTACGTTTATTTTATTTCACTTAGTTCATGCGGTTTAGTTCTTTTAAGTGTTCTAAGCAGATCTTTGTTGTCAAGGAGCTGGACCACATCCTCTTTAACATGATCTCTGAGCCTCAAAAGGTGATTGACGGCTTGTTTGCAGATAACCTCATTGACAGATTCAACTTTCAACTCATAATGTAATCTGTTGTTTCTGAAGTATCTGTATGCGTCAACGCAGGTACGCAGAACATTATTCTGATAGACCTGAATAATGTTGCGGTTACATTGTGCAGTGCACCCCCACAGCTGAGCACCATATGTCCAGACAGGTTTGAGGACTTGCTTGTACAATATGAGCTTATTGTGGATAGACAGTTTTGAGCGTCTTCCCATAAGCCAGCACATTTTCCTGAATTTGATAACTAGTTCAGACTTTTTCTTTTCAACATGTGATTTCTACCTCGGTGTGGCATCGAGTGTCATCCCAAGATATTTAGCCTCATTGGCATAAGGAATTGCCTTGTTCTCAAGAAACATAATATATCTGAAATTCAATAATTTACGGATATTTCGTTCATATGATCAAATTGCATGACTGGGACTTTTAGCGAATTTTTGAAGAAAATTAAGCTATTGCTCTCGTCTCAAAATTTGTAGAATGTGAATTTTTGAAAAAATGTTATGCAGAAATCCGTTTCAGGCTATTCTGAATCATATTCTGAAGTTTAACGCATTTTTTTATGTATGTATATATATATTTATGTATGTATGTATATATGTATGTGTCATTCCAGACGATAACTGTCCGTAGAATTGTGCTAGAAACTTCAAATAAATTTTAAAATGTTAAGGACACAAAACAAAAGTTCAAGTTCGTTGGCCAGCATGATCGGATTACATCTTCGGGTTGAAATTTTCAAAAAATTAGTCAAACATTTCAAAATAGCCTGTTTTTTGCGATTTGTTGTGCGAAATAATGTTTTCAGTATACTAACATGTGGTATATTCGGAATCAGCATAAAATTTCCTATAAGAATATGTATCAAGTTTTCAAAAATTTCAAAGTTGAAAAATCAGTCAAAAATCGAAATAATGCCGTTCGCTAGTTGTAAAAATCGGTAGTATTTGCATGAAACATTGTCCAAATTCAGATTGAACTACTCTTATGGAAGTATCCGTGTATAACCAATCCTAGAACCATGCTGTTTAAAACGTAGGTACCTAGCAGGTGCTTGTTAAAAAAAAAAAAAAAAAAAAAAAATGTAATCACAACTGATGAGTTTACCCTGTGAAATATTCCGTCCTCCGATTCTCTCGGTCGCTCTCTTTAATGTTTTACGCTCAACTGTTTTAGGACTTGATGTAGCTTTAACACTGACTGTGGCTTAGAAAATATTTTATTTTATGTCAAGATTTGATGATGTTATGATAGGATACTGTTAAGATTTCAACTGCCTTCAATACTGACCACATTGGACATCGAAATCTATGAATATTTACTTACATTTGTCTTTAAATCTACAAGATTAGTTTAATAATAATAAATTATGAGTACCTCCTAATTATTTTTAATAATTTGATTCCATGTTTGTCTATCAAAATCATAAACTAAAATTTCTCTACACGATCAATAGCGACTGAAATGTCGAAGATTTCTTCAAAAATTCGCTCATGGGGTCATGCTGCATGACTGGACTTTTTTTCTTGTGGATCACATAGACCCAGGTTCACATCAACGATAAACCCGCAATATTATCTGGCAGGAATGTGGATACACAACACATGAAGGGTTGGTTAATATTCTTTTCATCTGACATTCAACTCTCGACATGTCTGCGTAAAGCGCAATTTCGTGATCCCACATTAATCATCGTGATGTCGCATCATTGCCTTATTAATATACTGTGAACGAAAAGGTTTTATAATCGTCCAGAAATTTTGCCGCCTATAGGAAAGCGTTTCCACGGCCCTTTCATCCTATCCACCCCACCCCCCTCTCACTCTTTCACAGTGCCTGCCTATCGCTCTGTCTCTCTTCCTCACTCTTTGCCCTTCTATGACTCTCTTTCTCCCTCGCACTACCACCATCACCATCAATACAGTTGAAGCTGTGTGCAGACGGGTTGACGCTAATCCCCTTTCAAAGCGCGACGGGATGTAGTTGCGAGAGCGGTCGCGCGGAGGGGTGGTGTTACGGGGGGAGGGGGTGGTGGTGTTATGGGTAGGGGGAGGGGGTTGAGTGTATTACATATATCATACGACCGAGGACGCCCATTACCGCCTCCCGTTACGACGGCCATATTGAAACACCACGACAATAAAAGCCTCGGCAGCTCCTACTTTATCCGACACCCCCTCCACCCTTAACACCGTCGTTCATCCCCCTCCCCCCGCCACCCTCTCCACGGCCTTCGTCGTAAAAACTTCGGGAGGACGCTGCCGAAGGAAGATGCTTTATGACGCCCCCTCCTTCTTAACAATATTTGATTGTTATGTGCGAGGCGTTCGAGGCGTCCCCTCCCACCCCCTTTCCAACGAGTCCAGGGTTATTCGAGGCGTTCGAACTCCGGGGAAAGAAGGGGTTATTCGAGGCATTTGAGGCAGCCGTAAGGGTTTGAAGGGGTTTATTCGAGGTAGACTGCTACAGCGGCCCAACAGAAGGGATTACTGCAAAAGAGTTTTTCTCTCAGATCGTTCGTAGAGCCCTATAAGAGTTCCAGTTACAGTCACTGAATATTTCACTATTAATCGATTCTGCACGCCAATGTATTCCCTACACGCTCAGATTCTCCTCCCAAAGCTCGTTGCCGATTCGTTGATTTCCTCTCCACACTTTAGTAACCTGTTCACATTTTCAGTTATTATCATTCTATTCATGCCCTATATTCTCTTTTTCTACAGGGTTCATTCGGTTCCATCCAGTTCAGTTTATTCAATTTTTACTTTCCCAACATCTCGCCGGGAACTAAAACAGAAAGAAAAAAGCAAAGTACTCCAAAACTTGTTGGGTTAAGTTACAAGAGGCCCAGATTCCGAAAATAAAAACAGAAAAAATGCAATTTATTACACAATGGTTAATTACTGTTTTAAAAAAATCGTCGTGCCCTCACGAAACTGGTACTGGTCTTGAGGGTTTTCAAGGAATCTGAATCCGAAGCCCGTTTTTCACGTAGATGTCTAATTTTTTAGGTACGACACCTGCATTTTGAAAAAATCTCTTAAATTCCAGAATAATTTACGTTCAATTAATAGGTGAAATTCTTGTTGAACATTTAACGCTAAACACGCCTATACCACATATGATGGGTCTGAAATTACTGGTTAATATGTCTTTTGCCTAAAAACTGCCAAAAAACGTAGTTTTTCACGGATTTGTGACGAATTTTCTACAGTTGTTTATAGGTTTTGTAAAAAATACACCACTTGACGACCTGAAAATAATTGTGCTAGTACTTGGACTATTTCTGCGTCAAATGAGACCAACAGCAGTTAGAGGTGAGATAATTGATTTTTTGCTATTTTTCCTCCCGAAACTACCGAAAAACGTATTTTTTGGGGAATATATATAACGAGGAAAGAAAAGTTGTCAAAAAACTTACAAGGATCACGTTTTTCGGTAGTTGAAAAATCGCAAAAAATCAATTATCACACGTCCAGAGCTGCTGTTGGTCTCGTTCGACGCAGAAATAGTCCTAGTAATAGCACAATTTTAATCAGGACATGTAATTTGTACAATAATGTTTAAAAAAAAACTGTTGAAAAACCGTCAAAAATCTGTGAAAACCACGTTTTTGGCCGTTTTTAGGCAAAATACTCGTTAAGGAGGCATTCCAGACCCATCTTAATACGTGGTATAGGCGTGTTCAGCGTTAAATTTCCAAGAAGAATATCACCTTTTAATTGAACATAAATTATCTTGGAATTTAAGAGATTTTTTCAAAGATGCAGGTGCCGTACCTCAAAAATTAGACGTTTACGTGAAAAATGGGCTTCAGATTCGTACTCAGCGCCCTCGAAAACCCCCAGGACCAAAATTCCAGTTTAAAATTTAGGGATCCCTCACCAAATAGTCTGAATAGTATCGATTCGGCCTCCCACCACATCATTGCATTCAGATGCAGTGATATGGGTCGTTTCAGAGCGCTCTTTTGGCCCTTAAAGCATTCCCTACTGAGTAGCGAAACACTGTGATTGTCAGTAATATGCAAGGTCTGTCGTGGTCCTCTGGTTAGGATAAGATACTTGTAAGATGAAGGTCCCGGGTTCGAAACCAGAGCGAAATGGTTTTTTTTTTTTTTTTTTTTTTTTTTTTTTTTTTTTTTTTTTTTTTTTTTTTTTTTTTGCTCCATACCTACCCTACCTCAACCTCCGAAATATATTTTTCGAACCCAGAGCGAAAACTTTTTTTGCTCCATACCTACCCTACCTCAACCTCCGAAATATATTTTTAAACGTCATTCTGACCTGCATGTCCAACTAATCTGAATTTTTATTAATGGATTGCTGAAAGAAGAAGAAGACCAGTTGATTTCAAAGTGGGCAAATCGATGTGTTGGGAGGCTGAATCGGCTATTCGATGACAGAAAAGAAAACGCTGCAAATTATTTCACAACGGTTTATTATTTTTTCAATTGAGTTTGATCGTAGTTTTAGTTGGCTTGCGTACGTCATAAGGCCCGTCCAGACTCCTCGGCGTGTCCTATTTCGAGTTGCCACAACCTATACTTCTATAATTATATACGCATGTTTATATTTCTCGATTTGAGCTCCTATCTATTCAAATTGTTATTGCCTCAATAATATCATTATCTAAGTACGTACGAAAAGTCGAGAGGATATGTTATTAAATATGCGTAGGAAAAGCATTGGTATTAACACACAAATATGACCTAGAAAAAAACAAATATTCATGCTTCGAAGGAACGCTGCACCCACCTCATGGTGCCGCTGTGTATTATATGGGTATAACACGTAAAAGTATTAAATATCCATTCTCCTACACCCCTCTGCTCCGCCCCTGGTCACTCCAGCCACCACAAGGTGCCGCGGCGCCTCCTCTCACTCCATCCCCCCCCCCCCCCGCTCACCCTCCTCACCACCCACCGTGACCCCCTGCCAAGCGTGCCAGGCGTGCGTCTAACACGTCTAACACTCAAAGCCTCAAAAAGACTCTTTTTGCCCGTTTTTGGCCCATAGCATCTATGCGAGTTAAGCGATCGAGATGGTTAAACGTTAGGACCAACTAGACCCCGAATGGAGTCTATGTGTAAATGAACGGGTTTTTAAGTCAATTCTTAGGCCTTTTATGGCCCGGACGGCGAACGGCGAACGGCGGACGGCGAACGGCGGACGGCGAACGGCAGACGGCGAACGGCAGACGGCGAACGGCGGACGGCGAACGGCGGACGGACATTTCAAATTTGGATTCTACGCACCTTGAAACGTAAAGTGACAAAGTTTGAGGGGGGGGGGGTTATAAAAATTGTTTGCTAAAAGATCACATAGGCTTATTATTGGAAATAATAAACCGAAGTGGGGGATCCCTAAAAACTGAGTTCCGTGAGTAACGGGCACGCTTCCAGACCCTTCGTTAGATGTAAACAGGATAATTAGTGAACATGTAAATAAGATAATGAGTTTCTAATAGGAATAGATCCTTCTCTGCCCTAAGGACGTAAACAGCCATTATTATAAAAGGAACCCACAAGGTGCCCTTGGTGTTCCTCACGTGTTGTATGTACCTTCCTTGTAACTCGTGGAGACCCAAGTTGTTCTTTAGGGCACTCCGTACTTCGCTAGTCAGTAGAGAATGCTTTTGATGGACGCCGCTGGAGCGCTCTGAAACGATTCACGGTGGCGGTAACGAGCTCGAGACTATTTTCTAGGGGTTCATGCAGCTTCAATAACTTCCCGTCAGCGGTGAGCACAGTCAGCGCTTGTTCGCTCTTATCACAGTGTCAGCCCTTTATCAGTTTTTTGTTCAGCCCTTTTTACTTTCCTTACTTAACCCGAAGGGAAAGTCTTGCAATCACCCTGAAAATCAATTGTGAAACTCATGCTAGGATGGGTATTTTGTTCAACCTGAACCCATATCTATACATTTCATGAAAATGTATGTATTTGAGTATTTATGTATGTTACTCTTGTACACGATTACGACCTTATGGTATGACATAAAAAAATTCCAATTTCGGGGTTGAGTTTCTATACCCAATTACTGTAGACAAATCAACTTAGAATGATCATTATCAGGGGGTTAAAAAAAATCAAAATAGGTGAAATAACGTCGTTTTTAGAGTTTTTTGCCTTTTCTCTAAAACGGCTCAAGGTATTTTGATGGAATACATGATGGATGTAGATACCCCTCATGCTTGGGAAAATACTCTAAGTAAGGTAATCAGCAAAATACTTCCAAAAATAGGTTAAAAACGTAGTTTTTATACATTCATATATCTCTTCGATTCGTGTAGATATGTGTTCAGTTAAGGTCTAGCCATACTCATGTATTTTGGGAGTTACAGGGAGTAAATGCAGGAAGTCGTACAATCGGTGTTCATCGGTCTCTTACTGACAGCCACCTGAAGAAATTCAGGACTAATGGAGTCCTATACTTGAAAATCAAACGATCGAATAACAACCCCATCCTTCTAAAATGTGATCCATCATGACAGCATCCATTTAAAATTAATACAAGTAAGCAACGTAATGTTATACGCACCAGATGTTATATTCTGGGTACTGTTTTGCTTTGTTTCTCGCGAGTCCGAGTTTTGAAAGAACGCTTCTTACCTACCTTTGAAAAGTTTTATTTAGGTATTAATTTAGTTTGAACGTTTAGATAGTTAGTTGTCACCTTCACGACTAGCGCTATTCAAGTAAAAATGTGAATTTACCCACTGAGAATGAGTGGTTTCACAGAGAGACCAAATGATTCGAGAAAAACAGCAAAATGATCTAACAGAAGAAGAATCATGAAAATTGGTTGAAAATATTGTGATCATAGAACAATTCATTTCCCCCTTCTTAATCATTCATTAAAAAATCCTCGTTTCGCACATCCAGACCAAAAGAATATTTAAAAGAAAGAAGAGAGAGAGAGAACGGACGGAAAAAATATGGCTTGTGGGGATTGCCCTGTTTTGGCGACGAATTCGACATTCCCGAGGTTTCTTGTAAATCTGGAGACGTACACAAGTTTATTGAATATGCTTCGTGCAATTGTCCAGATAGGGATGGTGGATGATTCGAGATAGAACGGGAAGTAAGAAGGGCTGATTTAGGACGAACGACGCCGATTACAAGCGGACAGCAGAAGGATAGATAGTCGTCCGCTCGAGGGTGAGATACTCCTGATTTTCGGTATTATGTTTTACTGGTTACTATTCAATCCCGTGTTGATTGTATTTTTTTCTTGTTCATGTTTTAGCACTTATGGAAAGCAAATACGGGTAAATAAACGCACAGCGACTACGGTAGTTTCATTCGATTATTTGGGCGGATGTCTAATAAATGAAACTCAAAAACAAGTAGATCAGTGCTCACGAAGTGAGTCCCATGATAGCGCATTTTTTTTGTAAGGAGATCCGCATGACATAGATGCATCCTGCGTTGAATAAGAGACAAAATGGCTTTGTAGTTCACTCAGCTCATTTATGACCTCTCAAACGTCTTCAGAATTCTCCCTTGAGCTTCCCTCTCGAATTTCAGCTTCCTGCGTCGAATAGGAGACAAAATGGCTTTGGAGTTCACTCCACTGATCAATGCCAAGTTTCCGCAAAATCGGACGTCGGGAAGTGGTATTTAAAACGATTTTAAGAAGACATACATACATTCATACATACATAGGTACGAACATCAAAGGACAAAGTGAACACAAGCTCATTTTTCCTTTTTTAAATGAAAGTGAGCTAAAAAAATATGACTGTTACATTCAAAGATTTCAATATCTCGATTTTTGAATGTTTCAGCCCTTAAATTCTACCCTTTAGGGTTGATGCGTCGTGATGCTCAACAGTAACCTATGCAAAGTCTAGTTGAGACTCCCCTATTGAAGGAAATGACCTGATTCGGGGGAGAAGCCGTTTTATCGAGGAGGGCAAGGGGTTGTGGGGGTGGGGGGGACCAGACGTATCGGGAGACACGCAGGCCGCCCCCGCGCTAACCTTGATGACGTCACGGGACGTCACGCGGAGGGGCGAGCGGGCCGTCGGTGGAGTGGGGGGAGGAGAGGGGAAGCGACGGTTGATCCATAGCGTTGCCATGGCACCCCCTCGCTCGCTAGGTCAATGCTCCTCTTCGCCTGTGTAGACGAGGAGCGCCTGACGAAGATGTAGAGGATGAAGGCGAAACCGATTTTTAGCTTCTCAACAGCCCTATGGGTGACACAGAATTTATTTAGGGTCGGTTTATCAATTATCTACATTAACTGCAAGATAGCTAAACTGAGTATAGCGCTATACTCCAGATAAAGTATGTGAGTCGTTTATCAATGCCGAAATACCTGGCAGATAAAATTATCCCTCAGAAATTCTGTCTAGCAGAGCCGAACTCTTACAGAGACGTTAACGTGACTGTTGTAGTGAATCACTGCTCAAAACTCAATTGTCACAGTAGACTATTTCCAAGATATAACATGAATCAAGAAAAAACGACCACTTACCTCTACATCATATGAAAACGATTCAGCCGTGAAGAACACGAATCTTTAAAACGCGTAAAATTAACCTTGAAACGAAATCTTCAGAATGAAAAAGCCGTCTTCGGAAAGTCTTCGATAAAACGTCGAAAACAAGAAATAAATGCCGCTAATGACTTTTCTGGTTGAGGTGCGGGGAAAAAACACGAAAGAAAGACAAATACAAAGGTTAAACCAACAACAAAAGACGGCACGGAGAAAATTCATCCGATTTTGTCGGGAGTGTATGTATATCCATGTCAACTGCATGATAGTTGCTAAGTTATTCTAGATCTAGAGTTTTATCCTAGAAGAAGGTCAAGTTATCGTCTCGTCATTACGATTCCGAAAAAGCTGAGCACGAGTAAAGCTGAATCTTCCCGTTCCGAAAAGCGTTTCCACGTTACGAAACCCTCTTGTTGTTTTGGAGAGGATATTTCCGTGTACGAGAAAATGAATACGAGAAGTACAAAAATTCTCTAATATAGTTTTTTACAAACGGAATTGCGCCTTATTTTCATCCTCAAAGTTAACACTCAATTTTGATATTTTTGCGATCTTTACAAAAAAACATTAAGATTGAAAAATATGTATTTTAAGACTTTGTTTTTTCAATTTTAGAATTTAAGCCGCGTCTCAACCGGAAGGGTCATTAGCGACAATCATAAAAGGTGTCAAAGGGACCGTCCGTCACTAAACGGATTGCCATCACGAACTCCAATGGCAGATCGGAGGGGGAGAAATAATAAATAATAATAATAGTTTCTGTGGTAGTTTACACCTCAAGATGTGTGGGTTGAGGGTGGAAGACATTTTAGGCCCTGAAGGTACTTCTCCCTAATTATTTCAACTATCAATTATAAAACTATTTTACTTAAATGAAAAATTCACAGCAAAAACTCAACATAGACATATTTCCCCCTAGTGTTACTAGTAGCTCAGTGGCCATTGTAATGGATCTGGGGAGCCTTCAAGCTAAACTCACCACTCTATGGTATTTGTTGAGGACGGAGAATAAACACTTGCAGGGAGTTAGTGCTGGGGAATTATGACAAGCAATGTCAATGTCCCTACTGGTACATAATTACTACTCCCCTAACATACCTACCTGATGTAGCCTTACCTGGCGAAACTAGTTGAATGCGAATTATAACTTGATACTGGAAGAAGCCTACAATGTCTTCCACTCTCCACCCACACAATAATAATAATAATTATTATAACCCACAAAGCTAGGCATCGCCGTACTCTGCCTCATGATATAGCGATGACCACTTTGTAACCCCCCGTTGTAATATCCTGTATGGATATTTCAAATTTCAGGAAATTTCCTAAAATATAAGTTTTAATTTGCAGTCCAGACACACGCACGGTGATGTTCTTGAAATTCGTTTTCAGGACAATTATCTGATACTGCTTTGAACCCTTGGGGTACATGAAAAGTAGCAGCCATTACATACGAGCAGGCTTGCAGTAGAAGTTTCGAACTTCTTCACGATAAAATTCCATGTAAATAATTCTGCGCCTCCCCGCGATAAACCATTTGGAAGTTCAGGGCCCGGAGCCGTTGTGAAGGCTGAAATTCGAAGATATACGATGAATTCTGTCGGAAGCGTGATAAAGTGAGGGAAGGGGCGAGAGAGCGGAAAACCGCAGGAGCGCGTGCCAAATTGGTAACAGCTCCTTTTCGCCCACAAATTACAATTGGTTTCCAAGGGAGGAATGAAATAAGGCGGAAGTGGAAAGGGGGGAGGGGAAGGGAAGGTAGCCCTGCCGTGGGATGATTAGTAAGTTGAGAGCGGACGGGCTCACCCAGCTGTAAATACCAATAACTAATAGGTTCGCTCCGGGATCTTTAGCCGCAACTCGTATCGCAAGCAAGCGGCGCATTCGGCACATGATTCACCTACTTGTTTTTGTACCACTTGCAATGTTACAACTTACAATGACGTCCCACATTGGGCTTAGATCATTTTTAATTAGGAATTCCATGAAGTTGACTGTTGTTCACGAGAAATGAGTCTGACGTCGGACCTTGTCATCGAGATGAGCTGATCAACGATTTAAAACTAATTTTTGATTGTTATTTCTTATGACTGGGTAAGGGAAATATTTGTAACGACACGAAAGTTGTTCCATAGCAACTGATAAGCAACGTTGGTTGTCCGGTCCCCCCCCCCCCCCCCCCCCCCCCCCGCTAAGATCTTAGGCCCCTTGGGACGTCTAGAAACGAATCATAAAGTCTAGAGCCCCTTGGTAAGCTAAGATCCGGAGCTAATTTCTCAGCTATTCGACCTATTAGTTGAAATTTAAAATGGATGCCTCTGGGGACATGTAGAAACGAATCGTAATGTCTGAAGCTCCCTAGATAAGCTGGGTGAGCTCTGGAGCTAATTCCTTTGTTATTCAACACATGATGCTAAAAATTGGAATGGAGAACCCTGGGGACATGTGTAATATTATCATCTCATTAATTGGTAGATATCGTTTTCTGTTCATGAGACATCCAATGGCTAGGTTTGGGGGTAAGGTAATTTTTCTAAACGCTCATAAATCGTAAACAAAACCATAAATTAGTAGGAACATGTCTTCACCTTCTGCTGACTTGATAATAATACTAGATGCCGATCGCAGAGTCAGACGCTGTTTCGTCTATACTTCTCAATGGTTCCAGTTCCAAAGGGAGCAGAGAAGGATGGAGCTTAGGCGTTCCATGTGGAACTGATATCGAGGACAAGTGGTAATCGTTCCAAGCCATTCCACCTTGATATCACGTTCCATGGAACGGTTCGAGCTGGAACGTCTCACCTCTACGACGGAAAATCAAGTTGGATATTCACACAACTGCGGGACCACCAACGAGAGTTAACTCCAAGCCTAGTAACTCAGGGTCAATATGAAACATGCCAAGTACAGTTTGGCGGCAAACATTATTCTCTGGCGACAATGTTTATATTTGATAGGTTATCGTTATCATTTCATACTGACCACTTGACAACAACTTTCAAGTTTTCTCGGTGATTTTTTTTTTTTTTTTTTTTTTCGTGTTGTGCAAAACTTTTTCTACTGCCAAGTCTAGCACAAAACGAATAGCCCCCTTTGATACCGATCAAAAGCATTCGCCTTCATTTTTGATTTGGTTATAAAGAATTACCCGAGTAGTAAACGGTTACTAACCAAATCATTTTATTATACTGGTACCTTGAGGATTGTTTATACTTTATAGTTCATCAATAACTCAGCTGCTTGTATTTTCGGAGAGGTATAGGCAACATAAGATTTTACCATAGGTAAATTGAGATGTTTCGAACGGATAGTCAATTTCCGTCTGTTGAGAACTGCAGGAGCTACATTTCCCCAGGAATGGCTTTGTTTAAGTGAAAGTAATCGGATTGAAATTTTAATAGTAACGCTATAGAAACAGTCAATTTTTCCCGTTGCTTGTCAAAGTAAAAACATGAAAATATCAAAATCGTTGCCCATCCTCTTATGCAAGTGGTCCACTCTTTCCCTATCATATTATCATTCTACGAATTGTCACAGTTCAATTCCATGAAAATTTCACCTTCCTTCTTGCTTCTTTTTTGTCACGACGGAATAGGAAATAAATAATTACGGAAATATGGAGGTGTCGTGTTATGAAGAAACAAACATAAAAACAGGGTTAGGTATACAACTTTTCATTACGGCGGGCGGTGGCAAAGACGCGGATCAGCGCTGGTCTGAGAGTTAACCACCCCAACAAGTGGATTCCGGAATCCATGCATTATTACAAAAAAATTCAGAGTCGAGCATTGGTGGAACGGTCATTTTGCCGTTTTGACGAGAAAATTCAGGGTTCTTGGTTAATCCATAGAAAACTCCTGTTTGTAGAACTAGCCCCTAGTGAGCGTTTTTCAGTCCTCTCCACACTGCCACACCCCACCACGCTCCTCGAGATCACTGAGAAGGTATAGGTAGAAGCTGCCTACATAATATTATTTTGTTATAAACATCGAACCACTAGACCAGACAGTAGGTTACATTGAGACAGCGAGCGAGAGAGGGAGTCGCCAGCGCTACTATAAAATTCACTAAATGTCCAAACGCGTGGATCCCCTTCAGGATACGACTTGTTGTCATTACCTCGCAGGAAAATAAGCAGATGCGTCTACACCGCAAGTTACACGAAAACCCCCCAACATCAACATCAACACTTGGTCAGGCTTGTTGATGTTTGTTGTTCGTTCCCGAGTCGTAAACCCCGAGACGAGAGGAAAGTCACGGAAGGTCCACATTAATATCAGAATTCCAGCGCGAGCTGGAGATAAGTGAATGTCGTAAAACCTCAGTCGGTGCAAGCGTGTCGTGGAAAAGTGTAGGCTAACGGTTTTGCAATGTTCCACGCACCATTTTCCACGACGAAGGGTCTGACTCTTGAGAGATTTTTCCATTTCAATGTTGTTGATTTAAAACTAGCAGGAAAGCTACCGAACAACAGCACTTGTTAATAGTAGAGGACTTTATGTGTAAGAAAGAAACATAGTTTCCAATCAATACAGAGTCCATGCATCCCTTCTACATGATGGGAAGATGTTTTAACCATAAACAAAACGAATTGTAAAATTGGGGGGTCCTGGCACTCTCTTCAGATATTAACGAAGCACGCTCATTGCTGATGACGTACACGCTACGTCAAGGAGGGTCCTTCCCACCAGATGGATGACGTAGCTTATATACCTCATGGTCCACTTCCTGCAAAGAGTACTACTCTCGTCCTAGCCTGTTGAAAGAGCTCCCCTTGTCTTATTCTATGGATAGTTACCCGAAACCCATAGTTACCGTATTTTTTTCCTGTCTTTGCATTTTATCTTGTCAGATCATTTTGGAGCCGCTTTGCTTTATAAAAAAAAACAGCCTGGTGGTTAATTTTTACTTGGCAATTAGCACTTAACGTGTTGATAATATGTGAATCGGTTTGTTTGCTTCGCGTTTTCTTTTTATTCATCTTATTTAGTCGTGTCAGAGTGTCCTTTGTTGCATAAGTTTCAAGAAAGAAGAAGGAAAGAATTTTATCGTAGACCAGATCTGGACCAATCAATAACACCCAGGCCACAATACATTTTAATCAAAGATCCGAATATTATTTGTGGTTTGTTGGATTTCCTATCAAAAAATGTCTTGTTGTCCTGGAGTGTGCCTAGCAGGTCGGTTACTCGTAGAATTAAAACGTTGATCCTTAACGGTACGATCAAAGTGGAACCTAGGTGGTAGCCAGGATAGTAGCAGTCTAGCAGTTAGTATAATTGCCAAGTCAACTGTTTAGATAGCTGCAGGCGAAAATTATCCATCACGCGCATGCGCGGTACTAATTGTTCACCCGTTCTTTTGCGGTTTTAATGTAGAGGACCCTTCACTCTGCGCCAACAAGCGATCGAATAGGCACCCTTGTGTGTATGTACAACTACTCACTATGCTATCAGCTAGGCTACCAGCGAGTAAGCGGGTAAACGAGTGACCAACCAACCAGGCTCAACTGTGTTTTTACGCTAAAGTTGGCTCCAGACTTTGAAGAAATCCTTGGAGTGAAATCCTTAAAGACATCGTTGAATAAACCAATGGGGCGGACCCGAAAATTGGGTGGGGGGGGGGGGGGGGTCCAGACGTTGAAGGCTGCCTCAAGGAATTCCTCGAGGATCCTTCAGTTGCTGTTGTGATATGGCCACTGATAATAATGAAATAAATTATTATAATAAATTATCTGAATTGAAAAAATTAATTAATTAATTAAATATGTTCATTATTATTAACAATAAATGCATAAAACTAATGAAAATAGAAATAATAGTTAAGATAAATTGATGTGTATAAAAAATATCAAAGTAATTCGAAAATGGAAGAGAACAAAGAGCGGGAATAAAATAAAGAAGAAATGAAGATGGCCTCTAGGGCTGAGGTCGTCGAATGGGATTTCGTATTGCCGAGGCAGCCTCATGAGTCATTAACTTCAATCAGCAAAATCATTCAAATTCAACACACACAGCCACAACAATGTAAAATACTACCGTCCAATATCCTATAGAACTTCATTTATGAGTTATCATTCAATTATTACGTTATTTGTTCAACTTATTACGTTATTTGTCAATTTATGAGTTATAGGAGACATAATTTTCGTGGAATGGTGAAGATGCTTTCCTTCTTAACCTAATCGTCCGCACAGCGCGATTCAGAAGAATAATAGAGAAAAAAAAGTGCGAAAATGAAGAGGGAAAAGTCCAATATCAAATGAAATATCCTCTAGGAAATCAGGGTAATCTTCTTTGAAGACGAGATGAGATCCGGGACGTGAGGAACTTGCAAAACAACCCTCCTAGCGGCTCGCAGCGGTGCCGGAAGGCTCAGTCAGCGTGAGAAACTAACGGCCTTTAACGGCTCTGAAATGTAAATTGTTTTCATTCCAGACAAGAATAACAGAGCTCGTCACATTTTCATACGGCCCAACGCTTCCATTCGCTGCTCTTCCGTAACAGTTGCTTCCAAGTACGTGAGTACAGGAGACGGAATTGCCCCATCATGAAGATTCCGGAATTCGAATGGAGGACTAGAAGAGAGCTGCAGTTATCCAACATGATCCATTCTTTTACTTAAAGCAGCAATATATTCATATAAGTATTTCATTACAATGAGTCATACAGTATCACTAGTTAAGTCCATCCGTCCATGCAGTATTGCAGTATGTGCCACACATTTGCTTCTAGGGAGTACGGTTGGATGCAAGATGAGGTTATAACATACGGGAATAATGCAAAGGTGCTTCTTAAACTACTAAATAAAAATAAATAAATAAACAATAGTTATCTAGAACTATGGAATAATAAACCATTGGGTAATAATTTATAGCGGGTTTTTCACATAGACCTGAACAATTATGATAAAACTGACTTTATTTAATTACAAATTATAGCCGTTATATTTTTGCTTAATCTTCAAACTTCAAAACACCTTGGTAGAATACAACTCTTTAAAACAGTCGCATGTCGTGAAACTCGCTGTTTATCGCTACAAAGAAGAAAATAAGATTACTAGTGGTGTACTGGTTGGTGTCACCTCCAAATAGTCGTTTACTATCATATCAACAGCTTCAACTCTATGACCAAAGTGATATAGAAAAACGTGTTCCCCATCTCACTTTGTCTGTAACAATGAGTAATCTTATACCGCGACGATAAAAAGCCACCTATCGAACTAAACCGAGAGTAGTTAAATGGAACGTGAACAATAGGAAGCCAAATAATGTCCTCGAGTAATGCGCTGTACCAAACCTTTGAGATCCTCAGCGTCTCTTTTTAAATTGTCAACATTGCTTAGCTATCTAGTAATGAAAAACACGGCACATTATTACACAACTTCTGTGCAGATCACTGAACTATAATTATTATACGTAATTATCATTAATTATTGTAATTTATTATTAGATCATTAAACGTAATTACTAGACGTAAACGCTTACCGAGAAGTATTTAATGAAATTAAATCCCCCCACCTACACTTAACTAGTCCCTGTGTACGTTACAAAAGCTGTCATCTAGTCACATTAGTAGACTAGAATTTAGGAAGTACCTATATCGACAGTGACGTTGGCACCTATCATCTGAAAATTAATAAGATGAAATAAAACACCTACCTACGCTTCACTAGTTCGTCTATAGGTAACAACAGTTAATCAATTTGATTTGTGAAGTGAAAATTTCATTAAAGTTATGTATATCTGCTAGTAAGATTGTTGAAGTATGGCTAATTTTAGAGGGTTTTTTAGCACATTTTTTGAAATTTGACCAATATATTGTGCTCAAAAATTGTTGGACAAACTCATCCTTTTATTTGGATTACTTGATTTTTTGGCGCGAGAACGGAATTTGATCTCAATCCTAAGGAGAGTTATCGTCTGGAATCAGATATACAGAGTGTCCACAGTAATTATGGGAGAAACTCAACGAATCGATTCTAGACCTCATTTCTGATCAAAAGTCACTCACAGAGAGTTCTTATTAAACGCTTTGTTTTCAAGTTGTTCAATTTTTAAGATTTGTTTTTCGTGTTTTGTACCTTTATAACATTTAAATGGCATAACTCCCTTTGGAATCACTGTAAACTCAAAACTAAGAAAACCTTTGGAAAGACCGTTAAATTTCCTTTAACCCAGATATAAAGTAATGTTGTTTTGGTTAGTTTAAATTGGTCAAAAAAGCTCAAAGTACGAAATTAGAAAAAATATTTAAAATTGACGTTTTTCCTTCCGATTTTCTGTTTCCGGAATGGCGATTTTTCGGCGTGCACTCTCCGGAAAAAACGTCCTCAAACTGTCAGCTCTTGACAGGTTATGTATAGACACAGCCAATATGTATCTATCACAATAAATAGCATTTTTCTCAATTTAAGCACAAAATTTACCCTAGTAACAATACAAAACATAACTGGTCAAGACCAAGAGGTTCAAGTTTCAGACTATATGTGTCTCTCTACATAAAAATTGCATTTCCCTCAATTTAAGCACAAAATTGACCCTAGTAGCACCACCAAACACAACTGATCATGACTAAGATGTTCAAGGAGGCACCTCAACTTTTACTTCAACATTATACAGATCATCAATCAAATAATAAGCTCTGAAGAGGCCATATATTTGGCGAAAGCGCTCAGCATATTCATTAAACCACATTATCAGAGAAGCCTGTAAAGTTTCTATATTATGTATTAATTTTAATGTTTTTTTTTTCTTATTTTTTTTAGTTTTATGTTTCTCAATTATATTATGAATAAGCTTTTATTTCCTTCGCCTAGGTCTCTAAATGAGTGTAGAAATAGTCTAATGAGGTAGGCAATAATTATGATAGTGCGAGAGCCTTTTGAAAGCACAGCCGGAGGGGGGGTTGTTGCGAGCCCCTTGAAAGCGCCAAGTTGGCAAGTCATTTCAACGAATCAAGCGGCTTCGAGCGGGGAGGAACGCTAAGCGCATAAGAGGCTTTCAACTTGTTAGTGGAAATGGCCGAAATCTGAAAACCAGATTGTTTAATACATTAATGTTTTCTTATTGCTAGAGACGGTTTGGAACGGAAGCGGCGAAGGGGGGGAAACCCCTTCAAACAACCCGCATGTTCTATTCATGTTTCCTTCCCTTGCTTTCACAGGTAGCTAATGTAAAGCCGGAGTAGTAAAGCAGGATGAATACCAGCGCTCCGTGTTGTACCTCCCGCCTCCTCCTCGCTAATATTATCAACGGAAGATGGTAAATGTGCGTATGGGTGCAGACGAAATACAGAAGCTCTCGACGTTATTCAAGCTTTGCATTTCCCATTAGTTTTGAATCCATTTCTGGGAAGACTGAGATTTAGGAAATCTTGTCAACACATTTGGTGGGAAAACGTGTTGAGTTTAAAACTCCCATTTTGCGTTACTTAGCTGTTTGATCTGATTCCATAATTGTTTGTCTGAGGTAAACATCTATTTCTCAAAGAACACGGGTGGAACCCAAATTTTCGGGATGGTTAACTACGAAATGGAAAAGAGATAGAAACGCCTGTTTTCCTCATGTTCAGTAATCTGAAAAATCACACCTAAAAGTTTTGCATCGTATTTCCAGGTTCAACCACCTTAGGTTGTGTTTTTTTGGGGTGCTGGATCCAAATATCAAACCGGATTTTAATTATCTAGCTCGCATCAGGCGCAAATCTCGTTTAAACCCAGAAAAATCGCCAAAAACGACGTTTTTCAACAAATTGAAAGTTATTTTTTCCTAAAACGAAGAACGATAGAAAAAATTCAGATGCAAATTTGAGTTCTACATTAAAATTCCTATATATACAACTTATTTTATCCTATATAAGAACGTTTATTCTATAGAATTCTTTTTCATAGATTCAAAAGATGAAATCATTTATTCTATCGAATTCTTTTTCATAGATTTCTCTACGCTTGAGATGTTTCTGTGCTAAGACTAAGCTTGTTGAAAAGAATTGGTTCTGTATTGAATGCATTTACCTCTTGATAAAGATAACGGTAAGACTGTAGGATGATTCACTGGTGCTGATCAAATATGATTGGACGAGGAGAATATTGATGTCATTCCAATAGGCCTCTAAATTACTACTACCTACCATAATTTCATCTTTTGAGTCTATGAAAAACAATTCGAGGAAATCAATACGTGTTCTTTATAGGATTTTTAATTTAAAATTTAAATTTGCAACCGGATTTTTTCTATCGCTGTTCGTTTTAGAGAAAAATAACTTTTAATGTGTTGATTAACGTTGTTTTTGGCGATTTTTCTGATTGTTACTGGGTTTAAACAAGATTTGCGCCTGACACGAGATAGATAATTAAAATCCAGTTTCACATTCGGGTTCAGCACCCCAAAAAACATTATGTAAGGTGGTTAAACCTGGAAAGTCATATGAAAAGTGCTCAAAATTATACTAGACCAAACTACAAAAAGCAAATTTTAACGTGGCTTGTGAAAAATGGGGTAGTGGATTGCGAAACTATACTAAACAGCATTTATGTATAATATTATTAAAAAAATAATTTTACTATAGAAAGTTTTTCTACTTATAGAAGATAGGGACATCAAATACCATTGTAGTTATAATATTTAAGCTATGTTTAGATTATGTAGACGCATATGCGATGTTATGTCAACGCTATGTGCTAATGTTTGAAATTATGGGCAAATCGCCTAGACCTTAACAAACAGCACGGCCTAGTTCTAAACAAGTAGCCTAGTTCTACTTTTGTACTATCATCATATGTATGTGTCTCTATTGAAATAAATAACATCTCTCTATCTAAATACGATGCAAAACTCTTAGTTGTGATTTATCAGATTACTGAACATGAGATAGCTGGCGTATTGGGCTGTAACTTTAAAATTCGAGCAACTCTGGAAAAACTGCTTTCATTTTCTGATTTAGCGACCTCGAAAACACCACATTCCACTGATATACGGATATGTTACTCGACATCCCCCACCCCCCCCCCCTAGTTTAATGTAAATAAAGAGATTCAAAAAAGCTGCAAATTATTACACAAAGGTTACTATTTCTACACAAAACAATGCACAAATGTATTGCACAAATTAAAAGACGGTGTGATTTAAAGGTTGATGCCTTGCTTAGAGTTTCGCTGATATGTCTGAATACATTGAATCAATTCACACTAGCATTGGGCCTATCTTTCAATATAGCCTTTCTCTGATTACAAATAGAATATCTTATTCCATTATTAAAATAGATTTAGCCGGAGGAGGATTAGGCGTTTCACAAATTTTCGCGGAGCAGCTTCACACCAAATTTCCAGATGGGGTCTGTACACAGATGGGTCAAAAACCGAGTACAGTTGCGGGTGTGCTTTTTTCGATCCCCAAGTCGGTAATAGTGAATACTTCAAACTACCAGAAGCAGCATCGGTTTTTACGTGCGAGGCAGATACGCTGGACTCATAACGGAAAGGTCTATTGTAATTATAACAGACTGCCTCAGCGTTTTGTTGAAGCTTTCCAACTTTGGATTGGACTCCAGTTTTAACCATATTCTGATGGAAATCATGGAACTTGTCAACATTATAGAGTCGTCCGACCACCACGTTCAGTTTGCATGGACTAGATCACACGTGGGAGTAAGAGGTAACGGAATTGCAGACCCCTTCTCAAACCTGGGACGTCATCATGACACACCTTTAAATTTAAAGGTCCCTTATGCAGATGTATGTACATGAATCTCTATCGACACCTGAAAAACCAGTGGCACGTACTATATGACAATGCTGGAGGGAATAAGATATCGGATGGAAAACCCTCAGGTTTCTGTAAAACCATGCTTCCCTCAGATGGTTCCATCGATCCGATTCGAATCACGGATTGTGTTTATCATATTTGAATCGAACCGGACAGCGAGAATCACCAATATGCACAACATGTGGCTCCCAGGATGGAACGCTGGAACAAACACTTATGATACGCCCAACCTACACCGCAGCTATATTTACTACAGGTAAAATGTTAGGCTCAATCACAGAAAATATGGAGAACCCCGTACATTACCACCAAATTATTCATGCGAAATCGCAATCAATCTACATCACTCTGTGCTCCTTGAAATAAAAGTGAAATTTTAGTACTGTTTAATTGTAATAATTTGGGTCATGACCACATAATGTTTATGAAATAAAGGTCTTCATGGCTGTTGCCCCTGGCTAGTGCCAACTGAAGAAAGAAATAAGAAAAAAAGGTGGATGATGGAGTCCTTGTGATTTTATAAAAATAATTCAAGTTTGAATTTTCTGAGAGCCCGCAAAAACGCCTGCAGCAGCTGACTCCACCCACTTGCTAGTCATACATCATGGTTCGTTATAAGTTATCTGATCAACACGGCCTGATCACTATCCCGATATACGTTCGTTGTTTTCGTGGCTTTCCGTGAGTTTCAATATGTGAAATAAAGACAAGCTCGTTTAATTAACCTCCTCTAACTTTATTTGGACTGCCAGTTCTTGTCGTCAATAAAACCCAAGAACTTTGAACCAATGACCGTGAGCATACAAAGACGATTGTATGGTCGCGGTCAACATCTTCAAGATAAGCTAAATATAGCACACCAGACAACTGTTTACACTGAGCTTTTAATTAGGAAAATTCTAAGTAACCCTAATCGCTGCCGGTAGTTTTATATCTCGCATAGGCCAGTCTCTGTTAACATTAGGCAGATAATATCGATATTGAACTCACACGATACAATCTCTTAGAATGCATCGACAGAATCCTCAGTTTGTAGTTGGCTGATCCAGACGTGGAGAACTCTCAATCTCAAAAAAGTATGAATCCATTGCTTTGTAATCATCACGTTTAAAATTATATTTGATTTTATTAGGAAAGTAGAATGAATATCACGCTATATACGGAAAACTTCACCCGAGCATTTCGCAACTAATTTCGGATCGAATGTTCCTTCTAGAATTTTTCTTTATTTTTTGCGGTTTGTTATCGAGTTATTCAATTTTTAAGAATTTTTTCGTGTTACTAAAATAGAATACCTTAGGTTACTAAAATGGCCATAACTACATCGATTTTCAGAGTAAACACAAACTTGAGGATGCCGTTGGAAAGAGCGTTAAAATTCCTATCAGATAGTCTATCTAACATGCTAGATTATGCTAGATTACGCAGGTAACATAGTCAGAAATCTACCTCGAAGTCAATAAATTTTCAAAAATGAAAAACTACATCTCTACCTCGTATATAGCCGAAATATAAAAAAAAATTTGTGATGTAAATAATTGTTTTTTCTAAAATTTGTGTTAATTATATATATATATATATATATATATATATATTTATTTATTCATTTATGTGTGTAATTATCGTGCCAGACGATAACTCTCCTTAGGATTGAGATAAAAATTGCGTTCTTGCGCCAAAAACTCAAGCTTTCCAAACGAAGGGATGAGTTCGTTGACCAGCACTTTTTGAGTACATTAAATTGATCAAATTTCAAAAAATGTGCTAAACAAATTACTTAAAATGACTAGGAACGGCTAAAAATACTTATATTTACATTTTTTAGCAGAATATTGCTCCAATAAAGTTTATTTACCATAAAATATAATATTCAAAAATGTATGTACAAAATTATGCTGAAAATTTGCTTAAATTTCATTAAAATGTTGCTAATAAATTGATAAGAACTGCAAAAAAGCTAAAAATACAAAACCACTGTTCGAATAGCGGATTATTATTTAGAATACGTTTTTTGCCATACGATTAATAGTTAATCATTTCCTCGCACTCAAAAAGTTTATATTTCAAACCAACTCAAAATGACACAATACGATAATTTACGAAGATTCGCTCATACGATCATGCTGCATGACTGAAACTTTTTCCCTATGAAATCGAGGGTTTTTGTGAAAAATTACCCCCTAAGAAAATACGAGTTTGGGACCGGTTTGTTGGTATTTTTTCATGGTAACACTAGCAGATCGCCCCAATTCCCATATAACCGAGTTTTTCACTTTAACTAACCAGTTTTACCCTTGAAAATACATAAAATCAAGTAACAAATAAATGAAAAACTCGTGAGTTAAAGCGTGAAACTCGAGGGTTCTGGTGAGTGTGATCATTCGATTAAGCGTGAGAAAATATAAAATTGACATGACCATTCAAAAGCTGACAATTTGCGAAAGTTTTTCCAGTAGCAGGCAAGAGAATTCCGTGCTATTATCCATACCGTCTAGCGAGTTAAAAAAAATTTCATTTCCATTTTTGAAAATTTTGTCTTTAGGGTAGATTTATGACTATGTTACCTGCATAGTCTAGCACGTTAGGTGGCCTATCCAAAAGGAAATTCAACGCTCTTTCCAACGGCATCCTTCATTTTTAGTTTAGGTACTCTACAATAAAGGTAGTCATGGCTATTTTAGTAACTTAAGGTCAAAAACACGAACGAATTTGTGAAAATTTAAAAACTCGAAGACAAAACTTTTGAAAAAAAAAAATCTCTTAGAAGAACTTTCGATTGGAAATTAGTTGCAGATTACTTGGGTGTTTTCCGGTAATAATGAAACCTCCTACATCAGTACATCAGTCTGTCAATATAAATCGCATGACTATAAAAATTATAAATTACCTACTTAGTAAATAATGACAAATTTGTTGTAAATATTATCCAATCTGCTTCTGTTATGATTCAGTTATTATTAACGCATGATACTGGACGAATTTCAGAGATTTCATTACTAAAATCTGGGCTTCATATTATATTATTACATTTCTGAAATAAAACACCTAATTTATTTTTAAAATATTTTTCCATTTTTAGCACCAAATGATACTTTTAGAATTTTGGCCAAGTTTCAACATGGAACATGTTTTTGCCATCATAACCCGGCCGAAAATGAGTCAAAATTACCGTTACGTGACATTTAGTGCGTTACGCTCCTATTTTCTGATGATTATCGCTTACAACCAAATCGCTGCAACGGATCTGTATCTTAGGCATTTATCATCGTACGAAAATCGTTCGCCAGTCGTTGGAAAGCTCTCGATTTACCTAACCGTATTATGTTAACCATTGCGCAGTGCGTTGCCAACAATCTGAGCTATGAGCATGGTTGTCTGAATAATTATTGTTTACATACTGGTGATCCTTCTCACTTAATTTTGTAAACATGATTGCAACCTCTATTAGCCTGGAAAAAAAACTTTGAAGTTGCGATTTTGCACCCCAGATGTCGAATTTTCTAAAAGTCATGGCAGAAAAGCTAAGTGACAAATGGGGAAGACCTCAAGGAGTAGTGCGAGGGTGGCTGAGGGCCAGAGTGGCCTTTGCTATCCTAAGGGCCTCAAGTATGTGTCTCCGAGGAGCAAGAAAGAGGTGGCGGAGCTGCGATGAGTTGATCGGGTTTCTGGATGGAGCAGCAGCAAGAGTAAATTGAGAAGACTTTTCACCAAAACCCCACACCTCCAGGTTCGACGATAAAATGGGACCAGTTTAAAGGCAAAATTCTGGGAGAGTCTCTGGGAAATTAAGAGACGATTGAAATAATGGGCTCTTTCCTAATCTGCTGAGTGATTATTTATTTATTTATTTTTTATTATTTTTTTTTTTTTTTTTGCAATTTTGCCTACTGTGCGTTGTGATGGGGAAAAAAGGGATGGAAATCAGATCCCTCCGCTGCCACCATTTATGTAGGACTACTGATAGGAGTGCAATTAAAAGGGAAGCGGTTAATTGCTAAGGAATTGCCACGAAGGTGAAAATAGGCATGATAGGCGTAATGGTGTTGATAGGTGATTGCTATAGAAATTACTTTAACATATGCTACGTGAGACGTATATGTGGTAGCTGGCTGTGTATGAATCGAATCGCTAGAGATTCAGGGCTCTCTCCGATTCAACGTCACCACTGTGTCAATTTACCGAAGTCGTCAAATTTCAACATTTGTTGAATTGAAAGATTTTTTCTTTGTTCCAAAGACCCACTGGACGAAATGCTCGTGCGCGGGTCAACTTTTACTCGAAATAGAAACGTCAGAAAACTTTGGTCATGATCAGCGACCCCAACACTGTAGCCTCCCTATGTCAGTTGGGGAGCGCCCATGGTCTCACACCCTCTTGAATCAATTCTAATAGGCTTCCTTCTTATTTACGAAGCCTTGCCCATACGACATTGCTTCAGAGAGAAGTCCTAAAATCTCGCTAAAATTAACTTTTGTGCTGACGTTTTGAAATCACTGTACAAGGGTTCTGAAATTCGCACCACTAAAACCCGGTTAGAAGATTCGTAAGAAGCTCCACATCAAATATCTCATTTCCCTGAGCACAATATTTCCGTTTCTTTGTTTCGAAGCGCCCCCTTTCTGATGGCTCAGTTCCTCGTCAATCCGTGCGATAAATCTAACTGAGGAAGACCCGTAAACCCCGACCGACGTTTGAGGTAGGAAAAGGGTCGGATTCCCCCGAAAATCCCATTTTCCTTCTTAATCCGAGGCTCCGTCTTCAAATCCCTCCTTGCCATATTTCTTCCACGACCGCCTATTCCACGCTGTCCTCCGCACCTATCCCTCATTTCTTCGAGCCTTCTACCCAAATTCATTTTTCTTGTACTATCAACGTACCTATTTAAATTGCGTCGTGTGGTAAAACTTATTAGTTGCTTAAATTCCTCCACGCACTGTCACCATTGCAGAACTTTCAATTGTTGGAATTTAACAATTTTTACCTCAGATTCGAATTCAGCGCACTTGACCCCCCCCCCCCCCCCCCCCCCCCCCCCCCCCCCCGGGTACCAGTTTTTAGCCGGATAGATGACCAACTCTTCCCTGCCCTATCTAAATCAATGTGAATTCTCCCGACTTCTAGCACCCTTAGTTCTGGACTTTTTTTTTTTAAATACTGTAACTCGTCACGTAAACGTTCTAGATTCAAAAGACCATTTGGAAATGGATTAGAAGTGTAAAAGCTACAAGATCTGCCATTCTTCAAAAACTAGCTATGTCCTCTAATGGCATTATAGGGCCTTATTTTTTTAATCCGAAGACTCTACTGTTACCGTGAATCCAGCACGCTGCTGTATGATTCTGGGGAATTCTTCATGCTCCAGAATAGAGGAGTTTGACGATGAATGATTCTGGTTTCAACTGGATGGAGCGACAGCCCATACTGGCCGCCGTTCACGAGGAATTTTGCAAGAAATGAGTCCGGGCCACCTGATCTCCTTAGAAAGGACGTTCCACGGCCCCCAAGCTCGCCGGATTTAACCCCCGTGCGACTATTTCCTTTAGGTATATGTTAAAGTTATATGTTCGAGGTCTTAAAAAGTCGACCTCGAATCCTATAAAACTTAAAGGAGGCAATAGAGGACGTGATCGCTGCAATTCCACAGAATAAGAGAGTACAAAAACTTCTTTGAGCGCCTAAACATGTATTGCTCGCCACGGCCTGGCGAATTGACCGATATAATTTTTAGAATTTGATTTTAAAAACGCTGCAAATTATTACACAATAGTTTATTATTTCTGTGTTAGATAGCCCTTCTACGCAGATCATTGGTCTTCATTACACCCCGTATGTAATACATGGTCAGAACATCGTGCCTCTGAGTGAGTTCACACTTTTACAGTTCCAAGACCCCGCAATTTTACGCTTCACAGTATATTTATGTCTGAAAAAAAAAAAAACGGGGAAATGGTTATTGAAGTTATTTCCATGTTATGATTTGAGAAAAATGAAATTGGTTGGGTACAATCTACTGCCTAACCCACAAATTCCAAGAAAATGTAATCAAATTCTGATGAAAACTAGACCTTGTCCCTCGGAGTACACTTTCGCGCATGCGCAGGAGCTAATAAAGCTGTAATCATGCTGAAATTAACATGGAATGATTAAACCATTGTCCCCCAAATTTCTTGGTCGATTACAATGGTTAATTATTGAAAACAATGAACCAAAGCGCTGCAATCCATTACATAAAGGCTTATTATTTCTGTATGAGATAATACCTTCTACATGAATTGATGGTATATAGGTAACTAGGGAGCCGCCCCCTACAGGCTTCGCCTGCCAACCCTTGCCATTGCGGCCTGACGGGCCAACCAATGCTCTCTGACAGAAGCGAGGAGCACTGGGCACTGGGGGTGGCGGAGGAGGCGGGACGAGAAAGTCGCGGTGTCTTTTTGATCCTCATAATTCTCACACTGCAGGTTTATTATATAGAATTAAAGAGTCTATGGTACATTGGGTCGTATGCATACAGGCGAAGCAAAAACTTACTCCGAAATGTGAAGAACATCCTTCGTTTCCTATGCATAATAAGCAACTGCTATAGCACTTGCTACTCCCTTTTACCTCGTAGCAAAGTGAGAGAAGCTAATATTATAGCATCCGCTCCAAATGCTACGCATAAATTAAGTAATTTAAAATTAAAATTCATTTTTGGCTCATAGCTATGTGTGTTAAGCGATCGGCTGGCTAAACTTTAGGACCAACTAGACCCCAAATGGAGTCCATGTGCGAAAGAACGGATTTTTTTCAACCAAGTTAAAGGCCTTTTATGGTCCGGACGGCGGACGGACATTGCAGTTTTGGAATCTACGCAACTTGAAACGTAAAGTGACAAAGTTTGAGAGAAGATATTATCTTTTCCTATACGATTGATTACAAAGTCTTATTTTTGTAAATGATAAACCGAAATGGCATTACGTACAGTTTTTAGTAATAAATTGGTTTTTCATTTATCTTCAAGCACTTTTCAAGAATTTATCCTCAAAATCGGGGGGTCCATTATGCTCTTCCCTGTAGGTACATACATAAATTATAACCCTTTGAGTAATAATTAGCATCGAGTTTTCCTTGGTCTATTAAAATGGTTCATAATAGAAATTAATAAACCAAAATCTGGTTTTTACCTAAAATATCGGTGGGTACGATTTTCTCCCTGCTATTGCCACCTTTCAAGCTTTTTGTCGGACCGACGCTGCCGCGGCGCTGCTCCCGCTAATCACAAGGCGCCGGTCATTACGGCGCCGCTAATGGCGCCCTCGCCTCCCCTACAAGGTACTACCCTTAATCTCGACTTAATATCGCCCTCATAAAGATCGATTCAATTACCTTCCTCCGCCCCGTGAACATCCCCACCGTGCAATGGGGCCTAATCCCTAATCCTTAATCGACTAGAAAAGGATTAACCGTTTCACTTTCCCCTTTCCACGCGTCTTTCTCCGTTGCTTCTCTTCAAACGGAGTTAATTAAAAATCCTTAATGGATTTATCGTATTATTAGGCCGTGTTCGAAGATGTTGACGATAAGCGGAAATTAAAGCACCATCACCTTTTTCCTTATACATTCGTTTACATCAGGACGTCCCAAAGTGTGATCCGCGGACTTCTTAGGGGTCCAACGGCAGTTTCTAGGTGGTCCGTAACCACCTTTGGGCCAAAACTGAAAAATAATTTGCGAAACCATCAGTTGAAAACAGAAGACCAGGAAAACGAACTTGATCAGCAAGATCTGAAGCGCAAAAAGCAAGTAGGAATTTTGATTTAGGAGGACAAACATATTTCGACCTTCTTGCACTAACACAGAGCTTCTTCGCCTTCGGCAGTGAGGACGCAAGAGAAGAGCATCGATGTTTTAGGTTTAATTAAATAAAAAACCTTTGTAATAGACTAAGAGAAATGTTTTACCCTCGCCCCACATCACCCTCAAAATTTGTTGGTTTACGTTTCAA
This sequence comes from Adelphocoris suturalis, assembly GCA_030762985.1. NCBI lineage: Eukaryota > Metazoa > Arthropoda > Insecta > Hemiptera > Miridae > Adelphocoris > Adelphocoris suturalis. The sequence continues at coordinate 86,866,619 of CM061044.1, forward strand.
GATGCGTGGAATCCAAAAATCGAATTTAAAAAATCTTAAGCTTTTCTCCGAAATTACCTACTGGACCAAAGTTTAAGAAACTTGGGTTTTAAATCACAATTAGGGTCTAGTCGACCCTAAAAGCTCTTCATCCATTTTAATTCTTTTTGATACCACCACAAACAAATAGACATAGATTCAAACGCTGTAAATCATTACACACATGTCTATTATTTCTGTTATAGATTACCCTTTGGTCTATAATAATTAAACTCTGTTGGTATATATGATCAGAACATGGCGCATCGTGCCTACCAAAAGGGCTCACACATTTACAGTTCCAAGACCCGCAATTTTACGCTTTACACTAAAAGTTTAAAATAAAATCTTATTCTGGGATTTGGAAGAAAAAACACAGACTGCTTTCAGTTTTTGCGAGCGCTTCCTGGAGATACGATGCCCCCTTCCTCAGGCTTTCTAAGAAGACCGAAGGCAAAAACCTCCTGGTCCCCGCCATCCTCCAATTGGTGGTTATTATTGTCTAGATCTTCTCTAGACAAAAAATCAAGATTCAAAACAAAAAAATCAAGACAAATCTAGATCGTCTCCCGAAAGCGCTATCAAAAAACTAAAAGCAGTCTGTGGTTCTCCTTCCGAATTCCAGAATATGATGATCCACACAGAAAATCTAGACAATAATATTGGAGGATAGTCATGCGAGTAGAAATTTTACCACTGTAAAAAAACAACAACTTTTTTTTTTTTTTTTTTAAGGCTAAACTTTTCCATCTCTCAAAGTGAAAACACTGCTTCCACTACCTATAGGTAGACTCGGAAGCAATTTATGAGATACAATAAATATCTACCAATGATTCACTACTGCATCCACACGGACAATAGTTAATTAACTCGATGTCGCAAAGTTAAAATAAATTCCATAGGATAGTTCCAGCAGAAAGAAGAGAGAACAAGAAGAAGAAGAAATTCCATAGGAGCTATATCACCTAAAAGTTCCATTGCAATTAGGTATATCAGGTGATATTTACTAGGCAATTTCTATGTCTTCTGGTCCACTTTCTAGCGATCATTCTTGGAATTTAGAGATTGGTTGGTTGATCAGTAGATTCACTAACAGCGCATGATTTCTCTATGGTCTCCCGCTTAGATATCCGAAGGTGTTTTATCGAAGCCCCCCCCCCCCCCCCCCCTAGGGAGAGTGAACCGTTCAACTTATAGCGTTGCGGATGGTTTTAATCGATTCTATGGGATTATATTTATTATCATTGATCAGCAAAATATCATCACCTCTTCAAGTTTTTGAACAATCGATAATTCAATGTTTAATACAACCCTTTAATACAACCCTTTAGGGTTGACAAAAGTTGATGCCGAGCTTGTAGGGCCATCTAGACCCCAAATTTGATTTTTAACACACGTTTCATCACGTTTGGTCAAGTAATTTGGGAAAAAGGCTCTGGACAGCGGACGTCCGTTTTCAGCTTTTTTTTTTTTTCCTAGTGAAGTTCACCAATTTCAAGTACTTAAAAAGTGCTTGCCAACGAACTCATATTTTCTTCTGTGAAGCTAAATTTTTTGGCGTAAGAACAGAATTTTATCTCAATCCTTGGGAGAGTTATCATCTGGAATGATATATATATGTTATATATTCCTTTGAAAAAGAGCTCACTTCAGGGATCGTTTAGAATGCCTCAGACCGTATTTTCTTAAAGAAAGTTTTGGGAAAATGTAATTTTAAAATTAGTTAACTAATTGCAATAGCTTCATTTCGCACGAAAATTCGCTAAAACACTGTTAGGTAACCACCCCATAGAGTCCACTCAGATTTGGGAAGAGAGTGTGAAACTGCTCTCAAGATGGTTTTATTCCACTGACTCATCATTGAACGTTTAGTTTTTTTTATCTCGTTTTTCTCTCGTTTTTTATTGGGGTTTCGGGTTGTCAGGTATCCGGGTTTTATTGCTCGAATGGCTCTCTCGCGGCAGTCGCGGTCGGTGCGCCATTTTTACGTTCCTCACTTTTACGACTCTCCCATGTTCCCACTCCGGACGCGTCCCCCACCCGCAATCCGCGAAGTCCACAACGGTTGAGGCACAGAACCGCGATCAGTTCGCAGTTAGCGACAGCTCATTGAGGCGTTCAAGTGTCGTCAATCTGTTCCTGAACTTGGTTTCCGATCTTCCGCGCATTTTCAGACACCAGTTGTACTTAGTGTTTCAGAGAAATTCTTCCCTAAACATATAATTTACCATTGAAGACTCCGCAGGATTCCGTAGATTTTCCAATATCGGTGCATTTATCAACAACTCCGTGAACAAAGCATATAGAATTCTTCCAACAAGTGTCTTTACCCAATCCCTGAGTTTTGTCCCGATCAAGGGTGCATTTCCAATCACGACGTACGAAGTGATGTAAAGGCATTCTTCCTAAAATCTATTCCACGTACTAGAATCCACGGGACTATAAAATTCAATATCGCCATATTTTGAAACTTTTCCGTGAAGAAAACATACCCAGAGGTGTCAGTTTTCTAAAGCACCGTACCCATGGACATTTGGGTTTCCAAACATCAGTTTGAAGCGTCCCAGAAAAGCCCATCCTGTGATATCTACGACACCGATAAACCACTAGGGATTCACGAAATATCGTAAATATCCCAAAATCAACCACTTTCTCGTATTTACTCAGTAATCAAAGCAAACTGAGCCATTTAAGCAGTACTCTATCATTGCTCCAGAACATATTTTACGAATACCACGTTTTTCCAGACAAGTGAACGAAGGTCTACGTGGCATTCATCGTGAGATAGGTATCTACATATCATCTGTCTCTATAGGATACCATATAAGTATAGTATTGAACGTTAAGTGTATTAAAACGTTCCGACAGCGTTGTCCGAATTCAATTTTCGTAATTAGCATCACTACATCTTTTCAAACTCCTGTACGAAATGTTCCAGAGAAGTCAATCCTCTCTCTAAGTGATTCTGCAGATATTTAATATCTACTAATTTCTCACCTGCCCTGTTAAATTCATGCTGAAAAGCCATAGAAGTGTCTTTACTTTAATCCGGAACTAATTGTTTGTGGTATCTTTGCGATTTCCAGAATCCTGAAAGAAAACGTTCCAAAGACGTGTCTGAGAGCAAAATAACCAACTTCGAACCGTTATAGGCTGGGTAGGATTCGTGCAGATCCAGGTGACCCTAGCCAATCCCGAGTGTACCACAGTTGTCTGCGCTGTTTTACCACAAACCTCTGGAAATGGAACACCATTACTACCAAGAATCTGGCTCCGGATTCGACTCGGACCCGGACACACGCCTCGTGAGATCTCCGTCTCCTGAGGCAAACGATCCGTTGTATTTTTTGAGCGGACCGCATAGTAAGTCAAACTTTTGAATACCTAAACTACCGAATAAGGAAGAACGCCACATCTGTTGAAAATAAAAATCGAGACAACCAATTTAAAGTTTAGATAAAAATTACGTTACTCCGCAACAACGAAATGCAGTGATTAGATCGATTCCAAATTGCAACAAAAAGTTCCAGTCATGCAGCATGATCGTATGAGCAAAGTTTCTTACTTTAAGGTATGATGTTGAATTATTTTGAAATTTGTGCTTTTTGGGTGCAATGAGATTGTTAATTATTAATTTTATGGCAAAAAATTATTATATATGTTTAATCTCTAGTCTAATAGTTAATACTAGTCTTGATAGTCTAGTATTCTAAACAATAATCAGTTATTCAAAAAGGGGTTTTGGATTTTTAGCTATTTTTGCAGTTTTTATCGATTTTTGTAGCAAATTTTAATGAAATTGTAGTTTATTCTCAGCATAATTTTGTACATACATTTTATAATGTTCTATTTTATAGTTAATAAACTTTATTTGATCAAAATTCTGCTACAAAACAAGACAGATTTAACCATTTTTTTCTATAGCTTCATTTTCTACAAAAATTCGCTAAAACAATGATTTTCAACATTAAAACATAGTGTTGTCCCCAAATTAGCAAATTAAAAATAAAATTGACTATTCTGTTGGAGAGATGAGATCTTGGCGCAGTTTGCAACGTTCTTGCACCTTGAAAAAATATTGGTTCTCATAGTTCAATTCCCGATTGAAAAAACTCAAGGTTTCCAAAATTATGTTAAATTTCATTTTCAGGGGGTATTTCATATCTCAAACCCTGATTCATAAAAAAGATCAGGCATTTATCTGATTGGAAATTTTATGCTCTTTCTAACGGTATCCTCACATTTGAATTTACACAGAGATATAATCGTTTTAGTGACCAAAGGTCGAAAACACGAAAAATATCTTAAAAATTAAATTACTTCTCCGAAAACTAAGCGTTTAAATGAAACCTCTAAGAGAAACGTTCGATCAGAAATGAGCTGTCGAATCGACCCCTGGCCGGCGGTCCACCCTTAACGTTTAAGCTCTGTATATACGAAAAAGCGTTAAACTCTAGGTCGTTTCAGAATGCCCCAAAACGGATTTCAATGACGAAATTTTTCAAAAGTTTTGGTTTCAAAATTTTTTTAGCCTAATAGCGGTTTTTCTAAGAAAATTCGTTAAATGATCGATCTAATTATAATGGATGATATTTAGCTTTTGACGTGCATAATTTCATCCTCTGAAGTTGACAGAAATATGCCATGAGGCGATTTCACATTGAAAGATTGACCACTGGTCAACATGACTTTAGGAATAGTTTTAGCCTTTTTAGTGATTTTCTTAACACACTTTTTGATTTGGGACCGATTTTTTGAGCTCAAAAAGTGCTGACCAACGAACTCATTCTTTCTTTTGAAATGTTTAATTTTTTGGCGAAAGAACGGATTTTTATCTCATTCCTACAGAGAGTTATCGACTGGAATGACACACATAATTTATATACTTATGAAAAATCTTTAAGATCCAGGAATCGTTTCAGAATAGGACGAAAGTGGATTTCGATTAAGAAAATGTTGGAAAATTGTTGGTACCATTGCAATGGAGGATTTTCTACGAAGATTCTCTAATAAGAAAATGATGCCTATAATTCGAATGTGAAACGTAGGCATCTTGAGAGGTTTCAAGTGACTTGAGTGAAATGGATTTTTTGAAGCTGTACAAGTTTAATTTTTTTTAAATTACCTTTCTTTTTAATTTTTCGATTTTTGAATCCACTGACAGAAAGAGCGTGTCATAATTAAATAGTCAGGCTGTTTTCTCGACCACGGAGTTAAATGTAAAATGTTTCGGGTTTCTCGAGGGTTGGTCAATAAAAAGTCTATATTCTAGGGCGATGTTTCGAAATATTTATATTTCATCTTCTGGACTTGGAAAACTGTATTTGGACGCTTATTTCATATCAATCCTCGTCAGAGAGATTTAGTAGGTAGCTATCTACTTAAACAACATCTTTGGGGTATACAGAGAAAACTGAGAAAAACTTCGGGGTATACAGAGGAGAAAACATTATTTAAGTTATACTGAACAGAGACGAAAATTAAAGTTTTAAGAGGTTTATAACTGCAACGTGGACGAAAATTTTTTGCGTACGTTATAAATGGACGTTGCTGTTATACACCTCTTATAACTTCAATTTTCGTCTGTATAACTTGAGTAAGTTTTCTCAGTATACCCCAAAGTTTTTCTCAGTTTTCTCTAAAGCTCTATGACGAGGATTGATATGAAATAAGTGTCCAAATACAGTTTTCCAAGTCCTGAAGATTAAATATTAATATTTCGAAACGTCGGCCTAGAATATAGACTTTTCATTGACCAACCCTCGAGAAACCCTAAACATTTTATAAATAAATAGGATGTGGGAAAACCCCATTTTCATATAAAAAATGTTACATGTGGCGTTCTTTCTTTTGACGGTATTAATATAGAATATCTTAATAAAGAAGAATTTGGTGGTATAAGAAGACAGTAAATTTGTGATTTTATTTTCAATAACTGAAAAATGGTTCGAAGATACTCCAAATAGTCATATTTCACTAGCATATAAAGCTCCGTTAACAAGCGCTGTCTCGGAATACGCCTAAATCCTTCTATGTACTTAACATTAAAACATATCATGATACAGGTGATTTTGAAACTTGAAGGAATGAGGCTAATTCTCTACTACAATTACGATGATGGGCAATTAATTTGGTTCCAATCCTTAAGAAGTGGCCTTCTGTTTATTTTAGATTTTCTGTGACGATAGGGTGTCTTAAACAAAACTGTTCACCAAATTACGTTATATTGCTAAGAAATGCGAGATCTTTGCAAAGACCCGTTAAATATCGTTTTCTTACCGATAATAGGTAAATTAATTTTTGAAAAACATACTGTTTTAACGTTTCTACGGTAAAGCTCGAATTCCTTTGGTATATTTTGTAACGGATGGAATTTTCTTGAGCATTAAAGCGTTTAAATTTTAAACTCCAAACAATTTTATTTATCAATCTTAATAAGGTCCCTTAATAACAAACGCTGTCTCGAAATACGGCCTTAATCCTTCTACTTAACATTAAAACAAATTATGGTACAGGTGATTCAGAAACATGAAGGAATGAAGCAAATTCTCTATTATAATTACGATGATCGGCAATTAATTTTGTTCCAATCCGGTTTATTTTAGATTTTCTGTGATGGTAGGGTATCTTCCTTAAGTTCACCAAATTACGATATATTGCTAAGAAATGCGAGATCTTCGCAAATACCCGTTAAATTGGTATTGTTTTCTTACCGATAATAGGTAAATTAATTTTTGAAAAACATACTGTTTTAACGTTTCTACGGTAAAGCTCGAATTCCTTTGGTATATTTTGTAACGGATGGAATTTTCTTGAGCATTAAAGCGATCCAATTTCAAACTCCAAACAGTCTTATTTATAAATCTCAAAAAGGCCCCTTAATAACAAACGCTGTCTCGGAATACGGCCTTAATCCTTCTATTAAACATTAAAACATACCACGATACAGGTGATTTTGAAACTTGAAGGAATGCAACAAGTTCTCTATTATAATTACGATGATCGGAAATTAATTTGTTTACAATCCTTAAGAAATGGCCTTCTGTTTACTTTAGATTTTCAGTGATGATTGGGTATCTCAAACAAAACTGTTCACCAAATTACGTTATATTGCTAAGAAATGCGAGATCTTTGCGAAGAACCGTTAAATATTGTTTTCCTACCGATAATATGTAAATTAATTTTTGAAGAAAAAAATATACTGTTTCAGCGTTTCTACGGTAGAGCTCGAATGTCTTAGAAATATGTTATGATTTGATTCACGTGAAAAATACGTTGAAACCGACTCCGAACTCTTAGGTTTACAGAGGGTAATTTTTCAGGAAAAACATAGATATCATTGTAAAAACCACGTTTCGACATTAAAACATAACTTTCTCCCCTAATTAGCTATGTAAAAGTCAAATTGACTATACATTACACCGTTGGAAACAATTCCAAATAAAGACTAGCTGATCATTTTGCGACCCCTCCCGTCAATATCGGTCCAGCCGTTCTCGAGTTATACGCTTTTAAGAGATTTTACATGCATACCTTCAATCAATTTCGGTTTATTATTTTCAATAACGAACCTTTGTAATCGACCAAGAAAAAAATTAAACACCCCCGTAAATTTTATGGTTTACGTTCCAAGATGCGTAGAATCCAAAAATCGAATTAGAAAAATCCGTCCGTCTGCTGTCCGCAGCTTTTCTCCGAAAATACAGGACCAAACTATATGAAACTGGTGTTCACATTTGGGTTCTAGATGGTCGTAGAAGCTCGGCATTAATTTTATCAACCCTAAAGGGTTGTATTAAATAAAGGGCTAAACATTTAAAAAATCAAGATCTCGAAAACTTTCCAAGTAACAGTAATAATTGTTTGCTTACCAATGATAAATATATTCCCGAAGAATCAATTAAAACCACCCGCAACGCTGTAAGTTGAATAGTTCGCTTACCCTAAGGGCTTGAACATCGAGAAAAAAAACCATCGAATTTCTAAGAGCGAGAAGATAGAGAAATCACGCGATGATAGCGGATCTATGAATTACGCTTTAAGTTAATTACGTATTAATCTAATCAAGCTTAAAGTTTAAATCCATCCAGGATCGCTAGATAGTGATACTGGAATACATCAAAATTGCCTTGCAAATATTAGCTGATATAATGCCAATATTGGAATTATCAGGTGACATAGTTCCAATGGAATTTATTATAACGTTGCGAAATCGAGTTTATTAACCATTGTCCGTGCGATGTTCCTACTAGTGAAGTATTGGTACCTAAATGCTAAATTGCATCTCTTAAATTGCTACCAAGTCTACCTGTAGGTAGCGGAAGCATTGTTTTCACTTTCGAGAGAGGTAAAATTTGTGGTCTCCACTAAAATCAAACGGTTGTTGTTTTTTACGGTGGTAAAATTTCCTATGAGTTTCGTTGTTCCCAAATCAACACTACACTCAGCGCATGCGTAAACGTAAATTCCATCAACCATAATTTTTTCAACCCAACGTTGTCTGATCTCGCTCAAATTTGGAAGATAGGTGGTAAAGGTTAATTTGAGCATCCCCTAGCAATTCCAACATAATCCTATCATTAGTAGCTCTTGCGCATGCGCGAATATGTATTCCTTTTTAAACGAGCCTAATTTCAACAATTTTCATCTGATTTTGATGAAATTTTCAGAGAATGTTCCTGTTATGCTGCAAACTGTCCACTATTAATTCCATTCTTCTCAAATCATTACAGTAAATTCCTTCACGCATAATTTTTTCACGCCCTAGTCGTCAATCCCACTCAAATTTGGTGCATAGTTGGGGGACACTGGCTTAATCATTTCATGTTAATTTCAACATGATTGCATCATTATTAGCTCCTGCGCATGCGCGAAAGTGTACTCCCAGGAACAAGGTCTAGTTTTCATCAGATTTTGATTACATTTTCTGGGAATTTGTGGGTTAGGCTGTAGATTGTTCCCTACCAATTTCATTTTTCTCATATCATTACTCCATTCTGCGCATGCGCTAACGTAAATTACTTCAAGCATCATTTTCCCGTTTTTTTAAACATCTTTACTGTGAAGCGTAAAACTGCGGGGTCTTGGAACTGTAAAAGTGTGAACCCTTCTCAGAGGCACGATGCTCCATGTTCTGATTATATATTACATGCGGGGTTTAATAATTATAGACCAATGATCTGCGTAGAAGGGCTATCTAACACAGAAATAATCAACCATTGCGTTATAATTTGCAGCGTTTTACTTTTACTTTGCTATTTAGAGAACGAAATTTTGTTTTAATGTTAGAGGACTATGTTGGTTTATTATGTTCAATAATGAACCTTTGTAATCGACGAAGAAAAAAAAGTTTAACCCCCTTCAAAATTTGTTGGTTTACGTTTCAAGATGTGTAGAATCCAAAAATCGAATTTTTAAAAATCCGTCTGTCCGCCGTCCGAAGCTTTCCTCAAAAAGTATTGGACCAAACTTTAAGAAATTTGGCTTAAAAATCATACTTCGGCCGGGGATGAGCCAGTAACATCGGCATTTTGTTCCCAACCCCAAAGGGACGAATTAAATGATGGGCTCGACCCTGAGCTCTTGCTGACCGATTCGCGAGGCGTTATTTACAACGTGCTCCGCGAACCAGCGGCACGTAAATAGGAAAGCATTTTGTAAACAAACTTTCTAGTGATTAAGACATAATTACCATCAACCACGGCTCAGGGAGCGACAAATAATCACCGAAATTAGTTCAGTGAAACTTGACTTTAGCGTATGAAGCTTGACTTTTCACCTACTAATATTTTACCTATCTCTATTCGAAAAGTTGGTTCTGCTTACGCAAACTGCGTCAGTGTCTTTTTTATTAATAAGGCGTTTCTAATATCAATTTTTGTTTGCGAATAAACACTGCTCGGCAAAACCCTCCAAAATCGTTTTGGTATCGTTGAATTTGTTACCGAAAGTTCTTAAGGCGATAACCCACCCCATTCAAATTTGACGTGCGACTTCGCCTGGCTACTATCAAATGATTTTATTTTACTTCGAGGATTGTTTATAGTTTATTATTACCTTCGCGTGCTGCGTTGCCGCTTTCATTTTCGGAGCGGTTTAGGTAGCTGAAGATTTTAACGTAAATTGAGATCTTTCCAACGGGTGGTGGACCATTTTCGTACGACAACTGACGGAGTTTTATTGCCCCAAGAATGGCTCCGTTGTAGTAAGAGGAAATCATTAGAAATAACTTTTATTACATCAAAAGAAATATCCATGCCAAAATTAAACCTGGCTAATGGGATTGCAAACTAGACAATCGGGGCAGGCCGGACTCGAATCGCGATCGCAGCGAACCTGGCGGTGTGGGGATAGGTGCGCGTTCGGTATTGAATCGAATCCCCCATCATCGATGTAACCGTTATCGAATCAAACTGCCGATTTCGCTCTGATTTATAACTGCTAATTTATTTACTAACCTATATGTCCAAATATTCTGAATTTTTATTAAGGGATTGACTTCTTGATGTTATGCATTTTTGAGATGCGAGCTTTCGAATTATACACATCATTAACGGAAAAGGTCCAACATAGATTAGTAGACGTTTGCTCTTTAGGTCCAATATTTAACTACAACACAGATGGTAACGGAGGGTTTGCATTTTGACAAGATTATCGATAACCCTCGGGCATTTGGGATATGTAGGACATTGATATAAACCTTCACCCCCTCGCAGCTAATAGAAATCATCTGAGATGTTCCACATTGAACCTGTCGAATGCTCACCCCAAAGCCCTGAACCATCTCAAGTCCTAATTACCTATCGAAACATTTATTTCGGCAGGAGGAAATTCAATACCGCATTGAATACATATTGCCAAGCTTTCGGTTTATTTGAAAACAACAACAATGTAACAAAAACCTCACTACATAACAGGTTAACTATTGTTGGTGTGGCTAATAAACTGAAGTATAATTGCCGGCCGTTCAGTCCTTGTTACAATAATAGAGCTTAACTACAAATGATGCTCAAAAAACTAAGAGATTTAAAGAAGTTTATGAAAACTCTGCCAACAACAACAAGATGGAAAGAAGACTGGTGTTTTGGGATGTTGTTAATGTTGTTTCTTTGCTAAGCCTGAAAAGGTGTTTCATCATATTTATAGGCCCTGATGATGGTTTCAAAATAAACTGAAAGCCCGGCAATAATGAATAAAACTCAGTTAACATCCCCATCCTGATAATTTGACCTCAACAGATTTCTGTGGATCAATCAATATCTCACTACTGCACCATGCAATTAATAGGTACGCACTGCACCCGCTTCAGGCAAGAATAGCACATGCTTAACTTTTATCAAAATGCTGTCCTCAATTTCATGGGAATATCTTCTTGGTTCCAGCTCACAACGATGTGACGCACGATTTTAAAGCTCCGTTCAGCGATGTGTTTGGTCCACAAGGCTGGAGAGGCACGGTGGATTTCACTTACAAAACCACAGCCGAAAAACTAAAGTTCGTCGTCCGTGGAATACCGGAACCACAGGGTGACTCGTACAGCCTTACAATCAAAACAGAGTGTGAAGAGCCAAACCATGTCCTGCTTCTGCAATTCAAAGCTGTGTCAAACCGTTGTTCAAAATCGATGTTCAAAACGAAGCATTTTATCGCCAATTTCGCCTCCCGAAATTCGACGTGGACTAAAAAGAGATTTTTACCGAGGAGAGAAGTTCAAGAATGGTTAAAAATTGCAAAAAAAGATATTGTCACGTTTGTGATGACATGGAGATATAACACTGATCACGATTTTATATGTCACGAACCTGGACATGTAAAATCATTATCGTGTCGGCTAGCCAAAAAGCATTTCACCTTGTGTCCAACTATTAGAAGAACTTTTATTTGTAATAATGGGTTGATGGAAATGACAGAGTTCCACTGTAGCCAGGACCTAAAGAAAGCCGGAGTGGACCATGGCAGATCATTAGTCCGACTGCCCCCTTTTGATACGCTGTTTCGTAAGCCCCAAATCGGGGAACTGGTAAGCCCCCACATGAATTGGTGGATGGCACTAACCCAGGGGATAAATCTTCGACAAACGCCCATTTCAAGTCGAATGCCAATAAACTGGACCAGCCAGAATTTATTACCAGTTACATCCAAATTGGTCAGTCCACACGATGAGAATTTGAAGCTCCATCAGAGCTTAAGAACCTACGAAAGAAACCTGAGGATAGCACAGGAACTCACACTATCTTTGCCGACCTGCAATTACTACGATAGAGATGAAGGCCTTATAGAGCCGGTAGCTTCAACATCCCGACTATCAGGGGCCAAGTCCAACGAGAGTGCATACCAATGCAGAAACCAAGAGTTGCCACGATTGGCTAGTCCACTCGATGAGAATTTTAATCCTCAGTTCTTACATACCATTGAAAGGAACCTGAGGATAGCACAGAAAGTCACACTATCTTTACCGCCCTGTAATAATTACAACAGGAATGAAGGTCTTTGCGAGGCTTCAACATCATCTTCATCTTCAACATCCCGACTGTCAGGGGGAAAATCCAATGAGGCTGCATACCAATGTAGAAATGAAGGGTTACCTTTGTCTCCAATCCATTATGCATCCCGTCAAGTGAGTGAATCGTGTGAGAGGCAGAAGCCAATCAAACGGAAAATGATTGATCCTTCACCATCCAATGGTTATGGAAACAGAAATAAAAGAACGTCAGAAACGCTGTGTAATGGTCCCACACCTATGAAAAGATTAAATATTGAGCAAAATCCATCGTGCAGGTACAAAAAAAGTTGTGAAGGCATATCTGAAATAGTGCGTAACATTGAGCGTATTCAACTCTCAGATGGTCTAAATAATAGGCAAAACATAGACGCTTGGGAGCGTACTATGGGAGCATTTTCATCCTTGCTAGGAAAGTCATCCGCTTCAAGCATCCTTGTTTCAACCAAAGCAATACCCGCGTTGCCTGAAAACACCCAACATGAACCACTCAACCTATCTACCAATTCGGCGAGCATTGTCGAGTCGAGTTCACCATCTTCAGAAAACTACAGGGAATTTTGTAGCCGCCTTCGAGCCTACAAAAAGAATAGACGACTCACTATCTATTGTGAAGGCGCCATATTTGCCATAAACTCGAGTATTCTCGAAGAAGTCAGTCCAATTTTGCGACGATTTATTGAAAACTCGAACCCACTGTCGGACACCAATGGTGATGTTTTCATTGAAACTGTTGACATCGTTCCGATTGCTATGCTGAACCTCTTGAAGTACCTATACAAGGATTCTACAATTGATCCTGAAGTAATGAGATCGTCCGCAATGGTCAAGTTGACTCAGGAACTCCAAATTAACATTAATTTTAATGAATATCCAAGAAGCGGTAATTGATCAAGTTCGGGTTCGTACTTAGTTGCACTGAGTTATTATTCAGCGCAAGCCAATCGTGATGAGGGAACATGACATTAAGATGTATGGCATCGTTATAAACGAACAAAAGTGCAGCCTTCAACTAAAATTACAGTAAAATGGAAATAGACACTTGATGACCATTTCTTGATTTTTCAATTCAAAATTTTTATAGGGCTATTTGAATTTGAAGTATGCAGTAAACTGTATTATCAGAATTTACTGCCTTCGATTATTGTTGTGTTAAAAGGAATTTTCTTGGCTGAGAATTACAAGATCACTTGTCGCAGATGATCTAGCCTCTCACAAATGTACAGTAGCTTAACACATAGAGGTTAGTTACTGTAACTCCACAAAATTGGATATTACTCAAACAAAATTTATTCCCAGTGCAGCTTTCTGGAGTGGAAACATCGATAGAATGCGCAGTGACCGATGTTTTATCAAGAAAAAGTAACATAGGGAGCTCTGCAGAAACGAAACAAGCTAAAAATGCCACCTTCAGACAGGTCTATAGGTCTATATGAAGGCTTTCGGCCAACTGGGAGACTTGGATCACTCCAGAATATAGAGAGAGATCCAGTTTATCAACATAGATTTACAAATAAATTACTGAGCTGAAATGCTGAACAATATCTATCGTTTTGCCAAAATGCAATATCATCAACATTGTACTGCACCAGTCTCTGTTTCATGCCAAATTATTAGGAAAGGACTGAAGAACCAGCTGCGCGCAAATGCATTTCATTGGCGTATGGAAAAATACAATCAGAGCAGAGCAGTAGTAGATGAGCTTTTTGATATTCCTAAAAGTTTCGAGGAAATTTTTAATCCTCCATTGCAATGATGGATGGCATTTGCTCCGAGAATAACTTGCAACAGTAATTACTTTTCAATGAATGCAAATGATCTGGAACCCTCGAAATGTTTTACCAGTCACACCAGAGCCCAAAGGCAGGTCTGGGCCCAGGTCTGTCTGCTTAAGATGAATCTTACTATTCAAACTGTACATATATGTACTGAATCTGGAAATAGCACGGATAATTTTGAGCCATATGAAGAGTCCTGCAGCCCAATCATGCTTGCTTCAACAAGCTTCTTCAATTGGAAGTTGTATCGTTAATCCATTCAGTGGTCAATGGACACTTCACATTGTGGCAACCCAAAAGGTAAGGTTTTCAGTTATTAAAGGTCACTATATAGTGCAAAAAGTATTATCTAGCGGGGTCAGTTTGAGGGTCAACGAATGTAGTCGGAAAGAGAGAAAAAAGCGAATAACTTGTGTTCAAGAACCACAGAGCAGTAGATGGAACCCTGAGAACTTCTAACCAAAATGGGGAGGGAGGGATTAATTATACATTGGTTGCATCGTAAAGTCATGATTTGCCATCAAGTTTCAACTAACTTTCTGAATATTGATATATCTATGATCTCAACGAAAAAAAACGCTACAACTTATTACATAAAGATTTATAATAATTATGAATAATTATTTTTCCCAGTATATACTTAGTACATTGAAAAATAGTTAAGCCTCTGAGCTGATCATAGCGTCTCCGTACTACGTAATTGTTTTCTCTGTGTCACAAAGGAGCTCCATCTTCAATTTCAGCACCAAAGGTCTACTAGAAACGAAATTAGCCTCTCAGGTCCCTCGACTGATCAGACCCCGTCCGTACTTCGTAATTGTATTCTAGATGTCCCTAAGGAGCGCCATTTCAGGTTTCAGAACCTTAGGTCGACTATAAGAAACAATTTAGGCTCGGAGATCTCTCAGGGGATCGGCATGCCTCCATGCACTGTTTTTGTATTTAACATCATATATCCCAAAGGAGCTTCGTTTCAAATTTCAGTACTACAGGTATATTAGGATAGAAATTAGCCTCAAAGGCCCGTCATCTGATCAGAGCCCCTCCCTTCCTAATAATTGTAATTCTAGATGTGCCAAAGGAGCTCCATTTCAGATTTCACCACCGTAGGACGATTGAGTAGGAGAATTCACTTCACGGGCCCCTCAGCGTAAAGCAACTTTGTAATCGATTTGCGTAATGCAATTTTGTGGTGGTCGAGCGAAAAGCTGACTTTTTCACCAATATGCTAGAGGATAAGCACCTACAGAAGGGAAATTCAATTCATTAATACAACTTCACTTTACAATCCCCCCCGATCTAAGTATAACGATTTAGTAATATACTAGGTAGGTACATACCCAATAACTGTAAATTTATGCGATAAAATAAAACACCTATCAACGCTTCACTAGTCTATCCGTAGAGACAAGAGTTATATAAACTCGATTTCGTAGTCAGAACTCAATTAGTATTATATCAGCTTATACGATCGACGGGATGTAAAAGGCAAAATTTACTATCTTTCGATTTGTGTAACCACATAGGTAGACTTTCAAGCGGTCATTAATTAAATTTAGCGGTTAACTTAATAATTTACAGATGTCGCAAATAGTTCTTGCCCTTAGGGAGATCGAATGGATTATTGTACAGTATTTATGGTGGTTATTTCGATTCTTTGATATAATATCCACCAATGGCAACCAAAAACCGCTGCAAATTATTACACAGAGGTTTATTATTTTCTGTACTGTACATATAGCTCTTCTACAAAGAACACCTGTCTACATTATAAAGCGAATCACAGGTAGGTATCTAATGTGTATACATAGGTGTATACGCCTACTGAAAAGAAACTAATCAAAATAAATAACACACCTATATTTTCCTTACACCTATCGATGATGTAGTGCCGTGACTTGGCACTACCCCGGATCGTATGCAGTGTAATGCCGGTCGTTTGCTGCAAGCCCAACACCACCAAGCGGTCATTGATGAAACTTAGCGGTTGCCCCGAAAAATCATTGGGTCGCTGCTTCATTATAGCTTGTAGTGAGTGAACGGAATATCGTACGGCTTTCTGAATGATTTAATTTGATTATTTGAGGAAACATTTGTAAATGACAACAAAAAAACCATTTCGGATCTAGGTTCCTTGAAAGTTTTCAAGATTTCGATTTTTCAATATTTCAGCCCTTAATAATATATTTGATATATTTGACGCTTGATATATTTGTCATTCCAGGCGGTTACTCTTCTTAGGATTAAGAATAAAAATCCATTCATTCTTTTTTAAAAAAATATGCATATGTATATTAAGCATTCCATAAGAAAGGATGAGTTCGTTGGGCAGCGCTTTTTGACCACATTAAATTGGTAATCTCTCAAAAATGTGCTAAAAAAATATCACAAAAAACAAAATAATAAAAAGTTATTAAATCTATATTTTAAAGCGGAATATTACTCAAATAAAGTTTATCACCTATAAACTAGAACATTCAATTCAATTCAAAAACTTGAATAATATATTATGATTTCATTAATTTGTGCTGGGAAATCCATACACACTGCAAAAAAAAGCTAAAAATTGTATGTCTCTTTTTGAATAGCAGTTATTTAGAATACTTTTTTAACCATAAGATTGAAAGTTAACAATTTAATTGCACTCAAAGTGCTCAAAATTTTACATAAATAGAATACAATAATTGACGAAAATTCGCTCATAGGATCATGCTGCATGACTGAAACATTTAGGTTTTCTCCTGCAAAAAGCGTCAACAGTGGTATCGCCTTTCATATTTGCTTCCCAAAATCAAAATTACCACTCCAAAGCCTAATAAATTCAAGCTTTTAGTTTCTGGAGTTGCTTAACTGATTTTGGTCTCGATCAACGCAGAAATTTAACAAATTACACATTCATTTAAATGTTTACTTTATAAATGTTTTAAGCAGTGCAACACGAGTGGGGATTTAACCGTTGAGTATACCTATTCCTACTTCGAGTAGTACTACCTCTTTATTTAAATAAAAAATCGGCTGCGGCTGAAGAAAGTGAGGCAGGGGAAGTTAGTTATCCCTGCGAGGGCCACTCAAATAACTTATTAAAAAGGTCCTAAGGTGCTTTCACTCCACTCTATATTCCACTCCTAGAGCACTCTATTGGAGCTTTGAAGAATTACCGTGTGAAGGGATGGAAACCTCTCACTCTCTCTCTCTCTCTCTCTCTCTCTCTCTCTCTCTCTCTCTCTCTCTCTCTCTCTCTCACTCTCTCTCTCTCTCTCTCTCTCTCTCTCTCTCGCTCTCTCTCTCTCTCTCTCTCTCTCTCTCTCTCTCTCTCTCACGCTCTCTCTTCTCTCTCTCTGTTTCAAAAAAATAAACGCTGCAAATTATTTCACAAAGGTTTATTATTTTTCCAATTGAGTATGATCGTAGTTTTAGTTGGCTTGCGTACGTCATACGGCCCGTCCAGACTCCTCGGCGTGTCCTATTTCGAGTTGCCACAACCTATACTTCTATAATTATATACGCATGTTTATATTTCTCGGTTTGAGCTCCTATCTATTCAAATAGTTATTGCCTTAATAATATCATTATCTAAGTACGTACGAAAAGTCGAGAGGATATGTTATTAAATATGCGTAGGAAAAGCATTGGTATTAACAGACAAATATGACCCAGAAAAAACGTATATTCATGCCTCGAAGGAACGCCGTACCCACCTCATGGTGCCGCGGTGTATTATATGGGTATAACACGTAAAAGTAATAAATATCCATTCTCCTACACCCCTCTGCTACGCCCCTGGTCACCCCAGCCACCACAAGGTGCCGCGGCGCATCCTCTCACTCCACCCCCCCTCACCGCCCACCGTGACCCCCTGCCAAGCGTGCCAGGCGTGCGTGCGTGCGTGTCTAACACTCAAAGCTCGAAAAAGACACTTTTCCGCCCGTTTTTGGCCCATAGCATCTATGCGAGTAAAGCGATGGGTAAACGTTACGACCAACTAGAACCCAAATGGAGTCTTTGTGCGAAAGAACGGGTTTTTTAAGTCAATTTTTAGGCCTTTTATGGCCCGGACGGCGGACGGCGGACGGCGAACGGCGGACGGACATTTCAAATTTGGATTCTACGCACCTTGAAACGTAAAGTGACAAAGTTTGAGGGGGGGTTATACAATTTTTTTGCTACACAATCACATAGGCTTATTATTGGAAATAATAAACCAAAAAGTATATAGGGGCTGAGGGGGAAGATATTTTAGGTGAATAAGGTAGAATGAAATTAAGGTACAAAACTTCTATGGAACGCTACATATATCCATACTTTACTAAACAAGATCCACTCTGTTATCACAACTAATATCCAATATTAGTACATTAGTACCCATAATCTAACTGACTTTCATTTCAAATCTGATGTGTATGTTCCTTTTTACTCAACTGTTAATTTTCTCAAAAAAAGTTGGTAATTAATAATTCCCTATTAGCAGTAATAGTTTGGTGTCCTTCCTGTTATGGGTCTGGACTGCCTTCAAACAAGATTTTCCTTTGGCTAGATAAGACCTTGATACAAGTAGCTTATGCTAGATGTTAAACTTACGAGTTATATATATATATATATATATATATATATATATATATATATATATATATATATATATATATATATATATATATATTTCAAACAACGCGTCTTAAATTATGGGAAATTTCGTCAACTGTTATCGTAAATAACTAGCTGTCCTCAATAAGATCGTTCCTTCCGTTGGACCCATTGACATGACTTCGCTCTTTCGTGTTCGACTTCACAATATTCGAGGGACATTATTGCTTTCTCACTACCGAATGCTTTCCACTTGCTATTTGCGTTTCAAAGTTTGCTGATCAATTTGGTCTGTCTATAGGTAACTGCAGGTACCAACCTACCTGTCTGTCTGTGGTAAATCCATGTCACGCAAAAAACTTTAGGTACCAAGTTTCAGTCCGAGTCCGATGAAATTTTCAGGGATCGTGCGAGTTATCATCTAGACGGTCCCCTATAATGTTCAATGCCATCGAATTAACTGTAGCCTGCGAGTATGCGCAAAAGTTAATTTCTCATAATGTCGATTACTTATCATCTGTTGGTCCGATTTCGTTCAAACTTTTGTAGGTGGTCCCGACCCTTCAAACTCTCTTTTAAAATTTCAAAGCCATCTGAATAACTCATTTTTTTCTTTGAAAATTCGCTTAAAAAATACATACTTATCCATGTCTGCATGCTTAGAAATTAACTCATTGTCTGTATGGTGTTTTCTCATTGTTTCCGGTTTTTTATCCCATACCAGCTGGCAACGCGTCCTTGAAAGACTTGTATTTACACCATATTGTATTTCTAAGCTTAAGTCATACGTAAATTTCATGGAAAAATCTTCTTGTTTCCAGCTCATAACGATGTGACGCACGAGTGTAAATCGCCATTCGTCGACATCTTCACTCTGAACGGTTGGAGAGGAACCGTTGATCTTACGCACAAAGATACAGCCGACAAAATGCAATTCGTCGTCCGCGCCGCTGCTGTCCCGAAAGATGACGCCTACTCTCTCTTAATTGAGACTAAATTTCAAAAGCCAAATCACGTCATGCTTCTTCAATTTGAAGTAGGAACGAATCGTTCCAACTTGAGATACAAAACACAACATTCCATGGTGCATTTCACTACTCAGAACTCAACTTGGATCAAAAATCACTTTCTAACTAGGAAAACAGTTGATCAGTTTTTTAAACTTGCAAAACAGGAGCTTGTTACGTTCGTGATGACATGTAGGTATAACAATGACCATGATTTTATTTGTCACGAAACTGGACATGTTAAATCATTATCGTGCCAACTCGCCAAAAAGCACTTCATTCTGTGTCAAGGAGAAATGACGAGTGTTTCTAATAAAAACGTGCAGAAAAAACTAGAGTACTGCCGTAATCTTAATGTGGGAGAAGAAGGAGTGGAACAGAACAGAGCTGTTGTCAGCTTACCACCTTTCAATACTATTATGAGGAGACCAAATTTTGTGGAACTTATTAATCCTTATTTGACTTGGTGGATGGCAATGACCCCAGCGGTAAATTTCCAACCAGCACTCATTTCAAATCCAATGCCAATAAATTTTACAAGTCAGGATTTACTACCAGTGATGCCCGTAATGGCTACCCCCTACAGTAAAATGATGAATCTTTTTTTACTCACTTCAATGGGAATCAACAAACCTTTGCCTCCCTGTAGTTATAACGAGAATGTCGTATTTCCAGAACCAACTCCATCAACATCCTGCCGAACGTCAGAAGAACAAATCGGAGCGACCATGCCCCTTTCTTGTTACCAATACAGCAACGAGAGCTTACCATACTGGACCCAATGTCCCCCAGTGCCCCGACAGCGAAAACCTCCGAATAGGAGACCCAATAAACGAAACATTAATCAGTCTTTATTTGCAGGAAACAGAAATAAAGGCTTACCACCATCTGCTCGATTTCATCCCACACCCCAACAGCACGAAATAGTGCCACCGTGTAGTAAGCCGGAACCAATAAAACGGAAGAAGGTGGTCCCTATCGTTTCCTGCCACTACGAAAGATGTAATGAAGGCTTGGCAAAACCAGTGGGTAACAGAGAGACATTCCAACTGCTTGAGGCACGTCACAATGGGAGAGCAACGAAAGTTTCGGAGTGTCCTGCAGGAGCCTCTACATCCCCTCGTGGAGAATCAGCAGAGCCAAGCATTAACGTTTTATGCAAAGCAGTACCCACCTTGCCAGAGAACACTCTTCAGGAACCGTTGAACCTAGTAACCACTTCTGCCAGTTACGGTGAGCGGTGTTCATCAAATTCACAAAGCTACAGGAGGTTGCGAAATACACGACTCACCATATATTGTGAAGGTGCAATTTTTGCCATAAACTCGAGTATTTTAGAAGATGTTAGCCCTATTTTGCGAAGTCTTATGGACGAATCAACTGTGCCGCCTGACAGTAATGGTGATTTTTTCCTTGAAATTAAGGGTATTGTTCCCATTGCTGTTTTCCATCTCCTAAAATATTTGTATAAGGATTCAACATCTGATCCTAATGTTATGAGATCGTCTGAAATGGTGAAGTTGACGCAAAAATTCCAGATCAACATTGATCTGAATAAATAGCTAACTCCATAGAAAATCTCTGAAATTTTTCTTCAAGAGTTTGAACGAATTCATGCGTAGAAGTGTGCGATTCAAGGTCGAATCACGAAATGCCACATGTGTTTTCCGTGGAAAATACACATAGAGAGGTTCGACATTAATGTGTAACTCTCTGGTATGTGCCCACAGATCGTTGTCATTCCATAGCCAAGAAACGAGGCTAACTGTGGTCTGGAAGAAGAGACTAATAAGACCAACAAAATTATGGAAAAGCTTCAACAATCGTTTGAAGCAACCTAGGACAAGAGTTCAGGTGTACCATTCAGTCACTACTCAAACTAATGGAATCAAGAAAAAGAATTGGGAGGCAGTATGATTAAGAAGTAGACTAGTTAGGGATGGATTTGCTGATTTGGGAGATGAAAAAATTAGCATTCTTGAAATAGCGAGGAAAAGGTATTCATGGTGGTGCATCCAAATGTTTGAGAGAATGCCGATAATTGTTTTTGCGAAATGGGCTACGACAACAAATTGGATACCAGTTGCTTGAGAGATATGAAGAATAATGTAGAAAAGGCAAACATAGCTGAGAAGCTGGTTATCACAAAACGTATCACAGGCAGATGATGCACAGCTAAAACTTGCATGCACAAACAGTGGATTTCTGGATGTCTGGATCTCTGACACCGATGCCCTCTAACTTTATTCCTCTCACTCATGATTTAAGAAGAAGGAAGAAAAGAATACAATCAAGATACGCTTGTTTTCATTCCTTCATATTTCTGTAGATGCATATTTTGCTCCCCAGATGGTACTATTTGCCAGGTTATGATGCTCTTAGTCATGCAATACGAAACACAGCCATTGATATGCCAGCCTCATGTGACAGGTGTGGAAGTCTTTTGAACACGCAATGAGCTGCAAGGCAAAATGGTTCATTTCCAGGAGCCACACACAAAGAAGTGAGAATTGCCTTAGGGATGGTCAATAAACCAATCATTGAATAGTCCAGGTTCGCAAGGTGGTCTAATCTCTAAAGGTGTGTGAGAACCACAGATGGCCTTGTTCATCTGATGTCTGGCTTGTTGACACCCATGCCCCCTTATATACTTCCCTCACATTCCTCAATCCCCACAATCATGATTTATGAAAAATAAAATAAAATATTTAGACTCTCAGAATTAAGATATGCTTGTTTCATTCTTTTAGTTTCCTGTACATGCATAAATACTTTGCTACCCAGGTGGTATTGTTCGTGAGGTTACCAAAACACTGGTAGATTTTGGGGTAAGTACCTCTACGAAAACGTTGAGAAATACTTTAAGAGCGCGAATTGTCTTCGCAGTCATCCTGACACCAAGTATTTGTATCAGTCTGAGGAGAATAAGAAATCAGTCAAGAACCCTCGAAGACCTTATTGTTTATGAGGATAAAATGGCCTGGAGTCTGTGGGATGGTTAGGTCTAAAATTAGATGATAAATCAAGATAAAAAATCAAATAAAAGGAAAAAATCTTCGAACTTAATGCATTATAACCGCTTTTATTATCATCACATTGACAATAAAAATGATAAAAGAACGTAAAACATAAAGAAGCTGTAATTGGCAGAATTCAGACAACCTTGATCATCGTTTACCCTTACTGTGATGAAGAAAGACGATTTTCTACTGAATTTTATCGTTAAAGTGAACAAACAAGAGTTAGTGCTTCCAGTACTAAAATTACTATAATTTCCTGTAGTAACATTAATAATAATAATGAAGTATTAGCAATCAAATGTAGGCGGGAAAATTGCATAAGCAAACCTTAATGGTTGTAGCTCGTAATAGAGTGAATCTGGAATACCCGTTCACACATATTTGAAAAAGACCATGACTTGGTGTGTAACTAAATAAGTACCTATATCCCATATTTTTAAATTATTATTCATCATTCAATGGAGCTCACTTAACTTACATATATGAAAATGTTTTCAAGCTAATATTTACAATTATATTTAAATACGAGATCGTTTTTCATCAAATTTCATATTTTTATATTATGAAATAATTATTCATTAACATTCAGCAATACGCCGCACAACGGTGCCGAACCTCCCCCAAAAGTGGCTAAAACCTCTTATCTTCGGAATTTTTGCAAGAAACGTCGTGCAGCCATGTTTTTTGGGGCGCAGAATTGGAATGTGAAGTCAGTCATTTTTGTAAAAAATGTCATGTTTTGTAAAATGTGTTTTGTAAAAATGTCAGTCATGTTTTGTAAAAAACGTTTAGCGTTAACGTTTTAGCGAGTTTTTAAAATAACTTATTATGATTACATTATTAAAAAGTATTATTTTTCCCCTTTTCTAAATTCATGCTGTTGCAATGCGTTTAAAGATTTTTGCAGCAAAAGCTTTTGAAATGCTTTTCAATGGAAATCCGAAATTCTAAGACAGAAATAAAAAATTATAGTGCCCAAAATGTGCTAAAAAATAATTTCAAATAGCAAAAATGCTCAACATGCTCATCTTGGGTTGAACATTAATAAAAAAATTAAATTTGGTAAATATGAATGGCCAAGGCATTCCAATAAACACGAACGTTTCTAAAATTAGCTTTAAAAAATTGTCATGTTTTCTTATGCACATGCATAATCTATAAGATGTAAGAGGGTATAGATACATCCATGGATACCTCAGCCTTGTAAGAATAGGAATGTGAATGATATAGATAGATGTTCAGTAAAGATTTGGACTTTTTAATTTTAGGTACTGGAAAATGACGTGGCAACATAACTGTGTGACGTGAATTTGATAGCTGCCTAACATCGAATAAAATTTTCATTGGTATAATATAAAATGTGTTAGGTATTATCTGTCTTATGCGATAAATATATTCCTACCATTCAGAGCGCTTTTTAAACTTTATTTCTTTTAACATCATTTTCAATAAGTCGCCTACTACACATATTAAACTCATTGAATGATCTCCAAAACATTCTTTGGAACAAGTTATCCGTAAATAACTTAAATAAATTTGGAAATTTGATCCAACAAAGCCAAATTGAGACAAGGTTAACGAATTGGTGTTGAATTCGTGTTGTTGATTCAGTTCGAATACCCTATAACGATAAGCTGAATAAATTGAAAGCAGACTGAATGAATTTGGCGGATCTTTCCTCTGGTGGATGCGCCCAATTTGCTGTCCCTTCTTTAGCCGAAGGGAATCTGTGACCAATTTTCGCACTCACAGTTTTGTTTTTTTTTTTTTTTTTATATTTTTTGGGCTGGGGGTCATTCTAAAATTTGCGTAACGACACCAAAATTTGTGTGACGACCCGGCACTTGAGATTATTATTAACTCGAAAAGTGATAGCCCAGTCAAATTAGAGAAAATAGGAGAAAAAATTCATACTAAAGAAATTTCTTCACCAAGCTCTTCCTTCACACGTCGTAAATCTTATCTCAAAAGTCCCCTAGTATGGGGGGTGAGCTGGACGAGGGGGGGGGGGGGTGTTTTTCTCCTTTTTTTCGACTTTTTTTCGGTTTTTTGCCTATAACTCGAAAAGTAAGCGTTCTAGCGACTTGTTCACTATTACCAGAATTAAAGTACATACAATTTTCTACAATTTGCACTCCTGACTTCATTCTCTACGATTAGGCGTTCCGCCGCTAGAGCGCGTTGAAAAGTAGGTATAATTTCAAAAAATCAGCAAAAAGGCCTTTATGCTCCTTTTAGGCATAAATCATTCGTATGAGGCCTCTTCTAGGTGACTTCTAATACATCATAACACATTTTCAGCACCCTTACCAACTCACTGTGAATTATCAGTGAATATTATATGTATATAAAACAGTGGCTCTAAAAAAGAAAAGAAAAAAAGGAACTAAAGAAATTCCTGCACTTGGAAATAGACTCTGTATGAGTGCTGTCGGGCAGATCCTCTAGTAGGTGGTAAAGAGAGGAGATCTGGCTTCACTCTCAAGTTAAGGCGATGTTATTAAATGATTAAAAAAGAGCAAATACCGATAAGTTCTTCAGTTTCAATTTCTTCGTTCAGAAATAACTCTCCTAGATAACTACACTACGTTTCTTACTTCCCGTGAATTGATGGCAACTGTTGTCACCGCCACAGCCTAATAAACAACTCTCGTTGATAAGAACCGCCTAGAACACGATCAAGGCGGGTATAGAGACGAACGGCGACACTTTTGCAACAAACTTGGGGCCGTGCTGATTCGAATGAGCAGTCTAACACTAAAATCGGACCGCGAAGTTCTTCACAATTTCAAAGACCGTTCGGAATTATATATAAAGATTCCGAACGGTCTTTGAAATTGTGAAGAACTTCGCGGTCCGATTTTAGTGTTAGACTGCTCATTTGAATCAGCACGGCCCCAAGTTTGTTGCAAAAGTGTCGCCGTTCGTCTCTATACCCGCCTTGACCGTGTTCTAGGCGGTCCTTATCAACGAGAGTTGTTTATCAGGCTGTGGCGGTAACAACAGTTGCCATCAATTCACGGTAAGTAAGAAACGTAGTGTAGTTACTAACATCTAGGAGAGTTATTTCTGAACGAAGAAATTGAAACTGAAGATCTTAGCGGACTTTATATATATTCCCCGATTCAACTTTTTGTTTAGTCTCATAGTGGCGAGGACCACCTCAACTGGTGATATTTATTTTATTACATTACTTACATTTTGATCGGTATGTCCTCTTTTTAATCATTTAATAACATCGCTTTAGCTTTGCACCAGGTCACATAACGCCGCAAATAGGTAGGACTTATATCGTTACTATAATTTGCTGAGTTCCTGTTAGGACTAGATTAGGGCTTTCCAAGCCCTAACAGGCCTCTAGTAATAGAATAATCTTGTGAGACATATCCACGATCTTTTGTTTTTCCCATCAAGGGAGAAATTAAAATGTTTGATTTTGTCAGTTTTTTTTCTATCTTTTATCACATTATATTCAAAGTCACGTAGCTGAGAGGTCTGTTACCTACTGGACCTGTGCCTGATTGATTCTTCTGAGGTAAGTCTCTCAAATTCAGTTTAAGTGATCGATTCAGCTTATATTGTTCAAGTAGCATTTTAGTACCACATTTTGCTTCCTGACTACCCAAGGTAGGGATGCTACAGTATTCGTGCGAGAAAATGACAAAATGTTCGTTTTAAAAAATCTAAATTTTCTTTTTTGGCGTCTCAGAGCATAAGGATCAATATAGGTATCGTGCCAGTCTGACGACTGTCTTTATGTGTGTCTATGGTAAGCCCCTGTCACTCCCAAAACTATGACATGTCTTAGTCTGATTTTGATTAGATTTCATGGAATGGTACAGGATGGCTTTTAAATGTTCCTAAACGTTCCTCGGAACGTTAGACCGGGAAGCAACATGTCGCTAAAGTCACTGAATTGAATGGTAACACTAGCATATCTCTCCAGTTTCATTATAGATAGGCTTGGCCGGTGCTGTTGGTTAAGGTCTAGCGATTTGCCCATAATTCAAACATAGCGCGTTGACATAACATCGCATAAGTATGCGTCTACATAATCTACACATATCTTAAATATTATAACTTCAATGGTATTTGATGTCCCTATCTTCTATAAGTAAAAAAACTTTCTATAGTAAAATTATTGATTTATATATTATTATAGGTACATAAATGCTGTTTAACATAGTTTCGCAATCCACTGTCCCGTTTTTCACAAGCCACGTTAAAATTTGCTTTTTGCAGTTTGACCTAGTATAATTGTTTGCTCTTTTCATATGACTATCTAGCGCTCTGTGAATGATGTACATAACAAATTTTGGACTGTTTGTTGACAGCGTTAATCTTGGTCTTGGTGCAATTACATTCCCTGCGACTATATCTGTGGTATATGCTGGATTACGCTGTGAATTTATTATTTTTTGGATACTTATGGAATTGCAAAAGTAACTATAACTGAGTTTTACACTTTAATGAACACGTTTTATCCCTAAAAACACATTCAATTTAGTTTAAGTACTTAGAACTCAATTGTAAGGAATTGGAGGATCTGCAAGTGTTACTACTCGATTCACCGGGAAAAAATATGTATAAACCGACCCCGAACTCCTAGTTTCTCCTAGAAGGTCACTTTCCAAGAAAACCAACAATTTATTTCAAAAACCACGTTATTCAACATTAAAACCAAATTTTGACCTCAATTTGCAAAGTAAAAGTAAAATTTACTTACACTGTTTGGAAGATATTAAATGAAGCAGTTTTTGTGAAAGTCGTCAGCCTCTAAGAATAATTTTGAGGGAGTGGCTTATTTTTAAATATCTTTTAAATTTACTAATTACCAAACGAATTAACGTTGGTTTTTCAACCATTTTAATTTAATTATTAATTTCAACCATTAATATGAAAATTATCTGGTCTTGAAGAGAATTCAACGCTGGTTCCAAAAATGTGATCAAAAGTTGATTTGGGGTTTCTATGTCCCAAAAAGTTGCAGTCATGCAGCATGATCGTTTGAGCGAATTATCGTAGATTATCGTATTATACTATGTTACTTTGTTTTGAAATTGTTTACAAAACATTGTTTACACAAAATTGTTAACCACCAATTTTGTGGCAAATAAAGTCGTTCTAAATCATATTCCACGATTCAAAACAAATTTTTCAGTTTTTTTATTCGATTTTTCAGCAAATACTAATGAAATTTAAGTAAAATTTTCATGATAATTTTGTGACTGAATTTTTGAATGCTCTGGTTCATCGTCGATAAACTTTGTTTGACTAAAATTCTTATAATAATATAAATTTAACAATTTTTGGCCGTTTTCATTCATTTTTAGTGATTTTTGAGCACATTTTTTTACATGTGCTCAAAAAGTGTTGGCCAACGGACTCATCCTTTTGTTTGGAAAGCTTGATTTTTTGGCGCTAGAATGTAATTTTTATCTCAATCATCGTCTTTTATCTCAGTTGTCGTCAGGTATGATATATATATATATATATATATATATATATATATATATATATATATATATATATATATATGTATATGAATGAATGAATGAATGAATGAATGAAAGAAAGATTTATTCCAGCGTAAGACAAAATAAACAAGAATGAACATCGTGGCGTGTAAAAAATAAGTGTCTTCAATAATCTAAGTGGAGGATGTACGGAATTACCCCAACACCAAGAGACAGGCTCTGTCATATATATATGAAAACACTTTAAACTGTAGGATTTGATTCAGAATGTCTCAAAACGGATTTCAATGGAGACATTTTTCGGAAATTTTGATTCTAATTTTTTTTGAGCCATTGCAATAGCTTTATTTTCTACGAAAATTCGCTAAAACGTGGTTTTCTCGAAAGAAACCTTTGAAAATCCTATCTCGGCAACGTATTGAGAAAGAAAGGTGTGGTTGGCGCATCCTACTCCATTGCCTGTCTAGTTTCACCCAATTTCGGTTAACTCTTTCTCCGACCATCCTGTCTGCATTTTACAATCATGTTAAATGTACGAGGAAGATGCACGTTTTGTGTACTTCCATCATATTATTAACTACTAGCTGGTTCACCCGAACGTTGCACAGGTTGACTTGAACATTATCAAATAGCCTGTGACCCAAGTTAAAGTAATTCTGAGAGATTCGCCCACTCAGATCCCCAGTTGGTTCAGTGACATTCAAAACGCTTTAACATTCCCCCTTCCCCACCCGCTGGGTCAGATTTCAAAAACTTGAAAAAAGTAGTCTTCGACTTGAATTGGAGTAATCCAAACATACTCGGCAATCAAATCCCCAGTTTGTTCTGTGATGACAAAGATACCCCATTCCCCCCTCCTCCCCTAAAACACCCCCTATGGGGGAGATTTGGAATTTTAAACCTTTTCTGGACTTCCACAAATAATTTAAGATCAAAATTAGCCTAATCGGTACAGCCGTTCTCGAGTTTTAGCGAGACTATCGAACAGCAATTGATTTTTGTATATACAGGGTGATTCCCTCGCAGATGCAAAAAAAATTTTGGGTGAAACTTCATCAAAAATGGAGTAAAATGCCGCCAACTGAATGTTTTTATCTCAATCCGTTCTCGAGATATGATTTTTTAAAGGTTTTTTCAGGAAAACCGTGTTTTTTCCTTTTAAACTCAAATTTCTCCACTTTACTTCATTTAATTTTAACTTTTGACCACATTTTCGGAATCAGCATTAAATGTACTCAAGAATAATGTACTTGGGTTCTTAAAAAGTACCATCCAAAGGCCCTCACATCAGCTCAAACATTGACGATTTTGCAAAAAGAATATTTCTGAAAATCTTTAAAACTTTACTACTCTTCCAAAACGAATCCTGGAAACTGGCAAATCTCATGAAAACTGCTTCGTCTAATACTCTTTCCAACGGTATAATCAAGTTTACTTTTATTTTGTTATTTAGTGGAGAAAATTATGTTTTAATGTTAAAAAATGTGGGTTTTTCAATGAAATTGTTGGTTTTTTCGAAAGATGACCCTCCATGAACTTACGAGCATGGGGTCGGTTTCTATGTATTTTTTCACGCTGTATCGAATGGTAACATTTGTAGATCTCTCCAACTCCTTTATAACCGAGTTTTACACTTAAAATCGCAAATGTTTAGTTGTTCGTTTGTTACGATTAAATGTATGTTTGTTAAGGGGTAAAACTATTTAATTAAAGTGTAAAACTCGATTATAACGTAGTTGAGAGATCTGCAAGAGTTTCCATTCGATCCAGCGAGAAAAAATACATAGAAACCGACCCCATACTCGTTGGTTCATGGAGGGTCATCTTTCGAGAAAACCAACAATTTCATTGAAAAACCCACATTTTTTAACATTAAAACATTATTTTCTCCCCTAAATAACAAAATAAAAGTAAAATTGATAATACCGTTGGAAAGAATATTAGGTGAAGCAGTTTTCATGAGATTCCCAGTTTCCAGGATTCTTTTTAAAAGAGTAGTAAAATTTTAAAGATTTTCAGAAATATTATTTTTTCAAAATCGTCAATGTTTGAGCTGATGTGAGGGTCTTCGGATGGTACTTTTTAAGAACTCAAGTACACTATTCTTATAGGAAATTTAATGTTGATACCGAAAATGAGGTTGAAAGTTAAAATTAAATGAGGCAAAGTGGAGAAATCCGAGTTTAAAATGAAAAAACACGGTATTCCTGAAAAAAACCTTTAAAAAATCATATCTTGAGTACGGATTGAGATAAAAATATGCGGTTGGCGGCATTTTACTCCATTTTTGATGTAGTTTCACCCAAATTTTTTTTTTTTTTTTTTTTTTTTGCATCTGCGAGGGAATCACCCTGTATAGATAGTTACACTATAGTTAATAGTTATTAGTTAACTCGAGATAAGTTTAATTTTGAGGACAAACAATTTATTGACCTCTCAACGTTGTCCTCTTGAATTAAATCATTCGTCTGTGGGTACTGCGGAGAGCGAAGTCTCTCTCCCCATTTTCTCCGTTTCTCTCTGTCCTCCATTTCTCTATTGGTTGTATTTTCACTTTTCTCCTCTGCAGCTTGTATTTTCACTTTTCTCCTCTGAAGCTTGTATTTTCACTTTTCTCCTCTTCCACTGATGCCTCTCATTTCGTCGTCCCCTCTTCGCACCCTCTTCGTCACTCGACATTACCCGCCCGTTTTCCTCCCTTGACACCGTCTCGCGCCTCCTTCATTATGGTTGTAATTGAATCCCTCCTCACTTCGCTTCTGCCGCTCCGTTTTCGTTCATAGCCCCCCCCCCCTCCCCTCCCCTTCAACTCGCCCCCTTAACCCCGCATCCCCTCCTCTTAACCCCCTTATCCTCCTTTGTTCCCCCCCTCAATTCCCCTCCTTTTGTTACCCCTCCCCTCCCACCTTCTTCTCCGCTGCCACCCTCTCCATCTTCAGACGCCGTCGTCTCACTGCGTCTGTCATTCTCAGCAATTCGCCTCTGAAAAGCAGACTCGGATCAAAAGTTCAAATGGTTTTTTCCAATAAGTAAAAAATGCCCACTTTTTGTGATTTTTCAAGAAATGTCTTCCAAAATTATAATAAACCAACAGAAAATGAAGCAGATTCAGTGACTAATTTCAGATATAGCATACGGAAGTAGACTCAAACTGAAACGTTAGTTTTCTATAAGGGCTAAAACTTCGTAAAAACCTTCGGATTTCCAGGCGCGTAATGAAGCATTGTTTTGTTCCAGAATGTTCCAACAGAGAGCTTTGTTCCAGTCTTACAATATATTATATTTACATAGCATTTATACTATGTCATCCTGCTCCCTTCAAAATACTGTAAATCATATTTTCAAAAATGTAGTATAAAATTTAGTAGGTACTTGAGTAACTTAAACTACCCAGCATAGTTTAAGTTGATTGTTACACAGTTATTAACAAAACAAATGCTGGGTACTTAGTTTACATTGTCGGAGTAGTACTTTCGAACACAAGTAGATCGTTACCTATTAATTATGATGATGATACCAACTCTTTGAAATACGTCGAGGTTTATATAGAAGTATTTGAGTTCATTTCAATATATTAGTTTAGACAAGACGAAGGTGGATGGATGCAGCATTCGTTGTCAAGCTGTTCAATGATGGAATAGACTGTCCCTCACTCTTATCCTTATTTAATTCAAATGTCCCCAACTACAACGTGCGCCACCATTTCATTTTCTCTATTCCTCAAACCCACACTAATTATTTATTAAATAGCCCTATTACTAGAATTCAGAGACATATAAATTATTTAGCTTCATTGTGCAAAGATTTAGATCTGTTCACCTCCAGTCTAAGTTACTTCAAAAAGTAGGTTTTATCCCTAATTTAATATTTAGTTCGGTTTTGATTTCTCATGTCCTGTGACCTTCTTTTTTGAAATGCGTGTTAATTGTTGATGTATTTTTCCTGTACCTTGTAATTTTGGTTAAGTTTAAGAAATTTCATTAACTCCAGCATCCCTGTCATGAACTTTTCTGATTTGTTATTTACATTTATTTTTTTTGTCATGTATATTGTAATTGGGCTACGCCCGTATCTATTCAAATAAACAAATATTAGGTTGATTATATTAAGATATTATTATTATTATATTACCTAATCTCTCAAAGAGAACTTCACCTGCGAGGACGACTTTATTTCAACTAAGAAGGTACCAACTAAACTTTTGAATGACGAACATTAAAATTTCTTTTCAAATTTTAAATGACTCGCCTAATAAGAGAATACTTTTGGTTTATTATTTTCAATAATGAACCTTGTTTATCGACCAAGAAGAAGGGGAGAGGGGGGAACTTGTAACCCCGCCGTAAAAAAAAATGTTAAAAAAAGAAAACACGCAGTTTGAGTAAGCAGAACCAACTTTTCGAATCGAGATAGGTAGAATATATCTAACTGTTCCGAAGAAAAATTCGAAATTATCAAAAGTGACAGATCTGGTAAATGTTTGAATGAGGATCCCTCAATACCACTGATAAGTCCATTTCTATAAAGCTTAGAATTATCCCTTCAAACTGTTGAAACCAGTAATTCTTCCCTCCTTTCACTTCATTTGATTAGCTATGATCCCCCTTCACTTTGCTTGCACTTAATTGGTTGTACCTCCAGCCTTCCCTTTCTCTCGACTAATGGGAGTCAATCTCCCTTCACCTGTGACTATATAAGCTGTGTCCCTTCTAATGTGTGTTCAATTATTGTTTGATACTGATGGTGACTCAACAGTCGAAATCGATTTAACATTGTAACTCTTTATTTTTCGTGGAAATAGATAAAGTTTCATCAATAAATTCCGTTTTTTATTGAACCTTTTTGGAATGCTCTCGCAAGATCTTTCAGACGATATTAAAATATAATATATTATAGAAGAAATAGCCTGAAATTACGATACCACCAATGGGAGGATAAGTCGAGAAATTCTTGAAACGACGCGTCAGAAACGACCGGGTCCTTCTAGGAGAAAATATCACTGCCTATTAATCAAGCCTTATAGTCAATATTGATGCAATATAGATGGCCGGGCGTCCCTCGACGGTTCAAGGGCCTTATACGTTCCCTCCATCCTAATCCGATTTTTTCGTGATTTCCTAAGGGGGCTTCGCCCCTCCTGCCCCTCCTTCCTTTGTCGCCCTAAATCTCATTGAGTGGCGATGAGTTATGTGGGACAGCGACGAAGTAAAGATGAAGCTCCGTCCTGCAGGCGTGAATTCGCCGCACAGCTGACTGAATCGCGGATCTAGCTGGTCAAATGGCCCTATTCCGTCTAATTCAATATGGGGGGGAAATGTTTTGCTCGATAAGGTAGGGTGTAAAATAATCAAACCAAGGCGATGGAGTTGTTCAATGGCGTTTCAGTAGGCAAAAATCGACATTTCATAACAGTCCCTCAAGGTGTTCGATAAGCTCGACTTGCAGAACTGATACGAACTAAATCACTCGTGACAAAGTTGTGGAAACCCATTTTAAAACGGAATTTAGTGAAAAAACTTGTCTATTTCCACGGAAAATAAAGAGTTACGATGTTAAATTCGAAATTATCAAAAGTGACAGATCTGGTAAATGTTTAAATGAGGATATCCCTCAATACCACTGATAAGTCCATTTCTATAATGCATGGAATTGTCCCTTCAAACCGTTGGAACCAGTAATTCACTTTCTACCTATGACGTCGTTTAGCTTTCTTACAACTGGGTTTTAGTATTAAGTTCTTTGCAATTTGTGACAACGAGAGGTGATGGAAAGAGAGTAGTTACACCTTTAAAGGGGAGAGGTGATTAACCTGCTACACCTAGAGGGTATCCTGGACGCTAATAGCCCAGGAACTTCCCCTTAGATGTAACATTTGCAAAAATCTAGAAGGGGGAACTACTCCTATCCAACACAAATTCAACCTATGAAGCTGGAATTTCATAAGCATGAAACATGACCGGTTTTTGACATGGATATGTCTTTGCTCTGGGGGGGTCAACCAAAAATTTTCGTCACGCAAAAGTTGATGTCACAATTTCTAATGATGTTCACGTACGTAGCCGTTGCTAGGGGAATGGAACTTCCGCAGTTTTCATCGCATTGACTATAAATTTGAGTGAGCTGAATTCCCTTCTCACTCAAATTTGAAGTCTTCTCGCTGTAGGATGTTGAAATTTTACAGGGTGCCTCTCTGGAACGAACTCTGTGCGCGGGAATAGATGAAAATCATTGCTAGCATAGATCGAAAGTTGACAGAATGAAAAGTTTGAGCGCAATATCTCCAAGTTTGGAGTCTTTTTTTATGAATGCAATGATTAAGGGACTTCGGATGTTATATTTCAGTAAACTCTCCACTGCACACAAAGGATCTATTGTGGATTGCCCCCTCGTAGCATTAGCCAAATGAAAAAACGCGGCCGGCCGCTCGTACTTTCTCTCTTATGAGAGAAGAGCTATGAGCATTGAAAATGTCTCAGTACGTTCAATGTTGTTTATTGTTTAAAATAAAATACCAATTAGAAAACATAAACTAATTATTGACACACAATTACTGAATTTTCTGTAAGCAAGTCTCGACGATGCCCAATTCTTCCACGAATATGAATTCACAGGTAGGTAATTTTCTGTTATGGTGCGCGTCTACAATTACTATAACTAAGATTAACTTCTCAACCAAGTGACAACAAAACAAGCGGCATTGTTTACTATATCCATTTATAACATAAATAAATATAAAACTACGACATGAATAGAAGAACAAGTACGAAAGAAATGCGTGATAAATCGAGAGCTTTCCAACGAGTGGAGAACGATTTTTGTCCGTTGAAAACTAAAGAAGTTTCATTTCCCCAGCAACGGCTTGGTTGTACGTGAAAATCAAAATAATCAGTTGCGTGACGTTTTTTTCTTTGCGTAACGAAATTTCCGGTTGACCCGTCGACTAAGATATTTTCAATGTCAAAAGGTTTTCAAAACATCTTTCCCCCAATGCTTTAGCTAACCGAGGAGGAACGACATGAGCTATCTTGGAAATATCAACTAGATATAAGATGTCGTATATAAGGATAGTGTATATTATTCGACCAAGTGCGTCACAGAAGCACATGATATGTTCACCAAGACGCGTCCGTGGTATGGACTCAGGGGCTAATTTCTTTCGTTTTCGACCTAGTACCGTTTTAACATAGATCAATGGGTTGGTGGTCTTTTTTCTTTTTTTTTTTACTCATGGGTATGTCTTTGGGCTGGGGTCTTGAGTTTTTTTTTTATTAATCAATTATTGCATGATGGCTGTTTAAAGTCTCTTTGTTAGTGAGCTAAATTATTATCTTCTGTTCATCCTTGAAAGTTGAGATTTGATAAGGAGACTCCCTGAGATATTAAGAGACGATTGAAATGATTGGCTCATTCCTAATCAGCTTGGACAGTAATTTTTAAAAAGTGAGAAATTCTCGTGTTTAGTCCATTTTTTTGCCAACGTGACTTACTGTAAAAAGTATCCAGATGCCATCGGGAGATGAGAAATTTTACTTTCTTTCCAACGATATATCTATTTTTAAATTTACATTGTAAGTTAGGGGAGAAGTTGCCATTTCAGTGATGTAAGGTTGAAAACACGACAAAAAAACTCAAAAGCGAAAAAACTCCAAAAATCAAGGGTTTAACAAAAAATTGTGAAGAGGAACTTTTTGATGGAAATTAGTTGTCGTTGAATCGAACCCTAAGAAATTAACAATCTTAAGTGTCAACACCCTGAATATATCTTTATTGATTATCAACTGGAGCATACAGAAATGTTTTAACATAATTGCCAGCGACACTAGGCGCGTCAGGGGGGGGGTCTTCTCTCTCATGGAGGACCCTCTTCATTATCTTCCTTGAGCTCCAGCTTGCCGGTAAGCGATCCTTCTCAACAGTCTAGATCCCTATTTGATTATCCTATATTGCTGAGCCTTTGACTCATCCTCTATCCAGATTCCTTGCGGTGTTTCTATCAAAACTGTAAAGCCAAATTTTGGTATAGCCCTCTCAAGGTTAGTTAGAACTCCCGTAAAATCTTGGAGCAATAATTACTTACATTGAATAAACCATCAATCACGACGAAGAAAACACAGCAAAATCATGATATATCGCACCCGTCCTAGAACAAGGGTACAACTCAAAAGTCGCGATTTTTGAGTTAGTTGTGGTTGTGAGAAGTAGAAACGATCTAGTTTGTCTGTAGAAGGTGGAGATATGTGTAGGGCACTCTAATTCCGCTAGAGAGTGCGTGTGTCTTTCTTCTATGGAGGGAGTAACCAATTCACGTCCTAGGAAGAAAGACACAACTCAGTTGAGTTCACGCAGTCTGTGTCTCGTTTTGAGTTGTTTCCTTTTTGTGTGGACAATTTTAACTTGTGTCTTTCTTTTCTGAACATTTTGGATCCTGACTGGTGAGATATCAGTGTTTGAGTTGGAACAACTCAAAAATTCTTAAAAAATCAACAAAACCGTTCCCCCCACTTCCTTCCCACTGGCAAAAAAAAATTTATTCACCATGGGGCGTTAGAGTAATAATGTAGGAAACCAGTTTCGCAAAGATAAATTATGTTCATCGGGTTCCAAAGAACGGGTAGCCAATGGTGTGGAAGGAAAACGTTGAATGCGATTTGCCGAAAATGACAATTTTTGAGTTGTACCCTTATTCCAGGATGGGTGCGATATATATAAGCGCTCTAACTAGGAAAAAAAATATAATGAAGTATTATATATCAAATGTGAATGTCAACCCTAGGAACCCATAGTACCGCGATTCGCAATATCCAACCCCAAACCCTACCTCCATGCACCTCCGGCCCCACCCCAATCAGGCAATTTCCAACATCCATAGACTAAATGTAGGATAAGGGGGGGGGGGGTTGAAATTGATCGCTGGGGGTGGAGGGGGGGACTGTGACGATGTGATGGCATACGCCATCTATCGACATTAGTCACTATCAACCAGTTAGTTGTTCGGAGGTGTGACACTAGGCACATTGGAGATGGATGGACCTCTCTCCTGCGGGGGACTCTCTTCATTCTCATCCTTGAGCTCCAGCTTGACGGTAAGTGATCCTTACGCATATACAATTTCATATAGCATTCTAGTTCCCTATTTGATTATCCTATATTGCTGATACACTGACTGATCCTCTATCCAGATTCCTTGCGGTGTTTTATTAAAACTGTAAAACCAACTTTTGTTATAGCCCTCTCAAGATTAGTTAGAGCTCTAATGAAATCTTGGAGCAATAATTGCTTTCAATCCATAATCCATCAATTAGTGCCTTTAATATCTGTGTACTATCTGTCTCCTTATTCCTCGACAGTAAGAACTAGGTACCTTTTTGGGACTATTCCCATAATAAAAATTATCATAGCAGGCAGTCAGCTTGTTACATGGTAGCAGAGTGTGGTTACGATCCACGGATCTCTGGGTTATGGGTCCAGCATGCTTCCACTGAGCAACTCTGCAGACTAGGCTGCCAGATAAGACAACCAGATGTGCTAGCCCCAAAACTTAACGGCAAACTAAAGGCAACCAAAATCCCAAAACTATATAAACCAAAAATTAAACAAACCTCAAACAAACCCCTTCTCATCAGTCTAATTTCTCATATAATTCTAGATCCCTATTTGATTATCCTATTAGCACTATATTGCTGATCCTTTGACTCATCCTCTATCCAGATTCCTTGCGGTGTTTCTATTAATACTGTAAAACCAACTTTTGGTAAAGCCTTCTCACGGTTAGTTAGAACTCCCGTAAAATCTTGGAGCAATAATTGCTTTCATTGAATAAACCATCAATCTTTAAACATCAAGCCTGTATTATCTGTGTACTATCTGTCTCCTTATTCCTTGATATTAAGAAATAAGTATCTCTTTGGTACTATTCCCATAATAAAAATTATCATAGCAGGCCTGTTACAAGTTCAAGCAAACTGGTTATTTCCCTCATTAATATAATAACTGTGAGTTTACGTAACAGCAGCACCTCCTCAATGCCGATTAAGTTGAAAGTTTATTTGAGGACTCTCCAAAGCACGTGTAAGCTTCTCTTTTCCCAGCGAGGCGTTATGTATAGAGCAATTTAAACTGCGGAGAAGAGCTTTGGGAGGAGCAGGAAGAAAGTCAGACTATGCATGAGCGGATTCCCATTAAAAGTTTTGAATCGAATGGTAAACTTTGTAGGACACATGGGGGCCCCGAAGGGGTTTTCAGTTCACCTACCCTCTAATTGCTGAGTGTTGAATCAGGAACCGTCCAGACACACTTGTATCGCTCCAATTCCGAAAACCAATCAGAGACCCGGGAGAAAATGGCTGCGGATGGCTGTTTGGCTCCGGCTGGGTCAATAGATTTTAATCGCTCGGATTTTGCGAATGACTCGTAGATCAGAGGTGGACCCAAAAACGTGTGCCAGATAGGGTGGGCAGTATAACTTTCTCACTTACTTTAACAAGAAAATTTAAAAGGGTGGTCTGAGTTAAGCGTCCCATGTGACTTGGGTTGCCATTTCGGTACCTATAGCTGTTTGGATAACATTCTGTTTCTCAAGTTTGAAAGAAAACTTCTATAATAATCAGGTGGATAGATAGATAGATAAGTAGATAATTTTATTTGTATTCCTCTTGAAAAGATTGTTACAAGAGTTAGGGCATTTGATAATAAACAATACGTGTAGAAAGAGCACACATGTGAACATAATATGGAATAGTAAACATAATATCATCAGTGAAGCAGGAAAATAGAAAAAAACGACTGCCAAGTTGGGTGAGCAGTAAAGTTTCCTCACATATTGTAACTTGGACGTATAGAATTAGTTGAAGAACAAAGTAAAAGTCGAAATGATTGAATGAAATTTATAGGGAACATCTAGGAGCTAAACCGCACAATCCTTGAAAATTCCATTAAAATCGGTTCATTAGTCTCGGAGTTTTGTCTGAGTCGATCAATTTTAGTTTTGCGCACGCGCTATAGTCATTACTCCTTCAATCGCGATATAATTCATAGGGAAGTTTTTTGGAACATATACCAATCTACTCCCCGAATTTGAACGAAATGGACCAATAGATGATGAGAAATCGATGTTATAATAAATTAATGTTTGCGCATGCGCATAGACTACTATTTATGTGATGACAATGAAAGTTATAGGGGATCGTCTGGAAGCTACCCCGCACAACCCGTGAAAATTTCATCAAAATCGTTCCGTTAGACACGGGGTTTTGCCTGTGTCAAAGGATATTAGTTTTGCGTATGCGCAATGATTATTACTGTACCAATCGCGAAATAATTTATAGGGCATTTTTCTGGAACATATACCCAATCACCTACCGAGATTGAACGAAATCGTACCAACAGATGGTAAGAAATCGACGTAATGAGAAATTCACTTTTGCGCATGCGCATAGGCTACTGTTGATTCAACGGCATTGAAAATTACATGAGACCATCTAAGAGCTACCCCGCACAATCCCTGAAAATTTCATCAAAATCGGACTGAAACTTGGGCGTGAGCGAAGTTATGGGCTTGAAAAGGATTTACCACAGACAGACACGGAACCAAAATTGATCAGCAAGCTCTGAAACGCGAAAAGCAAGTGGAAATTTTGATTTTGGAGGACAAGAATTTATTTACTTCATTCACGAACACAAAACTTCCCTTCCTTCGGTAGTGAGGAAGCAATAAAATAAAAACTTTTTTCTTATAAATAAAGGGTGTCACAAAAGTATCCCCCCTCCCTAACTTTTTTCCACAATTTTTAAGATATCGTAGTGATACTTGGAGAGCGTTTTTGGGGTGTCTGATACCAAGATTTAAGCAAATAAAAATCAGGAAAAAATCCAAAAGTTTTTGAACTATCCAAAGGAGGAGTATTGAGTACTCCGAAACGAAATTTTATATTTTTTGCCGAGAGTCACCTCATTTTAAAGATTTTATCATTTAATAATGATTAACAGGACGTTTCCATTTATTTCCGACCGTCACGTCACGGCGAAAATATTGATTTTCACATACAACTAATTCGTTATTGCGCGAGAGTTACAATGCGTGTAACTCCCTTAGTTTTCATAGCAGGAAAATCGTTCGCCACTTTTTGGAATGCTCTCATTTTATCACAACATCTCATGATTCCTAAGCCTCTGTAGTGTCAAGGAAAACTGATTTATTACGCTGCAGTAAACTACTTAATATTGCTAAGTAACCATAACTAATAATGGGTAAAATTAATCATTATTAAATTATCTGACTGTAGATCCGTAGGTCCACCGTCCGTTTTTTTTTTTTTTTTTTTTTCTTATTTTTTTAGTGCTGACCACGATGGCGAAACCATAATAGTGATATATTCTGTTCTAGGGTTAGAGCTGATTAACAATGAAGATGCGCGATTTTTTCTAAAGATAGGTACTTTGAGATCTATCTGAAGCCTTCGACGGGAGTTTTGTAAAAAATAGAAAAAACTGTATTGGCCAGCACTTTTTGAGCAAATTAAATTGGTCCGATTTCAAAAAATATGTTCAAAAAATCACTAAAACTTGCTAAAAACGGCCAAAAATCTTTAAATTTCTGATTTTCAGTAGAAATTCGGAAACAAAATTAACAGCGATTAAATAGAACATTAAAAATTTGTGCACAAAATTGTACCGAAAAACATACTTAAATGTAACCAATATTTGCAGACAAATCTATAACAGCTGCAAAAAAATCTAAAAATCCAAATTCTTTGTTAGATCGCCAAATTGTATTTAGTATGAGTATTTTGCCAAAAAATTGGTTTTTATCAATTTCTTTGTACTCAAATTGCTCAAATTTCAATACAATGCAACATATTATAATACGATGAGTAATTTCAGAAAATTTGCTCATACGGTTATGCTGCATGACTGGAACTTGTTTTATTAACCGATAAATTAATTCCAGTTGTGAA
The DNA here is from genome assembly GCA_030762985.1 of Adelphocoris suturalis. NCBI lineage: Eukaryota > Metazoa > Arthropoda > Insecta > Hemiptera > Miridae > Adelphocoris > Adelphocoris suturalis. Next base: position 86,907,952 of record CM061044.1, read on the forward strand.
CTGCCCTTGTCTCAACTCTTCCTTGCACTAATGGAGAGGGAGGTTGGCTGTACGTAATGTACCTAACTCAGATGGCCCCAAGAGGGAGCCTCTACTTTTCCTCTCGAGAAAAATGCTAATTACGTCAGCGTTAGCTGTTTTTTCAACTGGACCGTTTTGCTTTGATAATGACGGCAGATTGCGGAGGAGAGTGTTGCAGAGGAGTGGTGGTGGTGGTGGTGGTGGTGGTGGAGGGGGACTCTGCCTTTACTACACTAGTAACTTCTTATGTACAGAGAAAGAAGCATTTACCAGCTGCTCCCTCATCTACTCCGATTACTTTGGAGCCACCTGAATCTCCAGAGTTTTTCTTTGCCTTACAGCCCCTTCCTCCTCCCTTTACATCATTTACTGTTGTGGGACGTCCCACAGTGCGTCAATAGTAGGGTTGGAGTTGACGAAATTCTGTTCTTGATGGATTTTTATAAGAAATTGCTTGAATATCGGTTCCGAATCTGTCATTTTATAGAATATTAAACGCGATTGCTTTAGAAAATATAATTGAGGTTACTTACATTGAAGCAGGTATGATCAGTCACATTAGTACTTATCACACTGCCGTGCTATTCATTGAAAACATCACAATTGATGCTAATTGGGGGAAGAATGTGTAACATTCTTTATTAGCGAATTTTCGTTAAAAAAAAAAATAATAATAATAAAAAATGAAGCTATTGCAATGGCTCCAAAAATATTAAAATAAAAATTTTTGAAAAATTTCTTCATTGAATTCCGTTTCGGGACATTATGAAACGAATCCAAGAGTTTAACATTTTTTCACATGTGTATATGAACATATATATTGTTAGTTAGGTATGTTAGATGAAAATAATCTGAAAGGAGATTCTAATGAAGGAACAGGATCATGGATATTGGAATGTGACCTTTGTTTGTTTGATTTGGTGTCCGGACACTTGGAAAATATTTCTGGAGCTGACGTCATCGTTCTCGAGCATGGCGCCTGGAGGGGGAAGGGCGCGTTGGTTGGTCCTTCCCGGCAGTTAAACGAGACGAGGCGGCCAGTTTCGGTCAGTGAAATACTTTCCGAGCGTTTTGTGCTTTGTTTGGTTAAAGTTTTTCTTACATCAGAAGTGGGATTCCTTGCCCTTACTCTGACGAGAAATCATACTTTTATGTGAGTGTTCCATCAAGTGCAAGTGCGTTTATCAAAAGACGAAGGTTCTCACCAACACTTGAAGATGGATGACGATTCAGGTAACGATGTGAATGAGCCAGTTATTGGTAAGTCGAATATTGCTTCTACTTCTGACCTTACTACATCCTCAATATTGATGGAATTAATGAAGGCGATTGGTTCAAGACAAGCAACGACCAAATCGAGTTGCCTGTATTTAATCCGAAACACGGGGATTCGCGAAAGTGGATTCGGGAGGTCGAGAACATTAAAAGGGAATTGTGTTTAAGTAGTGTTCGTGTGCTATCCCTTGTCGGTCGAGCCTTACTCCATCATTCCCGAGATTGGTTTGACAGATGGGACCCCGAAGTTCGTGATTGGGATAACTTCAAAACCGATTTTATCGAGGCATTCCCTCTACAAAAGAATTTGGGTCAGCTGTTGGAGGAAGCGGTATTGTTAACGTCAGATAGTCATAACTCTTATGAAGGCTACGTTCATGAAAAAACCGCCTTACTAAAAAAATTGCGTGCGTCATGGTCGGAAAAGGATTTGACAGAAATAATAATTCACGGTATCGGTAATGCAGATGTTCGAGCCGCTACAACTTCTCATGGGTGTGAAACTGTTGGGAACTTATTGGCATGTCTTTCTTCGTTTCCCAAATCAAGGGTTCTCAAACGCGACGGCGATGGTTTTACCCGAGGGGAAGACGGTATTTCCGGATTGGGTCATTCAGGCAAGCGTTTCCGTCCAGAAGACAGGACAGTCGGAGTCAAAACATGTTACGTTTGTCAGTCACCCTACCATTTCAAGCGTGATTGTCCCTCAGCGGGAGCCAAGGGCAGTTCCCGCCCTTCGTCGTTTTCTCCATCGCCCGCAGGGATGCATGGTAGTAGCGGATCTTCACTTTCACTTATGAGGGGTCGTGAACCCCACAAGCAGGATTCACAACACGACCCAATAACTTCCACTAATTCGCAGTTAAAGTTTTCAACACAGTGCGAATTTTGCCTCAAATTAGGTCACAGTATTGACTCATGTTTTACCAAAAGGCGTATTGATGAAAGAAAAAAAATAAATTGTGTAAGATCCGGCATGAATTCTCCGTTCACTGAAGTAATTATTGATGGGAAAATGTTTTCTGCATTCATTGATCCTGGATCAGATATATCATTGTGTATAAATAAATATTATTCATTTTTTAAAGATAAAATGTCGCCATGTTCCATTTTTCTTAAAGGTATAACTTCGGAGAAAATCCATTCCACTTCGTATTTTATGGCTAACACAGTTGTCACAGGCCAAACATTAATGATTAAGTATTTCATAGTTCCTGACGATGCCCTGGATTGTGATGTGTTTGTTGGTCGTGATATTTATAAAGATCCATCTTTAGTAGCCATTACTGACCATAATGGAACATTTATCTCACGTAGGGAACTGCCTGGAATTTACAGAATCTCGGAAGCTGATTTCTCAAGTAATTATGAAATTGATGTCCCGTTAGACTACCGTAATCAAGTTATTTCTCTACTCGAAAATTACAAGGAAATCATTACAACGGGTTATAAGGTGGGACAGGTGAATTCAGGTACACTTCATATTCGTTTAGAAAAGGAAATTATTGTAAATCGTAACCCATATAGACTCTCAATTGAAGAGCGAGGTGCGCTTCGTGATATGGGTGATTCTCAGAAAAAGTGCAAAAACCGTGTCTCCGCTGCATTGCTTCCAATGGACGAGTAGTGGTCACTTTGTTTTTCATCCATTACATTCATTCCGTTACCCTCTAACACGTTGAACACAAAAACAGCGACTTTTCGCGATAAAATGTACTTTTTTATTAGCTTAAAAACCTAAATTCTCACTACCACCACATGTCTCCCGACACGTTTTTGAATTTCAGCAGCCAATTGAACCACGTTATTCGAAGTTTTTCAAAAAATGGCTTTCCATAATTAAAAGCAGATAGTTGAAAATGTTCAGAATTTTTATTTTTCAAGCACTCACCCACATTTAAATGATTTACATTACTCAGAACTTTGTCTCCAATTTTTTTATCATTACCGCCACACTATCCGGTTTTCACCACCTACGATATTGGAAGGGAAATTTGAAGAAAAAATAGCCCCTTGTACCAAGTGGCAGCCCTGCAGAGATCGTTGAACCCTCTCTCGGCAGTCCACCCCCCAGTCCAGCTTCAGGAGCCTCGCAGGAAGGATGTCAGCTTGGTGAGTATTTTTTTTCTTCTCATTACCGCCCCTCAATGGTTCTCATGTATACCTGCGTATGCTGTTTCTTTTAAACACGTATAAAGATTCTACATAAAAACCACAATGAAACGCCGTTTCGTTTTTCAAAATAGCATTATAACTTTTCGAATGGCATGCTTTCAAAGTCTGAATCCTCACTACCACTCCTGAAATCGTCTCATTACCACCACATTTTCGTTTTGTGGCGGAGATGAGATAAAGGTGTGGTAGTGAGAATATTAGGTGATTTCCGTTTAAAATATCAAGTTTGCTTGTTGAAATTGTTTCTTGACACTCATCAGTGAGTCCTTTTGCATAAGCCAAGCTGCAGTTGTGATTCTGGCTCACACAGAATGGCAGCTGGTTATGGTATATAATACTTCAGTAATAACTTTCTCAACTTCTTTCTCCCATCCCCAAGGGTACTCATTTGACATTGGATTTTCCCTTTTCAGATCTTCACTATAATGGCCCCAAGGAGAAAATACACTGCTGAAGAAGCAAAAGAAAGAAGGAAGGAGAGAGACAGGAAGAGGAAGGAAGAGCGGAAGAACAACCCCGATATCAGAAGAGCCTATCTCGAGCAAGAGAAACAGAGATATCTGAGAAGAAAAGCTGAAGGTAAGATAAAACTTATTTCTGATTTATCTGCCAGGCGTCAAAGAGCTGAGCGAAAACGCTGGAGAGCCAACTCCAGCAATTATTATTCAAAGAAAAGAGCGTTGAATACGAATGTAAGAAATCTTCTCAGCCTGACTCCTTCATCAACTCCTGAACATAGTCCTCAGCTCCTGCTTCCTCCGCCACAGCAAGAGGTTGTTCCCGTTATTGTAGGTCGTGCTGGAAGCAGTAGAAGAGATGCGGGACATAAAATTATTTTGCGGAACAGGTCAAAAACTGTGAGGAAATTGGAATTTGAGAAAAAAAATAGAGCTACTTCAGAAAAAATAGCGGGCCGCTGGAAGCAGACGTTTTATCGTCTGAAGAAGAAACTTCTAGCCATCCAAAAGGGGAGTGTCCCTCTAAGCCCCAGAAAAAGTCTTTGTTGATACCAACACTGAAAAATACTATGAAGATGCATCAGGCATCCTGGAATTCGTCCTTCCAGCAGATTCAAAGCAACGCCTCATCCTGCGTACGTTGCAAACCTGGAGAAATGTGCTCACATTTTTCAATTTCTCCCCCATTTTGCCTCAGTCGCCAGTCAGATCTTGGAGGTACATCAACTAGCAACATCAGCAGCATGGATACTGAAGAAGGAGCCATTCCATCAACTAGCACCACTGCTGATGATAATATTTCCTTGCCTCGCACCCCACATAAAATAACCCCCCTTTTTACCATAAACAATGTAAAAGAAGCAGACTGGGTCGCCGCGCTCTATGAAGACGAAAACTGGTACCCGGGAATTGTTGAACATTTAGAAGATGGAGAGGCACTCGTCAACTTCATGGTCAGATCTGGGTCAAATAAACTGTTCAAATGGCCACATCCACCCCAGAGACAGAAGCTGAAAGTGGACGAACTTCTCTACAAAATCACGAAACCTCCAACACCCGTCACATCACGGCTCTCCAAGTTAGAGGAATATGATTATATTGAGATGTTAAAGACCCATGTCTGAACTTGTGCGCTCCATTTTTTAACATGTATCATGTTTTAGCCCTGGGGTCCTAGCAATTTTTGCGAGTCAATTTTTTTCCGCGCACGAAACATATAGTGTTACAGTGATTTCCGCCTACAACCGAGTCGTTGCTAGGGAAATGGTACTTCGTCGTTTTTCATCCCACAAAATTCGTTGACCATTCGTTCGAAAGCTCTCGATTTATCCAACAATATTATGTTAACTACGGCGAAGTGCGTGTCCAACAAACTGAGTTATGAGCATGGTTATATAAATAATTGTTTACACACAGGTGATCATTCTCAATAATTGATATTGTGAACATGATTGCAACCGCTTGTTAATTTCTGATGTTTTCATAGAATTTCGAATCAATATCGAGGAGAAAACATGATACATGGTTGAAATTTTTGGTTCTAGAACAGAAATTTATGTCTTTGCTATGGCACATAAACTAAAAAAATTTGAACCACCCTAATGTTTCATGTTCAGGAAATTCATTAAGAACCAATGGTTAAAACAGATATATCCGGGGTTCAGGGGTTTGTGTTACCAATTCCTACACTATGGAGGTACCTACCATGTGTTAATAATCAAAAGAGGAGTGTGCATCGGTCATTTTTTTCAATTCTTTTGTACATTCCTGTACAATTTATACCAGTTTTTCATTAACCTTTTGGGCAATTTGTAATCAACCCTAGTTAATTTCCTCGTTGAGTTCCTTGTTTGGTAATGGGTAAATAGAAATGCGAAGTTATATGGATGAGTTTGTTAAAAAATTGATGATTTATTGAAGTTGTAGGTAGACTGATTTTTTTTTTTAACTACCTACATAGTTATCAGTCGGAAAATGGCAAGTTTGCATTTTAAAATGTTTGTGTTCAAGTCTTACAAGACGTTTCTAGTCTTTATCTTCTAGTAATGAGTCCAAATAGTAGTAAGTTTACCAAATAAGTAGTATGATGTATTTTAGTTTCATTGTGATATGACTCATGACGCGTATTGCTATTATTCGTATTCAAATTTTTAAAGACTGATTTTTCAAGTCCTGCCAAGTACAATGTCTTCCATGTCAGTACCTACCTCTCCTTGAGTTTATTTTGTGAGAAAAATCCGTGCCTTGATATAAGTACCTAATTATTTGCTACTTAGTACATCTTTACTATTTTTGTGCGCGTTTTTCAAAGTTTTTATTAAAGTTTTTTAAATTTCAGCTGTTTCAATCTTTTCTTCCCTTCCCCTTAAGTTCTACGATTATTCTGCGATAGATACATCAGAACAACGATTTCAATGTTCAAATTAGGTTTCTCCTTCATATCTTCAACTTGACATGTAGAGTCTATGCTGGAAGAGCATATTGAATAATATACAGAATCCAGAAGCAGCTCTCAATTCACTTGTAAGTTAGCAATTTCTCATTACCGCTTCTATATCTCATTACCGCCCCGCAGTTAAAACGTGTGTTATCATTACCGCCACATCCAAAATTTCAAAATTTGGAGTTTTCTGCTCAAAATTTGTTCTTGACCTCAAAACTGGGTTTCAAATTATTGTTTAGTTCCTCTAGATCACGTATGAATTTTTATGGATTTTTTGGAAATGGTTCACAGGACCAATTTTCTGAAGATCCGTTTTTGCACTTTTTCTGAGAAACACCCATATAATTGATGAGCTGCTTCAGAATAATATTATTAGGGAAAGTGAATCTCCATTTGCAAGTCCTGTCCTGTTGGTAAAAAAGAAAGATGGCAGTTACCGCATGGTCGTAGATTATCGTGAGCTAAACCGCCATACATTAAAAAATCCGTTTCCTATTCCTCGGATAGATGATCAGCTAGATCGATTAGGAAAGGGGACAGTGTTCACATCTTTGGACATGTCTTCAGGCTTTTACCAAATCCCAGTGCATGAAGATTCAATTCATAAAACTGCCTTCATCACACCAGATTCCAAGTATGAGTTTTTACGAATGCCAATGGGGTTAGCAAATTCACCTTCAGTGTTTCAGTCTGCTATTAATAAAGCACTTGGGCATCTACGTCATACTATTGCCTTGGTTTATCTCGACGATTTATTGATCCCTTCTGTAACTCACGAGGAAGGGCTAACACATCTAAAACAAGTATTGGACGCATTGAAGTCCGCCGGATTTTCTCTGAACATTCATAAGTGCAAATTTTTACAGCCAACGATCGACTACCTGGGATTTAAAATATCAGCAGCAGGTATAGGACCTGGGGAACGCAAAGTTCAAGCCTTGGTTGATTCACCCATCCCTACTAATGTAAAACAAGTGAGACAATTTATGGGTCTGGCAAATTTTTTTAGAAAATTTATACCAGAATATTCTAGTCGCACAGCGTGTATAACTCTGCTCACAAAAAAGGATGTTCCGTTCCTATGGGGTCATGAGCAGGAGGCAGCTCGCCAATACATCATTGCCCGTCTGACTGATAAACCTCTACTCGCTGTGTTTGATCCTTTGTGCCCCACAGAATTACATACAGATGCAAGCAGTATTGGATATGGTAGTGTGTTACTTCAGCGTCAAGGAGGTCAGATGCGAGTCATTGGTTATTTCAGTAAGCGTACTACTAAGGAAGAGGCCAACTATCATTCATATGAGTTGGAGACTTTGTCCATTGTGAATAGTTTAAAACACTTTCGTGTATACCTTCTGGGAATAAAATTCAAGTTAGTAACAGATTGCAATGCAGTAAAATCTTCAGCAACAAAGAAAGATTTGATCCCTCTTATTGCTCGCTGGTGGGTGTATTTACAAGATTTTGACTTTGATATTGTTTACCGGAAGGGCTGCTCAATGGCCCATGTTGATTATTTCAGTCGAAACATACCGGAAATGCCGAAAACTCGACGGGTAACGGAACAAAACAAATGGCTGTACATGGAACAAAAGGGTAATGCAGAAGTACGAGATATGTTGACTGCATTGAAAGAAGGCAGTTTAGACAAAAAACAATTTGCTGAGAAAAATGGACTACTTTATCGTAGAGTTATGGGGCCAAATAACTGTGAAGTCTTGCGTTGGTTTGTTCCTCGACAAAGTAGGCTAGGATTGATGAGAATTTTTCACGATGAACAATGCCATATTGGCCCTGATAAAACATTAGCATCAATAGCTGATCATTTTTGGTTTCCTGGCATGAGGAGGTTCGTGAACAAATACGTTCGTCATTGCGTAATATGTGCATTGTATAAAACACGAACTGGTCCATTACAAGGATTCATACAACCAGTGGAAAAACCCACTCATCCTTTCCATACACTGCACGTCGATTGCTTAGGACCACTTCCAGCTACATCCCAGGGCCACAAATACGTACTCATTGCTGTTGATTCCTTCACAAAGTACTGCATTCTGAGGCCAATTCATTCAGTTACTACAGCTGATACAAAGAACGAATTTTTTTTAATTTTGGGACTTTTCGGAACACCTAAATTAGTGGTGACAGATGCAGGTTCGAATTTCAGAAATACTATCTTTCCAAAATTTTTACAGTCACTGAATATTGAGCACCATTGGGTTACACCCGATCTTCATCGAGGGAATGGACAGGCTGAGCGTTACATGCGAACAGTTATGAATTTGATGCGTGTGGAAACAAAAGTGAAGTCAGAATGGTCGAGTGGTCTCTGGAAAATTCAGTTGGTGCTAAACAGTACCATTCATAAATCAACGCAGAGAACACCCCTGTCATTACTCATAGGCTCGAACAACTCAACCCCATTAATTCAGGCTTTATTGAAAGATTTGGATGAAGATATGACCCCTTTGCGTAATAGGAAACTGGATAGGGAGCAGGTAGCAAAAAGATTAAATGATCCATCTACCTTTCCAGATGTGAATTCAAAGCGGCGTAACACCTCTCACTACGCAGTTGGTGATTTCGTGGTAGTACACAGAGACTCAACTATGCACAAAAGCAAGCTAAACTATTGTTTGTTAGGCCCATATGAGATAACCAAGTGCTTAGGAAATGGGAAATATGAGTTAAAAAAAGTTGGGTCCAACATCATTTCGAAAGCTGATAAAGAACAACTTCGACGGTGGCCAACCAGTTGGTCATTGTATTGTGACATGGAAGATCTTCTCATAACCCTGGACGAAGATTGCACTGAAACAGATTTATCTGCCACAGACACGTCATTGCCGAGTACTTCAGCGGAAAGGTTTTCTGATGAAGATTGTGATAATTAGTGCACAGGAATCAAGTGTGTGTTACTGCCAAATTTTTGTGTGTTTTACTCCCTTTTTTTTTTACACATTATTGTTTTGCTATTATGATACAAATATTTCTTGTGCCTCGCTGCTCATGGCGTTTCAGGATGATTAACAAGTTGATATTATTGCACGAACTTTTGTTTTTCCATTTTCCCTTTTGTTTGGTTTTGAATGGTTTTCAGGCTGGCGTTTGGCCAGGAGGCAGTAAGACTTTGTAGGAGCAGTAAGACCTGTGTTTGTTGTATATGTGGGGCTGGCGGTTGGCCAGGAGGCAGTAAGACTTTGTAGGAGCAGTAAGACCTGTGTGTTTGTTGTATATGTTGGGCTGGCGGTTGGCCAGGAGGCAGTAAGACTTTGTAGGAGCAGTAAGACCTGTGTATTTGTTGTATATGTTGGGCTGGCGGTTGGCCAGGAGGCAGTAAGACTTTGTAGGAGCAGTAAGACCTGTGTATTTGTTGTATATGTTGGGCTGGCGGTTGGCCAGGAGTTGTTCAGACTATGTAGGAGAAGAACGACAGACCTGTGTGTATGAATACTTTATTTCATTGTAGCGCTTCGAGAGCGAAGCTTACATCAGGATTGGCCGTGTTAGTTATGTTAGATGAAAATAATCTGAAAGGAGATTCTAATGAAGGAACAGGATCATGGATATTGGAATGTGACCTTTGTTTGTTTGATTTGGTGTCCGGACACTTGGAAAATATTTCTGGAGCTGACGTCATCGTTCTCGAGCATGGCGCCTGGAGGGGGAAGGGCGCGTTGGTTGGTCCTTCCCGGCAGTTAAATGAGACGAGGCGGCCAGTTTCGGTCAGTGAAATACTTTCCGAGCGTTTTGTGCTTTGTTTGGTTAAAGTTTTTCTTACAATATACATACGTGCGTGTGTGTGTGTGTGTTTTATATGTGTGAAAAGCGTTGAACTTATAATTACTTGAATAATGTCTCAAAAATTATTTCAATGAAGACAATTTTCGAAAATTTTGATTTTAAAATTTTTGGAGCAATTGCAACAGCTTCATTTTCTACGAAAATTCGCTAAAAAGTAACATAATATGATACGATAATCTTCGAAAATTCGATCATAAAGTTATGCTCCATGACAGAAACTTGTATTTTATTGTATTTTTGTTTTCATTTATTGATTTATTTATCATTCATTTTCTTCGAAAATTTGCTAAGTCGGAAGTTATTTACAGCGTATCTAGTCTATTTCCACGAAATGAAGGGTTACAATGTTCGATCAATTTCGAAGGTTGGGCCATCAATGTCATCATTATCAGAAAGAACAATAACTTGGTACTTACTAGGTAACAAATTTATTCGTGAATTCGTGGAAATAGACAGTGAATCTTCATTGAAGATAAAATGCGTGTTGTTACTAACGAACTTTGAAAGCTCCGAAACCAATTCTTTTCCGTTTCAATCGTCAGTGTTGAGATTCGGAATGGACTTCTGATTATGCAATCCTTTCGTCTTTATCGTCTATTGAATTTGCTTTGTTTAAGAAAAGCATTTTTGATGACTAGGCATGAGATCAATGAAGTACCTGCTTTCGATAGTCAAACTCATTACAATAGTAACTCACCTTTCTTAGAGCGTTATCGCGTTCAAGTTTAGTCATCGAGTCGTCACTTTCAAGTAAAATTGTGTAACCACTTCGGCTGCCCTCTGCATGATTTGTTTTAGCGTGGAATACGTTTTTACTGAGACCTAAAAGTTCTTTGCTATTCAAGACTAAAGTAGCGGCACACGTAGAAACGAATCATGAAGTCTAGATCCGCCTAGATCAGCTGAGTTCTTTAGTATTCAACTTATGAAGCTGAAATTTCGAATGAAGGCCACTTGGGACATCTAGAAACGAATGGTAAACTCTGAAGCTCCCCAGATCAGCTGAGTTAAGTTGTTTGATATTCAATATATGAAGATGAAATTTGGAATGGAGGTGGATAGTAGGTGGATGTTGAAATTTTTTCTAAAAATATCAAAACAACAAATCAAAACTTAGTAATACGGCAGATCGAAAAGGAAAGAAATTAGAGGCCACATCAGCTTTTCAGTGATCCTCCGAACCTAGTAATTGTTTTTGAGGTGTCCCGAACGACCTCCAGTAAATGTAAGCAACATCATTAGGAAACAAATTAGGAAAGAAAAACACGACGATTAGGAAAGAAATTACCCTTCGAGTTTCCAAAACGGACAAGAATAACTCAAGAACTGAGAATATTACAGATACCTACATAAAATAACTAGGGGGTTCGGAGAGAGTAACGCTTAGACCACCGAGAAGTTTCAACGACCCTCTGTTTGCGCGCAAATTGAAAAGAACCAGAACTTTTTGATCAAACTCTACATACACATATCGAAAAGCGTTAAACTCAAGGAATTCAAAACGAATTTCCATGAAGGAAATTTTGGATTCATTGCAAAAGCTTAATTTGCTTAGAAAATTGGCTAAGGGCCGGTTTATCAATCACATTTATCCAATGGATAAGGGGGATTTATCTAAGGTATAGCGTTATCCTCCAGATAACACGATATGGGGTGTTTATCAATCCCTAGTTAAACCTTATCTGGCGTTTAAATTTATCTGGTCCCTGGATGGCTGGATAACTATTATAACTGGAGGTTAATGAGATATCTAGAGCTTTCTAACCTCAAACAAGTTTATTTATTTACAAAAATCGTATTTGAATCAAGTTTGATTGTCTTTATTTTTGTACCTTCCATTGGATATATTTGGGAATTTGTCTTCAAACAGCAGCAACGGCGAAGATTTTATCGTAGCATAATTCGTTGAATGGAAAAGAAGACCGTATATAGTAAGACCCCATGTAGATCACCTACTAAAATGGGTCGAGTGCACATTTTTGAGGTTTTGGTTGTACAAAGATACCGTTCTTTACTTTATAACACATTTCAAAGATGAAATTAAGTCCACAACTTACTGATCACAATAATTCAGGTTGCAAGATCGCAACTCATACTGGTATTTCTCTCTCTACAAATGAAGCAACAGCAAAAATATGGTGTCTTTTGTCTTATTATTTGCCGAGCTAATACTGTCGATGATGACACTGTTGTTTTGTGGACGTCAGACGGTTCTTCTAATGGTCGATCCATGAAGAAAATGTACCTCCTACTCTACTCTGTGGTAGTTCCATGTGTAAATCGCCCTTATTTTGTCGCCTGCGGACACCAATGAGGATGCTAACGGCGCTATCTGCCAAACAGAATTTATCTGAAGGATAATTTTATCCTCTAGGTATTTCGGCATTGATAAACGACTCACATTCTTTATCTGGAGTATAGCGCTATACTCGGTATAGCTATCCTGCAGTTAATGTAGATAATTGATAAACCGGCCCTAAAACGTTCCGACCTAGGTAGACTCGGAAGTGATTAACCTTCTGTTGTTGGAATAGTAATAATAATTTAATTAAGAGTAATAAATTAAGAGTAAATTTAATTAAGTAAGTATTTACTAATAAATAATATAATAAATTAATATAATTGAGGTAGGTGATTACTTACCTATGCTTCACAAGTCCAATAACTAATTTTGTTCTTACTCATCTTGAAATGCAGATCTTTGGAATGGGACTCCGTTGAGCGTAGTGTAGAATTATCAGATGGAAAAACACGAATGGAGGACTTGAGGGAGGACAAAACATCCAGATGGAGGATAAATGTTTCAAGATTGAAAAAATCATAAATAACTTCAAATGTATTCAAAAAAATATAAAACCAATATTAAAGAACTTTTAAAGCAAACTTATCAAAAATATAAGTACCTAACTATCTTTGATTTGATTCTCATTTCTCATTAACACAGCCACAATGTGCCACAGCGGAGTGTGGCAGGGTACAGCTGGTCATTTAATAAATTAATGTAACTGAAGAACCTACGCTTCACAAGCCCAATAGGATACAGAAGTTATAATAAACTCGATTTTGGGAAGTCAGAATTCCATTTGAATTATATTATCAGCTGATACAATTGTCATAGTTTCAAGGCGATTTTTGATATGTTTTACTGATCACGATTCACTCCCGGGTTGATGTTTTCTTTTCTTGTCAATGCTTCAGCCCTTAGGGCAAGCAAACGAATAAACGCATAGCAACCGGGGAGGTTTCGTTCGATTCTTTGGGCGGATGTTAATAAATGAAACTCAAAAAATCATCGCTGTTACAAAGAAAGATTTCAAGATCTCGATTTTTGAATATTTAAGCCCTGTCCTATTTCGAGTTGCCACAACCTATACTTCTATAATTATATACGCATGTTTATATTTCTCGATTTGAGCTCCTATCTATTTAAATAGTTATTGCCGCAATAATATCATTATCTAAGTACGTACGAAAAGTCGAGAGGATATGTTATTAAATATGTGTAGGAAAAGCATTGGTGTTAACACACAAATATGACCTAGAAAAAAACATATATTCATGCTTCGAAGGGACGCTGTACTCACCTCATGGTGCCGCGGTGTATTATATGGGTATAACACGTAAAAGTAATAAATATCCATTCTCCTACACCCCTCTGCTACGCCCCTGGTCACTCCAGCCACCACAAGGTGCCGCGGCGCCTCCTCTCACTCCACCCCCCGCTCACCCCCTCACCACCCACCGTGACCCCCTGCCAAGCGTGCCAGGCGTGCGTGCGTAAGTAACACTCAAAGCCTCGAAAAAGACACTTTTTCTCCCGTTTTTGGCCCATAGCATCTATGCGAGTTAAGCGATCGGGATGGTTAAACGTTAGGACCAACTAGACCCCAAATGGAGTCTATGTGCGAAAGAACGGGGTTTTTAAGTAAATTCTTAGGCCTTTTATGATTTCAAATTTGGATTCTACGCACCTTGAAACGTAAATTGACAAAGTTTGAGGGGGGGTTATGAAAATTTTTTGCTACACGATCACGTAGGCTTATTATTGGAAATAATAAACCAAAAATCGGACGCTGTGAGTCGAGAAGCAGAGGCAAAAACTAATTTTAAAAATTATACTTACAGTGATAAGTTTGATGCATTCAGCACAGTAGGTAATTGATATGCATATGATTGATAGCAGATACGATTTATCCATCTGACATGCATTTTCTACTATGTTCAATAAATAATATTTTCTTAAAATTAGGTATTTTATTTGTTCAATTTTATGTGGTTTTAAATACACTTTTTTATACCGATAATTTCAACCGGTAGGTAACCTTTTATTCATCCCTATTATAATAGTAGTACCCGTATCACATAGATTCAGAAGACTGAAGAATAACCGACATTATAATAATTGCTATCCATCATTTGGAAACTACTAAAGGTTCACAAATTTAACGATTTCAACCTTATAGCCAAAGTGAGTAAGAAGAACCTACAGAAGCTGACAGATATACGTTTCTTAGTGTATGCACCTAATTATACCTTAATTGTAGTGGATTTATATAGGTTTTACTTGGCGTAGGTAGGCCAAGTCGGACATTTATATCCCGGTTATGCGGGTTGGTCTCCGGGTCACCCCCGCGAGGAATGCGGGCGGAGCCGCCAAGGTCAACTGGTTTGGCGGACTGAAAGGGGAGATAGTCCGTGTCGCAGCCGCGTGGAGCGCTAGGCTCGCGTAGCAAGTGCTGGGTTCGATCAGTTTGGTACTGAGCCGTTTTGTAATATTCCGGCCTTAGATTTATATCTGAAAGGGGAATATGTTGAGCTTGGTTGAGGTACTGAAAAGTATCCTTCGCTTTTTGTGCATTTGGAGTGTATTTGACACTCGGATCGGCCGTGTAAGCCTGCGTCGAATATCGTGGGTATTCGGACAGCTTGGTCGAATCGTAATGATCGGCTTCAGAGCGAGTCTGAAAGGTTTCCTCGATCCTTTGTATAGGTGAGGCTTGTTCGAATGTTTCTCGAACGAATACGTCGGGCGAGAAGGCGATCCGGACGTGAGGGTCGCGCCTTGCGCTGTCGCTGGGTTCAGCGGACTCGCCGGGTGGCCGGTAGGGCGCACTACGTGGGCTACTCGGCCCGGCTTCGCCGTCGTCCTCCTCCCCTTGCAAGGGGAAGTAGGAAGGCCGACGTTCCATCGAAATGATCGAGTTTTAGCTCGTTTCGATGCCTCTATGTGTGAAAAATAGAGGGTTTTGGAGGTGGACTCGCTTGCCAGAGCGTCTTTCCAATGCTCGGATGGCAGGGTCCTACCTCGTAGCCTTGAAAAAGGCTTCCTTAGACGGTAAATTAGAGCGGAGGAGCTGAGTAATTTACCGGCGTGCCCACAGCGGTCGATTACGAGCTTAAGGCTACGTAATCCGGGCGACACGGCTCGGAACGTCCCTCGGGCGTGCGAGCTAAAGAGAATATCGATAGCTGCACCGGGTGGCGTCCTGACAGATGAACTACGTTGGGCAATGAGCAGGATGAATAATCACTGGACTCGTAGATGCCAATGCGAGATCTGCGTGGAGAGAAGGACTGGCTTGTAGAAAGCAGTAGGAAACCGTTCTTGAGATGACTTCGTAAGGCAGAAGGTTCGTCAGCGTAGAGCGTGTAGAATTCTTCGTACTTCAGAGTGTGTCGTCGTCGAGAGCGGAGAGTGGAATGAAATGCCAGGCTCTGAGCGAGGTATTTATAACCAAAAAGTGGTGGCCACTTTATGGTTAGTATGCAAATTAGTTTCGTCAAATAATTTGGTACGATCAAACTAGCTTCGGATTGGCTCGCTTAATTTCATAAATTCGACTGTGCAATCTCATTGGTTCGCACAGTGTTTTCTCAGTATCTGTGCATATGATAGCTGAGTTGGTCTTCCGAGGTGGTTTCCCTGCGTCCGTCGCTTTGACGGGGTCCCCGGGGGTGGCTGAACGACCTTGAGTTTTCCTGTTTGAGGTTTCTCATTCAAGGCGACTTGTTTCGAGATGTTTGTCGCATCTCTCTCGCCCAGTAAATGTTTGGGGAGGTCGCCTTGCGTGTTCTCATTCAAGGCGACTTGTTTCGAGATGTTTGTCGCATCTCTCTCGCCCAGTAAATGTTTGGGGAGGTCGCCTTGCGTGTTATTCTTTAATATTTCACTTTTGGGAGAGAATTTAGTATTTTCTCTCTGGTGAAATATTTTGTTTGACGGAGTTATAATTCGACGTCTTGTAAATATTTTTGTGTTGTATCTACCTCTTTTTGGTAGCCCTGAAAAGGGCTGTTGACAAGAGGGGGTGGATTTCACCACAGGGGCCCTCCCAAGACGTCGTGTTAATAACGACGACGCCGGTTGGGGTGATTCGAGCGCCGTTACCCACCTCTCGTCGAATTTGGTAGAGGGGACGTGCCTTCTGGCAGATTTTCGGGGAGTTTTCTCCTTACTTTCTGTCTGATTTTGTGACACAGATTGTCCTTGTGATACAGCTTCTTCCGAGTGTAGAGTATAAGCTGGTTTGATTTGCTGTTTGGGAACTTTTTTAGTATGTTCGCCAATTTGCACTGTAACCGAAAACTTATCTCTTTTAACCACTTTGAATGGTCCCGTGTAAGGACATTGCAGAGAGGTGAGCTGTGTGGGCACTCTGATATAGACATGAGTACATGTATCCAAATTTTTGGGCATGTTTACGGCATATTTCGTATTATTATGTTTAATATGCGTAGGCCGGAAGAAAAGAGGTTCCGAAAGGTTCGTAGAAGTTACGAAAATGTCTCCTGGGAGTGGTACATCAATTCCGTAAACTTTTTGGAAAGGCGTAGTTTCGGTCGCCGGGTCTACTGCCGTACGCATGGCGAGTAGAACTTTGGGAAGTGCGTCGAGCCAATTTTCGTTTTGAGCTTTGAGAGCCTCTTTCAAAGATCTATTTCTGCGTTCTACCATACCGTTTGTTGATGGTTTGTATGGTAACGTGTGAGTATGTTTTACTCCGAGACGTTCCATAATGGAATTGAACAGATCTGATTCAAATTGGGTGCCCTGATCACTTGTGATGTATTTAGGTACGCCCTTTGAAGCTACCCAAATATTGATAAAGGCATTTGTGATTGTGGTTGTTTCGATGTTATTAAGAGGGACTGCCTCTAGCCAACCCGTTGCTCTATCAACCATCATCAAAATGTAACGTTTCCCTCCTTTTGCTAAAGGTAAGGGTCCGGTAATATCCACGTGTACGTGTGAAAATTTGTTTGCCGTTTCAAATTCGGAGTAAGGGAGCTTCACGGAGCGCGTGATTTTTGCTCGTTGGCAAGTTTCGCACGCTCGGACCCAGTTTGCGACATCTGCACGTAGTCCGTGCCAAAAATATCGTTGTTTAACTTTATACACTGTAGAGTGTATACCTGGGTGTCCCAAATTGTGAATTTGGCTTATTATTTCTTCCCTTATTTCGTTTGGAATATAAGGTCTAGGGTGTCCTAGGTCTATGTTACACCAAATTTCTCCTTGAGAGAATTCCACTCGTGTGAGTTTCAATTTGTCTTCCGCGGTAGGGGGAGAACGAATTTGTGAATTTGAAATGTGCAGTAGAAGATTGCATTCTATTGCAGCCGTAATTTTCGAAATTTCGGCTATGGGTGGACCCTCGTCCGTCTGGGTTGAAATCGATTTCGTTTGAATTTCAACCGGATCGAAGGGTCTGGAGAGTGCGTCGGCGACGACGTTGCTCTCTCCGGAAATATGACGAATGTCACTCGTCATTTGAGAGATGTACGTTAGCCATCTTAGTCTCATTTTAGAAAAATGTGCATTCTTCTTAAGCATCGTGCCTAGCAGAGGCTTGTGATCTGAACAAATATGGAAAGATCTGCCGTCCAAGTCGTTGTGCCAGTGAATGCACGCTTGGTAAACGGCGAACATTTCCTTGTCGAACGATGCTTTGTTCTTCCATTGTTCTGGAATTTCTTTACTGAAAAACCCCAATGGTTGGTACGATTTCGAGCCATGTTTGTCTGTAATTTCTTGTTCTAGTGCCGCTCCGATGTGTGTGTCGGACGCGTCACAGACTAATCTCCACTCCGCCGTAGGGTGTGGGTGAGCAATGTTATGCAATGTTGCTTTGATCATTGCTTGCTTTAAGCTGTTGAAAGCTTTTTCTCTCTCTGATGTCCATTCGATAGGTGTTCTGTCATTTTTTTTGTTTGACTGAATGGAGTCATACAGAGGTTGTGCCGTGTGAGCGAATTTGCTTGAGCATGCTCGGTAGAAACCACACATACCAAGGAATCTGCGTAGACTTCGTACGTCTACTGGCCTAGGAAATTGTTCTATGGCTTCAATTTTATCTCGTTTAGGAATTATCCCTTCCTTCGAGATAGTGAAACCTAGGAAATCGACGGTAGGTTTTGAAAAAATGCATTTATCAAAGCCTACTCGAAGTCCGTGTTCCCCTAGTTTGTCAAAAATTTGTCTGAGGTGGTTCATGTGTTCGTTATAATTTTTAGAAGCCACCAGGATGTCATCTAGGTATACAAATGCGAAATCAAATTTTCGCATAATGCTGTCCATGTATCTTTGCCATGTTTGAGCCGCTCCGGCCAAACCCATGCTCATTTTCTTAAACTCATAAAGACCGAAAGGTGTAATAATTGCAGTTTTATGAGCGTCATCTGGGTGCATCGGAATATGATAATACGCTGATTTTAAATCTATTGTCGAATAGATTTGCGTATCATGTAAATTCGCTTGGAAAGAGCGAATGTGAGGAGGAGGGTAGGCGTCTTTCTTCGTTTTCGCGTTGAGGAAACGGTAGTCGCCGGTGATTCTCCATGACCCGTCTTTTTTTGGCACACAGTGTAACGGGGATGCCCATTCGGAATCCGATGGTGCAATTATGCCTTCTGAAAGCATTTCGTCAAAAGTACTTTTGACTTGAGCCCGTTTTTCTCCTGCCATGGGTCTTGCTCGGAAGTGTACTGGTGTTCCTTCCGTGGTTATACGGTGGTAAACCCCGTTGTTTTTCCATTTACCATGAATTTTGCTCATTTTATCATTGTATTTGTTAATGATAGAGCGAATGTTTTCGTCCTCCGTGATTTGTACTTCCTCTGGTTGAGGGGTATTGTCACGATGAGGGATATTAGCTGCAATTTGTTCGTCAGTGAACTTTTTGTTCATGACTGCAGCTATTTTTTGATCGGCATAGCACTTTATTTTATCTTTATAAATGTACTTGTGTTTGACCCGTATTCCGATATCCCAAGACTCGAGGAATGGGATACCTAGGATCGCTAGATCAACTTTCGTGATCATAAACTCGGTGGTCATGTCCCCGAGGCCGATGTTAATTGTTGTGTCAGCTCGCCCTAGTGTGTCTATAGGGGCTCCGTTAGCTGCTGTGAGCTTAACGTTGGACTTGAGAATTTTCAAGCCCAATTTTTTTGTGACATTGTGGGGCAGAATGTTCACTTCTGCTCCCGTGTCAATGAGAAATTCAGTGCCATTTATTTTGCACTTGAAAAAGAGCCTTTTATACTCAGTAGACTGCCGGCGTATTGGCTCAGATACACTGGCAGTTATTCGTTTTCCGAACTCTCTGTGTCGGAGGTTGGAACGGTACTCGATCGCTGAGTATTGTCGGTAGAAACCCGGGTTTTAGGCTGGCTTATAGTCGCAGCCTTTCTGTTAGTTTTGGAAGCAGTGTTCGTCTTCCAAGTGCAGTGTTCTGGGTCTGCACATTTGCGAGTTTCGTTACCGAAACGTGCGTGGTTCCGACAGACATAGGCCGTCGGTTTGTGAGGCTTACTCTCCACTGGTTGAGGTTTGAACTCAGCTTGTTTCGAGAGGGCCTTTTTGAAACCAGTATTTATGGGTTTCGGAGTAGATTCTACTCCTCGTATGTTCAGAGAAGTATTCTCTGTTCTGTACGCGTGTAGCGTATCAGCTAGGTCGAGCCGGGAGGTCGTGGTAGGCTGAGCTGCGACCATACCTCGTGCTTCGATGGGAAGAGTCTCGATCCACTTTTGAGTGATTAGAGCTTCCGAAAAGTACCCAACAGCTTTCGAGTACATCTCGTGGTACTTGGTGCTGGGTTTTTTGGCGAGAGATGTGGGGTCCTCGAGTGCGAGGAGCCTGTCCTGTAAGGACAACCCATATTCTCGTTGGAGGCGCTGTTTGGCCTCTTCGTAGGGTGCGTGGGGTGCCGTGAGGTAAGCTGAGTCGATAGCTTCCCTCATTTCTTCTGGTACCCACTTGTATATAGCTGAGAAGCATTCGTTTTGCGTTCTCAGGTGTTTTCGTACGCAGTATTGATCGAACTCGGCGAGTGCACGATCAATATTCTTCTTTTGGAAGACTGGTTTTTGATAATCTCCCATCTCCTCTAAAAGTGCTTGAAAACCACCTTGTGTAGAGGGATGTTGCGTGAGATGTGGGGCGTAGAGGCCCGGCGGGGGTCGCACGCCCGCAGTGGTTCCCTGAAATCCACTAGCTTCATAAGAGGGAACGAAATGCTCCGTGTTGAGCCTGTTCAAAGGCGGGGTCACCATTTGTAGTGGATTTATATAGGTTTTACTTGGCGTAGGTAGGCCAAGTCGGACATTTATATCCCGGTTATGCGGGTTGGTCTCCGGGGCACCCCCGCGAGGAATGCGGGCGGAGCCGCCAAGGTCAACTGGTTTGGCGGACTGAAAGGGGAGATAGTCCGTGTCGCAGCCGCGTGGAGCGCTAGGCTCGCGTAGCAAGTGCTGGGTTCGATCAGTTTGGTACTGAGCCGTTTTGTAATATTCCGGCCTTAGATTTATATCTGAAAGGGGAATATGTTGAGCTTGGTTGAGGTACTGAAAAGTATCCTTCGCTTTTTGTGCATTTGGAGTGTATTTGACACTCGGATCGGCCGTGTAAGCCTGCGTCGAATATCGTGGGTATTCGGACAGCTTGGTCGAATCGTAATGATCGGCTTCAGAGCGAGTCTGAAAGGTTTCCTCGATCCTTTGTATAGGTGAGGCTTGTTCGAATGTTTCTCGAACGAATACGTCGGGCGAGAAGGCGATCCGGACGTGAGGGTCGCGCCTTGCGCTGTCGCTGGGTTCAGCGGACTCGCCGGGTGGCCGGTAGGGCGCACTACGTGGGCTACTCGGCCCGGCTTCGCCGTCGTCCTCCTCCCCTTGCAAGGGGAAGTAGGAAGGCCGACGTTCCATCGAAATGATCGAGTTTTAGCTCGTTTCGATGCCTCTATGTGTGAAAAATAGAGGGTTTTGGAGGTGGACTCGCTTGCCAGAGCGTCTTTCCAATGCTCGGATGGCAGGGTCCTACCTCGTAGCCTTGAAAAAGGCTTCCTTAGACGGTAAATTAGAGCGGAGGAGCTGAGTAATTTACCGGCGTGCCCACAGCGGTCGATTACGAGCTTAAGGCTACGTAATCCGGGCGACACGGCTCGGAACGTCCCTCGGGCGTGCGAGCTAAAGAGAATATCGATAGCTGCACCGGGTGGCGTCCTGACAGATGAACTACGTTGGGCAATGAGCAGGATGAATAATCACTGGACTCGTAGATGCCAATGCGAGATCTGCGTGGAGAGAAGGACTGGCTTGTAGAAAGCAGTAGGAAACCGTTCTTGAGATGACTTCGTAAGGCAGAAGGTTCGTCAGCGTAGAGCGTGTAGAATTCTTCGTACTTCAGAGTGTGTCGTCGTCGAGAGCGGAGAGTGGAATGAAATGCCAGGCTCTGAGCGAGGTATTTATAACCAAAAAGTGGTGGCCACTTTATGGTTAGTATGCAAATTAGTTTCGTCAAATAATTTGGTACGATCAAACTAGCTTCGGATTGGCTCGCTTAATTTCATAAATTCGACTGTGCAATCTCATTGGTTCGCACAGTGTTTTCTCAGTATCTGTGCATATGATAGCTGAGTTGGTCTTCCGAGGTGGTTTCCCTGCGTCCGTCGCTTTGACGGGGTCCCCGGGGGGGGGTGGCTGAACGGCCTTGAGTTTTCCTGTTTGAGGTTTCTCATTCAAGGCGACTTGTTTCGAGATGTTTGTCGCATCTCTCTCGCCCAGTAAATGTTTGGGGAGGTCGCCTTGCGTGTTATTCTTTAATATTTCACTTTTGGGAGAGAATTTAGTATTTTCTCTCTGGTGAAATATTTTGTTTGACGGAGTTATAATTCGACGTCTTGTAAATATTTTTGTGTTGTATCTACCTCTTTTTGGTAGCCCTGAAAAGGGCTGTTGACAAGAGGGGGTGGATTTCACCACAAGAAGTAATTTTGTTTCTCACTCTGTCATTGACAATTACTTTTCAATCCAGTTTTCCAAATTTTCGTTTGACAGTGTCCTAATCACTTTCAGTTGAGTCTAACACTTCAAAAATTCTTGACTGGCTGGAGATCGGCTTATCAGTTGGGGGTTGGCGTCACATTAAAACTCTCGAAGAAGGATTTTCCTTGTCTCTCCTGTCTTCGTTCAATGGAAAGTACGTTGTCAGAAGGTGGTTGAGTGAGATTTTCCTGACTTTGAACCACCTGGAACACTTGATCAGGATGAGGCGTTGGAATCCGAAATAACCTCTTCAGAGCAAACGTATTTATACGCTTGAAAATTATTGAACATATTGGTGATCCCCAACTATTGGGTTTTAGGTGAGATTGGTGAATGACTCGTAATTTTGTTGGTACCCCCTCCATTATTTTGGATTTTTTTAACAACCATGTTAACATTTTTTTAAGCCTTTATTTGCAATTTTAATTAATATAGATTTTGCAGTACACAATTTATTAGGATTTAGTATTATATACAATCCATACAAAAATAATATTTTAAAAAAATGGCTGTTTCTGATCTCCATAATTTTAAAAAATTGTCCGGAGATCAGGAGTTGTTAATTAAATCATTCTTCAAATACAGAAAAAATGAACATATAACATCAAATTGTAAGCATTAAAAGTAATTTAAGGAAGTGGAACTATAAACTCTAAGGAAAGGCTAAAAGAAGAGAAAAATAGAGCAGCAAAATTCAGTTAACTAAAAAATACAGGGGAAAGATGCAATTTGAGAAAAAGTTAATCAATATTAATCTAAAACGTTCAGAATGGACACAACTTCATGTTGGGAGTACTGTTTGTTTAAATAAATTTTTAACTCAAATTTAAATTTGGAAAAAGTTTTTATTGATCTAAGGCCTGTCGGAAGTTCATTGAACAGTCGAGGAGCCAAAAAATTATACTGTCTTTTAATGAAATCATTATTTGGAATAGGGACAGGAACAACAATACCCGCATGAAGACGAGTCACACCAAAACAGTAAGAAACAACAGGAACATGATTTTTATAAAAGTATTGGAGTATCCTATCAACAAATATAAACTCAGGAGGAAGAACACCTAATTTAAGAAAGAAAGGTTTAGTATGGCTAAAATAACCTGATCTAAAAATCAGCCGAATGATAGATTTTATAGAAAGTTTAAGTCTTCTAAACGAAGTACGGTAGGCCCCCACTCAACAATGGAATACAATAAATATAAATAAAATAAACAAACGCAAGAAAAATCATCTTGAGGATATTAAGAGGCAAAATTTTGCTGAGGAAAAAGAAAATTAACGAAGATCTTCTTATAATATTACTAGTCTGAGATATAAGCTGTTTCCATTTCAAAAACTGATCAATCAAAACACCAAGATATCTTTGGCAATCCACCCTTTGAATCAGTGTGCATGAACACGGTTGTCCAAAAGACTGGAAGAAAGATTGGAAATAATGAATTTGTTCATTTGTTAATTTATACGGGCTGAAGCCCTATTACCTAATTACAGATAATTTAACAGAAATAATTAATATGAGTAAATACAAAATAACATAGATTAACAGATATACATACAAAATCCAAAAAATTACGAAATTCAAAACAAAACATCTAGACTAAACTTTTACATCAGACTCAGAAAATCAGCGCTCACAGACAGTTCTCACTCCACTATTCAGCGCCTAACACTTCTCGTAATGCCGCCACAGAGTCTGTAAACATGTCCGATTCAGAATTGCCCGAACCGACCAGGCGATTACAGAATTCCTGCATACTAAACATGGGGCTATTTCTGAGGAAGTTTATGGATGCTCGCCTCAAATAAAATAGCTGCTCAAGCCTCGTACAGTAAGGAGGAGCATATAAGCATGAATGTTCGTATTAGGATTATTACGATTCGCTGAAGTCAATTCTGGCTCAGGGAGAGTCGGAATCTTTTTCTGTGATTCACATAGATATCAGGGAGTATGATACCTATTAATTTATTTGAATTTTGGGATGGTGCAGTAAAGTTATTTTGGCATGGTTGGATGGCTGTTCTATTTTGGTTTATTATTTCCAATAATAAGCCTATGTGATCGTGTAGCAAAAAAATTTTATAACCCCCCCTCAAACTTTGTCACTTTACGTTTCAAGGTGCGTAGAATCCAAATTTGAAATGTCCGTCCGCCGTTCGCCGTCCGCCGTCCGCCGTTCGCCGTCCGCCGTCCGGGCCATAAAAAGCCTAAGAATTGACTTAAAAAACCCGTTCTTTCGCACATAGACTCCATTTGGGGTCTAGTTGGTCCTAACGTTTAACCATCCCGATCGCTTTACTCGCATAGTTGCTATGGGCCAAAAACGGGCGAAAAAGTGTCTTTTTCGAGGTTTTGAGTGTTAGACTTACGCACGCACGCACGCCTGGCACGCTTGGCAGGGGGTCACGGTGGGTGGTGAGGGGGTGAGCGGGGGGTGGAGTGAGAGGAGGCGCCGCGGCACCTTGTGGTGGCTGGAGTGACCAGGGGCGTAGCAGAGGGGTGTAGGAGAATGGATATTTATTACTTTTACGTGTTATACCCACATAATACACCGCGGCACCATAAGGTGGGTACAGCGTTCCTTCGAGGCATGAATATATGTTTTTTTCTAGGTCATATTAGTGTGTTAATAATGCTTTTCCTTCGCATATTTAATAACATACCCTCTCGACTTTTCTTAGGTACTTAGATAGTGATATTATTAAGGCAATAACTATTTGAATAGATAGGAGCTCAAATTGAGAAATATAAACATGCGTATATAATTATAGAAGTATAGGTTGTGGCAACTCGAAATAGGACACGCCGAGGAGTCTGGACGGGCCTTATGACGTACGCAAGCCAACTAAAACTACGATCAAACTCAATTGAAAAAATAATAAACCTTTGTGAAATAATTTGCAGCGTTTTTCATAATATTCCGGTGTATGACACTTTTCGTACGACAGTTCATATCAACAAGTGTGATGATGTATTCATTTACATAGAAAACTTTTAAAGTCAATAGGTAGATTATGTAAAATGGCATTTCGCTACAGGCATACATATTCGTAGGGCTAATGATATTGTTGACGTTTTACCTGCATATCGTAACAATCTAGACGACATTGAAATATATATAAATATACAAATAACTAGATGGGCTGTATTAACTGTGGGTATAACTTCTGTATTAACAGTTATGTTCATTGAGTAACAGTTGTTTTGGGGACGAAGTTTTTACTCAAGCTAACCGCTACATAAAACTGTTGTATGTACAATTGGTTATCAACGAACTCTATGAACTGTTTAATGTGATTTGTGTGATTAACAACTGATAATCAATTAACATAACTGTTAATACAGTTAAACGTTAAATGATAACCAAATTGATGAATTATTATATCTTGATAAATTTGCAGAAGATTATCGTCCGAGTGTAAGGTGATTAGTTAGCAGGTCGCTACGCCATTTCCGTTTAAGTGAACGTCGATTTCTAGGCGGTCTTCGTTCCTCCAGTATGAAACTAACAAGAGTCATAAGGACTTGAACATCCCCTGCTTACTTTAGGTATCGAGCAAATCCTGTAGCGCCCTAGCCATTCACTTGTCTCGCCGTAGTAACACTTCAGTCTTGTGTGATCTTCTGCAACTTATTCCTGATATTTCCATAATCATAGGGACTCCAGACACCCTACCGACTGCAACTATAAATATTCACGAGCGAGGTTTCCATCTTCGGATGCCCTAAGTTCTCAGCATATTCCTCAGATTCGACGGTTCCTTCTCCTATCTCCTTTTTTCTCGAAATTTACTGCCAGAAATTCTTCAGCCTCGCAAATCCAGCTTACCAATATCTCCCTCCAGCTTTCGAACAGCTCCCAACCTCCGTTCCCCACCAAAGGACAAATGGGATTTTTTCTCTTTTTTTCTTTTTTTCTCTTTTTCCCTTCCTTCTTTTCCCTCACTACGATTTCCCCTCTCTTCCCGTCTTTGTCTTCGCCTTCACCTCCCTTCGCTCACAACCAATCCCTCTCTCGAATTCATAATTTTATCTCATCCCTGCGGTTTTTTCGGATCTGAACTCGAACCCCCCTACCACCTTCCCTTAGCCTCCCAAACCTTCCTCAACAATATCCCGTTTGTCAACCCCACACCCCTCACAAGTCCCTACAGGCGCTCTATCTCGAAGATTTTCTTAACCCCCCCCCCCTCTCTCTCTCTCCTCAATTCCTCTTAACGACCTTCAACTCTCACCAACGTCTCGAGGATTTTTTTTTTTTTTTTCGGCGTTATTTTTATTTTTTTTATTTTTTTTACCGAAGGGAATTTTCTATGGAAACCAGACGGCTGGTAAAAGCAGCAGAGATTAACCCATGGCAACTCCACAACTAGAAAGCGCGTCTGACGTAAACGTATTGGTAAGTAATGCATGCATTACAATGTCGTCTCTTTTATTAGGTTTGCATATGATTTTGGTGGGAATAGCGAATAGATCGTAACCACTCAGGGGCGGATTCAGGATTTCTTTAAGGGAGGGGCACAAACTTTGGTATAGGAAGTGTGGTATACCTCCTGTAAAAACTTGGGGGGGGGGGGGGGGGGTCCGAGCTGAATTTAAAAGTAAAAATATTGTGTATATAAGCTTTTTTTTCATAAGATTTTTGAGCACAATACAAAAAGATACAATGATGCAATATTATCATATGAGCAAATTTTTGTAGACTGTATTAAATTTAGGTTTATTAAATTATTTTGAAATTTGAACACTTGGAGAGCAAAGAAATTGTTAACTATTATATGTTATGACAAAAAACGTATTCTAATTAATAATATGCTATTCAAAATGAGATTTTTTTAGCACATATTGATGGAATTAAAGTACTTTTTTAAAGCATAATTTTGTGTATAAATTTTTGAATGTTCTAGATTATAAATTAATAAACTTCATTTGAATAGTATTCCGCTAATATGTATATTTAGAGATTTTTAGTCGTTTATTGCCATTCATATTAGTGATTTTTCAGCACATTTTTTGAAATTTGACCATTTTATTGGATTCAAAAAGTGCTGCCCAACGAACTTATCCTTTCTTTTGGAATGCTTTTAAAGGTTACTTTTATGTGTTTTGCAGGTAGTTTGCCAGGCGAATAGAGCAAAATCTTGCTAGTTTACAAACACACTGTTACGCGATTCGTAACAAAACACCGATAAGTTCGGATTATGGTGACGCTAAGGGTACGTTAGTGGTCACCAAAAACTCTCTACTGTCTCGGCCGTGTACCGAAGCAGCAACACCGACAGGAGTCAGCTTGCCTTATCGTCCCCGCTGCTCCGTCCTAAAGGACCCCCCTACACGGTCAGTATTTTGATCAAAAGTGGTTGATCAATCGACTTGAGACAGCCAAGATTGAGCGTCGAGAAGCGCGTTTGATGATTGAGTCAATGAATGACTAGATTGATGAAAAGTTCGATTCACGACAATAACTGAAGAGGGGGTTTGAGCGTCTAGGAGCGTTTTGAACAATCTTTCCCTCAGTCATGCGCTTGGCACCAACGATGTCGGATTGATAACCTCTGGTTTGCAGGAATCGCTTCGCGCATAAGGGTGTCCTTTATTCTCAATTTTCGGTCGTACTAACTCCAACAGGTTGTCAAAACTTTCATCGTTCATTCTCAGAAAGTTCTTGTAATCCTCTGGCTCCGTATCGCGCAGAATGCTGAGAAGATGTTCATGACTGAAACGGTGTCTCATTTTGTACCACTCTTTTGACCACCGCCTTTTCCTCTTATTTTTCTTTTGATCCTTTTTCTTCTGAAGGGCAGCTACAGACAGTAAAAGCATGGCCAAATCCTGGTTGGAACCCATTGTTTCAGCAGAACACTGCGGCAGTCGTCACACGTGCTAGTCGTCACACTTCACAAGTCGAACAGCTAGACGAAACTGATTCAAACGACTGAAGACATGATTGACGAACAGATTGAAGTGAGCTTCAATCTGTTCGTACAATCTTTTGATCAACCAGACTGACCGTTTAGGGGGTCCATAAAACTTCCCGTCTTGGTGATTCCTTTCCTCGGCTCTTTAGTTGTAGCTGGACTTTCATGAGTCATCTCTCTATCGCTCCGCTGTATGGGATAATAGCGTATTTTCTCCCGATTTTATCACGGCAAGTGCCGAATTATATTAAAATCAGTTGTTTATACTGCAGGCTTCTACTGAATAGACCTGTATAGTGCCGTGAGCTGCCATTTAAGCTCTTTTTATATAATTCCTTCGCCTGAATCTTCAAGGTATTTATCCAATATTATCTATTGTGTATTTCTATTATGTACTATTATAAAAACTAAATTGTATTCGATATATTTCACTGTACCTACCTAGAGAATAAGTCATTCTGTCATTGTGATAGTAAAATACCTATAACAATTGAATTTACACCGACAGGAATCAGCTTGCCTTATCGTCCCCGCTGCTCCGTTAGACTTAAAATTAGATTGTTCTGGATTCATGCTCATTTATTTATCGCTTACATTATATCTCGTATACATTCTTGATACGGATACGTGAAAACTTTGTGCCACATTAAATTGGTCAAATTTCAAAAAATGTGCTAAAAAAATAACCAAAAGTGGCTAAAAATTGTTTAAATTTACAATTTTTAGCAGAATTTCAGCCAAAACAAAATTATCAAAGATTGTATAGGACATAACATAATTTTCGCACAAAATTATGCCGAAAAACTTAGGTACTTACTTAAATTTTATTAGTATTAGTCAAAAAATCTATAAAACTCCAAAATCTAAAATCTTTTTTGAAATGCCGAATTTGTTGATTTTTAACAATTTCTTTGTACTCAAGCTGCTCAAATTTATATATAATTTAACATTTTATTACCTAATACGAAAGGTGGTAATTTAAGAAAATTGGTACATACGATCATGCGGCATGACCGGAACTTTTTCACGCGGGTTCGCTATATCAGAATCCACCAAAAATTAGAAACCCCTATATTCAAGTACCTAGCTCTCGAAAACGTTTCAAAAATGCAACTTTCGCTCGTTAAACAACCACTTCCTTCAAACCTGACGTCAAAATAGTCGTATAATTAATATTGATTCGAATTAATTACCAAAGTCCGGAAGCTTCAGAAAGGGCTCCGAGTCTCGCAGTAAGTGGTATGGCTTGTCTCGGGCTTTGTCCGTACAAAGCGAATCAATCGCTCAAGGGAACATCGCCCGCTAAGTTTAGGGACTCCCTCGTCGGCCGTTAAGTTGCTTCGTACGGCCGCCCCATAAATTAGGTAGCTCCCCGTATTTGAGCCATTCATCATGTTCAAGTTTCCGACGGTCCGTTATCGCATCCGTCAGGGTTACTTTCCTTGATCCGCCCGGATTTCCAAACCCGAGCCCAATTAGGGTAGAACTACAAGTATAGTAAGTAGGTACTTATCTGCCCTGTTTCGTTACTTAGTGTTCTTCTAAATGGGTGATTCTCAGTAGAAGGGCAATTTTCAGCTTCCAGTTTTCAGGAAAATGCGAGAGCTCAAAACTTATCTTCATGGTTCTGATTGTGACTTGAACGCTTGTACAAGTTGCCCAGAGGTGGCTAAATGTCTCAGTGTTAAATACTTGGGTATTGTCTTAGATTCTAATATGAAGTGGGAAAGCCAAATTAATTTAGTCTGCAAGAGATTGAGAAAGCTTATTTATGTATACTCCTACTTAAGAACTTATTTAACTCCTAAGCTCATGCGTGTAATGTATTTTTCATTGGCTCAGTCAGTTTTGCTTTATGGTTTGCCAGTTTGGGGAGGAGCTTACGCCTCAACCTTAAATCCAGTATATATTTGCCAGAAAATTCTAATTCGAGTTATAACGAAAAGTAAATTCTTAGAACACACTGGTCCACTGTTTCGTAAACTCAAAATTCTAAAATTATGTTACCTTATAGATCTCAATAATATAAAACAAGTTCTGAAAGAGAAGCGGTTTGCTTATCCCATCCATGAAATAAAAACAAGGTTTCAATCGCAAGGCAAATTTTATCTACCACTTGTGCACACAACTGCCTCATTCAATTCATATTTTTTAGCTGGAATCAGAGCATTTAACAATCTGCCTTCTATCGTAAAATATTTTGATCGTGAAATTTTGAAAAATTGTTTCCTCAAAACACAAGATAATGATTAATGATACTTTAATTAATAATACTATAATATAATAATGATAGTAAATAATGAAATATCATCTACATTGTACTATTTATCCTTATGTAATGGCACTTTATTGATTTCTCCAACATGATATAATTATTTTTGTATTAAGAATTTAAAAAATGTAATATTTAAGAACCTACAGGCTCATTGTAACAACTCGTTTTCCCTGTCGCGGGTATCACCCATTAGGGAGACTATATTTCTTTCATTTATTGTAGGTGAATTGTTTTTGTCATATTTTTTAAAAATAAATACATTTTCATTTCATTTTTTCAAGTACTTACCTATATATTCAGTCATCAGATAAAAACTATTCGTTTTTAGGGAAAAGAATATTTTTTAGGGATCAAAACTCAATTTCAAGCATAATAGCGAAATTTGAATGTGATACATGTAGCAGTTCCGACAACTGTTCCGGGAAACTAGCACCTCTCCTCCGTGAACTTATTCGTCAACGAGAAGTCTTCTGAAGCGGTGAGTTCACTTTCCTTGTCTGCATATAGCGTTCATATATATTCAAAGTATTATTTTTAACTTCGATTGAAGTATATTAAAATACATCGACTCTATAACTTAGTCAAACCCCCATCTATAGTTAATTAATTAATTAATTTTAAGGTTTAAGCGGCACCTCAACCAGAAGGGTCATTAGCGGCATTGAACAAGGAGTCTAAAGGGACACTGGAAGTGGCACGATTCTAAGGGGAGCCATGTTGCCATCCTTGACTAAAAAGGAGCGCCATCATGGACTCCACTGACAACTTGGAGGGGAAAAAAAATTAGAAGTACAGTGATGACCACGGTTTAGCCCCCAAAGTAGATTAAAAAAACCAAAAAATAAAATAATACAACTAAGACTAGATGTAAAATAGGCTAATAACTATATACATGCTACTATATACAATCAGCAAAGAGAGATAAAACTACGACTAGATGTATATAAATATATCACAGATCAGATATCACTGTTCGTAGTAGACCTCAGCGGCTCTCAGGAACAACAACAGGGATCGGACCTTGTCTGGTCCGGATAAAACGTCAACCCACTGAGGGGGCTGATGCTGGACTCGGAGGTCCACAAGGGCTGGACAGTCCCCCAGAAAGTGGCGGATGGACAGAACACCCCCACACCTCCCACACAAAACATCTCGAGCTTCTGCACTAAGCAGGTGTCTGTGAGTAAGACGGGTATGGCCAGTGTCAACCCGGTTGACCACTATTCGATCCCGCTTTGGAAGTAGGGTTACGAAAGGGCTCACCGGGCTCTAGTCCTGAAGGACACCACGCAGACCAGTGCCCTCACCCTGCCATTTCTCATGCCAGATGGAATTGCTATATGTTGCATGCAGGAGATTTGATCCTCTATGCGTATAGGCAACATATCAATGGAGTTGTCACCAATGAAAATGAAAATACCATTCTTTGGAGCACCATAAGGTATCGAAAATAAAATTATCCCAGTGATTAAAATCTGTGTGCCTCTCATTCACCTTCATCCTAAATTGATAACTAAATTACATATATTACATAGAATTAAAGGTAAGAATTTAGTCACGACAATCATTAGATTGTCACATACATCCATGGTAGGTACTGACAATGCTGACATTGGACTGACTCAATAAGGTTCAAATCTACAAAGTTAGATTAAAAAATAAATTTTATTCGAAAGCTTTGTACGAAGGAATTCATCAATCAATCATTATTGTGTTCATCAGTCTCTTACGTTGCATAGAGCAATTAGGTATTACAGCTTCATCAAGGATAATTTCGCTTTCTTTATCTCCTCCTTTGGTAGCTAAACCTTTCAGCTCTGCAGCCGTAAATATCTTTGTAGGCGCCATTTAGTGTTCCTAGAAAACACGATTGATTCACTCCATTCGGAAAAAGTTCCAGTCATACAGCATGATAGTATGAGCGAATTTCAGTAAATTATCGTATTTTATAATGTTAAATTGTTTTGAAATTTGAGCTTTTGAGTGCAAGTAAATTGTTAACTATCAATTTGATGGCAAAAAACGTATTCTAAATAATAATCTCCAGTTCAAATAGAGGTTTTGGATTTTTAGCTTTTTTTGCAGTTTTTATCGATTTTTTAGCAAATTTTAATGAATTTTAAGTACATTTTACAGCATAATTTTTTACATAAATTTTTGTATGTTCTATTTCATAGTTAACAAACTTTATTTGAGTAATATTCTACCAAAAAATAATTAAACGATTTTTAGCCGTTTTTAGCCATTTTTAGTGATTTTTCGAGTACATTTTTTGAAATTTGACCAATTTAATGTGCTCAAAAAGTGCTGGCCAACGAACTCATCCTTTCATTTGGAAAGCTTGATTTTTGGCGCAGGAATTTTAATCTCAAACCTAAGGAGAGTTGTCTGGAATGACATATATAGCAACATATATATTTTAAGCCTCAGGAATGATTTTGCTGATACGGTCATTCTGTTGAAACCCAGAAGTTGATTTTTGTTCAGTTGTCTCTAAGAGGCTGCGATGAGTTTAATCATTGAGAGGGGGAGGGGAGGAGGGGGAGCTTATGGGCTCACTCTCAGGAGCAGGTAAGATATTATCAAGGAAAAATTCCCTAACTTCGCCAAACAAATCCTCCTCCCTGTTTTTTTTTATTCGTATTTCCAGCTCCAAGAGTATGTGAGAGCCCCAATGATTTCTTTAGCAAGAACTCGTGAATTAAAATGAATAGACACTATTCCCTGCAGGAACTAGCTTAGCTCCCATGATTTAAAAGTTTTAGTTGATAGAAGTTTATCAACGTTTAACTAGATCATTGAAAAATGTATGCACTAAATTATCGTACAAAAAGTAGGTACCTACTGAAATTTCATTCTGTAACATTCGCTAAAAAAACTGGTAAAAACTCCAAAAAAGATAAAAACCCCAAAATATTTTTTGAATCGCAAAATATTATTTAGAACTAGTTTTATAGCCATAAAATTGATGGTGAACAATTTCTTTGCACTAAAAATGCTCAATTTCAAAACAGTGTAACGTAGTACAATACGATGACTTACGAAAATTTGCATATGCTGCATGATTGGAACTCTTTGTTTGAAAATCAAATTTAAAATCATCGTCAGCAAAATTAAAAATCAGTAGAATTAAAAACAGTCAATTTTAAATTTGATTACCATAGATTGTTCATGTCATATAAAAAGGAAACGTAAGATATTTCACACTTTTAAATTTAATATTTTAAAGTCAATTCATTATCTCCCTATGAAGCCCCAGTTTCAGGGGAGAAGCGTTGGAGGAATATTTTAACTACTAGTAAAGAAACGTTGGACAGTTATTAAACGGACGAAATCGTGCGTTTAAAACCACGTTTTTAGACACTTAAACGTAATTTTGTCCCATAATTTGCAACGTAACAGTAAAATTGACTGTTGGAAAGCTGAATTTTTGAACCAATTTAGGATTAAGTACAGTTGGAAAAATCTGAATAGAATTATTCAAACTTTCGAAAAAAGTGATTTTTTTTTTTTTGACAATTTTGCTTTATTGAATTATTTTAATGAAGTTTGTCAAATTCAATGGATTCTTGCCATTTTTAAACAATCTTGAATTCTTCAACAATGAATTTAAGGGGTAGGTTGGGCATGGCTATTTTCATTTCCAATATTTGAACTCCTTCATTCAAACCAGCACTACGCCAGCACTACTGATATGTTGTGCGGGCTTGTGGTTCACAGACTACCGGCGCTGTGACCTGCATTAAACAGCGTGGCTCGATGTCTCATCGTCAAGGAACAATTTTATGTCAATCCACGCCACTAGGTTCCTAGGTATTTTATTTTCATTCCACCAATTTAACCGTCAATTCAGTCTCTTAGATACATATAAATTATACAAATTTCAGATTCAGACACGTTCACGACAGGAAAGGATACAAGCTACGAATCGCCTGGAGTCTTATTCAATTGGGCTTTTGCAACACTGGGCACATAACAGCTGAGTTGACAGACGGTCATTGTCCATCAGCTGATGACCCCCTTCCCTCAGATATCTCCAGGACTTCTCAATCAAGTTTCTCGAGTGTTTTTGCATCCTAATATTTTGTTTGAAACTAATCTCTAAAAAAATATCGACTATCCGAAATGACTGCTGAAAACTATGGGTAACCCAGGCTTCGAGTTCGACGATACAACATAGTTGAGCGAGTTCGGACTTGACAGGGAAAACACTTCATGTGACAAGTTGAGACGTAGTTGAGGTATTGAATATTGTTATTGTGCAAGATGTTTGCGTTGAGGAGTGATGTATCATCAGGGTTCCTGTAAGTAAGTGCGAGTTTTATATTAACCCAAACGACCGAGTTCCCTTATGATGTCCATGTTCGAAGCGTATTCTGCGAGTGAACCTAACGCTCCGGAGACGTTGCTTTGCCAGTGTTTCAAATATATCGTGCGGAATTTGGACAAAGTTTTCACGGAAGACCCAGCGACGCAAGGGTACGAGCTCCAACCGGGTCAGGCCCTGCCGAGAGAAATTTGCGAAGCGTTGATCCGACATTACCAACTCAGCGGGTACCAGGTGAACGACAAGTTCGTCAGACTGTTCAAAGATAGGTCCGCCACCGTTCTCCGGTATGTGCGACTTCGGAACTCTTTGATATCCGACGACGGTTTCAAAACCATCCTGAGTCACAGGCTCATAGAGCTGGACATCGCGAAATGTCAGATGATCAGCGACCAGTCGTTGAACACTTTGAATACGTTCGGAGATCGTTTGGTGTCACTGACCGTGGGAGCTGGCGTCCAGCTGCTTCCGGACTCCTTGTTATACTCAGTGCCGTGGCCGGACCCGTCGCCTCTCTCCTTCGAGGAACGAGGTTTCATCCTCAAAGCCCCGAACCTCAGGAAGTTGGCTATAAGGAATCTCTACATTCACAGGTAAATTTTCAACGCCATTACAAACTTACTACTCCTTGGAATAAATGATAAGTTTTTATTTAAAAAGTTATACCATCTCTCTTCTTCCATGGTTATACTGCATAATAACGTGTAGCAATATGATAGGCTATGGTATAGATTGCTGTCTGCAGGAGTTCGCCACTAATCAGGTTGTACCTATCTACATTATTTGTAAATAGTTTCAAGTAGTCACTCATATACAATATAAGTTTTTGAAATATGGTAATGGCGTTATTATATTGTTTTAAATTGTATTACTTTGTTTAGATATTATAGGATTTTACTTTCTTGTTGATTACTTGTATAGGTATATTATAAATGTAATCTTGATACTTTTCTCTGGAATATGCCCACCACCTTGGATTCAGTTTTTCGCTGGCAAAGCATCGCTTTTGGTGAAATATAGATTAGTTGGACAAATATAGATAAGTTCTGTGGTCTGGATGCTCGCATCTCAAGAATAAAATGTAATATCCTAAATCAATCCTTTTAGTAAATTATAGATTAGTTGGACTTTGGACGTCTAGATCACAGTGATGTGTAAGCATTGTTGGAGGTCTTGATGCTCGCAAGCTCACATCTCAAAAATATGAAGATTTCTTAAACTAATCCTTTTAGTAAAATGCAGATTAGTTGGACAACTGGGAAGAATGATGTGTATAGTTTGGTTGTGTGGATGCTTGGTGAGCGTGAAACCGAATCTGACGTGGCAAGCGTATAACAGAAAAGGACCGAACTTAATCCATTTTGACGAAAATAAGGAGTTGGAGTGTTGGATTGATTTCGTTGTTTAGGTCATCATTAGTAACCATCAATAACTGCACATGAATAGAAAGTGCATAGCAGCTTAGCTTATGTAGGAGCTGGTGAAAGGAAGGTTGGATCCCATTGGTCGAGAGGAAGGAAAGGGCTGGGAAGATACAACCAATCAAGTGCAAACATATTTCGACGATAGTGTTTTAGTTTGTTCAATAGTTCTGATGGATTGGAAAGAGAAGATAAATTTGAGATACCAACCTAGTGGGAAAGGGTTTGAACTGATAGGACTGTGGAGTCACTTTTATATTAAAAGGAGGAGAGGGTTTAATTTTGGCTTGTTAAGATTGACAGGACAACTCGTCTGAAGTGGGGACACTCTTTAGTGCATAAACTGTAACAGATTGGTGGCACAAATCACAATGATAATTGTCGATTTTACGCATGCGTATGTCAAATTCTTTTTGAAACCATGCCCAATCAAAATTCCCATTGACCCTTGAGATGTCGCCAATTGGTGTGTCGGTGTTATTGCTGTATCATGGTTGTGTTTAGTGAATGAGTGTGTCTAGTCTATGAACCTATTCTCTGTTTATTTACATGGTCAGTGATACCGCTGAATGCACATCATTTATTGTTCATACGTATTTGTGACCAGCTTAGTGCCTAATTCTCACTCTTATTTATTGTTTAACGTTCCTAGTCATTCGCTTGCTCTAGTACCTATTCATATATAGTGTGATAGGGTCGTTTTCAAAAAAAATGTCCGTTTTCTCATTTCTGAGGTGGTGTAGCAGTCAAAATTAAATCTTGATCTTTTTAGCCACCGAGTTGCTCCAGATATACTTGAAGATGTCTAAAATAAGGTTCTATGTAAAAGTCACGAGTTTTTTCACTTCTAAATATTTTTTTTTCAATTTGAAAAAAAAAAATCACAATTTTTTGGTCACTGTAGTTACGGTGCAATTTTTTTTAAAAGATGGATTACGGGAGGCAGACTCATTTTTCTGAATGAGTATACTTCTCAGAGATAATAATTACATGAAAATTTGTTGAAATTGTTGGCATAGATTGTCATGGAAATTTTATTTTTGTGGTTTTTGTCACAGGAGTTACGTTGGTAATGGTTATTTATTTATTTTTTCATGTTAAACTATTTCTTTATGCAATCTGGTTCTGGAATTTCCTTCAATATGTCTAAAACTCCAAACGTCGATAGCACATATGTTTAGAAAAAATTAAATTCAGGCGAAAAAAGTGTTATTGAACACTACAGCTGCGTGGGACACTTAGTGAGGGAAATAGGTAGAACATGTTCGAAACACTCAAGCCAGGCAATTAAACTGGATAAAATTTTATTCAGGGCTAATTACAATAAAGTTCTTTAATAAAACTGTCTCAATTAACAATTCAATTACTTAGCAACTTATTTTAATTGTTTCATGAAGTCTTGAAAACCAAACCAATGTTGGACTATTATAGTTGTAGCTCCCCACCTTGTAGCTCCACCAACACGAAGGTTCCACATTTAATTGCTGAGGCATCCACTAATTCCATAGGAGGGATGTAATCAGGAATGTCATCCAAGTCACAGCTGTGAAATTCTGCTGAATTTCCAAGTCACTGAGAGCATGGGTGGACCGAGTACTCCAATATCAGGTTCAAGCCCATTCACATGTTCATCAAACGTACGATGTGCCAAACACAAAACCAAGAAAAGCCTCACTGGACAATTTACAATCCACTTCTACACCCTCACCACCAAACCGTCTGAGAACTGTCAAAATGTTCGTCCATCGTAACATTAAATCAGGTGACAACAGTGACTGATTTTCTGAAAGTATTCTGAGGATAAATCTACAGCATCCTTGCCCGATCTGTGGAGGACGCCATGGAGCCAGAAAGTACTGGTGTTTTCTCCGAATGAGTACAGTGCAACATTGGCACAGCACTCAGTTACTCGAACTGTGCACGAACTGCCTGGTATCACACCCTGCAAAACAGAAAAAACTTAGTCGGTCACCATAGTTATCATAACTATCTGGACATTTCGACTTCGAACAAGGCTACACTCCTCCAATCTCATAAAAAAAACGATTGGTTAACATGTGCAAAAATATAGATTATTTAGGCGTATAAATTAATCAATAAATGATGTTTACAAACTAACGTATCCCTAGAGAATTCATAGTAACTATGGGGACCTTGAATTAAACCACTTACCATTGTGATGAAGGTGAAAAATCCTTGGACACCAAAGATGCTGCAGAGCACGTGGCACTCAACTAAGGGCGTTAGGGGAACGTCACACGCACTTGCTAGACCCTCCACTTCCCCTCCAAATATTCTCCAGCCGCCACCCCTCGCGTGACTATTGGGACACAACTATTGTGACCAAAGTCCTGGGACAAGGTGCTTTTTCTTCTAGCTGCCCTCTAGTCTTCAGAATTCTAAAAACCTTGCTAAGTCATTATCTATAGATTAATGTCTGATAGAAATTTTCTTCAGATCTAAAAAAACATTTTCTAGTCAAAAGTTACAAACCTTAGTAACTATCGTAAGTACCACTGGGACATAACTATTTGGACTTTTTTTAAAACTGTTGATATTAACAAACCTATTAACTGTTAGAAAAACGTCATGTTTGATAGTTGGTTTTACAAAGGATAACCTAAAGAACATTTTGATTCATACCCCATTGCTATAAGTTGAAAATTGGCTCCAGAATCATGTTTCAAATCTTTGGGACACAGTAAATTGAGAAAACGGACATTTTTTTTGAAAACGACCCGATAACGCAGTGCCCCTTGTGGCCTGCTGCTGCATATATCGTATGAAAAGTCTTAGTCAACATGAAAAAACAACTCCGCTCTTGATTGCCAAGTATGTACCTAGTTATGATTAGGTAAAGTTATGTAGTTGACTTATGTAAGTATATACAAGTATAAGTACAAATACATTACCTACTGTAACGGCCCAAAAATTATTTGCTACCTCGACAGGAGTTCGAACTCGCGTCGTCACAACTACGAGAAATTATTATTAATTTCCCGGAGTTGCAACGCTCTAACGACCAGAGCTAAGAGGCCAGGGTGATCAAACCTTTTCGACTGTGAGAGTTATTTTCCTGGAGCGTAACATTTCCCCGGAGTCAAATACCAGCCGTCTCGGCTGGTTTGGGGTCGGACGAATGACGAGTGAAACTGCAGGCCGCTGGCTCAGCAGATGCTCGCTGGAACAAGTCAGCAGTCGAGCGAGGTCATTGTCACGGTGTGTTTTGACTCAAGTGAGTGAGGAAATGAAAGGCATAACAACAGGAAATGTGATGTTTACAGTCTTTTGGCTCGAGAGGGATTTAATTAATTATTGTTTCGTATGATTTCGGCTGCGCCACTGTAACGGCCCAAAAATATCTGATACCTCGACAGGAGTTCGAACTCGCGTCGTCACAACTACGAGAAATTATTATTAATTTCCCGGAGTTGCAACGCTCTAACGACCAGAGCTAAGAGGCCAGGGTGATCAAACCTTTTCGACTGTGAGAGTTATTTTCCTGGAGCGTAACACCTACCAACTGGTAAGTGTTGAAACACCAATTCTAGGTATTTCCTAAATGTTAGTTCTTTCAAGAAGAATGAAAATGGTGGATTTGCATAGGTTTGATAAACTGGTATAGTTCATTTCAAAATACCATTTCCCTTACTCATTTGCTTTTTTTCAGGCTAAACGTGTTTATTTTAAAGAATCACTGCTCTTATTTTTACTGGGCCTCAGGATGTTTTATTTTATCAATAAATTGCATCACCAAACGTTCATACTCCCCAAAACCAGCTTCTCGGTTGTCATGGAGACCGTCACTGACAACAACCTCCTCTCAAAGGGTTTGATAATGCATTGGTTCAAGCAAGACACGCTTTGCAATGCATTCGAGGCAGAACCCGCATTTCTATGTGATTCTAGTTCAGCAGTTCTGCAGAATATGTTCTGAGAATCACATAAAGGCAGTATCACACTAGCGTTTTTTTTTTTTGGCTTTTTTTTTCGTATTTTTAATGCTGTATTGCGGGGTTTTCTGCTGTATTGCAGGTTCGAAAATAGCAACTAAAGAAGACTAGAAATGTAATTGTTGAAGAGGAATAATTGCAAAAATAGCGCATTCTGGCGAAATGCAGTTTAATGAGTCTGTTAGGTAGGGTCCCTTGGGGTTTTCCAGTGAATAGTTCCCAAGGGTTACGTTTTAGCATTTTTCTTGCATCGAGGTAAAAATTAGAACACATTCTAGTTTTCTCAAGTGAGTTTAAAAATCCTCTGCCAGGATGCGCAGTTCACCTTGGAAAAAAAGCACTTCTCCTTCTTCACGATTGGGCATTAAAAATGCAGAAAAAAAAAAAAAACGCTAGTTTGATACAGCCTTAAGCACATTCAAAACTTTTACCACTGTTCAAACTGTCCACAAGCCTGCTTCGGAACCAGTTGCCATAAAACATGAACCAGGCATGAACTGTACCCCTAGTCCTCGAGAATTTTCTATAAGTTGCCAGAAGTCTGGTATGTCCTTCTGTCTCTTCTGGTTATCCTTACAGTGATCTTCAAACTATTCAAGTATAGCCCCATGGTCTGTGGGCACTTATCTTATTTTTTTCTGATAACCCTAGTTACTTTTTCAAATTGTCCAATGAATGGGAACCTATCCAGTTTGAACAAACCTTGTGTCACGTTTCCCATGCCGTGTTACCACAATCACAAGTTCAGAAAATTACCACCTGGAGTTCAAATACATTTTCCCGCCTGCCAGAGTCCTGAACTTTAAACTTTTAAATCATGGGAGCTAAGCTAGTTCCTGCAGGGAATGATGTCTATTCATTTCAATTCACGAGTCCTTGCTAAAGAAATCATTATTTTGAGTTGGGGCTCTCACATACTCTTGGAAATGGAAATACGAATAGAAAAAACCCAGGGAGGAGGATTTGTTTGGCGAAGTTAGTGAATTTTTCCGTGATAATATCTTACCTGCTCCTTAAGAGTGAGCCCATAAGCTCATCCCCCTCCCCTCCTCCTCTCAATGATGAAACTCGCAGCCTCTTACAGCCACCTGAACAAAAATCAAATTCTGGGTTTCAACAGAATAAGCGTATCGGCTAAATCATTC
Source organism: Adelphocoris suturalis (assembly GCA_030762985.1). Taxonomy (NCBI): domain Eukaryota; kingdom Metazoa; phylum Arthropoda; class Insecta; order Hemiptera; family Miridae; genus Adelphocoris; species Adelphocoris suturalis. Next base: position 86,949,498 of record CM061044.1, read on the forward strand.
CTGAGGCTTCAATATATATGTTGCTAATATTCAGAATGCAAAATGCAACAATGACGAGATTAGGAGCTACTCCAGACGTTGCAAACTTGAATCTGTTCTGTCGTTATTATACGATACGGATCACATTGAATCACCTCTTGATCGTATCGGCTAGTTTTAATGTTGAAATTCTAAATTATGCCTATATTGTTTTGAGGAAAGAGTGGTACAGTAAGATGCATACCTCAGGATGTCATCCACAGCCCTTAGGCTAATTTATTTTCTAATCAACTTATAAGGCTGAATGTAATTGTAAAGCCCCTGTGGAAGATTGGGGAATCGTCCCTCCTGTCAGTTTAGTAATCAGACCTTTTATGTGTAATCAAACTCAAAGAAGTAGTACCTGAAAATAGCCCTTCAATTTCCTTTTCATTCAGTAGGTATGTTTTGACTTTTAAACATGCTTAATACCAATTATAACTCTTTGCACTTTATTTTCTGAGTTGTACCTATTGGTGTGATGTTTTAAGAATATCATTGGTTTTCTCGTCCATAGGGAACGACGGTATTTTCCCCTTTTGCTGGAGTCGCTTCCGAATCTGCAGGAGTTAGATCTCTCAGGTTGTTCAGACGTTGAGAATCTCGAGTACATCACCAAACTCAAGCACCTCACCCATCTAACACTCCACAACGTGTTCAAAATCCAAGATTCCCTCGTCAACATTTGTAAAGTCAAAACTTTGCGGTAAGTCATTATAATTAGTACAGCCAAACTGTAGAATGTGGTAGAGATAGTGTATTTTCAAAATGGTGTGTACTAGTTTACTATTTAAGGATAAGTGGTTTGTTGGGCTAGGATCAACTAGGAAGTTCCTCCTACCAAGAGTAAGAGAGTAACTTCTTGGTTGTTGAGTGAAACTTTTTTGGTACTTGGAGAAAAAGTCAATTTTGTCGTCAAATAGTAGCAACAATTCTTTCGGCTGCTTAACATCCACCTAGTCCTTATCAATAAATCTATATTGTCGTTTTCGTTATTTAGATCCACTGACGTATCATGAAAGTTGTTCAAATTCTCGAGTTTTAAGTTTATAGGTTTGGATTGTTTTTAAAAAATGCATATTTTGTTAATTTATAACCTGGGTAACCTTCACTGATTTGATTTACTCATTTCCGCAAGGGAAGCTAATTACTGGGTTTTCGATTTTCGACGATTCAATTCTCCACGGGAAAAAAACAAGTTTTTGTGTGCTTTTATCCTATGTAGGGATAGGGAATCCTTGAATAAGGAGGCTTTGAGTTCTGATGTGAGTCTGATATATTTGCTGGTCTTTTCCTGCCTTTTTATACAAAAGGCTTAGGGGGGCCGATCCCCCTCAAAGCCTAAGAGAAAGGCAGGAGGAGGCGTGGCTCATCACAATACCTAATAGACCAAAACCAATCCTAACCAATACATAATTGACTAATCCATCGAAAATCATTTGCTGATGTACTTGTTTAAATTTTGCCATCGAAAAAATGTCCTAAAACTTCCTTTCTACCTAAAATCCTCTTTTTTTCTAAAATGCTATTAATTTTGTTTGAAAAATTGTTGTCAATTAACAAATAAAAAAAGGAACCTCAACTCGAAACATTTCCTTTCGATATGTAGCATCCTACAAGTTACAATGAATTTGTTTTTAAAGACTATGTTCGGCTACTCTGAAAATGGTTTCGCTTTTCAGAATCTATTTGCGATTTACTGTCATGTTGATGATCATTTCTGTTCAACCCTTGAGAACTTATTGGCAGCGACCATTTGGTCTACTATGCCCAAAGTGGTCTCGTTCTGATAATAAATTGCGAAACTATAATAGCTAGGAAACAATTCTTGACCCATCAGATTTGAAGAAACGTGGTTTCTAGTTTTACTGTCGACATCAGAAAATACGTGAGTTTCGGTCTCTCTTAAGCTCTTGCTATTGGTCATTAGATATTGAGAAAGTCTGCGAACGGGATTATTTTGCTTTTTTGTTCTTAAAGGGTTAAAGGAATGTTACGCAATCAGCAATTTTATGTTTGGGGTAGGGGGCTTTGAGGAATACATCCTAGGGTTATTGAGGGTGAGAAAGAGATCAGCTTCTCGTATTAGTTTATTAGCTTAGCGCTTTCCCTTAATTGGCCTCGTCAGAGCTCTATATAAGTCTTTTTATTTATATCAATGGTTAGGGGGACCCATCCTCTTGTTTCTGTTGTATACTGGTTGCTGCTGTACCTTTTGTTGAAAGTACATGTTCAGCCCTGACCAAAATTCGAATTTTCCCGCCAGTGCTGAAATGTAGTTGACATGTTGTCTTCCCAAACTTCCGACAGAGCGCATAAGTAGTTCAATGTTTTTATCCCGCTTTTCATATATTTAATGATGGAACTCTGATAATATGTAGTATTTCCCGATCATTCCGTAATAATAATACGATTTGAGCTCCTGAAGGTGCAGTGAAATTGTGAAGTATTAATGCAAAGCCGATTTCACATGGAGCGGTATGTCCGGAACGCAATGTGATTGGCTGTTGGGACAACAGTTGAGAATGGTGGCAGCCATGTTGCCGTCGGCGCTCGGCGGTAGAAATTTGTATACCGTTGCCGCTTGCCGTCGAGCGGAGCGCAAGCTCATTGGACAGGAATGTTGATAACCTCAAGTAGAGGTTTCAGATCAGGTAGGATGGTTATGATTCCGTTCACCAAGGTGCCGTTTTCATGTGAACAACGTGAGGCATTCCGCCGCCCCCTCCACTGGATTTTTCGGCCTTCCGTCTTTCCGGTTGTACGCTCATACCGCTCCATGTGAAACCGGCTTAAGTTCTACGAGAACATATTTTGTAAGCTTTGCATTTGATTACTGGCGCCCGTCTTGCGGACGATGAGGGCAAATGAATATCAGTCTAATTTCCGTCTCCCGTCCGAGCCAAATGGCTCTCCCGCTCATGTTTGTGATCCCGCCTTACAGTCATTAAAGTGAACCAGGATTCCGTAAATTTGTGTATTTATTTTCTTCCCGGATTAAACAGTACACTTATCATTATTTAAAATATTATATAATAATATTTAAAATAATGATAAATGCTTGCTCCCATATTTTGCGTATTTTATTAATTTTAAAAGTAAAATTAACCCCCCCCCCCCCTACCTTTAACAACATGTTAAAAGGTACAGTAGCAATCAGTATACAACAGAAACAAGAGGATGGGTCCCCCTAACCATTGATATAAATAAAAATACTTATATAGAGTTCTGACGAGGCCAATTAAGGCGAAAGCGCTAAGCTAATAAACTAATACGAGAAGCTGATATCTTTATCACCCTCATCAACCTCAGCAATTTTCGGAATCTACGTATCTTTAAACGTAGATCAACGATTTTGAGATGTGGAACCTTTTTGTTTTCTTTGATCGATAGCGAAAGTTTATTACTTCTGAAATGGTAAACTGATATTTTACTGCATGCCATTTCTTTCTTCTCGAATTCCTCTGATCAATTTGCATCCGAGTCTACCTATAGGTAGCGAAAGCATTGTTTCCACTGTCGGGTGATGAACGATTTTGGGTTCATTATTACCAATAATAAACCTTTGTAATCGACCAAGAGACATCCCCCCCCCCCCCCCCTCCGCCACTTAATTTGTTAGTTTAGTTTCATGATACGTAGATTCCATAAATCGAATTAAATGCCGTCTGAAACTTTTCTCCAAAACTACTTGACCAAACATAATGAAGTTTGGGTCACAAATCATACATCAGCCGGAGATGTCTCAGTTACCTCGGCATCGGTTTTGATCAACCCTAAAAGCCCTGAAATATTGAAAAATTTAGATCTCGAAAACTTTTAAGGCAACAGTAATTTTTTGGGGGGTCTCATTTATTAACATCATCAAAAAAAAGGGCGTGTGTGTGTGCAAATTCTTGAAAAATGCATACCTTTTACAGTTTTGTCAGATTTTGATGACATGAACATGACGTTTTTAAGGAATGTGCGGGTTTGGTGGTACTTGGTCCCCTATCACATCCCTCACAAATCAATATTTCACATTGCGAATGCGCAAACGTAGATTCCATTAACCACTATTTTCTCACTTTCTCGTCGTCCGATCTGGGCCTGGGGATATTTATTCATATTCACTTGATATAATCTATATCATGTCAAAGATAGCATGTTGCAAAGTTGGAAGCAGTACATATAGAAAGATGATACCTACAGTACCACTGCACAAATATCTCCCTAACCTGGAGCGACAATGATATTGTATTAACCCACCTATATAAGATGACAAACAAGAATGTGCCTACCACAATAAGCTGAATATTTCTAGATTCCCTGATGAGGCCTCCCTAGAGGCGAAAGCACTCGGATTTCTAAATAAACATTGACGAGGAAAGCCAGAAATTAATCTCATCCCCTCAAACCATCATGGAATCTTTTATAAGATTATTTGAAACATTCCAAAGATCTATTCATTCATACTACGGATACGAGGAAGCTTTGTGCCACACTCAGATTGGCAAATGTCTTTGTTTGACAAGGAACAAATATAATAAACGCATGCAAATCGGATGAGGTAGGTCGGTAGGTACCGTAGGAACGATCTCCTTGCGGGTGATGTCATGCGCTATTAATACGCCATTACTCCGTAACTCCTCAATTCATGATCATGTTCGCGCCTTCGTTCGAATAATCATCCGTAAATTTAGAAAGTCCAGTGCAAGAGAATTTCGGTCTGAATCACAAACACTGAGAAATCGGTGAGGGGAGACCTTACAAACGTGAACTGTCACCTCAAATAACTTTATAATCATTTATTAATTTCAAGAATGAAAATTTGTTTATACATTTCAAAATATGTGGTTTCCGAAAAACGAATTTTAAAAACGCTGCAAATTATTACAGAAAGATTTATTATTTCTGTATAAGAGAGCCCTTCTACGCAGAACACTTGTCTATAATTATTGAACGTATTCTGTGGTAGAAATATTACCACAATATAACTACAGACGCCTACTGAAGAGAAGTTAATTAAATTAAATAAAACACCTCACTTTACTAATCCTTAAAAATTTAACAAGCAACCGAAAACAAACAACCAACTTTGAGCAACTTGGCAACTGGAAATGAGGTAAAATGAATCACCTACCAACTCTTCACTAGTCCATCAAATAATCGACCAAAAAATCAAAATTTAACAACCCCCTCCCCCTTTCAAAATATGTTGGTTTACGTTTCAAGATGCGTAGAATCCAAAGTCGAATTTGAAAAATTTCATTCGTACGCCGTTCAATGCTTTTCTCCGAAACTAGTAGGTACTGGACAAATTTTATGAAATTATGCTCATAAATCGTACATCAGCAAGGGATGTTTCAGTGACACTTTCTATCAACCCTAAAGCCCTATTTGAGGGCCGAAATATTAAAAACCAAGATCTTGATAACAGTCATATTTATTGGATTTCATTAATAGATATCATCCCAAAGAATCGAACAAAACTGCCAGAATCGCTGTACTTACAACTGTTTGCTCCCCTCAAGGGCTACAACTCTCCAGTTTTGTGTACAATATTGTTAAATAGGTACATAAATTATTTATTAGTACTTAATGTTGTTTAAAAATTTGTGAGAGTAAGCAAATCCTAGCAGAATTATCTACTGTCCCCATCTCTAACAAACAACTATTCTGTAGAAGAATCTTGTTATCTTGTTGTTGATTTAGAAAAATAAGTGCCCGGCAATGAGTCATGAGAATGATTGAAATATGAACCATTCCGTACGTTTTATTAGCTTTATTTATGTATAATGATGAATATTGTATTGTACTTTGGGGGCGTTTGTTAGTTTTAAACAATTTTTTTTTTTCGATTTTTCGCTTTCAGCAAAAATTTTAGTTGTAACTGAAGCTATTGAAATGCAATACATCCAATACATTTAAATTCAAAATTTTCGAATATATTCTTCATTGTGCTCCGTGATTAATAAATTTGTTGGTTTACGTTTCAAGATGCGTAGAATCCAAGAATTGAATTATTTTCTTCTGGTAAGTGACATCGTCCAGTCATATTTCGATAATGCACCATAGACTCAGTTTGATAGGTTCTCCATTTATGGACCAGTGTTCTGCACAGAAGGGTTATCAAATACATAAATAATAAACTTTTGTGTAATAAATTGCAGCGTTTTAATTTGCTGTTAGGAGAGAGAATGGAGAGGTAATTACCGATCTTTTTAAGTGCTACCCAAGCTACGATTCTCAACCGAATTTCGTGTTTCTTTTTTGTTAAACCAATTGTTTCAAATTTTATTTCACCTATTATTATGAAAGCTTGTTCTGTAATAATGCTGATAATGCGTGATGTTTTCACAATTCTCAGCCAATTTTCATGATTCTGTTACAATTTTTGATCGGCGTTTTCGGTCTCTTATTTCTCATTAAGTGAATTGAAATGTCATAGAAACATCCAAAGAATGCACACTGATACACACACTCGGGGGGTGTGAGTTTGGATTGCTTTATGCATGCAGTACTTACAAATATGTTTCCGTATACTCCTACTTTTCCCTCTTCTTACATTTCGCAGGCCAATAGTAAATTCCTGTTATAAAATTGTTTAAATAAATTAATCTTTCCGTTCTACAAAAACTAAGTTGATGTCAATCGCGCACGTTTGTGCAAATGCGCAATTTTTGAAAGCTACGAAAAACATTGTGAAGAATAGCGTTTGTTCGATTTTTTTCACTCTAACAATTAGAGAAAATGAGGAGGAGGAGCCGATCTCGTGGACCACTCTGTATATAGGGTGATTCCCTCGCAGATGCAAAAAAAATTTGGGTGAAACTACATCAAAAATGGAGTAAAATGCCGCCAACCTCATATTTTTATCTCAATCCGTACTGGAGATATGATTTTTTAAAGGTTTTTTCAGGAATACCGTGTTTTTTCATTTTAAACTCGGATTTCTCCACTTTGCCTCATTTAATTTTAACTTTCAACCTCATTTTCGGTATCAGCATTAAATTTCCTATAAGAATAGTGTACTTGGGTTCTTAAAAAGTACCATCCGAAGGCCCTCACATCAGCTCAAACATTGACAATTTTGAAAAAATAATATTTCTGAAAATCTTCAAAACATTACTACCTACTCTTTTAAAAAGAATCCTGGAAACTGGCAAATCTCATGAAAACTGCTTCATCTAATATGCTTTCCAACGGTATTATCAATTTTACTTTTATTTTGTTATTTAGGGGAGAAAATTATGTTTTAATGTTAAAAAATGTGGGTTTTTCAATGAAATTGTTGGTTTTCTCAAAAGATGACCCTCCATGAACCAACGACTATGGGGACGGTTTCTATGTATTTTTTCTCGCTGGATCAAATGGAATCTCTTGCAGATCTCTCAACTAAGTTATAATCGAGTTTTACACTTTAATTAACTAGTTTTACCCCATAACACACATACATTTAATCGTAACAAACAAACTA